>JAQQTP010000076.1:40170000-41370000 GCA_029884605.1 Ormosia emarginata | reverse complement strand
GGCAATTAAACACCAATGGAGCTGATCATTTTTTAAAAGATTAAATTAATCATGCGACTGAAGCGGGAATTAGACATAGCTTACATTGTACTAGTTATATATATGAATTGGATGCGGCTGGAGCAGAATAGTATAATTTCATTTTTGAATGGTTGTGATTGAGAAAGTTGTGGAGATATCCTAAACTAGAATAAGTACTCTATCCTCATAGATAGCATTTCAACATCAAGTTTTGTAATTTCTTTCCATATCTGGAAATATTTCTTGCAGCTGAGGATCCATTCATAGCTCATTTGTTGAACGCTTTTCCCTTTTAACTATTTTTTTTAATAAAAAAATTGTCGTTAATCTGCTTTTTACATAAACTTGTGATTAACATATAATCACAATATGAACAAGAAGAAAAAATGATATGAATTTAATTGATATATATGCTTTCTAAAGTTGAACTTATTTGTGTCATTGTTAGATGATAATATTAAAACTAAATTATAATGATAATAGATAAAATTAAATGTGTCAAAATTAAATGCAACACTGCAATTATAATTGTAGATATATATAGTTGTGATTTGAGGAATGGATTCCGGAGTTTTTTACTCACATAATACAACTTTCATCTTTATTTCTCATGTTATTTCACTATTAACTTTATTTCTCAAATGTGTTCTTCTTTTGCAAGGTAGACAAACCGACTTTATAACATGTAACTTTTATTTTTATTATATTTTTACTATACATTGAGATGTCGGTTTCGAAAAAATTAACTTCTCAACATAATATTTTTTTTTTCTTTCAAACATAGTTGAGAAGCTAGTTTTTTCAAATCAACTTCTCAACTATTTTTTCACTTATAAAAAACATAGTTATGTGGGAACTACTTGGGTGGAGAGTAATTCTTGGGTGATGATTTTTTGCTTTTGACATGTAAATCATATTTTAACGTGCAAAGTTACTTTGTTCATATTTAAAATGCACATATCTCTATTAATATAATTTTACACATATCAAAAAATAATTTGTATGTTTAAAATTTCTCGTGCAGGATCCATTATAGTAAACATGTATTTTTTTACACGCATTTTTTTTAAAACATAAGTAGGAAGTCACTTTGTTTCAAACCAACTTCCTCTTTATTTCTTTTTTTTTTAAAAAAAAAATAAGTGAGAAGTTGATTTAACTCAAATTGATTTCTCACTTGTATCTTTTTTTTTTTACAATATTTATAATGCAACTATGTTTTTATAAATAAATCTTTTAAAAGTTAAAAAATAATAATTGAAAAGTTGATTTGGGAGCAACCGACTTCTTATTCCTTTTTTTAAAAAAAAAAATTACATTAAAAACAGTTTCTACCAAATCGACTTCTTAATTATAGTAAAAAAAATAGTTTATGTTAAGAAGTCGATTTCAACTAAACTAACTTCCCAATGTTGCAAAAAAAGAACGCATTTTGGGAAATAAAATTGGATGTGCGATAATGTGGTAAACAAAGTTGAAAGTTGTATCATGTGGGTAAAAAAGTTATTGATTCTGTCACGAGAAAACAGGTTTTCATTGGTGGGATTTTGTCAAATTTTACGGAGTTCTATTTAGGTGTCCGTGTTTATCTATCTTTTCCATGTCACAGCCTCTATGCAGATCTTGCCAACTGGTTAAAACACGATTTCCTGAATCTAAAACATGAGAACAGAACTGACCGACGACTGTGCATGCGGACATGCTGACGGCTTAAGAATATTTTATGAGGTCTTCTACCTTTGTTGCTCGACAGCGGCTGTGGCGCTAACAAAAGAAGAGAGTCAAAGACCTTGTCAAAATGAAAGTAGTGGAATAGGGTAAACTTTGGGGTGGTTTTATTGGTTTATGGACTAAGCCCACATAGGAGTACTTAAGTTAGGCTTTATTTTGTTGAGTCTCGTTTTTTAGCCCACAAATAATGGTGGTTACTTATAACTCTCTCTCACTAAATTTAAAATCTTTTTCTTTATTTCATTAGTTTCATTTTATTGCTTTAAGTCTTGTTTCAGAATGTATTTTTCTGGTTTTTCTTTTATTTTTTGTGGGGTTCTTCTTCTTGTATTGAGTTTGTATACACAATATTTTATGTAATTTTAGTTTTATATTAAATATTTATATATTTATTTTATTTTGTGTTGTTTAACCGGTTCGACCAGTGATTCACCGATTCAGTTGAACCAATTATCTATCAACCCAATACCTTTGTCGAGTCAATGACTGATTCAAGTTTTATAACTATGGTTTTAGGATGAAATAACAACTAATCCAATTCAATTAGTTCTTTAGTATAGAGAACTAATTGGTTTGGTTTAAATTTTGATTCAAGTTTTATAACTATGGTTTTAGGATGAAATAACAACTAATCCAATTCACTTAGTTCTTTAGTATAAAGAACAATTTGGTTTGATTTAAATTTTGAAACTGATCCAATCCAAATTGACTTCAATCGATTTGGATTGAATCGTGTTAATTAATTTTTAACCAAAAATTTTTTTAAGACCAAACTTTTGTGAGATAAAAGCAACTTAGTCCTTTAAAAAGAAAAAATAATAAATAAAAGTAACTTAGGGAAGGGACATTGAATGAGAGAAATATATGAGAAATTAAAGTTATTATGAATAAAAGTATAAATTCAATAATAATAAAAAATATTATATAAAATTAATCAGTTTGAATTGGATTGGATCAATTTTTAAAATAAAAATAAAAAATTGATCCAATCCAATAGGTTTTCAAAAAACCAAACTAAAATGAACCAAAATTTTCTTGTTTTAATTGGATTTCTATTTTATGATTTGGTTCTTGTTTTGAATTATATTTGAACACCTCTAAATTACAAGTAAAATAAAAAGTTGATCCACCATTCATTCGTATATTTTCAAAAAATCAAACTATTCGAACTATTTTTTTTGACATTTTAAAGATTGAATTTCTATTTTTTGACATTCCTGGTTCAAGTTAATATCTCATTCCATCATTTCTTTTTTTGAGTAAGGGTATTTGCACAACATTTTCTTTATATTATTCTTACATCACTTCTTTTTTAAGTAATAAAACAGGAAAAAAAGACACATACAATATCTTCTCTCTCTACATTTTATTTTCTAAATAAGCAAATTTATAAACATAATGTAAAAAAAAATGATGTACAAATATAATTTCAATTGAAGTAATCTTTTATGGAGATTTAAGCATACCTTATGTAATGAAAAAAACTTAGTATTGACTTTTTTATCTATTAGGTGTTTACTTTTTGTCACCATCACGTTATATTTGGTTCCACTTGCTCCAAAGCTTAAAATTGCTGCCATCAATGATACTCAAACACTATTTTTGATATACCCGTCTTATATTATTTATTTTTAGTAATTAAATAAGAAAAACTTACTTCTCAATTCATATATATATATATTTTCATCAAAACAAATAAAATATAATTAAAAGTGTAAAAAAAGAATTCTATTAATATAAATTCAAATTTATAATGAATCTTATACGTAATAACATATTTGCTATTTAAAATATAATTTAAAATTATAAATACAAACATATTATAAAATATAATTTAAAATTATAAATATGTGATATTAAAAAAAGTTGTTACACATTATTCTTCTAGGCTGGCCTTCGGTTTGTCTTAATTGCAGTCAGCCTTTACCTTATTTTTGACCTATAATCAAAGACCCCAAAATCAGGAAGACATTTATAGTACTCCTGTCTAAGTTTTGAACATGGATGTTCCAAGTAAAATTACCTATTATAAAAAGTAAAAACTTTGACTCTTCCTCTCTCTCTCTCTCTCTCTCTCTCTCTCTCTCTCCTCTTCAATATCCTCACTCTCATTGTTCTCCTCCTCCTCCACCACACCTTTGACCAACACAAAATTATTTCATCACGGCTGGCCGGACAGAGGCTTCAAAAAATTAATACTGGCATGCAAAGGAACGACGATTTCGATTTTTATTATTCAGGGTCACGAATCTGACGATTCTGAATGTGGGTCGCGACGCGATTAATAGAAGCACACGGAAGGACAACAATTGGGCGGCTCAAACTGCACTCGCGACAGAGCTGCGAACTAGGTTACTAGTTCTGATGAGCATGGTTGACGGCGTAGTGGTGGTCGACTGTTGGGTTCGTGTGGGGCGACGATTGTGGCTATGGGGTCGCATGCAGTGGTGCGGCAGAGAAGGCTATTAGCTGTGCGGTGGAGTCTCTGTTTCGAGTTGGCTTAGTGTGGTGCGCTGGTTAACGGTGACAACTTTGCAGGTGAGGCAAGGAAAAATTTGGGCCGGAGAGGGGCGATGAACAACGGTGGCTAGAACTCTTTGCCGTGAGAGGTGGTTGTGAGAAAGAAAAAAAAAAAGGAGGAAGAGATCTTTACCTGTTAATAAGGTTGCAAGTCAAACATAAGAGTCGTTGATTAATTTTTTTACAAAATCAACAGTAAAAAATTGTGGAGCATCTTTACTCCAAACTCTTTTAAGAACATTGAAAATGTCTCCCAAAATCAGTCTTCATCCACGACAAATCTCAAATCAAAAATAGCACTGAGATGTAGAAGTTTAATATCTTAACGTGAATCGACTCCTCTCCAACTTGTCTCCATTTTTAGGAGCTAGAAACAGTATTAAGAAGTACTTTGAGATTATATATATATATATATATATATATATATATATATATATATATATATATATATATATATATATATATATATATATATATATATATATTTTTTATTATAATTAACTGGATAATTAAGCCATTATTTATTATAAGAGACAAAGAAGACTCGTAAAACTGATGTAGATAACAATGAATGGCTCAGAATAAAAGAAATATCTTCCTCTGTATGCATTTAAGAATCTCTCTACAATAAAAACATGTTAAACACAAAATTATTACATAAAAGTCAAGCTTGCAAAAAATTAATACTAGTATAACCATAAGGAACCCTTATTTATTTTTATTATTCTTTCTCTTGATTTTTTAAAAAATAAGGATATTACATACCCTGAAAAAATAAAAATATTGAAGTTATGCCCATAACTTTTTTTTTTTAAGTTGATTTGGTTTCATTCCTATTTCATTTCATTTGACTGTATTTCATTTCAAACACATAAATATTTAATGACTTTTTTTATTTTAATAGTAAAATTCTCATATATAAAAATCAAAATATAATTTTTACAAAATTTATATATTAATAATTTAAATGAGTGCTTAATGGGAGGAGAGATCTTTCATAAAGAAAGAGCACATCGAATGTGATATCGCATATCTAAAATACCAAGTATGAGATGAGCTCAAAGCAAAGTAAGCAACAAGAAATGATTGGAAGGCTTTTTTTTTCTTAAAAAAAAAAGAAGAAATGATTCACGTTAAGAGAGAAATTGTCAATTAAGTTTACTGATATGAATGCCCAATATCAGAGGAAAGAAGACCCATTCCCGATGACAAATAGATGATGACATATACTCTCTTTCCTTTATTAAAAACATAAGGTTGTGTTTGGTACACATAATAATATAAGACATGATAGTATAAATTAATAAGATAATGTCTGATAGTATAAATAATATGATAATGTCTTATACTATCAAACATTTGGTACAAATAGTATAAGTAACCTGATAGTATATGTAACTATTTAATATAACTATCCTACCCTTCAACTTCCTCACCACCTCTTCCACACTGACCATCCTAGTCAACTGCACATCACAGAGACCTCATTCTCGGAAGTGGCAACTCAATATCCTCAAAGTGGGCCAAAACCACCATTTTGCCCATAGTTTTCCAAGTATGGTTCTTTATGGGTGGTGGCCACCATGGCCGCCACCACCAAGACCCTCCACCACCGCCACCATGGGCAGTGGTTCCTTGGCTTTTCCATCCTGAATAGGCTCCTACATAGTGGCAGGCAACCACCTCTATATGGTCTTCTTCCTCGTGGGTGGTGACCACCACCATGCCACCACCATCTAAAAGCCATCAACACCGCCATGACTAGGTGGCCATTTTTGCTCCTTTCTCCTGCCAATTAGACCTCAAAACAACCATCCAAGATGAGGTTTTTGGCCAGATCTGCATCACCCACCCATGCGAGCAAGACCATTTTCCCGCTGACTCCACCTCCTATTCTCGACACAGAATTTTCGCCGACCATACTAGCAATGACCACCTAGAATAGCCCATCTTAGCCGCACTCGCGAACCAGAACGACGCTGAGGTTAGCCATCAAACAAATCTCAAATCTATTTTCAGATTTGAGTCTTTAGCCAAAGAAAAACCAAGGAGGGAGGACGGGGTCAATGGTGGTGCTAGGAGAGAGGACGGGGTTAATGGTCATCTTGTTCGGCAGAGGAGGCGGTTTTGGTGGTGGAGGGTCTAGTGGGGTTGAATTTGTCGTCGTCGTCGCCTTTGTAGTAACCATCGCCCCAGGCGAGGAGGGAGGATGAGGAGGGGTAGTCATAGGAGGATTGCCAGAAGATGGTGTAGGTCCGGTGGTGGTGGTGTATTGGCACTCGATGTTATTTGGCCTAAAGATGTTTTATAGAGGGTGTCCTAGTTGAAGAGGGGTCATTGTTGTTGCGACGGAGGTGGCGGCAGAGGGAGGTGAGATTAGAGGAGGAGGTGGTGGTCATGAAGGCCTCCATCACGGAGGAGTTGTCGTCAGTCCACAAATTCATTGTACAGAGAGATAGAGGGTAGGGTTAGAATGAAAACTTTATCAGGTCTTATCTTATGGTAGGTGAGAGAATAATTTTATCAGGTTATAACAAGATAAAAAGGGTCAACTTGATATGGTTATACAATCATGTGAATGCATCAAACATATGATATAACCTGATAATATAAATTTATACTATCAGATTTTCCTTATACGGTACACCAAATGCAACCTAAGATTTCTTTACAGGTTTTTAAGAGAGAAGAAAAGAATTAAAGACAAAACAAGTAAGAAAACCTTGTTTGTTGACTTGCGGTGTGTCTATTTTAGTAGCTCAAGAGTTTATCACAAGATTTTATTAAATAATAAATACCATAAACTTATTAATTTATATTATTTTTGTAAATAATATATTCATTATAAAGATTATGTATAATTAAACTTAATTTATTATAAAAATATTAATGATAAATAGTTTGACCATCCGTTTAATTGATTAAATTATAGACCACTCTTCTTTTCTATTCATATTGATTCATTGCTTGAGTCGACTTGTGAAACATTGCTTAAGCCTTCAACAGGGACCAAAATAACGCTTTTTTTTTTTTTTTGGTATAACACAATAACGCGCTCAATGAACGAAAATGAGGTGATATGAACTGAATCTTAAAAATTATACGAGGATAGGGACTTAAACCATAGAAGAAATATTGTATTATTTTTCTTTTACAAAGATTTTTTTTCACTTGTGAGTTTTCCTTAGTAAAATTTTAATGATTCATATACCTAACGAACATTTAAAAAAGAGTATTATGAATATTATTGAAAAGTTCATATTCACAAGCTATTATTGAAAACTATTATCTGATATTGATTTGACTACGATTTTTTTATAAAGAAACTTGCATTTGATTAACATTTGATTTGATTTTGGATATCTTACTCTTATATCATAAATATTCTTTTGGTTGCCCTACATAATATACATATTTTAATATTGATCAATTACATCCTTCTCTTTCTATTTTGTTTTCTATTTCTTAGTTATTTTCACTTAAATTCAAAACAAAAAACATTTTGTTTGCGCAATGCATTTTTAGATGCCTAATAGATTTATCTCGAGTGACATCGAGTTTAAATTTCATTGAGCCCAACCTCCTTTATATTAAAGAAAAGTTTTTTCTGATTTTTTTTTCAACAAAACTTTTATATATATATATATGTACTTTAACGAAATAAATATTTCAATCCATTATCCACGGCTTGAGTAATAGACTTCAGTTACTGACTGAGTCAATGGCATCCACACAATTAATTTTCTCAAAAGATATGATACATATACATCATAACATATATATATATATGTACACATATTATTTTATAATTACATAATTTTTATTATTTAATTATATTTATCTAGTCTCACTTTATTTTTATATATTTTTACTATGATTATACCACATCTAATAATATGAGAAAATATAATTTATTAATCATGTGTAAGAAATATTTTTCTATACATCTCTTGCATTTTTGAAGTGGATAACTGTTTTGATGTACCTCTCTTTTCTCTCTCTTGTGTGAAGCAAAAAAAAAAAAAAGTGAAATATATGAGGGTTTAAATATGTGTACGTGTTATTATTCTTGTTCATAAAAAAAATATTATATACACATTTAAAAATAGAGTGTCTATTATCATCGATGTTATTTGTCTATTGTTGTTACATTTTTATAAATTCTAACTAACTTTTTTTTCCATTTTTTAAAAATATTTTTTATTAAATAGTAGACTCAAACTATTGCCGTCACTTTTTGATTAACAAATATAATAATTTTTTTAATACAAAAATGGAATAGTTTTATTCTATATTATTGTAATAATAAATAATTTTTTCACCTAACATTATATTAATTAAATATGTTATTTTATAAACAGATATATATAAATTAACATAAATAATTCTTTTTAAAAAATTCAACTGTTGTCACTTATGTTAACAATTTTTAAATCTCATTATATCTCTTTTTTTATTAATAATATAAATTTTACAAATATTTTATATAATATGTGAAAATATTTTTCAAAAATATAATAGAGCTTATATACCTTACCCTATAATTTAGATAAATATATGCAATAATGTGTTGCTATCGTTATTGGGTGGGACTATTTTCAATCCATTTTATCTAGCTACACTATCTTATAATTACTTTTAATTTTTATTCTATTATTACGTGGTTTCAAAGTCAATCTTTTTTTTAATACTTTCTATATTATTGTCTAATGTCTATTCATATTTTTTTTATTTTTAATTTATTTTCTACTTTGATATTTTGTTTTCTTTAAAATAAGACATGACAATATTTTTAAAAATATTTGTATAAGATTATATCATTTTTCATAAAATCGCAAATACGTTTTATTCTCAAATCAACTTTTAATAATTATATAATTGGATTATTTCAAATACTATAAAAAAGTTGTTTTTAGAAAGAAAAATGCAATATTATTAAATAGAATTTACGCTGTAAATGTGATATAAATTAACTAGTGAATCAATTATTGATAACTTTTACTTCACAAATGAACATTTTGCAACTTAAGCATTAAGTTTAACTCAATTGTTTTTTCTTTATATGGCAGTACGGTGGTATTCAAATCAGCTTACACGTTTCTGATCAATCTATTTTCTAAATAAATTTATAATCATTTCAAAATAAAATAGTGCTATATTTTGTAAGAAATTAAAATAAGACTATAATTTTATTAGAAAAATATGAAATACATTAATGATTATGTAATCAATTTTAAAACTAGAAGTTAGAGTTTTATGTCTTTTTTATAACAATATAAATTATAATTAGATAATATTTTTTAGAAGTATTTTATTAATATGTTATATTTAAATAATATTAACGTCACATAAAAAAGCTTCAAATTCAATAATTGAGGAGAAAAATAAAGTTTCAAACACATGAAAATGAGACCATTTAAAGAAGAATAACTTAAGAAATCAACATAAAAAACAACTAATGAAAATTGTGAATAGACCACTAAAGGGTGAGCCAACAGCCTTACTTTCGTTATTGAAGAATTACATATATTTGAGGAGTTGCCTACATCTACAAATATGAATAGTTTTTCTCTTAGAAAACAAAAAGTATATTTACCTTTTGTCTGAGATCTCTAATCTTCATAAAAGCATAATATATATATATATATATATATATATATATATATATATATATATATATATATATAATTTTGATATTTTTATCGTAAATAATGCATACATTTCTTTTCACATCTCATTTAATATCATTCATCATACTTACTTTTTTTCTATCACTTTTTCTCACTTAATAACACACCTTTAAAAAAAGGTACACCCTCCATAGATAGTTCATGATACACTTTAAATAAAATATAAAACCAACTGAAATTATTTTATTAAAACTTTGAATTCTAAAAGATGAATTTTAAAATTCCATTTCGCGGGAATATAAACTTACCAAAAATTATAAGAAAAACCGAAATTAAATTGAATTGATTAATACACATATTATAAATACCACCAAATATTCATTATAGAAGTAAAACATTTAATTTACAGACTACTCGTAGAAACAATAGTCACCCCAAAAATGGGTACTACTAATAATAACGAATAATGCAGAATACACTACTAACGAAAAAAAAAAATGATTCAACCTACAAGATCCATGTCTCCACCAACTGCATCCTGTTGAAGTTTGAAGGTCACTCTTCGACGCTTATCACCATCTTCCGAATATGGCCTCCAATAGGTTTACTCCACCTACTATACGATTTTAACAATACAACACAACACAACACATATCAAGAAAGAGGTGAGATCCCTTTCACCAATACCATTAAATTTTTAAAGAATAATAATGGTGAATGACAAAGTCATTCTATACACACAGATAATCACAATTATAGTCATGTGTTATCAATTTACAAATATTTCTAACATATATATAACCTAATAAAATAAACATTTAATAACATTATCGTAGATAGATATAACAATTCATACCATATAAAATATCATAACAAGACAATATAAAAGAAAGATCAAATGTCATAACAACATAAATATCACAAATGGAAGGTCACAGATAAAAATCACGGATAAAAAGCATAGATAGAAATCACAAATAAAATACAAAATAAAAATATCATAGATAAAAGATGACGGATAAAAAAATAACAAATAAAAGATAATAGATAAAAATAACAAATAGAAGATAATAATGCACCACATATCAACATATACAATAAGACACAATCCTACTAATTATGGAGCCTAAACCACACAAACACGACATCGAGGGGGGACCCGCAAAGTCCTCTAGTACTACGGTACTTGCCCAACCAAACTATCCCCATATACACACGTTGTGTCTATAGCCCCACGACACAAGGAATCCATCAGCCGGCGTGGTGTAGTTCACGGTCTCACGCAACTGCACTACGGCGATGTACTTATTAGACTTCACCAAATCTCGATTAAACATAGTGTGTGTCGAGTCCACTAGTGTGTCGCCATTTACCACGCCCGGAAAAAACGAACATTGTCAACATATAAATTTATGCACACTAATGCCTCCAAGTCCATTCAAGATCGAACCACACTACGCTTATCGCACCGACAATACGATGCGTGATTCACCTCGTCAATCAATCCACCAAAAGTTTGGCATAAACTCAACACACAAACCAAAGATAAGAAAATTATGAAAATACCCTCAAGAGATAAAATATATAGAGCCATGTACGGGTTTCTCATTTTCCCGACAAAGAAATCCTCAAAAGCTCATACGGGTTCACATTTTCCCGATGCAAATTCTCAAAAGCCATGACGGGTTCACATTTTCCCGACAAAAAAATAAATACTGATAACGTTTAATCGCGTAGAAATTTTATCGTATTTTCACAATTCCATCATTTTTACAAACATTTATAAATCGCGTAAATATATTTCTCGTTTTCAAAATCGCGTAGAATTTTTAATATGTTTTCTCAATCGCGTAAGATTTTTAAATCGTTTTCTTGTCCAACTTCCTTAAAATAACGCCCTAAGAAATAATATTTAAGACTTTTAAATTACGTAGAATATTTTTCATAACGATATCTTGTCTTTTCGCTTCATCTTTTACTGCCTTATTTGTCAATGTTTTTAATAAAAATTGACATGATTTGATTTAGAAAAAATTATAATAATGGTTTTCTAGGTTTACCATCAAAACTCCTTTTATTTTTTATCACAACCAATTAATTACACTTTTGAAAATTCTAACGTGCTTCAAAACACATGGGGAGCTATCGTTAGAAATTTTATAAAGCTAACTGTATTTCTTCTTACAATAAAAATCATTAGTATTAACCTCTTAAACTTAATTCTAACCATTTTATTTCTTTAAAACTCATTGTAGAAAATTTACTTTAACTTGTATTGCTTCTTCTTGATTGAAAATAGCTTGGAATTAATTTTAGAAATCATGAATATCTAATTTGGCATGTTGGCCGAATTTGATAAAAACTTTGCATTTGATTTCCAAATTATTTTTCACCTTCTAAATACATGTTAAATCTCTTGTATTGTCTACATTGATTAAATCATTACCCTAGAAAATAATTTTAGAAATTAAAGTGTTGAAGTTAGACATGTTGGCCGAAAATATAAGGTTATGCCATTTGATTACCAAATTCATTTTTCTTGATCTAAACAAATGGATATCTTACCAATTTTCCTAGGTTAATTAAATCACATTTTAAGAAAATTAAGAGAACATGTTGGTTCCCCATTTGGATCATGGTCGTGAGCCTTGTTAGTGTGTTCTTTGGAACACTCATACAATCCTTGACATATTATTCATATCATATATTTTATCATGCATTTCTAACACATGCAATATTATCAAAGCTTGTAGACATGCAAATTAAAACTTGTAGACATGCAATTTATTACAAACATCAATTAAGAAGGCTACTAACAAATACACAACAACCTACTATCAAACACAAAATTAACAAACACACAAATAATAAACACATAAATAATTTACACACATAATCAATCACAATTAGGAAAAACTATAAACAATCAAGTGAGTGAATCCTTATGAATTCTTCACCACAACCACAAACATTCCTCACCACCAACACATGGTTGATGAGGGTAATCTCCCTCTTACCTCATTGTAGAAACCTCCAAAGCCATTGTATGTCTCCTTCAAGCAATTCCTCTCCACCAAGAGCTACTTGAAAAATCAAAGAAAACATACAATATTAATATCTAAGGCTTGAGTAAGGAAAACCATGAATCAAAATATGGTTTAAAAGGAAAGAATAAAATCAATAGTGAAGATTTCATAAACTTCACCTTAAAACCCTAAACCTTGAGCTTGGAGAGCAAGGATGAAAATGGATGATTTAAGAAAAACTTCCAACATGAAAGTTCCTTAGAATGGTATGGAGATTCAAGATCTATGGTCATTTAAAATTATTGAAGCTTGGAAGGTGATTTTTGGAGAGTTGGCGAATTCAAGGGGGAGAGAAAAAGGAGAAAAATTTGGTTGCTTGATCTTGGTTCTTTGGAGAAAAAAATATAGAAGAGAACAAATGAAATAAATTGATGAAGATTGTCTCCATTTGGGAAGCTTTGGTCGTGAACACAAAGAGAGAAAAGAAAGAAGAATATTTGAGAGTTTTGCTTGATAGCTTTTGAGAAAGATGAAGACTTTAGGTTAAACAAAAGCAAAGTCTCCTATTTTAGAATGCATGGCCGTAAATGACCTTGAGAGAAAGTGAGAGATATTTGTTTTGCTTCCTCCAAATGCATGGTCACAAATGCATAGGAAATAAGCATGAAATGAATTATTGAATATTGCCTTTCTTAAGGCATTCAATTGCCGTAGAAGCTTGGAGAACAAGAGTAAATTAAAACACTAAAATTGCCTTCTCCACACATGCATTTGCCGTGAATGCATTGAGTGTAAAAATGAATTGAAATGTAATAATTATCTCCATAAAGCATGCAGTTGCCGTAAATGCATCATGACAAGAAGCCATCAATATTGACTTTGTCATACTTGGTTAATTAATGAGAGATAGGAAAATAGAATTGTGATATTGGCTTTGCAAAGTTGAAATTGCCGTAGAAACAACAAAGAAAAGCCACTAAATTTGACTAGTCTTTCTTTTATTAAATTTGGCATTCTTCATGCATTCCAATAAGCCTTCTACGTGAATTCACAAAGTGAATTGAATAATTAAGCAATTCTCTTCTCTTCCACCGTAGCTTCACACAAATTCAAGAAGTCCAATATTTGTTTAAAAGCTTGTTTTCTATTGGCTCTTAAAAATTAAACCCATTAATTTTGACCAATTTTTATTGGTTAAATATTTGCTAACTTGATTCTTATTGGTTCTTATTTTTGTTGACCAATTTCCTATTGAAAACATTATATTTTATAAATACTTTAACCAATGAACAATATTTATTATTTATAAAGCCATCTATTTATCCAATGGATAATAAAATATACATAGATTTTTATTTTATATTAACAGGTAGAAATTATTATTAATTATTTTTCTATTAATTACCCTTGATGAGTCATAAAGCGAGTCATCACAGAGAAATTTCTAGAATATGTGACTCACTACGATGAGTCAATGATGATGAAATATCGTGGAATTTTCTAGAACGGGTGAGTCATTGCTACGTAAGCGAGTCAGCGTAGATATTTTTCAAGCGAATGATTCGGCGATGGATATTTTTCCAAAAATCCATTTCGCAAGCGGTCAAGCGTCTTTGAAATCTGATCGCATCACAACTACATCATTGATTTTGAAATATCAATTTCGGTGGTCGCAATACCAAAATCGAGAAAACCTGAATCGAGCGAATCATCATGGCGAATATGAAAGCGGTTGAAAAGACTTTGGAACCTTCTAGAAATGGCGAGTCATGATCTTGGTGTCATGTCACGCCACGCGTCATCGTCCTATTGGCCCGTTGCGATGATGAGTCATAGCCATAAATTTTGACTCTTTCATTTGTCCACGCGTGTACAAAGACTTGATGACTAAACGTGGGTCCCATAAAATATTTTCGGCCATCATTGTCACTTATTTATATTGATAATAAAATAATATTATAATAATATAAAATTATTTTATTTGATTGTTTAATCTCAAAATTAAAAGATTAATTTTAGGCTCATTCAAATTGGCATTTAGTAAGATCCCCCTTAATAATTAAAAACATTTTCCTTAGGAAAAATATTATTTTCCTACCCCGAGCAAATCACACAAAAAGTCCATATAAAATTACAGATCGAAGTAATATTGAAGCTGTAGATCATGTAAAAACAATTAAAAAGCAAGACAAACCCACACTTTCAAATAAAGAAGTTTGGATATTGGGCCTTTCTATTTTCCTAATTTTTTCCCACAACGTAGCGTAATCATGCAAAACGTTCAAATAAAATTACAGACAATTATTATTTGCTTCTCCCCAAAGTATATCAACCAGAAAAATTAAAACAATGATTCAAGAAAAATTTTATTTCAATGTTCTAGAAAAATACGCAAAAGCGATTATATAAAATACTAGAAAAAGGATTATACATCCTGTATTATGCCTTTTTACACAAAATTTAAAAAATAATTTGATAAAATTTTGATTTTACTTGTATCGAACAAATTATGTAAAACGACCAAATAAAATAACAAACAAGATTATTTTTAGTATTTCATACGTTAAAACAAGAAACAAACAAAATCAAAGGTTTTTACCCAAAAGTTGGGGTGTTACAAGATGAGTGAATCTTGACAATTAGATCTTACAAGAATGGTCAATATTAAAACATAAATGTCTGTGGCTTTTTTAAGTAGTTACATAATCATTAAGTAACTTTTAATCTTGATCATCTATGTATGATTATATGATTAAAATTTACTTAACTTCATTCTCTACAAAAATCAACTCATTTAGATATATCACTATATATATATATGGGTCAAATATAGTGAGAGGAGTTTTTATTATGATATAAGAAAATTAATTTGACCATCTAACCATATATAGATGGTTAAGATTAAAAGTTACGTAAAAGTGTATGCACCACTTAAAAAAGTCACGTGCATTTATGTTACAAATTTACCATTCATATAAGATCCAATGATCATATATAGCCTTTTCCCACCTCTTACAATAAACATTATCTCACTCCGAGAAGATCCTATATATATATATATATATAACAAGCGTATAGGGTGAGAAGGGTTTTTATTGTAAGAGGTGATATGAAATCAATCTTAACCTTAGATCTTACACATGAATAATCAAGATTATAACATAAATACATGTGACTTTTTTAAGAACTTTTAATCTTAACTATTTATATATAGTTGATAATCAAAATTTATTCTCTCATCCTTATCAAGATTAAAATATAAATACATATAATTTTTTAAGTAATTACATAATTTTTAAATAACTTTTAATCTTAATTATTTATATATAATTATATAATTAAAATTTATTTTTTTATTTTTTTATAATAAAAACCCATCTCAATATATATATATTACGACTTTTGCTTTTGCAGCATTTGAAATTGGACTTCAAGTTGTTTTTCTTGACTGTAATATTAGCTGTAATACTTGATTTCAACAGTTATATTATTCTTATAAATTATTTGGCCTTTATGAAGATTTTAAGATTAATAGTTTAGATTATTATATTATCTTTATAATTTACTTTTTGACTTAAGGGACCTTAAATCTATAAAAAAAAAACTAGTACTGAAATAAAAGATAATATTATAAATTTTCTTACTGGGAAATTTTATTCAAAATTAATTATTATGGTTGTTAATCAAGGATTTGGATGGGTATTGATGTGGCAATAGACCACTAGTGTGACTTAACATTTTTTTTCTTTTACATGGACCTAAAATTTAATAAAAATATATTTTTAAAAATAAAAAAATTAATTAAAAAAATGACGATAAACAAATAAAAATAATAGTAGACTCTTTCTTTAAAATATGTATATTCCTTAATTTTTTTTTTTACTTAGAGTATATTCCTCAAATTTGATGAGGTTAAAAAATCACAATCAAGCATTAAAAGTGAAGAGCTGATATTTCCCACCAATGAAATGTCATCCATTAAAGTTTTGACGATCGACACGAAATGACTTGTTCCATTCAATTATGAAGGCTGAAAAGTCAGAGTACAGAAATAACTGGACGATTACCGACGTGTCATGAGATCAACAGAAGAGGTTTAAGTTTAAGAAAATTTATGTATATAAAAATAAGATTATTGAGAGAAATTTATGTTTAAATATTTAATTACATCGAAATTAGTCTCTGATAAATATTATGAGAAATAAAAAAAAAACTTGGACGATTCAAATGGATACGTGAAATTTGTTTACTCAGTTTCTCTTGTGCTTACATATTTAATATGGAAAGTGCATTAACAAAATGAAAGTGGAGGGTTAAGTCTAGAGGGCTTGTTACTTGGACATCATCAGGCATGGCTCTTTGGCTAAAAATGCTCATCCCTTTCTTGTCCTTGTGCTTCTTAACTACATATTGATTAAATAATTTTGAATTTTTTATATTATTTTTTATATTATTTTTATATCATATTATTTATCATTAATTATTATATTTATATGTTAATACTTTTTTCTTACTTAATCATAATTATTTATATATAATATAAAAAGTTGTATAAAAAAAATAATGAGATGAATATTTTTTTATATTAAATTCTGCTATTGATAACAAGTTTTAACCGTACATTTTACCTGTTATTCACCTCATCTTTCTTACTTTCCCAAATATTCTTTACCTATATTTGTTTTTTAGTTTGAATATTCTCTATTACTTTTTTTTTGGCACACATATGCACACGAGTTTACACCGCGTCGTTTTAAATCTCACATGAGTCGCCATTTATCTATTGCTATGTATGTACTATTAGTCATTTTTAATATGCATCCTCTAAAAGAAGGTGTATGGTACACCAGTAAATAGAAGTCATTGATTTATTCATAAAATAAATTAATGACTTAAATTAATTATTAGAAACTTGTTGAGTAGGTTTCTTTTTTCGTGTTTTTTTGCGGAGGGTCAAATCGAATGGTCATTTGCATTGACCCAAGGCCCCAAACGATCAGTGGTCCAACATGTGTGCGCGAGCCGTGGTCCTCAGAAGATTATCGGCGGTCCGTCTCAAAACGGTGGTTGACCTTGTAAGGCGGTGGTAAGGTGGTGGTCGGTGGTGGCGCTTGAAGACCAAGCAATGTGAGACTTCCGGCGGTGGCGGTGGTGGTTCATAATGACCTGCTGAAAAAAAAAACTCCTTAAAAAAATAATCTAAAAAAAAATTTCAAAAAAAAAAAAGAAAAAAAAAAAAACTTTTTCTATAAGTAGGTAAAAGTTTGAGTGTAAATGCATCGACTTGACTGGGTGCATAATAGCACCCGCCTCTACTATTTTAGCATGTGAGTAATCACACATTATCATAACTTAAATTAGAGTATTAAATATTAGTGCTACACATAAATACTCTAGATTTTGACAAAATTCAACGAGACTAAGAGTACTTGTTAAATAATATTGAAGTGCTACGGAAGACACATTCATCATAGAGTCAAGAAGCATGCCAACTCATGAAAAAATCTAGCAAAGAAATTGCGACTACCTAGCATTTTACTTTTAAAAATACAGTGGTTTTCAAAGGAGTTATGATTTTCTTATATTTTTTTTTCTCTAATATCATTTTTTACACTCTTCTACATATCATTAATTATATTTTTTTTTTACATTAATTTTTTTTCACTTAATCACAATCCATAAAAAAAAATATAAACAGTAATATATTTTTTAAAAAGGTATAAGATGATTTTAGTCAAAAAAAAAAAAAAGGTATAAGATGATATTTTTTCTTTTCAAAAGTATGCAGACTCCATATCCTGTTTTGGCGCCAGCAAATAGGGATAGAAAGAAAGATGTTATAATATATATACTCACTCGTGAGAAGCTCATATTTTCATCTTTTCTTTTTTTATTCATCAAAATGGAAAGTGCTTTCTGGTAAGCTTTCTACAGCCCGGTCTCATTTGGCAAAATGGAGATACAAGTTCTACAATTTATTTGTTACATAATGTATGTTGCTATGTGCAGGTGGAATCGTAGGCCCATTTTTGCTTAGAGTTGTTGGAGTCACAGCGTATTGTTTTTATGTAGATGGCACTGAAAGGCAGAATTATATGAAAATTAAAAAGTTTTTGGAGGATTACAAAGCACTTAAGCCTGCTAGATACTCTTACGCAGATATAAAGAAAATTACAAATCAGTTTAAGGCAGATTCACCAATGAAATGGAAACAATGTGTCAGATTCACCTTGTCAATGTGGCTCGTTTGGATGGATTTTGTGCAGATGGACTCAGACGAGCTTTGGTGTATGAATTTTTTCCAAACGGTTCATTGCAGAAACTCATATCTTCAGCAGACACTAAGGACGTCTTTCTAGGACGGGAAAAGCTATAAGATATTGCTCTTGGCATAGCCAAAGGAATTGAGTATCTTCAACAAGGTTGTGACATACGAATTCTCCATTTTGATATCAAACCTCATAATGTATTGCTAGACCACAATTTCACACCCAAAATCTCTGATTTCGATTTGGCCAAGCTTTGTTCCAAGGATCAAAGTATTGCGTCAATGACCACAGCTAGGGGCACTTTGGGCTACATTGCCCTGGAGGTATTTTCTAGGAACTTTGGCAATGTATCCTATAAGTCAGATGTTTATAGTTATGGGATGCTGCTGCTTGAAATGGTTGGAGGAAGGAAAATCACTGATGTCACAGAAGAAAATAGCAGCCATGTTTATTATCCACAATGGATTTATAATCTTCTAGAGAACAATGAAGACATAAAAATCCATATAGAAGGAGAAGAAGACACTAAAATTGCAAAGAAGCTGTCAGTTGTGGGACTTTGGTGCATTCAGTGGCACCCAGCAAATCGTCCAACCATGAAAGATGTGGTTCAAATGCTGGAAGGAAACAGAGAGAAGTTAGAGATGCCTCCTAATCCTTTTGCCTCTACATCTGCAACTAAAACAAGTGCTAGATTTGGTACTGGACGTCTGAACTAAGAGCTAGATGTCATCTCAGAAATAGAGGAAGTTTGTGATCAGCAGTAGTTACCCGGAATTAAAAATTACTGTTTCTTGGGAATAAATCAGTTCATATGCCACTTTGTTATCATATATCTGGACTCTGACATTAATTGTTAGTTTGGTGTCTCTCTTAAAAATGAGGGTGAAAATTTTAGGGATGAGATTTATATGAAAAATTGTGTGAAAAACTCATCCTTGAATTTTTTTACTCTCAATTTTTAGCTGATACCAAAATGAAGGTAAGATGTAATGAGCTGCTTTAAAATTTAGAGTGCAGATTCTGTTTGTAAAGTATTTTGCTTTAGAAATGTTTAAGTTGGTCCAATTGAAATTTATGTGAGCTTATTGTAACTCAGATGTTTTCTTAATCCCAAGCCTTTTTACCAATTTACTAAATGTTTGTTTGTTTGACTGCCTTGTGTATGAGTAAACCTATGGTTATATCAAATACCATGTATACCATTCACTGATTTTAAACAATTTGTCAGAATGTTTCTCCTTGTCCTTTCAGGGCTATTAATGTAAATAACAGCACAGTATTTACTGGTGCAAAATGGAGTTTTTCTTCCAATTTTTTTCTTTTGGCTAGATCTTTATTCCAAGTGATGGCACCTTTTTGGCATGAATACTAACAGTTGTCTATAAATTTTATTCTGCAAATATCTGTTCTGCTTGGTTCTGTAGCTGGTCTGGCAGCCCTCTTAATGAGCCTTGTACAATTCACTTTAAGTTGATCTGCATATGTTGATCATCAAACTTTTCATTGTAACAATGCCACTCGATGGGTTGCTTCCGCCTTGGTTTCCTCAAGAATTTCCAGTTCATAAGAAACATAGTCTTTCTAAAATAGTGGCAGGTGATTACGATTAGAGTTTGGTTTAACAGAGTGTGCTTATTTTTCTTCCCTTTGTTAGAGATATAAAGCCATTAACCGACCAGTTTAAGCTTTTAGGAGAGTTAGTCCGTGACATGGTGACACGCTTTTGGTTTAATCTCCTAAGTAAAGCTCTTCATTCATAAAGTTTTTGACTTCTTGCCTGCTAGTGTTATCTGATAAATGTTTTCATGAGTACAATAATGACTATTAGTTCATTTATGTCTTTATAAATAAAAAATACAGGGCATAGCTGTTTGCTTCATTTTAATTAAGCTACAATTGGTCGCTATAAAAAAATAACGACTAGAAAATGTAATGAATCCGTTAAAATGGCGTATAACCTGGATTTGCTCTTTTCTTACTGATAAGGGAAGCACAAGCAACTGAAGGCAGTTTATTCATTATTATTTGAAACACGGATTCATCAACATTTTTATCAGGATTTGTCTTGGATTGGTAAAAAAGTATTAAGACATTTGTCTTGGTAATCGATTAATATCCTGGTCACCACATAATACACAAATTGTTCCCCAGTTATTTGCACTTCGATCACAGGTACAAAAATGGTTACACCTATCATTTTCGAAAATCTAAATGTATGAAAGCATGCACTTATCTATTCATCTGTTGACATCCTTTGCCAAGTTAAGAGAGGTTCTGGATCTGGTGGAAGAACATCTTGGAGCACTACATCATCTCCTTCAAGCATCTCTATCACTCTGTTCATTGAGGGACGATCATCTGGCTTCATTTGTATGCATTTTAAGGCTGTCACAATCATCTTCTTTGCTACATTCTTTTCCTCATCTGTGGCATTGCTTACTTCTATTGTTTCCTCAAATTGGTCATAAACCCATTTAGCAAAGTAGTTTTGCCAAGAATTCTCCACAACATTTCTGTTCTTTCTTCTACCAGCCATTTCCATCAACAACATCCCAAAACTATAAACATCAGCTTTGTGTGAGATGCCTCCAATGTTTTTGTACAACAACTCAGGAGCCATGTATCCCATTGTTCCTCTTGCTGCTGTTAGAGATAAAGTACTTTCATCTATTCGGTACAACTTTGCCAGCCCAAAGTCAGAAATCTTTGGGTTGAAATTCTCATCAAGAAGAATGTTGTGAGGTTTGATATCAAAGTGTATGATTTGCATGTCACAACCTTGGTGTAGGTATTGAATTCCACGAGCCACACCTAGAGAAATGTCATACATTTTCTCGTAGCTTAAACGTATGTTCTCTTGCTCTTGTGGAAATGTGTGCTTATCAAGAGAACCATTAGACATGAATTCATAGACAAGAGCTCGCTTTGTTCTCTCAGTACAAAATCCAATTAGCTGCACCACATTGACGTGACGTATCCTTCCAATGGTTGCAACTTCATTGATGAACTCTTGTCCATTGGATTGGGACTTGCTCAATACCTTAACAGCTACAATGCGTTTGCTCCGAAGCTCACCTTTATAGACAGAACCATAGCCTCCTTCACCTAACTTGTGCTTGAAACATTTGGTCATCCTTTTTATTTCAGAGTAAGAGTACCTGATGGGCATGAAATTATTGTGACTCTGGATAAAATCTTCAACCGTGTCATATCCGGATAAATGCCTCTTTCTCCATTTATATATTAAGAAGGCAATCACAAAGGGTGATCCAAGTACAGATTTTGCAATGAACCATCCTGTCGAAATAAGTCAAATTAGTAGAAAGCAGTAAGAAGTTAATGTTGCATATTCATCTGTTTTACTATTAGAAAATATTTTTGAGTATACTCACCATGCTTAAATTAATTTGCCCTCCTCTCTATTTTAAAAAATTACACTCCCCTTTTATGAGAGGAGAAAATGCGATACATTTAGTCTATTTTTATGTTTTCCACTAAAACTCCACAAGGTCGAAGACTTAAAGTGTAGGCACCATCCAGTAGGGTTGAAGTCACAGGTGGTGCTATCCGTTGGGCACACAGCAACAATGCCAATGCAAATTAGGGATGAGCTAGGACATGAATGATGGGTTGGAGACAAAGCTTGAGTCAGTTGGGCGGTTCCAATGAGGATTGAGATCGGAATAATAGACCTAGTTTAGTAAAATTAACTATTCTCCCCATTCCTTTTTAGTTGTCGTTTTAGAGTTCTTTTTTATTCCAAATTAGATGTCGTTTTAAAATTCTAACAGAATTAATTCTTTTATACCAATTTTACCATTATTTTTTCTTATTCTATTAATTATTTAACACCTAGAATCTCTCAATATTTAATCATCTAACTTCTATATCTCTTTTATCACTTATTTTATTGGTCAATCACATTATTTCTTTTTCAATTAAAGAGTCAAAAGATAATACTGTCTTTTATGATTATTTTTTCTTAAAATATTCAAGACTAGTAAATTGTTTTATTAATACTAGTGTTATTTTCTCAAACAACAAATAAAAAAGAATAAAAAGAGTAACTCACATTTATTTTTTAAAGAACTTCATCTGCAACCTATCAATCGTACCCTAGCTTGTCCTTAATTTGCATTGGCAGTGTTGCCATCGTGGCCAACGAATAGCACCCATAACTTCAACCCAACTGAATTGTGGTTGCTACAATTTTGAGTCTTCAACCCGTATAAGTTTTTATGATAAACATAAAAATAAAGTGTAGTGCATTTCGCATTTTCATTTCTCATAAGTAGGGAGTGTAATTTTTTAACATAGAGAAGAACAATGTAATTCAAGCATCTTTCAAGGGATGAGAGTGTAATTTACTCTCTCTTTCTCTCTCTCTCTCTCTTTATATATATATGACTAACCTCCACACCTTTATGTAGAGGTTAACAACTTTATAAATATGATCTTTTTGATAGGAACTTTATAGTATATCAATGAAGTACTAAATACTTTTGAATTAATATAAAATTTTATAGATATAACCTTTATGATAGGAACTTTAAATCCGACGATGAATTTTGTGAAAAAATTATTCAATAGAAAATTATTTAATGGTGTAAGAGTGATTTTGATTTAAATGGGTATAAGTTGATCTCTCCCTTATATATACATGTGTATTGGAGAGTGAGAGGATCCACTTACTCCATGTATAAGTCTTAAGAAATAAACTCTTAAATTAATAAGGAGAAAAGATAATTAAATACAATTTTAATGAGGAAACAAATTTTAATTATTAAGTCTATATATTAACTTAAAAAATAATATAACGTTGAATATAATTTACAATATTTTTGTTTTTGTTTTTATATTTTAACGTCTTTTACAAAAATTGATAAGTCTTACCTTAGAACATAGCATATAAATTATTAAAAATAGATTTTTGTATATAAATATCTAAAAGTTAGACACTGTAAATATTGTATAAATGAATAAAAATAAATATTGTATAATTATTTGACAACAATAAAGTATAAATAATTTTATTAAATCATTATAACAATTCTACTATGTTCTAAAATTATTTATACTCAACTAAAAAAAATTGTTTATGTATGTACTTTTTTTTATCAATTTGATAAGCAACTGCAATAATATAAACAATTTTTCAGAATTTGTATTTAACATGGTAATATAAGTATATTTAGAAAGATTTTTTTTCTTGTGATATTACGGGTAACTCTCACATAATTTTAATAAATATTATTTTTTAAATTAATAAGTAGATTTAATAACTAATTTTTTTTTATTAGTAAAATCACATTTCATTATTCTCTCTTTATTAATGTGAGTGTTAATTATTTTCTTTCATTATTTAATTAGATAATTTAAAACTATTAGATTAAAATGAAATTAATGGCAAGAAATCATATGTAAGTCCTAAGACTTGCAATTGGAGTAAATAGAACCCCCCATATATATATATATATATATATATATATATATATATATATATATATATAGAGAGAGAGAGAGAGAGAGAGAGAGAGAGAGAGATGCTTGTTTTCACGAAAATAATTTCATTATATAACTTATAAATTTAAAATCAACACTTAGCCACATCATTCTTAGTCATTTGTTTCGTAACATATAGCAATCCTCATGTGTGTGTGGTATATATATATATATATATATATATATATATATATATATATATATATATAATGTATTTAGTTAGATGAGTATTTATTATAAGAAATGAGAAGAATGAATATTAACTATTGGATCTTACATAAATGGTAATATTAGAACATAAATACATATGAATTTTTTAGTGGTCACATGACCTTTAATTAACTTTTAATCTTGATCATTTATATATGGTTATATAGTCAAGATTTACTCCTTTATCATCTAAAAAAAAACACATCTCACTATATATATATATAAAAAAAAAACATTTTAAGGTGGTCACATGACTTTTAAGTAACTTTTAATCTTGATCATTTATATATGATTATATAATCAAGATTTAATCCTTATTCTCTCACAAAAAAAAAAACTCATCTCATATATATATATAAAATTTTAATGTGGTCACATGACTTTATTTAAGTAACTTTTTAATCTTGATCATTTATATATGATTATATAATCAAGATTTAATCCCTCCCTTACCCTCTCACAAAAAAAAAAAAATCATCTCACTATATATATATATATATATATATATATATATATATATATATATATATATATATATATTTTTTTATTTTACTTCTAGATATAATCTTAAGATCGCTAAAGTAGATTTTAATTTTTAACACTAATTAATTTTGGTTTTTTAACTTCCCAAAGTATCTTTTTATTGTATAGGTAAGAGACTAATATCTCGAAATACTATCAGACACCTAAGTAGAGACTCCTTCTAATAGTGTTATTTTCATACACATGAGTCCTAGAAATTTTAATATTATTAGTGTATGATTAACCTTAAAACAAAATATAAATTGAAAGACAAATTCTGAAACTCTGTTACATATACACACATAGTCACTTTAATTAATCGATAATAGCAAAATTATCAAAGATAGAAATTGTTGTTTATATATAGTTACTTACCTGCCATTTGTAAGACCTGAGTAACACCTGCATTTCCCGAAAAGTAAAAGGTCAGCAAATTAAAAAGAATTACGTAGAGATGATGCAAAAATGCATAACATGTAGAGACATACTACCAATGTTGTCCCTAGTTCGTTTGGTACGAATGATAAAATAAAATTTGATAGTATTAAATTTGATAGTATAAAGTCATATATTATAAAACGTAATACTATAAGGTTTAATACATAAGGATTAGAGATATCAAGATATTTAGAATTGTAATTGAAAAGTCTTTATAGAAACTTATACATCAAAATCCAATCAGGTCTAATTGTACCCTCCAAAACTTGATTAAGTTATCTATCATTTGAGTGTATAAGAGAGATTTGATGAATACGTTTATACAATATAGTTTTGTACCAAACAACTGATAAGGTCATAATGTATTATATTAACTTATCTTATTAGATCTAATACGACATGTCAATCAGGCCTTCATATTTTATGTATTTTAGCATAAAATATTGTTAAATTTTTTTAGTACAAGAAAGGAAAATGCTACTCACACATCAATACCATACATATTAGCATATGTGACAAAATCAGAGTGTAGGTGTGCAGAAAATAATATGAATCCAATTATAATGAAAAAGTGAAAATTATGGAGATGTGAATGAAAATGTATGTGAGTAGCATTATTCTATAAGAAATATTAGATTTTTATTACTCTATTTATGGTATTTAATATTTATTATTTATTTGCTTATCACTTATAAATTTGTAGATGAATCTAATCATGTTTTTCTTATACGTTAAGGCAACATTTGGTGGACATGATAAGGAGGACCTGATAGTATTAGCTAATACTATCAAGCCTTATCAGGTATTTGGTGATTTAACCTGATAGTATAATGAAATCAGGTTAAGCATTTTTATCATACTCTAACCTGATAACAATATCATCTCTCCTACCCCATGATAAGACCTGATAGGATATCTCTTCTCACCTGACTCCTCAACTTCATCTTCTCAATCCAAGCCCCTCCTTCTCTGCTAAGAACCCCATCCCCACCACCTAGAACAACCACTGTCCCGCCATAGCGAAACACCATCCGGAACCAGGAACCAGGAACCAGCCATGTTCACCATGAAGCACCATCTCCTTCTCTGCAACCACGCGAACTAGGAGACCACCAGATCTGCACCATCCGCGCTGGATCTGCAACCACCAAATCTGCCTCCGAGAACAACCATGGCCACCAACATTGCTCTACATTTATGATGTAGAGGGAGATGAAACAGATAAAAAAAATAACAAATGAATCTGGGTATTGGGATGTAGCACCAGGAATAGAGGGTTCACGACAATGATGGTGAAGATGGTGGTGCAACTTTGTGGTGGTGAAATTCGTGGGTTGTTGACGCTTGGGTCCGAGGGTGATTCTTCTTGTGACTAAACGGAGAATTTGGACGGTGGCTTGATGGAGGATTGCACGGTGGCGCTAGGTTGTATAGGATGGCTCTGTTAGTTGCAATGGTGGACGACATGGATTCGTGCTTGGTTGGAGACGTCACTGGCGGCGGAGCAGGGTTGAGTTTGGTGAATGGGGTTTTGATTCATGGTGGCAAACGACGGAAGTGCGATGATGGCTCGTTGGCTTATTGTTGTGGCAACTTCGGTGGTGATTTTGATGAGGTTCTGGTAGCTAGATTTCCTATGGCTACTGTTATGATTGGGCTTTGGTCATGGCTCTGTGGTGTTATGGGTGGTAGCTCAAGCAACTTGGTGGTAGAAGACAATGTGACTCAGTGCCTGATTTGGTCTGTTGACAATGGTAGCTTAATGGTTGATGGGTTTTAATGGGGATTAATAGTTGTTGTTTTGATCTCTGTAGAGTATAGATAGTTTATTTCTGGCATAGGAACTATGGGTTGAGGAGGATGGGTATTGGATTAAGGAGGAGGATTAATACCCATTATTGTTGTACTGGCAGCTCTGGTGGTGATTTTGGTGAGGTTCTAGTAGAGTTCACGATTTTAATTCTTCTTTTCTTTTTGCCTTGATTGGTGAAGGTCGTACATCTTTTTTAGATTGAGTTGTTTTTTTTTACACTAAAGGGAATTATAGTCATGTTAAATAATTATTATACTATCATAATTCTTATACTATTAGACACTAAATGTTTAATTGTATAAGAGTTAATCATGTCCTTTATACTATGAAGTTTCATCTTATTATCTTATAGTATCAATGCTTATACTATCATGTGTATCAAACGCAGCCTAAGTTATTAAATATCAATTGTAATTTATACTTAGAAATTTAATTGATGTTTTGAGAAATTATAGTTGATTAAGAAAAATAAAGCATGCAATTGACAATTTTTTAGGGCTTAATTATAATTTTTTGTCAATAAATTATTTGTTACTAGAGTTTGGATGATGTTAATATTAATCTAAGTGAGTTTTGGACTTTATTTAATTCAAAATTTGTTTGTTTGATTTGATATTTGTAAAAGTTTATTAAATTTTTAATTTTTAATTAAGTAACTTTTAATCTTGACCATTTATATATGATTGTGTGGTTAAGATTTATTTTTTTCACATTCTCTCTCTCTCTCTCTATATATATAAAGAGAGAGAGATAGTGAGAGAGAAATGCTTGTTTTCATGAAAACAATTTCATTTACTACTTACGAATTTAAAATCAACACTTAAAAAGTGTGTTATTTAATAAATCACTCATCCGTTAAATATGTATGTAGAGAATCACACACACATAATATATATGTCTTTCTTTAATGCATGCGCACGCACAACCTTTCTTTAACATGTGCGCGTGCACAAATTATGGAGATGTGACGATATATATATATATATATATATATATATATATATATATATATATATATATATATATATATATATATATATGGTCTTTCTTTATTTTACTTCTAGATATAGTCTTAAGATCACTAATGTAGATTTTAACTTTTTTTGTTTCTTACAATATCCTTTTTATTCAATAGGTGAAAGACAAATTTATCAAAATACTATCGGATGTGTGAATCTTTTATATATATTAAGATCGCTAATGTAGATTTTAACCTTTTTTTTTGTTTCTTACAGTATCCTTTCCTTTTATTTGATAGGTGAAAGATAAATTTATTAGAATACTATCGATCGTGTGAATCTTTTCCAATAAGTATTTTTTTATACACATAAATTTTAAGAATTTTAACACTATTAGTGTATATTAACCTTAAAACAAAATACAATTTGAAAGACAAATTCTGAATATATATATATATATATCCTTTTATTCGATAGGGGAAAAACAAATTTATCAAAATACTATCGATGTGTGAATCTTTTATATATATATTAAGATCGCTAATGTAGATTTTAACCTTTTTTTTGTTTCTTACATATCCTTTCCTTTTATTTGATAGGTGAAAAAGACAAATTTATTAAAATACTATCGAGCGTGTGAATCTTTTCCAATAGTATTTTTTATATACATAAATTTTAAAATTTTAACACTATTAGTGTATATTAACCTTAAAACAAAATACAATTTGAAAGACAAATTCTTTATATATATATATATATATATATATATATATATATATATATATATATATATATATATATATATATATATATATGTAGTTCTATAACACACACACATAGATATATGGTCTTTCTTTATTTTACTTCTAGATATAGTCTTAAGATCGTTAATGTAGACTTTAACACTATTTTTTTTTTGTTTCTTACAGTATCCTTTTATTCGATAGGTGAAAGACAAATTTCTCAGAATACTATTAGATGTGTGAATTCTTCTCAATAATATTATTTTTATACACATAAATTTTAGGAATTTTAACACTATTAGTGTATATTAACCTTAAAACAAAATACAATTTGAAAGACAAATTCTGAAACTCTATTACATATACACACATAGTCAGTTTAATTAATCGATAATAACAAAATTATCAAAGATAGAAATTGTTATTTATATATAGTTACTTACTTGCCATTTGTAAGACCTGAGTAACACCTGCATTTCCCGAAAAGTAAAAGGTCAGCAAATTAAAAAGAATTACATAGAAATGATGCAAAAATGCATAACATATAGAGGCACTACTAATCTGTTTGGTACGAGTGATATGATAAAATTTGATAATATTAAATATGATAGTGTAAAGTCAGATAGTATAAGATCTAATAGTATAAGGTTTAAAGCATAAGAGTTGAGGATATCAGAGTGTTTAGAATTGTAATTGAAAAGTCTTTATAGGAACTTATACATCAAAATCTAATCAGACCTAATCCTATGCCTAAAGCTTGATTAAGTTATTTATTATTTAAATGTATAAGAAGGATTTGATGGATAAGTTTATACAATACAATGTTTACACCAAATAATTGATAAGACTATAATATATTGTATTAATATATCCTATCAAATTTCATACGACATATCAAATAGACCCTCATATTTTATGTAATTTTGCATGAAATATTGTTAAAATTTTTTGGTACAAGAAAACAAAATGCTAATCACACATCAATATCACACATATCTACATATATGACAAAATTAGATTGTAGATGTGTAAAAAATGAAGTGGATTCAGTTATTATTAAATGGTGAAAATTATGGTAATGTAAATGAAAGTGTATGTGATAGCATTACTCTATAAGAAATATTAGATTTTTATTACTCTATTTATGATATTTAATATTTATTATTTTGTTTGCTTATCACTTAATATGCATAAATTTGTAGATGAATCTAATCATGTTTTTCTTATACATTAAGTTATTTTTGCTATGTGAAAGTTAACTATAGTTATTAAATATAAATTGTAATTAAACTTAGAAATTTAATTGATGCTTTGAGAAAATATAGTTGATTAAGAAAAACAAAGCATGCAATTGATAATTTTTTAGGGCTTGATTATAATTTTTTGTTAATAAATTATTTGTTACTAGATTTTGGATGATGTTAATATTAATCTTAGTGAGTGACTTTATTTAATTCAAAATTTGTTAATTTGATTTGATATTTGTAAAAGTTTTTTAAATTTTCTATTTTTAATCTTATGAGATATTTCACACCCTTGAGTGAGAGGCTATAATCCTTAGTCGTGATAACGAGAATGCCTCTTTTTCACCTTACAAGTGCATTTTTCTTTTAGCGGCCTCAAACTTATAATTTTAATGGGTAAGTATTTATGAAAATTTTTACACAAGTTATATAGATTAAATTAATTTATAATTAATGTATTATTATTTTTAATATAAAATAATTATATAACACAAAAATATATATATAATTATTCAATTATTGCTTAATTTAATTTATAGAACTTTATAAATAGGAGAAATTATTATGTGCTTATAAAATAACAATAAATATGTGTTACATAATAATATTTACCATTAGTTTTAAGTAAAAAACATTAAATTTAAATAAATATACTTAAAATCAATTGTGAAAATAATCATGAAATACACATTTATTAATGTATAACAATTTTTAAGTTTTGTTAGGATATTAATTAAAGAAGTCAAAATAAAAAATTTTAAATAAAAAATAAAAAATAATTTATTTTCAATTTCTAATGTATTTAATAACTTATTTTTATCTTAAAAATTTTATTTTAATTTCTTTAAACGTACTTATCAACAAAACTCTAATTTCTTTTACAATCCGTCAACACAAATATTTTTTCAATCAATCATTGAAACTAAACGTTGCTTATAATAAGTGACACAATCGTGACTTGTGAAGTGGAAAAAGGATAGTCTCGTTACTAGAGTGAGGATTAATTAATCTTACCGTAAAATCTCATTAAAAAAGTGTTAAATAAACTAGTGTTAATTAAGAAAAAAAAACACATTTAATATTTAAAAAATTTTGTTATATCTTCTTAAAAAAAATTAATATTTTTTAATATTTAATAAAAAATTAAATAAAAAATAAATACATTTAATATATTAAAAACATAAAAAAATATTTAATATTTTTTACGTAATAATTAAAAAATGAATGAAGAGAATTTAAAATTATTGATATTAAAAGATGCGAATTTGGTGGATTTAAATTCTTAAAAGAATTTTTGTACTAAAAAAAAATTAGAAGAATTAAGACTGACTTACTCATTACTATAATTGACGTTTGAGGGCAAAGGACGGTGTTATTGACAGGGTCCAGCTTGCAGTCGGGGTCCCGTGGTTCCCTTACACAGCGAGTTGGTCGCCACCGAAGCTCAATCCCGTTCACGTACTCAGCCTGAATCTTCGGATAAGAACAGTTACTATCACATGTAACATTTTCCTTCGGCGACACCATTACCTTCAACTCTATGGTGCATGACTCTGCAACCTCTGCGACCTCTGTGTTGCTGCTGTAAAGCAGAGCATAAGAATAATAACGCTTTTCCGCATTACCAGCAGTTGTTCCACGGCTACAGTACTCTGAGATGTCCCAGTACTGATAATTATTTACAGGTTTTTCGCATCTCACAAATATTATTCCATCATCATAATCTTCCAGACTGGAGGTGGCGTTCTCGTATGGCAAAGAACGAGAATTGATGATGAAGCAATTATCGGTGTCAAATCCGGCGCTGAAGTGATGGAAGGTAGAAGAATTAGAGGCCATAATGGCGTGCACGTGATATCTGCCATAGTTTAAGAACAGCACTGCTTTGTTGTCTTCACATATCATCTCGTAACTGGGATCTCCGCAGCTCGCTCTATGATCTGAAGATTTGTTGAATATATTTCCACAATTAGTTACGGGGCCGAAGTATGTAACAATTCCTTGATGGTATACTTTGACAATAAAGGTTAAAGTTAAAACAAAGAGGCACATAAAAATTATGAGAGCAGGGGGGATGAGTATCCTCGACGACATAGAGAAAAGAGAAAGAGTTTTTGGAAGTCTGGCACCGATTTTCTGTAAATGTATTAACCACTAAAATAATGTGGCGGTGGTGGCCATTATAACTACTTTTACATAAATTTCATTATATTATTATTATATCACTTTCATTTTTAATAATAATAAAAATACAAAATTAAACTTATTTACGACTCAACACGCATCTAATCAGAATCTGTAGTAGACATTCCAACAGAAATTCACTCATAGTATATAGTTGAGATTTCAATACTCTGCATGTTAGACTATGACATTGGATAATCGTAACATTATCACAAGATTCACATAATAGATAAATCTTATAATTATTTATAACTGTCAATTATGATCTTGCATAATAATAACATTTATAATCTTTTTTGATTGTTCATAATTACCGTATCATTATTCTAATTTTATAAAGATCCTCTACAAAAATAAAGGAACAAGTTTCTCGATTCAATCTCTATAAATATAAGGCTTAATCATCTTTTATAAATAATTATTACTCTTTAAGTTAAATTTTAATTGTGCACAACTTAACTTAAATATTAAAATATCTTTACAAGTATTAATCTCCTGTTTTACAACCGTGATTTTTCTATTGCGTACAGTACCTATACCCATTTTAACACTGGGTATTGTTTATGGGATCCACCCGTGAACAATACCAAATCATATTTCTTTTTTTTTTTTTTTTAAGATATGTCCCATTAACCAACTTCTCTACGCCGTTAACTTTTTTTTTTTCGTTAACCAACTTATTTCACGAAGATAAATCTATATGTGGTAAAATCTTGTGTCATTAATCAACTTCTATATGTAATTAACCACTTTTTTGTTCTTCATTAATCAACTTTTTTCACGAGCATAGAAACAAAGCTGGTTAATGAATAACAAAAACATAGTTAATGACCTATAAAAGTTAGTTAATGATACAAGATTTTACTACATGATTTTTATGCTTATAAAATAAGTTGGTTAACAAAGAACAAAAAAATAATTAATGATGTAGAGAAGTTGGTTAATTGATATATATTAAAAAAAAATAAAAATATAATTTAATATTGTTCATGAGTAAGTCTCATGAATAATATCCAATGTTAAAATAGATGTAAACACTATACGCGATAAGATGATACTTTTCGCCTGTTTTAACACATTCTGGAGGAAAACACAAGTTTGCAACTATTCGTACATCAGTATTTACTATTGACCAACTCTCCAACTTTTTTTTCAAAATAAGAAAGATGTAAAAAATATGTAGCATTTTGATGTACAAATAACATGGTAGACAGTGTTTTGTTCATACTGACTTTTCCGAAGGGTTTATTGGTGTGGAAGACGCGGCATTCTCCAATATATATTAATATTAATAGAGGGAGGATCAACTTACACCAGTGTAAGTATTTTTTGACTTATATTCATTTTTAACTGTTAGATTCACTTTCATCCAATGGTTACTTTTAATGAAATAATCTCAACCATTAGATGAAAGTGGATCTAACGGTTGAAAATGAAATAAAAAACACTTACACCTTTGGTGTTCTTGATCCTCCTCATATTAATATATTAATACAAAGCAGAACGTTAATATTGAATTATGGGAAGGGATTTACTGTTTAAAAACTTATACTTAATTTTATATTTTTTATTTTATTATAATTATATAATTATGATAAAAAATAAATAATAATTATATGATCACAATAAAATAAAATTAAATATAAATTATTTTTATTCATATTAAATGTAAGTGAATTTCTTCTTTCTTTATATATATATATGATATATTATTTTATATTTATACATTAAAAAATAAAAAATAAATAAAAATTACTAAATTTACTTATCATAAAAATTCGTTATTTTTTTAATTTTTTATTTCTATATATAAATTTAACGTGATATATCTTACGTACATACAAAAATATCTCAACCAAAACTCTTCGCGAAATGGTCATCACCAACGTGCAAAAAAGAACAAAGAACAAAATTTAATTGGAGTTGAACAAAATTTCGAAGAGGCTGACTTGCGTCCTGTTTGCATTCATTGGTGATACAGACTGATAGTGAACTAAATCAATCCATCACCGATTGGAGTAAATCAGAATTAAAAAATAAAATGTGTTGATAATTTGATATCATTGACTCCAAATCAGTGGTACCTGACAAGGCGTGGATAATAGATTGAGTTATTTATTTCAAAAATAATTTTAAAAAGGACACAATTGAGGGTTTGTATAATATTTTAGACGGGAAATAAAAAAAATACTTATTTGATTTTATCAAGAAAAAATAGAGACATCAAAATGAATTAATTCAGGACAAGCTAAGATAAACTTAGTATGTTTTATTATTTTTGTTAATCTAATTTAATCTATTGTGAGTTGCGGGTTGGGTAGACCAATTCACCAACTTGTTAACTCTTTTGTCTTTTTTTTTTAAATGATAGATTTAATTTTTAAAAAATATAAATTAATAAAAAATAAAAAAATTGGATTATTTAATTTTATACCAATGACAAATAAATTAAAAAATAACCTAATTGCTAATTGGAATTTAAATTTTCAAACAAAAACAAAATGACAGTATTTCTTTAATGTAGTTTATTATATTAAAAAATAATAATTAATATTTGAACCAATGACTCAACTTACCTAATTTCAGCCTGAGTCACATTGGGCTAAATTAAATTTAAACTTGAATTTTATTAACTATTCGGATCGACCTATTAGACTCAACCCATTTTTTTAGATTTGAGAAAAAAATGAAAATATATATGAATATATGGTGATATTTATTTCATCTTCTTTTTCCTTCCTTTTTATCCAAGAAGAGGTGGATATAAAAATAATGGACCTATGAAAATATGATCATTCCAAATCTTTTCTCCTCCATCTTAAAATGACATACCAAAAGGAGTTGGGTTAATCTTTAGGCCCAATCCATTTATTTCCACCTTAAAATGTGATACCAAACAAAGTTTAACTTCATACTCGACAATGAGGCATTTTGAAGAGGATTGCACAATCAGATATGGTCATTCATCCCTTAAAATAACATTTAACTTGTTCTTATCTATTCTATTTTTAGGGTTGAAAATCTAAACTTTTCCCATAAAAAATTATTAATACCTGCAGCTTACTTGTCATGTCAAGTATTTATGAATATTTTAAATATAAATGTATAATCACAATTTTAAAATTAATCTGTTATTTCATATAAATTAAAAGACACATTCATAATAAGGTTAAATCATTAATGAAGATTAATTATGATTTGCAAAAAAATATTACTTAATATGAATAAACATTTACTTTGTTACTAAGTTAGACACAATAGTTATTTAGATGCACGAATGGAGGGCATATGCCTCCATAATTATTTTTTGAATATTATACATAATCTTATTATTCTTATATTGTTCTGGACCGTGGTGTAGGATCCCATAAGGAAGAATTGACCTGACACAGAGCCACCAGACTCTGCCATCAATACCCCGGCTTAGGCCTTACGACCTCAGACCACGACATCATATTATAACGATAGTCGGACCCACGTAGATTCTCACAACTGCCGATTATAACCTTAAATGTGGAGACTATAACTACCTGCAATAAGGATTGGCCACTAAGGGGACAACCCTGACAAGTCACAGACCTCAACGATCATGAGCTGATACCTCTGTCAAGGCACGATCCTAATATACCTTTGTCCTATACGGATTGCATGAGGATTCTAGTCATACTCTATATATACCAAGCTAAGTTAACCTAATAAGGTATATGGTATCTCATTGCATAAACCTTACTTGTGCACTGCCTGACTTGAGCGTTGGAGTCCCTTTGCAAGTACCCACCCCCCTGACACAATACGCTTGGCAGCAGCTGTGCAAGGAGAAAACCACTATATACGTACCTATCTCAGGTACCCTATGAATCCATTTCAGAACATTGGCGCCGTCTGTGGGGATCTGATAAACTTGCATTCCCACGCTAACCATGGTAAGTACAAGACACAACCATAGGAAGGGAAGCACTACACATGCTACCCATGGCCAAATATAGGGCCCAATGGCACAATGCGACCCTCATTCCGTCGCACCACCAGAAACCTCCGTCGCTGGAAGCAGGCCTGTTGTGATGGAAACTCTCAACGATGGACACGAGACTTCAGGTTCTGCTGAAAGTCCCACTCCATCTCGAAGGGTTTCTATCCGTGACAGGCTCATCTTTCCTCAGGGTGGGGCCAACAATACAAACCATGGAGCGAGGATCCCTGTGCATGCTTGCTTGAGGACCTCCCACAACGATGTAGACCATGCGTCTCACTATGAAGACAATGTCCAATCCGAAACGACGAGGAATGACATTTGAGAGTTATTGCACCAACAAACGACGCTCATCGAGGGTTAGCGGCATCAGCTGGAAGAACAATGTCGTCGGTTAGAGGATCTCGAAAGATCGATAAAGACAGACAATGACAATGGAGAACGAGATGTAATTCGCAACGAGCAAGTAGCCCAGCGTGCTGGCGCCGGGGTTTTTGGAAATAATAACCCAACCCTCGGTCGTTAACAACAGTTCTCAGATGCTTTGATGACATATAAGGTCCCAAGGAACTTCAAGCCCCTGAGCAATTTGGAGGCTTATGATAGGACGATAGATCCCCAGGAGCACTTGGATGCTTACACTCAATCCATGTAGCTCTACGGGTACACCCCGAAACTGCTATGTCGAGCTTTTTCCCTATTTTTGAAGAAGGACGCCCTCCATTGGTTTATCACCTTACGAACAAATATCACAGGCTGGGAAGACCTTACGCAACATTTCTTTCAACACTACAGCACAACAAAGGAGCGACCGAAGTCGATTGACTCCCTTTCCGGAATCCGTCAAGGAAGTTCTAAATCCTTACGTGAATACGTCAAAAGGTTCAACTAAACCTGTGTGGGCATTGAAAGCCTGGATGACAGGATAGCCCTCCATTATGTCAGAAATAGACTCCGAACTAACTCGGGCTTCTTCATGTCATTGGCAAAAAAGAAGCTAGCAAGTCTAGATGAGTTTCACCTGCGGGTGGACAAATACGTCGAATTGGAGGAGAATACCAAGGCTAAAAAGAGTCTAGAAAAGGGCGAACCCGTTCACCAGGAAAAGAGCCAAAACTCCAACCAACCCCGTGACTCCTCTAAAAGTGAACGATATCGACCCAAGTATTTTGAGTATACTTCTTTGAACACCCCTCGAGAGACAATCTTGAAGGAGGTCCTTTAAACCGAGTTCCAGGATGTCAAGAGGCCACCACCCGTAAAGAAGCAATTCCAGATGGACCATTCGAAACATTGCAGGTGATATAAGAGCTATGGCCACAAGACAGAAGATTATTACCAGCTCTAGGATGTTATTGAGTCCCTATTCAAAGAGAGACGACTGCAAAAGTACATCAGTGATTTCCGAGGAAATGAGGACCGCCGAAGGTGCAGAGATCGGAGACGAAGCCGTAGTCCCCGGTGAAGTCCTAACCAATGCCAAAGAAGAACCAGGAGTCCTGCCAGAAGATCCCGGACCACACTACGCCGTAATGTTGAAGACAGACAAGATCAGAATTGGGATACTCATGGCGGGGGTAATAGGAAAGATAAACTCATCAATACTATCTCAGGAGGGTTCGCAGGGGGCGATTTATCCAATAACTCCCGGAAGAAGGTACTCCGAATAGCGGTCTTGAGCGTCTCTGGCTCTTCACAAAGATCTCATGCCAAAGACAAGGATACACCACCCATTTCCTTCTCCGACAAAGACTACGGTGATATCATCCGAGATCATGACGACCAATTGGTCATATCCGGAATAATATTCAACGCTGAAGTCCGTTGTATCTTCGTGGATCAGGGGAGTTCAGCGGATATCATGTTCACAGATGCCTTCAAAAGACCGGAGTTCCCTCTATCTACATTCACACCCTATGAAGGCGAACTGACCGGTTTCTCAAGAGAAAAGGTTACCTCGACTGCATACTTAGAAACTTTCTTGACTCTGGGTAACGACAGCACGTACAGAACCATCAAGGTGAGATTTTTGGTGGTGGATTGTCCCTTGGCATACAATATCATTCTGGGCCGCCTTACGCTGAATGGAATTGCCGCTGTAGTCTCTATCGCCCACCAGGCCATGAAATTCCTCACCAGGAATAATGAAGTGGTCACGGTCAAGGGCGACCAGATTGTAGCCCGCAAGTGCTACAACGAGAGTTTAAAGATCAGTAGGGCTTCCAGGAAGACAAAGGCACACACATCCAACCCCGCCCGCGATCAAGTCAACATTCTAATGACTGAGTTGGATGTCTGTGAGGAAATCTGAAGTACAAGACCCCAGCCTGACGAAGAATTGATCCCGCTCCAGCTGGGAGATAAACCCGACCAAGTCACCAAGATAGGAGTAAACCTTGAAGAGCAGGAGAGGATCCAGTTAATAGAGCTCCTACATAAAAACAAGGATCATTTTGCTTGTACATTGGCTGACATGCCTGGGTTCAACCTCGCTTTCATCTACCATCGTTTATCTATTAAACGAGATGCAAAACCGGTCTCCTAGAAGAAAAGAAAAGTTAACCCCGAAAGGCAACAGGCTATTGAGGAGCAAGTCAAGGAATTACTAAATGCCGACTTCATCAGGGAGATCTTGTACAACACTTGGCTCTCAAATGTTGTCTTAAGAAAAAATTCAAACGGAAAATGGAGGATGTGTGGGGACTACACTGACCTGAACAAGGCGTGTCCTAAAGATCCATACCCCCTCCCAAACGTTGACAAGCTAGTTGACAGCTCTTCTGGATTCTGGTTGTTGTTTTTCTTGGACGCATACTCTAGATACAATCAGATTCTAATTTACTCCGAAAACCAAGATAAAACAACCTTCATCACCGAAAGGGCAAGTTACTGCTACAAGGTAATGCCTTTCGGGTAGAAAAATATCGGGGCCACCTACCAGAGAATGATGAACAAGGTATTCAAAGAACATATAGGGAGAATGCTAGAGGTCTGCATCGACAATATGATAGTCAAGACCTTGTCATCCGGATCATACACCTCGGACCTCGAGGAAGTATTTGCACAGTTAAGGAAGCATGACATGAGACTTAATCCAGAAAAATGCGCATTCGGGGTCCAAGCTGGAAAGTTTTTGGGGTTCATGCTGACTCATCGCGACATTAAGACAAACCTCGACAAATGCAAAGTGATGCTCGATATGCATAGTCCTTAGAGCGTGAAAGAAGTACAACAGTTAACTGGACGGATCATGGCTCTCACCAGATTCCTAGCCAAAGTCGCTCATAAATCCTTCCCCCTCTTTAAGCTATTGAAAAAGAGGACATAATTTGAGTGGACGCGGGAATGAGAAGTTGTTTTCGCATCTTTGAAGAATATTCTGGCCTCCCCTCCCATTCTTACAGGATCAGAGTCAGGTGAAATACTTTACGTATACCTCATCGTCCACGAGAAGGATGTGAGTTCAGTACTCATCAGAGAAATACCAGAAGTCCAGAAGCTGATTTATTTTGTGAGCAAGGTATTGTAAGGTCCCGAACTCCGATATCAAAAGATAGAGAAGGTCGCTTTCGCACTCATCATCACGGCCAGAAGACTAAGGCAATACTTCCAGTGCCATCCCGTGGTGGTAAGAAAATATCAACCTATCCGATAGATACTGCATAAGCCGGACTTAGCAGGGAGGATGATTGCCTGGTCCATTGAGCTTTCCAAGTTCGGGATAACCTACGAACTGAGAGTAGCAATCAAGGCACAAGTGCTCTCAGATTTCCTGGTCGAACTCACTTCAGACTCTGGTTATACCGAGGAGATATCTTGGACCATGTTCGTAGATGGGTCCTCAAACCCAAAAGGAAGTGGTGCCAGAGTTATCTTGGAGAATTCCGAAGGGGTTACTGTTGAGAACTCCCTTAGGTTCTAATTTCCCACCTCGAACAACTAGGCAGAATATGAAGCGTGCATCACCAGACTGGTAATGGCCAGAGACTTGGGGGCCACAAAGATTCGACTTTGTAGTGACTCCCAGCTCGTGACCTCCCAGATCCAAGGCAAATATTAGGCAAAAGAGTCTCTCCTGCAAAAATACTTGGCAAGAGTGCAAGAACTCTTCACAAACTTCCAAGTGGTTAAAGTGAAGCATATACCCCGAGAACAAAACTCCAGGGCCGACCTCTTATCCCAGTTGGCTAGCACCAAGAGTTCGGGCAATAACCTTTCGGTGATCCAGGAAACCCTCTCGCACCCTGCAGTCTCTGACATAGCTGTCTTCCAGGTCGATGGGCAAGAGCATACCTGGATCACGTCACTGTTGGAATACTTACAGTCTGGTTGCCTCCCTGAGGATCCAAAGGAAGGTGCTAAGTTAAAGAAAGCCGCGGTCAGATACACCATCTTCGACGGGTAGTTATACCGGTGTGGATTTTCTTCACCCCTCCTCAAATGCCTCGCACCAAAAGAAGCCGAATACGTCCTGGCCGAAGTTCACAAAGGAAGTTGTAGGCACCATCTAGGAGGTAAGATTCTAGCATTAAAAGTGTAACATCCCAAATTTCCTAAATAGTAGACAGTAATTTTGACAGTTAACAGAATTTCACTGTTTAGTAATTTCTGTGTACTGTAAAATTATTTTGAGTATTCCGTAAGCGTATTTGATCATTTTGAGTGATTTACTCCGTGTCAGGAAAATAATAATTTTCGGATCGAGGAAAATCTTTAAGTATTTATTTATCTTGACTGTTAATTATTTTTAACAATCTGACTTGATTTTCATATGTTTTCTAATATTTGTAATTTTTGTGAATGATTATAAATTTTTATGGTTATCTGATCGTTTTTGGGCTGTTTGTGGGTCCCAGTGGTCCTACGTGGGCCCGGGATGAGTCCCAAAATGTGAAAAATTTTTTACGCATAGAAAAATTCGTACTGTTGAGACGGAGACAGGAGATCTTACTAAACCTGAATCCAGAAACAGTTTTAGAAAATTTCTTGTACAGTGTTTGGTACTGTATTTATTTATCAAGCGATAAAAATACAGTAAATATATTCTTTCGTGGGGTTTTAGCAGATAAAAATAGAAATTATACTGCTTAAGTCAACAATAGTGGTTATGACAACTTTTGATAGACCAATAGGAAGTAAGTTTAATGCTTTTGATGGACCAATAGGAAGCAAGTCTAATGTTGAAGACTTTGATATCAACCGTCGATTTAATCAATGGTGTAGAATTAGTCTAAGAAAATGGCTATGACCATTTATAACCATTGGATTTAGATTTAGATTAAGGGTAGAGATTTGGTCTTATAAAGTGACTAGGACCATTTGTGACCGTTGGATTTGGATTTAATCACCGATGGAGATGGATCATTTATGACCATTAAATTTAGATTTAATCAATGGTGGAGATTTGGTCTTCTAAAATGACTACGACTAATTATGACCATTGGATTAAAAGTAAGAAGGAGTAATCTTGACCCTTCATTTTTGGAGATGCATCTAATGACTAGAATTTCAAGGAGAAAGATCTAATGGCCTAGATTAAGTCTTCTAATCAAAAGTCTACCTTAATCCTAACCATTGAATTAATCAATGGCCTAGAATGCTCTAAATGGTGGCTAGAAAAGATGACAACTTTGTTGAATTGCAAGGATGGAGGGGGGACGATTTTGTGCTTCATTTTGGAGCTAAAGAAAAGCTTTATGACCATTATTAGATGCCTTGGTTAATTATGCGTCATTATTGATCATTTAGCATCCTTAGGAGAATGCTTGAAGGGGGGACAATTTTTGGTAGCTTTAGGAGAGCTTTGCATGGTTTATGACCATTATCCTTCATTCTTGATCATTATTGATCATTCCAAAAACCTAAAGCTCTTAGAAAATTTTCTCTCCTTCTCCTTCTAGCATGGTTCGGCCAACACCTAGACACCATGCCTCCAAGCTTCTAAAATTTCATCTAAATACATTTGTTGAATCCTTACATCATTCTAAGAACATCTCTAGTTATGAGTTTTCACAAAATCCTTCATCTTGAGTTTCAAATCCAAGCTTCAAGTTTCTACCAAAAATGGTAAAGTTCATATTTCTTCACCTAATCTTTTAGTTTTGATTTTCTAAGTCATGCTTGAACCATGGTTTACCTATTCTTTTACTTGTTATTGATTGTAACATTTGTTTATGATTTTTAGGGATTTTTCCAAGGAGATCCACGAAATTGATAGGAAGGAAAACTAAGTGTTTTCACTTCATTCTTTACCTTAACCAAGTTTAAGAAACCTTTCCCTCACAAAAATCAAAAATTCCATCTTTGTTCTTCAAGAATAACCATTCGGCCGAGACACCCAAAACCACTCTCCAAGCTCTTTTAATTTCATCCAACCATAGATCTTGAATCTACATGATATTCTAAGCAATTTTCATGTTGAAGACTTTCTCTAAATCATTCATCTTCAACATTGTTCTTCAAGCTAAAGATTGAAGCTCTAATGGTGAAGTTTATTAATCTTCACTTTTCTTTTGATTTTCAAAGTTCTAACCATGATTCTAATCCATGGTTTTCTTATTCAAGTCTTGTATATATTAATTATGTGTGTGTTTTGTTTTGTATTTGAGAAGCCCTTAGTGGTGAAGGACTTGGAAAAAGAAGCAAAACAAGGAGCTTTTGAGGATCTTCAAGAGGTAAGAGGGAGATTCATCTCACCAACCAAGTATGGTGGTGAGAGATGGTTTGGTATTTGATGAATAGTGAATCCATGTGAGGATTCATATCCACGGTTGTGTAAATTATTTGTGGGTATTTATGTTGATTATGTGCTTTGCATGGTTTAATTGTGATTACATGCTTAGTATGATTTATTGATTTGATTATTGCATGCTTATGGTATTTATGATGAAATATGTATGTGTATGCCATGATGTGATGATGGAAAGAAAATCAATTTTTAGTTCCAATGGCCAAGGAGGAGTGGTCACGGTTTTGACACTCATGATTAGAGTTTATGTTGAAATTTTTCAAGAACAAGGAAATTAATTTTTGGTCCCTAGAACATGGTGAATTTCGGCCAAGACACTTCAAGATAGGTGTTCACAAATTAATATTTTTATGAATGATGAAATGAGATGGAAATGAGATGTTTAGAAAAACAAAGAAAATAAACAAAAGGTTTATTTTTCAAAGAGTACATGAACACGGTTTTAGAAGGATTTTTATTGATTTATTTTGTGTAAAAAGTTTCTAAGTGTTTTACTAAACATGAGTTTTAAATGAAAATAACAATGTTGATTTTAAGGATTTGCAAAGAAAGTGAAAAAGGATTGTAAAGAAAGTGAAAATGGATTTGCAAAGAAAGTGAAAAATGAAAATGCACAAATGATTTGATTTCAAAGACTATGAGTCTTACGGTTTTGTTAAAGAATTTGTAATGATTTTGTTTGTGTAAAACCATATCAATTTAGAAAGAAAGATATTTGATGGTTTCAATTGCTAAGTACCACGGTTTTTGAGGGCTTGTAATGCCTTGATTTTTATGAACAAAGTGATTTTCAAAATGGAAATGTAACTTGATTTAATACAAGGAATTTGGAAAGGGAATCAGAGTGTTTTATCACTTGAGAGAATTTTGTAAACGAAAGACAAAGAAAGGTTGAACATGTTCGAACTTCAATTTATTTCGAAGAAGATTGATTGAAGAATTTATTTGAGAAAAATGGAGAATATAATGGTGATTTGAAAATTTACTAACGTATAACTCATTTCTGGGTTTTGGAGTGTGTTAGGGAATTTTAAGATTTGAAACATTGATTTATATCAATGGAAAAGTGATTTTTGTGGATTATATTTTGGAAAAGGATTTCTTAAGTAAAGAAACGTGGAAAAAGATTTTCTTGAGTAAGAAAATGTGAAAAATGAAATACGAAGTCATATTATTTTGAGAAAGGTTGAAAAAGAATTTTTGAAGGTTGAGAAATATTTTCGGTAATGAAATTGTTGTGAAAAATTATTTACATATCTTAAAAATGTGATTTTTAAGCTACACGATTTGAAATACATTAAAATATTTCTACTCGATTTGAATTACGTTTAAATATTTTTACGTGATTTGAACTACTGTTGAAAAATCACTACGTGATTGAAAAGTGATGGAATATTTTTTACGCGATTATGAAAATGGCGAGAAATCGTTATGCGATTTGGAAAATGTTTAAATATTTTGAGAATGATGGAAAATGATTTACGCAACTTAAAAGAATGATTTTTAAGTTACGCGGTTGTGAAAACGGTAGAAAATCGCTACGCGATTTGAGAAACATGTAAATATTTTTACGCAATTGAGAAAACATTGAAAAATCAATACGTGATTTGAAAATGCAACAGAAGTGTTGTGGAATTGTGAAAACGTAACGGAAATGTTGCGCAATTTTGTGAAAACACGACGAAAGTGTTTTATAAACTATGAAAATGTGATAACATGATTTCGTTGTTAAAAAAATAGTATAATTACTGTTGAACCAGTATATGGACACTGTATGAGAAAATGGCGTGTTTTGCCTGTGATTGGCATTTAGTGCATTTTATATGCATTGGAAAGATATGCCTGTGATTGGCATTTGGTGCATTATACATGCATTGGAAAAATATGCGTTGAGGCATATGATTGAACAAATGAAATTCAAAAGATTTGGCCTTTGTGGTTGGACTTGCACTGATATATTCGTGCATTGTATAAAATATAGCTAATAGCTATTATGGCCCTTGTGGTTGAAGAGGGAATGAGAATTGATAGTGAGGTCTATGATGGATCTTGGGGGCATCGAGGTGCGGTGGTCGACCAGTGGACAGTTGGCGAGTACCCTGTGCCACTTAGTGATGCAGTCTGTTGCAACGCATTGACGATATCCGATAAGAACACGATTCTTTTCAACGACTAGGAGATTGTCTTTGAGTTAAGACTGATAATTAATCAGAGCATTCTTCTCGAAATTGTGAAAACCTCAATGGAGTAGGAAAATCGAGTATATATGCACATGCATGAATCTGAGCATTTATATCTGATGATATATTAATTGAGGAATATTGGCTATGACAATTGTTTTTAATACTTGGATGATGATGATGATAATTAGATAATGTTGAGGGCATTATCGTAATTATTGAGTATTGGTTATGAGAATTGAACTGTTGAACACTTGGATATTGTTGAGGACATCATCATGAGTATTGAATGATATTTGAACTGATAAATGATTGGATGATGATAGTTGATTAATGCTGATGGCGTGATTATGGTATGATGTATCCGTATGATATGTTGTTTGTGTTATCTCTATGCTACCATACTGGTATTGGCGTAGGTGATCTCACCTCTTTGTTATATTATTTTGTTGTGCTTGTACTGTTAAAAATTATATAATAGATAGAACGAGTTTCTTAGACGTGACGGGAAGCAAATAATCTGTGTTCGGTGACAACAACAAGGAGTGACCATACTGGATTGGTTGGTGTGCAATGTTGATGAGGAACAAATATATGACGCATCAAGATGGATACACAATAAAATAACTATGTAGAGTTTTTACCGATAGTGTTTTACTGTGCTATTGAGTAGAACCCGTCATGGGGTTTGCTACTGTTTAAAATTGAATCTGTAAGTTTTATATTACTTGTAAAATTGTTAAATATTAAGTGATGTTTGTTATATGAGTATTAATTAATTTTAGATCTATTTTTTTTAATATTATCTATAAATATCAGTAAGTTTATGTTTCCGTGAAAAGAAATTTTGAAAACCACCTTTTATAACTCAAACCTTTTATGAACTGATTTTGAAGAATATAAGTTGGTAGTCGGACATGTGATGCCCTACAAGGGGTGTTACAAAAAGCACTCATGGCAGGCTACTACTGACCTACGATGGAGGCAGACTCCCTTGCACATGTCCAAGTATACGACAAATGCCAACGACATTTTGACCACTGCCACGCCCAGCCAAAGGAACTGTCCACGATATATATACCCTGGTCATTCTATCAATGAGGCATGGATATCTTGGAGCCTTTTCCTCGAGTGCCCGGGCAGTTGAAGTTTTTGGTTGTAGCCGTGGACTACTTTACCAAGTGGATAGAAACAGAGCTCTTGGTCACTATCACCTCGGCCCGAATTCAAAGGTTCACTTGGCGCCACATTATTACCAGATTCGAGGTCTTAGAATCAATCGTGACAGATAACAGAACGCAATTCAAAGACAAGGGGTTTGAAGAACCACTCAACGGATTGAAGATAAAACATCATTGCAGTGCCATGAAAAATCCCCGTACAAACGGGCAAGCATAAGCAACAAACCTTGTTATCGTTAGGGGATTAAAGAGAAGACTGGACGAAGCCAAAGGAAATTGGGCTGAGCAGTTGGACCACATCCTATAGGCCTACTGAACCACTCCTCACTCCACAACGGGTGAAACTCTATTCAAGCTAACCTATAGATGTGAAGTCATGATCCCGGTGGAGATAGGGGAATCAAGTAGGCGTCTCCAGAACTTTTCACCAGATAACAACTCTGGACTGATTAGGGAAGACTTGGATCTATTGGAAGAAAGAAAGTGCGTCGTACACATACGCGATGTCGTAATCAAGCAAAGAACGGCAGCCTGATACAACCTGAAGGTCATTCCTAGGAGGTTCCAGCTAGGCGACCTAGTACACCACAAGGCTGACATCGACAAAAGAATGCCTCCCAAGAGAAACTAACCCCTAACTGGGAAGGCCCCTACCGTATCGTGATCAGCACCGGTAACGGAGCTTATATCCTGGAGACATTATCGTGAGTAGTTGGACCACATCCTATAGGCCTATTGAACCACTCCTCACTCCACAACGGGTGAAACTCTATTCAAGCTAACCTATAGATGTGAAGTCATGATCCCGGTGGAGATAGGGGAATCAAGTAGGCGTCTCCAGAACATTTCACCTGATAACAACCCTGGACTGATTAGGGAAGACTTGGATCTATTAGAAGAAAGAAGGCACGTCGCACACATACGCGATATCGTAATCAAGCAAAGAACGACAGTCCGGTACAACCTGAAGGTCATTCTTAGGAGGTTCTAGCGAGGCGACCTAGTACACTGCAGGGCTGACATCGGCGGAAGAATGCCTCCCAAGGGAAACTAACCCCTAACTGGGAAGGCCCCTATTGTATCATGATCAGTACCGGCAACGGAGCTTATATCCTGGAGACATTGACGGGTAAGCCAGCGAAGAATTTTTAGAATGCAGACAAACTCATAAAGTACTACAGTTAAGTGCCTTTTAAGGCCTAGCCTCCCAGTTTACTTTACGTTTTATCTACCCCAATTGTCATACAGACCATAGTCCTTCAAAATATTCAATGAAACAAGTATTACGGAGTTCGTGCATTTCTTACTAAAATTTTATAGACCCCAGAAAGCCACTACGATGTTCCAAGATGTCATGGTACCAACCTTGAAGTTATCTTGTGCTACATAGGTCGTGCAGTAGAAAAATCATGACTTAGGAAAATTCTCACACCAAACCATAAGCACGAAAGACTCTAGCAAGGACCAGTCTTTTAAATCAAAGTCATGCGACATCCTGAATACCAAAGCAGATGGTAATGGATCCCGGATAAGGTTTCTTACCTTAGGCACGGATCCCAAATGTCAATCCACTTTGGACATCGGATCCTAAGCCAATGTTTCTAATTTCTTATCATGCGAAGTCCTAAAGGGAATCATAAGCGCTCAACGGTAATGAGCGTTATACCCGGACCGCGGTCTTCTCTCATTAAATTAAAATTCACAAGTCAAAATAACACGAAAGGCGTTGGACCCCAAAATAGGCGAAGGGACGCAACAAAACCAACCTGATTAAAACCCCAAAAATCGGAGTAGCACTGTTGTCCATACAAAAACAAAACCCCACGCATGGGGCAAGAATAAAAATCAGAATTACTCTATGGTAGGATTTGGACCGCGGACCACGGTAGAAGAGCTTTCAACACTTAGACCCTCAGCAGTAAGACGAGGAAGCACAAGATAACCATCTCGGACTACCTTCCCGGAGTCCAGGGGATCCAGAACCAGATCAACCCCGGGATTAAAGAGTTGGACTTGGTTGATTTCATTTTGGAACTGCTCCTCTTTCTAATCAGTGCAAACAGTAATAAGCTGCTTGACATCGCCTCGCAAGGAAGTAACTTGGGCATCAAGTCGTTTGTTCTCAGCCTGAAGACCTTTGTTCTCAGCTTTTAATTTGGCCACACACCTTTTGACCTTCGTCAAGTTGGCCTCCTTTTCCTTTGCTGCATCCTTCAGGGCGGCCACTTCATTTTCCAGCTATCGGTCCCGGGCTTCAGCATCATTTTTGGCCTTTACAGCCTCTTCTTTAGCTCTAAGAGCTTGGTTTTCACCCCGCTCCAAGGCAGCAACCTTTTTCGCTAACTTCCGCTTATGCTCCAAGTACCGAGTCTCCACAGCAAATCGGAGCCCGAAAGTCTCGAACCAGGAGAAGGTATCCTTTTTGCCACACAGAGCTAGATGAGCTTCAATTTCTTCATCTAGGAGCTGGAAGTCGATGAATTCACGGGGATCTGAATCCTCACGATATAGATTGATTGGCCCGGTGTTGATTGGTGATAATAATGTATTTTATTCATTTTATAATCCTCTCACTAGGCTTCTTAAGGTTCAATTTGGCTTAATTAAGATGATTTTATCACATTTTATGAAATTATGCTTAATTGGATCATTAAAGAAATTATTTCTTAAATTATCTGATTAATGTAATTCTGATCTTGTTGGAAAGTTAAGATAATTCCCTAATAACTATTCACTTGATAGCAAGAGCCACATTGATAGCAATATATTTCATTCATTGCATAATCTTTTCACTTTACTTTTTCAGTAAACTGGCTATAATTTGAGTTATAAATATCTAATGGATGTTATTTTGGTCTTATTTTAAAGCTAAGACAAATTTCTACAACTTTCATGAAGGCCTCAAGACCAGGAACACACGTTTGGATAACTCAAATTGGAGTTGAAGCAAAATCTAGAGTTTTGAACATGACATCTTGACCTCTATGCACTCATTAGACTATATCTCGGGCTATAGGAGTTCAACAATTCTGTAGTTTTGACAGTGGAAGGTTAAGACCCATATCTACAACTTTCATGAAGAACACAAAAGTTGGATCAGAAGTTTTGAAGAAGATATTGGGCTTAGAAGTCAGAATAGAGGAGCTAAAGTTGGGCTTAACCCATGAGTAGTAATTAGGACATATCTCAGGCTGTAAGTGGTGGATTTGGATGAAACTAGAGGCATTTGAAAGCTAAGACAATTCTCTAGAACTTTTATGACACTTGGCCAAAAAATGACGTATGCCATGAGCTTAGAAGTGAAACATTTTGAAGATAAGAATCCACTCATTCATCATCATCAAACAACTATTTTGGCATTTTGTTCTCATCATTCATCATCTTTTTTGACATTTTGTACTCTTCTAGCTCTATAAAAGGGAGCAAGGGCTGATTATTTCATAGTGTTAGCTTAGAGTTTACTTTCATGTTTGTATGTTAATTGTTTTCTTTGTATAGTTTTCTATTGTTCTTAATTGAAGTTATGTTCATCATCATCTTCTTCTCTCTTTCTTTCTTCTTGATTCATGAGTAACTAATTTTCATTTTACTTGGGTGAAAGGGTGAAGCTATTGGTAATAAGTTGATGTTAGATTAATTTTCTTCTTGTGCTTGAATGATATATTTTTATGTGATCTTTATATGTGTTGTGTGTTATTTCCGATCAATTTAAAAATTCTTTTTTGTATAATGAGGATCTTGATTCATTGTAGATAAGACATTGACACAGTGGATGCTTGATATCATTTACAAGTATTGATAGATAATTAATGGAACCATAATATGATTACATATATAATCTTAATTGAACTTTGAATATTAAATCTTCCGATTGGAACCTTCATTATGTATGATTTCAATTGAGTTATTAAAAGAAATAATCTTATCTTTAATTTATTACCAAGAGTGGATCTCCTAACCTAAGTAAATCCTTTTCATCTGTGAACAACTTTTATCACTTTTAGTTTTGTGACAAATCTGCTCCTTACCTCAAATAATTTGTCTTCATCAATTCCCTGTGGATCGACCTCGGACTCTCGAGAATTTACTACTTGAAACAACCTGCACTTGAGTTTGGAAATTTTAATTATCCTATCAATTAGCTCGATGTCTTCTTCAACTGCGACTCTCTTACCCCGGTTGTCCGACTGACCCTCGTCGGTTGCTTTTCTCTTGCGTCTCGCAAGCACGGGCTGGGGAGGAATCCTCCACTTGGATCAGTCCCCTCTCCGTGGTTGGGACCTCGGTCGGATGGGGTGGCGAAACTGGCATAACATCAGCAGGGGAGTCTGATGGCCCTGATTCACTTCTGGCCTTCAAGGCTTCAAGGATTGCCAGTGCGTTCCCAGTTTAAGACATCTCAGCCAAGCTCTCTGAAAAACCAACATAGGCAATTAGATTCATCTAATGGCAAAGGAAAAGAAAATAAACATGAACAACAGCCTATACTACCTAGCACAACCCAAAGCTCCACACCGTCCACGACATCTAACATATCTTTAGGCCGAATTTTACCGACCTCGTCAACCCATATTTCGAAGAAATTAACACACTCAATCTCCTCATCATTCAGGTGACCTATTTCCCTCTCGAATGATTGGGGGGGAAATGCTCCACGCTACCGGATTCCAGTATAGGCTAAATGTTAGCTCCCCGTCGCTCCCCAACCATAAAGAATGAGTGTCGCCGGCTGCTATCAACTTAAAAAACTTTTCCTTAAAGTCCTTGTAACTTTCCAAGTATAGAAAAAAATCGTTCTTCCTTGCCGAGATCGCACCGATAGCTAAGATTGTTGATAAGCGCGAGCATCATGAACGGAATACCTCGTGTAGAAGTAGAAAAACGCCCCATCGGAGCATCGTAACTCCACCAACCAGCATATTCTTTAGAAGGCCAAGATATTTACCCAGCTATTGGGGTGGATTTGAATGGGGGCAACATGAAGAGTCCAGAGGACGGCAATATGGAAGTCGTTGAAGGGGAGGCAAAGCCCAAACCTTGTAAAGAAGTCCTCGTAGAGAAACATGAAGTGTTCCCCTGCTTGACGGGTCGAACACACTCGTTCTCTCCCTGGGGACACGATCAGGAACTCATCATCCTAGGCTCCTCCCTCGGTAAGTTCCAAATAATCTATTAGGTTGTCCAACTCCGCCCCAGACTCATAGCGAGAGATCCTATTGAAGGTATCATCCGCTACCCAGGTGTAAGGCAATCCCGAACCTTAGCAAATACGAATCGCCTCTTCCTCGACCTCTTGATTCTCCGATTCCCGAGCTTTTGGAACCAGGGCAGACGCTTCAAGAACGAGCGCTCTCCTTCTGGCCATTTGAATTTCTGGAAGACACACAGAGGTGTAGGGTCAGAACCAGTCAACTTCAAAGATCCAAACATGGCAATGAGCGAACATAAAAAGACTGAATGCACCCATGCACTGGCCTCCGCACCCACCAAGGTTAAAGCCTCGGAAGGATACTTCCATCGGACGTAGTGCGATGGAGGAGGTGCTCCATAGGGTAACACCATCAGAAGACGGGGGAAATAATTTTCCCCCACCTTATTCGCAGTAAAGAAAAAGAAACACACACCATAAAAAAAGGGTGTGTAACCATTCATGAAACGAAAATAAACAAAATCAAAGTCAAGAGAAAGGAAATACCTTGAAGAAAATGGAAGTAGAAGGAAGAAATCAAGCTCTCAGAAGTCCAAAAATTTCAGAACCACTTCTTACCATCGTAATGCTCGTCGGAAATCACCTCAGGCCACCAGTTTTAATGAAAAATAGTAAAATGAAATAAAAAGGCTAAAACCCTACTTATAGGAGTTATAGTTAGGGGGCAATTCTGTCTGAGCATTTCATATTTGAAAAGATATTCATCATGGTGTACGGAACACTATGCACATCCACTTAACCCGAGCGCACCACGTGGCCCACGTAGCCGTCATGGCAGTCAAGAGGATAGTTACCCAGCAGACTAAGAGACACGCAACCTCAGGATCCAAGAGCTCGAAAAACTTATCCAAACCCCAGAAGCTTGACTACCCTGGAAAAGTTCCCCTAAGGTACAAAGACCTCAGATCCAAGTATTTAAACTTGGCACTTTGTCGATCTCGACTAAGTACCAACCTGGGGGCAACTTAACATATCACATCGTCAAGGTGAATGTTGGACTCACCCCGGTATAATATAAATACCACGATTTACAGAAGAGAGGAAAATAGAAGACAAGAGATTCGAAGTAAAGGAAAAATTTTATTATTTATTTCACATTCCATACATCGTCATACTGTAAAAAGAGAGAAGTGGAAACATTTGAGGCATGGAACTTATAAAGAAATAACAATCCAGAGAAAAAAGAAAACACCACTGCCACCGGCATCTCCGACCATATCGTATCTACATTTCCTCAAGAATCAACACCGGTCTCCTCCCCATGAAGCAGCTTCTTGAAAAAGTGGATTGACTTTGCAATCCGGAACAGAACACTGTTGCTAAACTCTGGGGCTCTGCCATATTCTTCTTCACTGCCTCCTTCACCAGGACAGTATAGACCGAGGTGCACTTCCCTTTGTTGGATGGGGCACAGTTGATTCATGGGGAAGATCGTTCCATTGGAACCATGATCACCCCAAGCCACTCCAAATCACAGAGCAGTCTCAATAGTTCCTCCTGCATATCCAAATGCTCTTATAGGATTTGCTGGCAAGGAGAACCACTTTGGGTTCTATTTCTCCAATTGCCTCCATCCAACACGACACATATCACAAGTCTCCCCAACGACAGAGCGTAGATCAAACACACCCTAGTACGTTGGAAAAATGAGATATCTGCTATTAATACGCTGAGAAAGTGAGATATCTAGTAGGACTATTCACGAAGCCATGATAAAGTTTCAAAAATTTGGGGAAGAACAAGAAGAAAACCCTCATAAGAGGGAAAACTCTCCAGAAATGCATAGGGAAATAAAGAATCATTTCTCTGGAAGAAGTCACTTCCAAATAGAGAAGCAGAAAGGAAAAAGAGAATGCCAAAGTCGAATGCAAACATTTCTTATTTATAAAGAAAATGGAACGCTCCAATTAGTTCATAGGAAGGAAGAGTCTGTCAAACTATAAAATATGTGTTTAATGCTCTCTCGTTCCCATTGGCTACGAGAGCAACAGATAGTTGGAAATTGCGCAAAGCTGACATTTCCCATTAAAAGCTCCTTAAATCTCGATTGAGTCAAAGCAACGGTTCCCAAAGAATCCAAAACCAACAAAGGACACTACTGCAAAGACAAAAGACACTACGGAACCATGCTTGGGGGCAACAAGAGGCAAACCTCGGAATAAAGAATGGTGATGTAGGCAAGGACCCATCGCAACCTCCAACCACGTCCTGACCTTGGAGGTATCTCATACTCAACAATAGACCTCGGCTTCAATACGAGACACCGCGAAACCTGACTTCAAAGCTAGGGCGTAGTCCATGGCAGCCAAATGATCCTATACCTTGACACTTAGGTCTTGTCCAAGCGCCAATCTGTGGGCAATTGTTCTGGACCGTTGTCCGAGATCTCATCCGAAAGGATCGACCCGACACACGAACCACTGGACTCCGTCATCAATACCCTGGCCTAGGCCTTACGACCTCGAACCACAACATATACTATAACGATCGCCAGACCCATGCAGATTCTCACAACTGCCGATTATAACCCTAAATGTAGGGACCATAACTACCTATAATAAGGATTGACCACTAAGGGGACAACCCTAACAGGTCAGAACATATATAATTTGTTAATATATAAAGACGTGTCTCTATTGTTTCCATGATATATTTATCTTGGAGGTTAAGTTCTTTCAATGTTACAATAATATATGATTAGATGAACATGAAAATAATTTGTACTAATAATGAATAAAAATTAAAGTCATTATTTTATATTATTGTATTATTATATGTAAATATAAATATTTAAAAAAATTAGTTATGTGTTGATAATATCCTTAATCATCTTGTCTCAACTACTTAAATTTTTTGAGTCAGCCACTATTTAGGTGAGGGGAGTGGAGCAGGGTTGACACCAAACCTACATTCGCCCCACAAAACTATTCTACCATGCTCTACTCTGCCTCGCACTGCAAGTTGTTAACTCGCACGTCCCATGTTGGATAGGACAAGTTGGATATTCACAAATTAGGCTGGGATTGTTAAGCCTTCTAGACCTCTTCCTTCCTAGACAAATGAACTACTTTATCTATGGGCAAAACTATGTTGAGCACAAGGGACAGCTGCACCCCTAAATAGAAAATTTTTCTACACTTTTATGGTTAAAATTACAATTATAATTATAATAATTTTAAATGTTTAAACCATCTGCAACCATAAACTTTCGAATCTGGCTTTGCCCTGTTATCTCTAAAGAAATTGCAATAATACATTGTTAGAGCCATCAAGGGGAGTCAATTAACAAAATGACAATAAAAACACAAAGGCATAAGAATTTAATGTGGTTCAATAAGTTGTATGCCTACGTCCACTCCAAAGGATAAAACACTTCTATTATGATAGAAAAACAATATAAGAATAATCATAGAGTTAAAAACCTAAACCATACCCAAATCCCCTTATACACCCTCTCTCATAACTCAAATAACCTTTGTCACTTGTTCTCTTTCTGTCTTATAACACACCTAGGTCATTGGTTCTATTTATAACCTAGACTTTTTGATCTTCAAACAAACTTCCTTAGTCTCCAACACTCATTAATTTCCAAGTTTCCTAAATCCTAACAGATTCTCTCATATCATTAATTTAAATTTCCTAAATCTCCAAGGATGTACTTGCTAAGGATAAATATAAATAAAATTAACCTTATCTTATCAACATACATAAGCCAAAATCCCAACATATATTACATAAGTAATGTATCTCTAATCATCATCTTAGCTTAGATTATAGGTACTCATCTTTCACATAGTGATAGCCTTAGTTTGACTTTGAGTAAGCTCATCATACTTTGTCAAAAGACCGTATTATGAATTTCTCAATTTATAAGCTTGCACTAGAGCAAAATAATTATACAAGAAAAAGTAATTGATAAAAAAAGAAAATCGTTAACTATATTAACACTTAATCATTAACTCATGGATTCACACATTCTAACTTTTCTTAATAAAACAAAATCTTTATGTATTGTTGTTTTCGAGTCAAGATGTTTCTTACAGACATGGCCTATGCGTCGAACATGTGGCCTAATAACTTTTGGAATTTGGTTTGTTAATTGGAATGGAGAGGGGAATCAACTTTCTCTTTTGGGTTCATGATATTATTTTTGATTTATGCCTTTCTTTTACACTATTTGACACTATGATATTTGACGAAATCTATGGAAAGTGTGCGTGTGTCTTTTATCTCAATCAAATATCAAGTAATTACAAACAATAAAATTGAATAGATAAACAAAATAGGATTGAACTTGAAGCCATACTTTCAATGCAAATTCAAGCGTTAGTTTAGAACAATTTACGAACTATTACAAGCTACAACTACAACTATTGCTTACGATCTAGTGGAATATATAGAAATTTAGGAAAAGTAAAATAAAAGGGTGGTATCTGATAACTCACTTTCCTACTGTAGGGTGAGGAGTTTGGAGTGTTCAGGGCCTTTAATTGAGTGACTAGGACCTTATATTTATAGATGAAAAAGGTAACTACTTCAAGCATCCGAAGATCCTCCAGAAATCATATGCCTGCTATGATTATATACCATTTGTCCATGATGGTTACTATCTTTCCCTCGTTCTTAGAGCACATCTTCCATCTCTAGTTAGTGCAAATTCTTTTTTCAGATCATGAATGGTGGGAATAACTTTTTTTCGTGGGCTTGTTCACAAAACATGTGCTTTTATAATTAAATTTCTTCTAGAATGTCACATGCTCGTCACAAATCTTCATAACTAAGTCTTCTTATAACCTTTGTTCGACAATGTCAGTATTGTCGCTATGCAGCCTTCTAGAGGTGGTTTTCAATGACTTACTCTATTTCTAGCTTTCTTCAACAACATCAGTATTGTACCTATTTATCTCTTCATAACTGGCTCCATAATTTAACTTTATATAGCCTTTTATTGTTTGTCGACTCAATGGTAACCTTAGTATTACCACTAATTCTCCATATCTCGACAACATTAGTATAGTCAATGGCACCCTTAGATAACATAAGTACTATCTCTTTACTAATTTAGCTTTAATAATACCATGTTCTATGAAATTGCTTAAATTTGATTCTTTGTGATGTCTCTTAAGTAATTTCCTTATATTTTAAGCAACTTCAGTATTGCCTTGTTCAATAGCTTCAGTGTTGTTGAGTAAATCCACTCTCATTTTCTTGGCACTCCTTTAACAACCTCAGTATTTCCACGTGTTATGTGTTTTCATGTGTGGTGTACTTTTCATGTGTGCCAAATAATAAATTTCATTTTGTTCCTAACAGCCAGATCTTGAATATGATTTTTGGTTAAATTGGTTTTTTTTGTTAGAAAGATAATTTTTTTTTCTATTATAAATAATGTTTAAGTCGTCCTAGAACCCGTTTGGATAAGCTTGTTTTTTATATATAAAAAGCACTCATTTTTTAAAAAAAGTATTTTAACATATTTTTAAATATGTTTGGATGTCAAAAGTAGAAGAAGAAAAAAAAAAGCACCAAAACCAGTTAATTATGAAGTTAACAATTCCTTGCCTCTAAAAAAAGTGGAAGGAGAAGTAATTTTTAAACATAACTCTATAGAAACACAACTAAAATAAGTATTTCTTAAATATTGCATTAAATGCAAAACAACTTATTTGTTTTTAAAAAAATACTATTAAAAAAAACTCTTTATATAAAAGCGTATCTAAACGAACCTAGTGTAAGGAGAGCTAGGTAGACTAAAGTTTAAACTCGAAAGAAACTAAACGTCACTTGAATGGATAGATTTTGACTTTAATTTTCAAAGGAGTTGTCTCCATTTAAATTTTTTAATTTGTTATTATATATCTATTTTATTATTCATTCATATTATTTAATTAAATTAAGATATACATGACAATAAATTAAAAAAATTAAAATAAAATAACTTCTCTCAAAATTAAAACCAAATTCTATCGTACTTGAATTGAACTCATTGGAAGTGAAAGGTGTGTTTTTAATACAAACCATCGAATAGTCTATCCTTGTTGAGATTTTATCAAAAGACGTAATCATTTTAAATAATTTTCCCTCAACAATTGTACTCGAATTTCCCTTTTAATAGGTATCATTGAAAAGTATTTATCTATCGGGAGCTTTCTCTCATTCATTCTAATATAAACTAGTATAACGTTTTATCTATATACTTCGTCTTATCCTTTGGGCAAGATTGCGAGGTGTTCGTCGGCCCACAGAGTCAACTTTTCCAATTAAGCTGTGTGGCCTGTATCTCATGGTGTATTCCTTATCTAAATGTCGATTTGCATTTTTTCTTTTTCTTTTTTCCGTAACTTTGATTATCTATAATTCTATATAGTTCTCTTATTCTAATTTAATGAAATGTCAAAATAATTTAGTCTTTATTTTTCATTATAATATTCTAACATGGGAATGAAAAAAAAAAGATAAATTATGTGGTAAAAGACTAGGTAGTCAAGATAAACTACTAGACAACCAATTTATGGTATGGTCCGCTTCCCTACATAATTTTCCAAGATTCTGTTCAAATCTTGCCATGTTCGTTCATGGAAACACGTTATTGTTTAATTTTCCTTTGCATTAATTGCTCCTCTCACCTTCAATTGTGAACCACGATGGGAAACTTCTTAGAAACTGAAACAAGTAGATATTATAATTGCATGGGTCCCTTGATGAACAAAAAGGGATACCCAAAAGAATCAAGTTAAATAATAACTAATAGACAAAACGATTTTATTGACAGAATGATAGTCTTATTTTATGTACAGATGAAACTCCGTGATCCATGGTTCCTACTTTGCCTATGACTAACAATTCGAGCTCTGCATTGATTATTTGTAAATTTCTATAACCCAAAATTTTAAATTGCAGTTACGATTAAATAACGGTTGTGTTACAACTAGCGAGAAAATTGTGATCAAATGCAAATCGTGATAAAAATAAAAGTTGTTAAAATGACTGCTAAAATAACAATATTGTAGCTACAATTGTTATTCACTTACAGAAGCTGTTAATTTAAACTAATTTAAAATTTTGTATTTAGTTTATTCCTCAGGCATGCATACTAATACTTTGCTATTTGGTCTTACACTTCGTAGTTTATACCACCAATCCTATATGACACTCGTGAAAAATTATAAACACGAGATAACCATTGTGTGGGTTCCGTTATAAAAGTAAATGCATTGCATCATGATCAATAAGAATGACCATTGTAAAAAAAGCTTAAGAATGCAAAAAATTATTATCAGCATTGGCTGATAATTATGTTTTCTATAATTTAATAGGGGAGATCCAGTTATATTTAATGTAAATAAAAAAGACTTATATTTAATCTTACACTCTTTATTTTATTGTGATCCTGTGACTACGATAGGAGATAAATAGTAGCCACATGATCACAATAAAATGAAAAGTATAAAATTAGATGTAAGTTATTTTTACTTACACTAAGTGTAAGTGGATATAAGAATATTTCATTTTGATACTTCCATGTATTATTTTTTCTTAACTAAACTATTATTTTGGTTGGAAATGGCAAAGTTGATACCAATTTTATCCTTCAATTTTTTTGAAAATAATTTAATATTTTAATTATATAAAACAACATTAATTTAGTTATTTGTAAAAATTAACATCAATTTAAGCATTTAATAATAAAAATGACATTAATTTAATTTTTTAATTATATAAAATTGATATTATTTTAGTCTCTTAATAATAAGAAATATTATTAATTTAATCCTTCAATTTTATAATTTTTGCAAAGAAAGAAGATTTTAATACTATTTTTCTATAATTAAAGAATTACATTGAAGTCAATTGTCTTTTAGAAATTAAACTGATGTCAATTATATTTTTCAAGAATCAAAATAATAATTTATTCTTTTTCCTTCAATTATTTTTGTTCACATTAGCTTTTCTCTCTTAAGTCGGTGTGAATGTTCACGTTATTTTCCTCCATATTAATGCAAACATTATTGGCATTTCCTTCCAGGCAAATTCTTCTCTCCCAGCTCCCATGCAAAAAGTATTCCCACCTTTTCATATATATATATATATATATAAAAATTAAAAATTAAATTGTTAATTTTTTTTAATTCAAGATTCTTACTCCAATTTAAATAACTTATGATGACTAGAATAAAATGAAATAAAATAAGATGTGAAAGAATAAAGTGAAATAATATAAAATTTTTATACCATTATTTATATATTTAAGGATAAAATAGAAAAATATTTTATCTCATTATTTAAAATAATAAATAAAAAAATTATAATATTTTTGTTTTTATAACATCTTATTTTATCCTATTTCATCTAATTTTTTAAAAAATATGAATTTATAATATAATAAAATAAAATAAAATAAATATCATTATATATCACAAGGCTAGCTTAAGTTTTTCCTTCTCTTTCTTATAAATTTTTTGAACATCAAACATAACAGTATTCCTAGAGTACATCACAACATTAATGCTCAAATAATTTACCTATTTTCTAATTTTCTCATACTCAACAAAATTAAAAGTCAGATCATGTTTAATTATGGCTTGTGCAAACAAGTCACAATGGATCTTTTGATTAATCTTTGTCATGCTAGACTTTCTCTCTTGGTTAGGAAGAATGTCACCCACATCCACACTTAAGTTTGTAATACCTTTACAAACAGAAATATGACGACTTAAATGTGAAGTCTCATAACTATTTTTGGTCTTAGGATTTTTCCTGATTGCGAACTCACGACCACAATAATTGCACACAACCTTTTCAATGTCAACCTTGTCTTTACAACTTTTTGTAAAGAATTTCCAAACATTAAATGTTTCTTTCTTAGTTGACTCAATACTTGCAGATACTATAGGAAGAGTTTAAAAAACAACTTCATCATCTATATTAAAAGTCTTACTCACAGACTCTATAATATAATTTTTTAACTCCTAGACATTGAAACAAACAAAAAAATATATAAAAAATCAGAATAAGCAAATCAAGTCAAGATAGGTAATTATAAAACACACAACATAGTAAATTATCAATTAATAAATGATTAGCAACTCATGTCAAACACATAAGATTACCATAGTGATTCCCTGCAAACAAAGCTCATTTACAAGGGACGAGTTACTGCATGTTACTAAACCCAACCCAAATTACAATAACCATTTATACTCAGCCCACTTGTCACTTACTTTGAATCTTATTCTTACCATTTGCTTTCAGGGGAAAATTTGTTCAAGATAGACACAATACAAGAAAGTCTATAAAGTCATTCTCTAATGTAGCAATACAATTCATTCAGTTTAATAAACCAGAGATATGTTTTCTTATTTTGTTTATGATCGTATAAAATTATCTTATTTTCAAAAGTTTAGTTATAGATCCCTTAAAAGCCATTTGATTGATAGATAAAAATTAAAAATGTATTTTTTTTGTAAAGCACATAAAGTATACATTTAATCCAAATTTATTTACAAAATATTTAATTAATAGAAGAATTTAAACATCTTGAGAATACTTATAAATAACAACGTAAATCAAGCACATTAAAGGGTTACTGAATATATTCCTTCATATATGAATGAAAAATGTCAGGAAATCAAAATTTTTCTGCCAAATTTTTTGATAAAATAATGTAGCATTACTTTGTATGACTTATATTCGGAACTAAGGTAATGTTTTTTTAACTTTCAATAGATTGTCTCCCATTATTAAAAAAATTAAAAAAAAAAAGAATGACTACAACAAACACAGTTGAAGTCCTCCCTCTTTCATTCTTCAAGATAGTGGGGGAAAAAAAGAACAGGGTCAAAGAAAATAGAAACATGCAGAAGCAATCAAATATCTGTCTGCTACTTTGTGCTACAAAATTAAAATATTCTTGGGAACTTTCTGGATATAGATGACATGTTCACATCTGATGAGGTCCTAATATGGTATATTTGGTTTCTTCTAATCGAAGACAAGATATAAAAGAGTCTTACAAGCTATCAAGTAAAGAGCTCCCAATAAGTATTAGTTCTCTCTCTCACCCAATAAGTCTTACCTAATATGGTAAGCAACTGAGGAATATTTATAGCCAAATTGAAGTTAGAAGATAGAATTTTCTTGGCAAAATTAAGCTTTGATGGTGTGGTGACTCTACTACTACCAATTGAGTTCCCCATCTACCAGGACATTATCAACCTTTGTGAGATTATAACCAAGTGAATGTGACATTGCTGATCTACTACGATTCTTTTTTCTTTCAGTAAGTTTACTATTTTCAACTACAAAAGCAATACACATTGTAGGAGCTATACAGAGTGATTGACGCACACACAAGCACATGTAAAGAGACAAACAGGGAAGAGGTGAAAGAGGAAACCAAGAAAGAAAAAGAAACAGAGACCTTGGCTTAGCTCAAATTAGTCTCAGATTGCATGCTCTATACTTTGAACACAGTGTTATACCTCTCTATCAGAGATGTTCATTATATCCAGCATCCCCCATAACGAAAAGTAAGGGGCACTCCACTTGACCAGCTTTCCTAGGCTTATAAGTTATAATCAGCATAAAATTGTTACTAGAATTCTACTTCCATAGGACAACAAAAAAAGAGACTACACTTTGGGGCAGATGATATTTTTTATTGTCCAAATTGAGTCTAATTTTAATAGCAAATCTTGATGGACTAAAAAGAGTTTGCTGTGCTAGAATTAGTAGAGTTACTCAAGTTGGTTTCAGAAATTGAATGTCAGAGTCTGGAGGGCTAAAAGAAAATCCCTCGTTCCCTCCCCCACTATAAAATAATTCTCCATAACAACAGTTCCACTCCCTTTCATTTCGTTATCTTCCATCCCAACATACTATTGTAGTCGTTATAAATTTTACAAGAACCATGACAAAGAAAATAAAATCACCTATTTGGGCAAGATTGGAAAAAAATAATCAATAAAACTCCTTCATAAGTGTTGCTCCTACAAGTAAAAACTAAAGCAATCATTATACACCCTAATATGATCAGCTTATTAGATATGAACCAAGGGCATATATGTATTCCATTACCTCCTGTAAAATAACTACACAAAACTTTAAGGGCATATATCGAAGCAGTAGGCAATGGTGTATCCTCGTTCATCACTTGGACATCTTTCTATATCCATCTAAAAAATCTAAATATTTGACTAAACAGAACGTCCACGTCCATGTAAGCCTCAGAAATAAGGAAGTCACAACACAAAAGAAACAAGAAAGCATCTAGTGTAGCTCAAAATCAAAGGACAATTCATGAATCAAACAAATTCAAATAGTTGTGATAACATAAGGGAATTGAAAAAATGAAAACTAAAAGAGAAAATAAAATAAAAAAAAATTAAGCAGTGACGCACCTATGGAAGGTTAGTTTGGGAGATGCAGATGAGACAGTGAAGAAGAACGATTATTCTTCCTTTTAAACTTCTGCAAGAACAAAATGCAAAACGAAAATGGTGACTGAAACTTAAAGCACAGAGAAAGTAAGAAAACCCTATATTATGGAGGACCCACAAATCAAAAGATCAATAATCAATTGAAAGAAAGAGGGAATTGAGAGTGGAGAGCAGGTTCACCTTGCAAAGATGACGGTTTTGGAGATAAGGGATAATAGCACCTATGGATGGCAATTTTACCCGCTTTCGCAAGTACCCATGGGTAATACCCGTTTAATTTTCTCCGTAGGTATAAATATCCGTTTATATTATTCCCGTTTAATAAACGGGAGCGGAGGCCGGGGTAGTTCTCCCGTACTGTGGGTATCCGCAAAAAAAAAATATATTTTATATAAAATTATTAAAAACATCATTATATAAATTAAAATATTATGATATTATACTTTTTTTTTTTTTTTCATTTTATTTTTTAATTTTATTGATTTTTTTTATAATTTATTGGGTACCGCGGATATCCATGGGTACTCGTTTACTGCGAGAGAATAATAAAAGGATACCTGCACGGATATGGAGGCGGGGCGGGGGGGGGGCTACTACCCGTCCCCGCCCCGCCCCGTTGCCATCCCTAACAGCACCCACATTGTTTTTGGTACGGGTGATCACGGGTTCGACCCGACCCGACCCGACCCGTGAACCCGACCAACCCGAACCGACCCGATATAATATATCCGAGTCGGGTCAGGTTGGGACATCTGGTTAGTTCTGGTCAAACCCGATTAACCCGATTTTTAATTGGTTCGGGTGACGGGTTGAGTAATTTAACTCGATGACCCGATTACCCGAGTAACGACGTCGTTTTGGGTAATTTTTATTAGACAATGTTCACAACCCGACCAACCCGACCACCTAACCCGACCAACCTGACCACCCAAAAATAGAAAAAAAAAGTTTTTGTTTGAAATTTAATCAACTCGATTACCCGACCCGAACCAACCCGATTACCATTGGGTTGGGTTGGGTCGGGTTATCCAAAAAAATTTGCATGAAACAGACCCGAACCGACTCGACTTCGTTTAATTGGTTTAGACATTTTTTCTCCCTAAACCGACCTAACCCGACCCGTGTGCACCCCTAGTTTTTGGAGATGAGGTTCAAACTTTGAACGGCAACACCACCAATGGGGACTGACCCATCTAGAGGTGGCAAAACGGGTTCAACCCGTTGGGTTGGCCCGCCAACTCGTTATTTTTTTGCGGGTTGGGTTCAAGATTTCAACCCATTTTTATTTCCAACCCGCATAACCCGCCCCGCATAACCCGCGGTTAGCGAGTAGCGGCAGTGTTGAGTTGGCTTCGTCGGGTTGAGTTTTTTTTAAAAAAAGTGTTACAAATTAGTCTTATTATTTGTGTTTGTGATATTTTTATGGGTATGATACTAAATTTATTTTATTTATTTTATTTTTTAATCTCTATAAATTATAATTTTTCTATTTTTAATTTTTTATGATTTTTTTATTTTTTTATTATTTTTTATACATTTTGTTTTATTTTTTAGGATCAACTCACTCATTTTTTTTTTTTTTTTTTTTTATGCGGGCCTACCCGCCAACCCGCACTAAAGCGGGGTGGGTTGGCTCTTCCAACCCATTTTCCAAAGCGGGCTAACCCCGCCCCGCCCGCATTTTTTCTGGTTGAATGCGGGCGGGCGGGCGTGCGAGCGAGGTTAGCCCGTTTTGCCACCTCTACCCATCTTTAGCCCGACCCTAACCCACTTACAGGTAGGGCTTCGTGGGTTAAGGGCCAAAAGGCCCTATTAATAAGTGGGGTAATAAAATAAATGGCCCTATGCAAGATTTAGTGGGTTGTCCTATGGGCTTCAGCCCAAATTGACAGCTCTAGTCTTGTCTAGGATTCTTAATAAAGTGTGTCTAACTTTTAATGTTTGGACAACATCTACCACTGAGGGTTATATTTGTGTAACTGTTCACTTTGTTGATAAGAACTGGAAATTAATTAGTAAGATTCTTAACTTTTGTCGAATGAAGCCTCCACACACTGGAGTTGAATTAGAAGCCACTTTATTTTTTCGGTTGAAGCAGTGGCGAATTGATAAGAAAGTGTTTTCTCTTACCTTGGACAATGCTTTTGCAAATGATAACATGCAACATATTTTGAAAAACCATCTTCGTTTGCAAAATCATTTGTTGTGTGATGGTGAGTTCTTTCATATCTGTTGTTCTGCTCATATACTTAATTTGATTGCTCAAGACAGTTTGAAGGTGGCTAGTGATACACTCTATAAAATAAGATAGAGTGTTAAGTATGTGAGATGATCAAATGGGAGGATGATTAAATTCAAGGTTTGTGTGCAAGAAGCAGGCATTGACACAAGTATTGGTTTAAGATTAGATGTGTCAACTAGGTGGAATTCAACATATTTGATACTTGAAAGTGCAATCAAATATGAAAATGCATTTGATATTCTCCAAGTGGTAGATACCAATTACAAATATTGTTCATTAGATGAAGAATGGAGGAGGGGAGAGAAAATGTGTGAATTCTTAGAACCATTTTATGAGACTACAAACATGATATCTGGTTCATCTTACCCGACCTCGAACTTGTATTTTATGCAAGTTTGGAAGATTGAGTGCATGTTGGAAGAAAACTTGTTTAATGATGATCAGGTAATAAGGGACATGTCTATGAGGATGAAAGGAAAATTTGATAAATATTGGAAGAAGTATAGTGTAGTATTGGCTTTTGGAGCTATTCTTGACCCGCGCTTGAAGTTTGATTTCTTAAACTTTTGTTACAAAGAGCTGGATCCTTCAACCTCTCAAGATAAGGTTAAGCATGTGAGGGCAAAGTTTGAGAAGTTTTATGAAGAATATGAAAGTAATTTCAACACACCAAGTGTTTCTTAATGATGATTAAAATTATTCAGCGTATGTTTTTTTAATGCTAACTTAGTCATTGTTTTTTTACTTTCATTCTTGTTTTGTCAAAGATGATTAATATATTATATCTTGTAGGCATTTAAAATGTTTCAGAATGAAACTAAATCTAACACTGGCAATAGTGAATTAGATCTTTATTCAGATGAACCACAAGTTGATTATGATGATAATGATGATTTTGATGTGCTTAACTATTGGAAGATGAATGAAAAAAGATTTCTCACACTTTCTATTATGGCACACGATGTGTTAAGCATTCCAATTACTACAGTGGCATCAAAATCTGCTTTTAGTATTGGTGGACGTGTTCTTACCAAATATAAAAGTTCAACTCTTCCCAAACATGTCCAAATGCTTATTTGCACTAGAAATTGGTTGCATGGTTTTGATCAAAACCCTGATGGTAATGCTCTGTGTTAATGTGCATCATATTTTTATAATCATATGTAATATTGGTTGATTATGTTTGGATTGATTGTTTAATTATTTCTCAATTGTTTTAGATGAAAATGATTGTAAAGCTTTTGGTTACGAGACATTAGCAGCCAAGTTAAATGTGCATTAAGAAGATGAAATTGAAGATTAGCGAGGAATTGACTGGGTTAATTATGACTAGCACGCATTCTCCTCTAATCACATTGATAAAATTCTTAGTTGAACATGTTGGTCATGTTACTTTGTTTATTGAAATTTATTGATACTATAATTATGATACAAGTAATGTTGAATTGAAATTGTATAGTTAAAGAAGAAAAAGTCTTGAACTGTTTCGTTCCAATTTATGAAATGGAACACTTTAGTTTCGTTCTAATTTACGAAATGGAGCACTTTAGTTTGAATGACTACCTGATAGCTAGTTACTAATATATAGGTTTACAATTTTGTTTTTTTATAGGGTTGGCCTATTGAGTGGGATAGAGCCAGTCCATTAAATGGGATGGTCAATTTTTTTTTAATCAATGGGTTAATCCTAACTCTACTTCACCCTATGGACTTTTTTTTCTTATGGACTTTTTGGCCCTAACCCACGTGAGTTAGAACTTGATGGGGTGGACTGGACCTTTTTGACAGCTCTATATATAATTTCATTTCATCATAATTTTAAAAATTCAAATAATAAAATCATACTCCATCCTATCTCATTTCCCTTTCCATCCCTTTCACCACCTAAAAGATCGTGTTGGATGCTTTCCGGATTGAAAGTAATATTTTGTGAGCGACGATTATTTTCCCGTAGCCATCACCCATGACATGATGCTCCATTCGTTTTGGAGTCTGAAAAGTCAGACTTTAGAAATAATTGGACAATTCAATTGGGCACTTTCACTTCTGGGGTTATAATTTTAATATGGAAAATGCATTCACATCAAAGAGGAGAGCTAAGTCCAAAGGAATTGTTACTTGGACATCATCACTCATCAGGCATGGCTGTCTGGTTAACAAAGGGTATCCCTTTCTTGTCCTTCTGCTTCTTAACTGCTTTTGCAGAAACTAGTTCCCTTGACCAATGCAAAGAATCAAGTGGTGGTATTCATGGACCATCCATCAGATTCCCGTTCCGACTTAAAGGAAAACAACCAGAATGGTGTGGCTATAATTCTTCCTTTGATCTATCCTGTACTGATAGCAACCAGACAGTGCTGGAACTTCCATTCTCTGTCAAGGCCTTCGTCAAAAGCATAAACTACACATCACAACTCTTAGTGTATCTTATTCTTATCCCGAAGGCTACCTTCACAAACAGATTCCAAATTTCGATTTATCTGCATCTCCTTTTGGGCTCGACGAATATGCATTATTCAATTGTTCAGGGACATCTCACAGATTTTCAGATGATAGAAACATTATAACATCGGGAAACTTTTCTTGCCTCAATGTACCCGGCTTTGAAGTTATAGCAGTATATTCCATATCAGCAATAATCTCCAGTCCCTTATTATCTTGCACCAGAATCCATAGCCTTGTATTATTGCCTCATTCTTTGTTTAACAACAACATTGATGCTAATCTAGAGTGGTTCCAACCTGACTGCAAAGACTGTGAACAAAAAGGTGGGCAATGTAGACTGAAAGAAAACAAATATAAACACGAATGTAGTATATTCACCCCCAACAGTCCTAAAGGTATTATTTCTTCTATATACTATCACACTATGCATCTAAGATCTCATTTATGTCAATTTTTTTGGTAGCTCCATTTATGTTAATTTTAAGTTGTAAAGGATTTTCTGTACCTTAAAACTGCAGACCTTAATTGATCCAAAATTCCAAATCAAAATCCTTTTAGCATTAGGTATAATACATAGATACTTATTAGACACTTGTGAACTCCATATGTTCTTCTTCTCTAAAATTAACAAAGTTTTTCTTGTTTTCATGGTCTTCATCTTTCTCTGATTTAATTGAGTGGTTAAGGTATATTTGGGTGGTTAGATTAAATTTGGGGAAGCATAGGGTAAATTTAAGTTTATGTATCTTTTGCTTGCTTGGTGTAATTTAACTTGGTGATTAGAATCTTATCGAAATGTATTTATCTTTTCTTTTAATTACTTAATTTTTAATTAAATATATAGTTTTTATATTTTTACATAATATAATATATCATTCTGTACTCATACTTTAGTTTTTAGAAATTTTATCGTATTTGATACCCTAACCTATACCGGCATAGGTACATCCGTACATGTATTCATGTAACCACTAAAATTAAGCATAGGTAAATCTAAATGAAGGTTAAAGACAGACAGAGTCAATTAGCGAATGGCATATTCTATTTTGTCGACAGCAAACATGGATACAAAGAAAGATGTTATAATGTATACCCACTCGTGCGTGAGAAGCTCACATCTTCATTTCTTTTAGCAGGTTTATCGAAAAGGAAAGTGCTTGCTGGTAAGCTTTCTACAGACATGTCTCATTTGGCATAGTGGAGATAGAATTTCTACAATTAACTTCTTGTATTTGGTATTTTGCTATATGCAGGTGAAATCCTAGGCCCTTTTATGCTTATATTTGTTGGAGTGGCAGCCTATTGTATCTATGTAGCTGGCATTGAAAGGCAGAGTTATATGAAGATCAAAAAGTTTTTGGAGGACTACAAAGCACTTAAGCCTGCCAGATACTCTTCTGCAGATATAAAGAGAATTACAAATCAGTTCAAGGAAGAACTGGGGCGAGGAGCTTATGGAACTGTCTTCAAAGGAAAGCTATCCAATGAAATTCAGGTCGCTGTTAAGGTCCTAAACACTACAACAGGGAATGGCCAAGAGTTCATCAATGAAATGGAAGCAATGTGTCAAATTTACCATGTCAATGTGGCTCGCTTGGTTGGCTTTTGTGCTGATGGACTCAGACGAGCTTTGGTGTATGATTTTTTTCCAAACGGTTCATTGCAGAAATTCATAACTTCAGCAGACACCAAGGATGTCTTTCTAGGTTGGGAAAAGCTACAAAATATTGCTCTCGGTATAGCCAAGGGAATTGAGTATCTTCACCAAGGTTGTGACAAACGAATTCTCCATTTTGATATCAAACCTCATAACGTATTGCTTGACCACAATTTCACACCCAAAATCTCTGATTTTGGTTTGGCCAAGCTTTGTTCCAAGGATCAAAGTATTGTGTCAATGACCACAGCTAGAGGCACTTTGGGCTACATTGCGCCAGAGGTATTTTCTAGGAACTTTGGCAATGTATCCTATAAGTCAGATGTTTATAGTTATGGGATGTTGCTGCTTGAAATGGTTGGAGGAAGGAAAATCACTGATGTCACAGAAGAAAATAGCAGCCATGTTTATTATCCACAATGGATTTATAATCTTCTAGAGAACAATGAAGACATAAAAATCCATATAGAAGGAGAAGAAGACACTAAAATTGCAAAGAAGCTGTCAGTTGGGGACTTTGGTGCATTCAGTGGCACCCAGCAAATCGTCCAACCATGAAAGATGTGGTTCAAATGCTGGAAGGAAACAGAGAGAAGTTAGAGATGCCTCCTAATCCTTTTGCCTCTACATCTGCAACTAAAACAAGTGCTGGATTTGGTACTGGACGTCTGAACCAAGAGCTAGATGTCATCTCAGAAATAGAGGAAGTTTGTGATCAGCAGTAGTTACACGGAATTAAAAATTACTGTTTCTTGGGAATAAATCAGTTCATATGCCACTTTGTTATCATATTTCTGGACTTTGACATTAATTGTTAGTTTGGTGTGTCTCTTAAAAATGAGGGTGAAAATTTTAAGGATGAGATTTATATGAAAAATTGTGTGAAAAACTCATCCTTGAATTTTTCACTCTCAATTTTTAGCTGATACCAAAATGAAGGTAAGATGTAATGAGGTACTATAAAATTTAGAGTGCAGATTCTGTTTGTAAAATATTTTGTTTTAGAAATGTTTAAGTTGGTCCAATTGAAATTTATGTGAGTTTATTGTAACTCAGATGTTTTCTTAATCCCAAGCCTTTTTATCAATTTACTAAATGTTTGTTTGTTTGACTGCCTTGTGTATGGTTATATAAAATACCATGTATACCATTCACTGATTTTAAACAATTAGTCAGAATGTTTCTCCTTGTCCTTTCAGGGCTATTAATGTAAATAACAGCACAGTATTTACTGGCGCAAAATGGAGTTTTTCTTCCAATTTTTTTCTTTTGGCTAGATCTTTATTCCAAGTGATGGCACCTTTTTGGCATGAACACTAACAGTGGTTTATAAATTTTATTCTGCATATAACTGTTCGGCTTGGTTCTGTAGCTGGTCTGCCAGCCCTCTTAATGAGCCTTGTACAATTCACTTTAAGTTGATCTGCGTATGTTGATCATCAAACTTTTCATTGTAACAATGTAACTCGATGGGTTGCTTCCTCCTTGGTTTCCTCAAGTATTTCCAGTTCAGAAGAAACATGGTCTTTCTAAATAGTGGCAGGTGATTACGATTAGAGTTTGGTTTAATAGAGTGTGCTCATTTTTCTTCCCTTTGTTAGAGATATAAAGCCATTGACCGACCAGTTTAAGCTTTTTGGAGCGTTGGTCCGTGTCATGGTTACACCCTTTTGGTTTAATCTCCTGAGTAAAGCTCTTCATTCATAAAGTTCTTGACTTCTTACCAGCTAGTGTTATCTGATAAATGTTTTCATGAGTACAATAATGACTATTAGTTCATTTATGTTTTTATAAATACAAAATACAAAATACAACATACTGGGCATAGCTGTTTGCTTCATTTTAATTAAGCTACAATTCGTCGCTACAAAAAATAAAGCCTAGAAAATGTAATGAATCCGTTAAAATGGCGTATAACCTGGATTTGCCCTTTCCTTACTGATAAGGGAAGCACAAGCAAATGAAAGCAGTTTATTCGTTATTATTTGAAACACGGATTCATCAACATTTATATCAGGATTTGACTTGGATTGATAAAAAAGCATTTAAAACATTTGTCTTGGTAATCGATTAATATCCTGGTCACCACATAATACACACATTGTTCCCCAGTAATTTGCACTTCGATCACTGGTACAAAAATGGTTACACCTATCATTTTCGAAAATCTAAATGTATGAAAGCATGCACTTATCTATTCATCTGTTGACATCATCTGGCTTCATTGAGGGATGATCATCTGGCTTCAACTGTGTGCATTTTAAGGCTGTCACAATCATCTTCTTTGCTACATCCCTTTCCTCATCTGTGGCATTGCTTACTTCTATTGTTTCCTCAAATTGGTCATAAACCCATTTTGCAAAGTAGTTTTGCCAAGAATTCTCCACAACATTTATGTTCTTTCTTCTACCAGCCATTTCCATCAACAACATCCCAAAACTATAAACATCAGCTTTGTATGAGACGCCTCCAATGTTTTTGTACAACAACTCAGGAGCCATGTATCCCATTGTTCCTCTTGCTGCTGTTAGAGATAAAGTACTTTCATCTATTCGGTACAACTTTGCCAGCCCAAAGTCAGAAATCTTTGGTTTGAAATTCTCATCAAGAAGAATGTTGTGAGGTTTGATATCAAAGTGTATGATTTGCATGTCACAACCTAGAGAAATGTCATACATTTTCTCGTAGCTTAAAGGTATGTTCTCTTGCTCTTGTGAAAATGTGTGCTTATCAAGAGAACCATTAGACATGAACTCATAGACAAGAGCTCGCTTTGTTCTCTCAGCACAAAATCCAATTAGCTGCACCACATTGACGTGACGTATCCTTCCAATGGTTGCAACTTCATTGATGAACTCTTGTCCATTGGTTTGGGACTTGCTCAATACCTTAACATCTACGATGCGTTTGCTCCGAAGCTCACCTTTATAGACAGAACCATAGCCTCCTTCACCTGACTTGTGCTTGAAACATTTGGTCATCCTTTTTATTTCAGAGTAAGAGTACCTGATGGGCATGAAATTATTGTGACTCTGGATAAAATCTTCAACCGCGTCATATCCGGATAAATGCCTCTTTCTCCATTTATATATCAAGAAGGCAATCACAAAGGGTGACCCAAGTACAGATTTTGCAATGAACCATCCTGTCGAAATAAGTCAAATTAGTAGAAAGCAGTAAGAAGTTAATGTTGCATATTCATCTGTTTTGCTATTAGAAAATATTTTTAAGCATACTCCTCATGCTTAAATTAATTTGCCCTCCTCTCTATTTTAAAAAATTACACTCCCCTTTTATGAGAGGGGAAAATGCATACATTTAATCTATTTCTATATTTTCCATTAAAGCTCCACAAGATCGAAGACTTAAAGTGTAGCCACCATCCAGTAGAGTTGAAGTCACAGGTAGTACTATCTGTTGGGCACCACAACAACAATGCTAATGCAAATTAGGAATGAGCTAGGACATGAATGATGTATTGGAGACAAAGCTTGAGTCAGTTGAGCTTTTCGAATGAGGATTGACAATGGAATAATAGACCTAGTTTAGTAAGACTAACTATTCCCTCCATTCCTTTTTAGTTATCGTTTTAGAGATTTTATTGTGTTCCAAATTAAATGTCGTTTTAAAATTCTAACATAGAATTATTATTTTTATATCAATTTTACTGTTATTTTTTCTTACTCTATTAATTATTTAACACCTAGAATATTTTGATATTTAATCAGTCAACTTCTATATCTCTTTCATCACCTATTTTATTGTTGAATCACATCTTTCTTTTTCAATTAATGAGTCAAAGGATAATATTGTCTTTTACGATTATTTTTCTCTAAAATTAAGATTATTAAATTATTTTCTTAATACTAATGTCATTTCTTTAAACGACAAATAAAAAAAATAAAAAGAGTAACTTACACTTATTTTTTTAAAGAATTTTATCCGCAACCTATTATTCGTACCCTAGCTCGTCCTTAATCTGTGTTGGTAGTGCTGCCATCATGGCCAATGAACAACACCTATAACTTCAACCCAACTGAATTGTGGTTGCTGCAACTTTGAGTCTTCGACCCGTAGAAGCTTTTATGATAAACATAAAAATAAAGTGTAGTGCATTTCACATTTTCATTTCTCATAAGTGGGGAGTGTAATTTTTTAACTGAGAGAAAAGAATAATGTAATTTAAGCATCTTTCAAGGGATAAGAGTATAATTTACTCTTGCATCTCTCAAAGGATGGAAGTATAATTCTCTTTCTCTTTCTCTCTCTCTCTCTCTCTCTCTCTCTCTCTCTCTCTCTCTATATATATATATATATATATATATATATATATATATATATATATATATATATATATATGACTAATCTCCACACATTCATGAACTTTATAGTGTATCAATGAGGTACTAAATACTTTTAAATTAATGTAAAATTTTATAGATATGATCTTTATGATAAGAAATTTAAATCTGACTGTAAATTTTGTGAAAAAATTATTCAATAGAAAGTTATTTAACGATGTAAGAGTGATTTTGATTTAAACCAGTATAAGTTGATTCCTCCCTTATATATGCATGTGTGGGGGGTGAGAGGATCCACTTACTTCATGTGTAAGTCTTAAGAAATAAACTCTTACATTAATAAGGAGAAAAGATAATTAAATATAATTTTAATGAAGAAATAAATTTTAGTTATTAAGTCTATATATTAACTTAAAAAATAATATAATGTTGAATATAATTTACAATATTTTTTTATATATTTTAACGTCTTTTTTTAGAAAAAAAAATTAATAGGTCTTATCTTAGAACTTAGCATATAAATTATTAAAAATAGATTTTTGTATAAAAATATCTAAAAGTTGGACACTGTATATATTGTATAAATGAATAAAAAGTAAATATTATATAGTTATTTGACAACAATAAAGTATAAGTAATTTTATTAAATCATTATAACAATTCAACTATGTTCTAAAATTATTTATACTCAGCTCAAAAAATTGTTTATGTATGTACTTTTTTCTATTTGATAAACAACTGCAATAATATAAATAATTTTTTAGAGTTTGCATCTAATGTGACAATATAAGCATGTTTAGAAAGATTTTTTTCCTGTGATATTGTGAGGTAACTTTCACGTAATTTAAATAAAAATTATTTTTTAAATTAATAAGTAGACTTGATAACTAAATTTTTTTATTAGTAAAATCACATTTCATTATATTCTCTTTATTAATGTGAGTATTAATTATTCTCTTTCATCATTTAATTAGATAATTTAAAATTATTACATTAAAATTAATGGCAAGAGATCATATGTAAGTCTTAAGTCTTGCAGTTGGAGTAAATAGATCTCATATATATATATATATATATATATAATATATATATATATATATATATTATTAAAGTAGATTTTAACATTGATATTTTTTTTTAATTTCTCAAAGTATTTTTTATTATTTATATATATATATATATATATATATATATATATATATATATATATATATATATATATATAAATAGTGTACGAATTTTACACAGGGTAGGATGGTATTATTTAGCAAGATTGCACCACCTTCGTTTACTTCCTCATTCCACTATTCACTTCACTTGAAATTAGAATTTAGCAAACAAGTTTGATACAAAAGGGGAACGAAGATTAGATACACATATTTTTCCAAACACGATTTGGTCTAAATATAGACTACCTCAGATCTCATCATACAATATAATCAAACCAAGCAAATAGAGAACAAATAGCGCAAATTGGATAGCCACTGTTTCATAAAAGCACCCACGGTTAGCTACATTACATAAAAATGCTTCAGGCAAAATTACAAACGAGCATAACTAGGTTAATTGATTGGTACACTAAAGGAAACGAAGAATAGCAAACATCACAAATTAAACAGAGGCAATACCGAAACACAGGAGAAAGCACACATTTAAACAGAAGCAAACCGATTCCATTTGTAGGATCTAAGAGGTGTTACTTAGCGACCATTCTAGCGATGAAATCCTCGTAACGGATCTTGCCATTAGAGCCAACATCGACTTCCCTGATCCACTCATCGAACTCGGCACTCGAGCTTCTCGCCGATCTTGGTGAGGATGTGCACTCAAACGGAGACGCGTTTGGTGGAGTCCTTATCCGAACCTTGAAGGTGTCGCGGGCCGGATCGAAGGGCTCGGGCTTCATGTGCTTCGCCATCAGATCCGAAATTAGGGAAAATCGAAGGGGTCATGAGATTCTCCTCTGTCACGATGGCTTTCAGTTGGACTTGGGTCGGGTTGCCTCCCAGAGACCGCATAAGGATCCCAAGCTCCGAAGGAGCGATCCGACCGTCAGCGTCGGTGTCGAATAGAGTGAAAGCTTCTTTCATCGAACATTTGATAAATGTTGCTAGAATTTATAAACAATGGAATGGTGGGTCGCTTGTGATTCTGAGTGGTGACAGTAGGGACTGAGTTCAGGTAAGGTCGTGGGTTTGAAAACAAGGGGTTGTGCTTTTGATTACGAATGGTTTCATGGATTTAAGGATTTGGGGATTAGGTTCCTGTCGGGGATTTGGGGATTTTGATTTCACCTCTTCACTCTCACTCTCACTTACAGAGGGGTGGGGCGTGGAGGAGATAGTAGAGACGAGAAGCTCGAATGTGACAAGAAGTCGTGGAGTTGAGAAGCTCGACTTTGGGATGCCTTCGAATGAGTTCAATGAGTGAGTTAAGGTTTGCTAACTTTTAGTTAAAGATAATTGTTTTAAAAGATTGCATAATAGGTAACTATTGTAAAGCGTTGTCTTACAAATCTATGGCAACGTTTATTATCAGTTGCCAAATAAATGTTGCTTGAAAATGCTAAAACTTAAACAACTCTTATAAACCGTTGTCATTATCATCTCTAGAAACGTTTTCTAATTGTTGCCTCATAAACGTTGCCAAAACTCCATACTAAAGTCAACTTGTAAAAAACGTTGCCTATACTAGTTTAGGCAACGTTTTTCAAACCTTGCCAAAAATAGTGTTGCCAAAAATCAAATTTGTTGTAGTGATATTTTAGCATGAAGTATTTTTAAATTTTTTTGGTACAAGAAAGCAAGATGCTAATAACACATCAATACAACACATATCTATATATGTGTCAAAATCAGAGTGTAGGTGTGCAAAAAATAAGGTGAATTCAGTTATAATTAAATGGTAAAAATTATGGAGATGTGAATGAAAATGTATGTTAGTAACATTACTCTATAAGAAATATTATATTTTTATTACTCTATTTATGGTATTTAATATTTATTATTTTATTTGCTTATCACTTAATATGCATAAGAGAAATGCTAGCAACACACTTTTTTGGATATTCTTTTCAACACTTACTTTACTATTGATCCACCTCATACACTTAAAAGAATTATTAGGAGAAAAATGCTAACAATACTTACTTTTGGACTAATAATAAAAAAGTATTGAAAGAAATGTCCAAAAGAGTATGTTACTACTATTTTTCTATACATAAATTTGTAGATGAATCTAATAATGTTTTTCTTATACATTATGTTATTTTTGCTATGCGAAAGTTAACTGTAGGTATTAAATATCAATTGTAATTTATACTTATACTTATGTTTGACGATGTAAAAAGAGAGAATTAAAGGAAATAGGGAAACAATTAATTTTTGTGTTTGGGAGTTTTAAAATGCATAGAACGAACACATTGACGGAATCATTTCCCATCTTCCCCTCAAATACCAATTTTTGTTCCCCTAAAATTGAGGTGGAATGGGGAAACACGTTCGTTAGTTCGCTTCATTAATGAATCTTCCAAACAAAGAGGAGTTATGTTCCATTCCATTCCTTTCTTTTCCAATCTATTCCCACCTATTCCGTTCCATTCCGTTAATGAGAAAACATCCAAACACAGAGTTAGAAACTTAATTGATGCTTTGAGAAATTATAGTTGATTAAGAAAAACAAAGCATGCAATTGACAAAATTTTACGGCATAATTATAATTTTTTGTTGATAAATTATTTGTTGCTAGATTTTGGATGATGTTAATATTAATCTTAGTGAGTTTTGGACTTTAATTAATTCAAAATTTGTTAATTTGATTTGATATTAGTAAAAGTTGATTAAATTTTCAATTTTTAATCTTATGAGATATCTCACTTAATAAATATTATTTTTAAATTAATAAGTAGACTTGATAACTAGTTTTTTATTAATAAAATCACATTTTATTATTCTTTTTTATTAATGTTAGTGTTAATTATTCTCTTTCATCATTTAATTAGATAAATTAGAACCATTAAATTAAAATGAAATTAATGATAAAAAATTATATGTAAGTCTTAAAACTTAGAGTTGGAGTAAATAGATCATCTTCACACACATATATATATAAAGAGAGAGAGAGAGAGAAAAATGCTTGTTTTCTTGAAAACAATTTCATTATAGGACTTATGAATTTAAAATCAACACTTAAAAAGTGTGTTATTTAATAAATCACTCATCCATTAAACATGTATGTAGAGAGTCTTATTTACGAGTCACGTCATTCATAGTCATTTTAGGGCTTAATTATAATTTTTTATTAATCAATTATATTTTTCAGGAATCAAAATAGTAATTTATTCTTTTTCCTTCAATTATTTTTGTTCACGTTAGCTTTTCTCTCTTAATAAAGTCGGTGTGAATGCTGACGTTATTTTCCTCCATATTAATGCAAACATTCTTGACATTTCCTTCCAGGCAAATTCTTCTGTCCCACCTCACATGCAAAAAGCATTCACTCCTTTTCATATATATATATATATATATATATATATATATATATATATATATATATATATATATTATAAATTGTTAATTTTTTTACTCAGGGTTCTTACTCTAATTTTAGACAGCTTATAGTGGGTAAAATAAAATGTAATAGAATGAGATGAAATATGAAAGAATGAAGTGAAATGATATAAAGTTTCTATACCATTGGTTGGATATTTAAAGCTAAAATAGAGGAAATTTTATATCTCATTGTGTGGAATAGTGAGAGGAATGAAATAAAATGATAATAATTATAATATTTTTGTTTTATGATATTTCATTCTATTCCATTTTGCTCAATTTGAAGGAAGAAAAAATGAGTTTATAATAAACTTTTAATACTACATACTATAACTTTATTCAACAATTTAAGATTTTTACAAAATTAAAAGAATGTTATAAATAACAAATTAAATTCAATTATATTTTGTAATAATCAAGATATACATAAATAACTATTACATAAATAATATATATTTTTTTAACAAATTTTATCATTATGAGATCATTCAATAAAAAATATATTTTAAAATAATAAATATATATATATTTTTATCTCATTTTAAAATAAAAAAATCATAATATATGATATATATTAAATAAAAAACTATACTTTGTGGGTTTGCGGGTAAATCACCGCTTCGCTCTCATTTATTAAACGAGTATCAATCCTCCATTCTATTGTGAATAATCCTCACGAATCCCCATGAGCATAGGTGATTTTGCTATCCCTAAATATCGCCATATATCCACAAACATTTCCATTCTTTTCTTTAGAGCTATCAAAATAAGTAGAGCCTAATAGGACGGTCAAAATAACCTGATAAAATGTGTGAGTTGGATTAACAAAATTCAAGTCTAAATTTAATTTAACCCGACATGACTCTGTCCGAAATCGAGCAGGCTAAGTTGTTAGCTCAAATTTTAATTATCTATTTAATCTAACAAACTACACCTAAGAAGATATTGTCATTTTTATTGTTTGAAAAATTAAAATTCAATTAGCAATTAGGTTATTCCTTAATTTATTTGCCATTAACATAAAACTAAATAACCCAAATATTTTATTTTTTATTAATTTAAATTTATTAAAAATTAAATTTATTATTTAAAAGAAAAAAACAAAAGAGTTAGTTGGTTGGTGACCCGCCCAACTCGCAGTTCACAACGAATTAAGCTAAGTTAACAAAAATACTAATACAAAATATATTAAGTCCAACTTGACCCACTCCAAACTAACTCATTTTGATGTCTCTATTTTTTCTTGATAAAACCATACAAGTTGTTCTTTTATTTATATATATATATATATATATATCCCGTCTAAGATATTAAACAGACCCTCAATTGTGTCATTTTTAAAAGGGTAAAACTTGGATAAAGTTTTTAAATACTTGTAGTACTTGTTTCTAATAAAAATATAATATATGTACATTTTTAAAAGAACTTAATCATTATTTTCAAAGTTTTTATTAATGAGTTATAGAAAAATATACACATATCATATTTTTATTAGAGACAAACACTATAAACACTTAAAAATTTTTACCTAAATTTTATCTTTTTTAAAATTATTTTTGAAATAAATAACTCAATCTATTATACACGCCTTGACTATTAGACTTCAGTTACCGCGGACTTGGAGTCAATGATATCAAATTATCAACACAATTTTTTCTCTTAATTTTGATTTACTGCAAGCGATCGATGGATTGATTTAGTCCACTATCCGTCTATATCACCAATGAATGCAAACAAGACGCAAGTCAGCCTCTTTGAAACTTTGTTCTTTTTTTTTTTTTTTGCATTTTGGTGGTGACCATTTCGCAGTGAGTTTTTGGTACGTGCATATTTTATTTTGCCTTAACTAAACTATCATTTTGGTCGGAAAAGGTAGAGTTGATATCAATTTTATCCTTTAATTTTTTTAAAAAATTAATTTAAATTTTTTAATTATATAAAATGGCATTAATTTAGTTATTTAAAGAAATTGACATCAATTTAAATATTTAATAATAAAAAATGATATCAATTTAATTTTTAATTAGATAAAATTGATATTATTTTAGTCTTTTAATAATAAAAATATCATTAATTTAATCTTTCAATTTTGCAATTTATGCAAAGAAGAATGATTTTAATATTATTTTCTATAACTAAAGAATTCAATTGAAGTCAATTATATATTTCAGAAATCAAAATAGTAATTTATTCTTTTCCCTTCAATTATTTTTGTTCACGTTAGCTTTTCTCTCTTAAGTCGGTGCGAATGTTCACGTTATTTACCTCAATATCAATGCAAACATTATTGGCATTTCCTTCCAGGCAAATTCTTCTGTCCCAGCTCCCATGCAAAAAGTATTCCCTCCTTTCATATATATATATATATACATATATATATATATATATATATATATATATATATATATATAAGGCCATATCTAGTGAGAAAAATTTTTCTTGTGAGAGGGTGAGAGAAAATCTGATCATATAACCATATATGATGATCAAGATTAAAAGTTACTTAAAGATCACGCGTAACTTAAAAAAAAGTTACATACGTTTATGTTATAATCTTGACCATTCATATAAGATCCATAATCAATATATAATCCTCTTACCTCTTACAATAAACACTTTTCTCTTATCCGAGTAAGATCCTATATATATATATATATATTATAAAAATTTAAATTGTTAATTTTTTTTATTCAAGGTTCTTACTCAAATTTTAAATAGCTTATGATAGGTAGAATAAAATATAATAGTATGAGATAAAATAAGATATGATAGAATAAAGTGAAATGATATAAAATTTTTATACCATTGTTTATATAGTCAAGGATGGAATAAAAAATATTTTTATCTCATTATTTAGAATAATAAGTGAAAAAAAATAAAATGATAAGAATTATAATATTTTTATTCTTATTACATTTCATTCTATTTCATTTTATCTAATTTAAGATAAGAAAAAGTAAAATTATAATAAAATAGGATATAATAAATATCATTCTATATAGTTTCATTTCATCGTAATTTTAAAAATTCAAACATGTGAACCATACTCCATTCTATTTCATTCCAATTCTTTTCACCGCGCCTAAAAGATGGTGTTGGATGCTTTCCGGATAGCAATAACCCATGACATGATGCTCCATTCGTTTTGAAGTCTGAGAAGTCAGACTTTAGAAAAAACTGGACAATTCAATTATTCAATTGGGCACTTTCACTTCTGGGCTTACAATTTTAATATGGAAAATGCATTCACATCAAATTGGAGAGCCAAATCCAAAGGAATTGTTACCTGGACATCATCAGGCATGGCTGTCTGTTTAACAAAGGGTATCCCTTTCTTGTCCTTCTGCTTCTTAACTGCGTTTGCAGAAACTAGTTCCCTTCACCAATGCAAAGAATCAAGTTGTGGTATTCATGGACCATCCATCAGATTCCCGTTCCGTCTTAAAGGAAAACAACCAGAATGGTGTGGCTATAATTCTTCCTTTGATCTATCCTGTACTGATAGCAACCAGACAGTGCTGGAACTTCCATTCTCTGTCAAGGCCTTCGTCAAAAGCATAAACTACACATCACAACTCTTAAGTGTATCTTATTCTTATCCCGAAGGCTGCCTTCACAAACAGATTCCAAATTTCGATTTATCTGCATCTCCTTTTGGGCTCGACGAATATGCATTATTCAATTGTTCAGGGACATCTCACAGATATTCAGATGATAGATACATTATAACATCGGGAAACTTTTCTTGCCTCAATGTACCCGGCTTTGAAGTTATAGCAGTATATTCCATATCAGCAATAATCTCCAGTCCCTTATTATCTTGCACCAGAATCCATAGCCTTGTATTATTGCCTCATTCTTTGTTTAACAACAACATTGATGCTAATCTAGAGTGGTTCCAACCTGACTGCAAAGACTGTGAACAAAAAGGTGGGCAATGTAGAGTGAAAGAAAACAAATATAAACACGAATGTAGTATATTCACCCCCAACAGTCCTAAAGGTATTATTTCTTCTATATACTATCACACTATGCATCTAAGATCTCATTTATGTCAATTTTTTTGGTAGCTCCATTTATGTTAATTTTAAGTTGTAAAGGATTTTCTGTACCTTAAAACTGCAGACCTTAATTGATCCAAAATTCCAAATCAAAATCCTTTTAGCATTAGGTATAATACATAGATACTTATTAGACACTTGTGAACTCCATATGTTCTTCTTCTCTAAAATTAACAAAGTTTTTCTTGTTTTCATGGTCTTCATCTTTCGCTGATTTAATTCTGAGTGGTTAAGGTATATTTGGGTGGTTAGATTAAATTTGGGGAAGCATAGGGTAAATTTAAGTTTATGTATCTTTTGCTTGCTTAGTGTTAGAATCTTATCGAAATGTATTTATCTTTTCTTTTAATTACTTAATTTTTAATTAAATATATAGTTTTTATATTTTTACATAATATAATATATCATTCTGTACTCATACTTTAGTTTTTAGAAATTTTATCGTATTTGATACCCTAACCTATACCGCCATAGGTACCTGTATCCATGCTACCACAAAATTAAGCATAGGTAAATGTAAATGAAGGTTAAAGAACGACACAGTCAATTAGCGAATGGCATATTCTATTTTGGCGACAGCAAACAGGGATACAAAGAAAGATGTTATATTATATACTCACTCGTGAGAAGCTCATATCTTCATTTCTTTTAGCAGGTTCATCGAAAAGGAAAGTGCTTGCTGGTAAGCTTTCTACAGACATGTCTCATTTGGCATAGTGAAGATAGAATTTCTACAATTAACTTGTTATATTTGAAAGGCAGAGTTATATGAAGATCAAAAAGTTTTTGGAGGACTACAAAGCACTTAAGCCTGCAAGTTACTCATATGCAGATATAAAGAGAATTACAAATCAGTTTAAGGAAGAACTGGGGCAAGGAGCTTATGGAACTGTCTTCAAAGGAAAGCTATCCAATGTAATTCAGGTTGCTGTTAAGGTCCTAAACACTTCAACAGGGAATGACCAAGAGTTCATCAATGAAATGGAAACTATGTGTCAGATTCACCATGTCAATGTGGCTCGCTTGGTTGGCTTTTGTGCTGATGGACTCAGACGAGCTTTGGTGTATGAATTTTTTCCAAACGGTTCATTGCAGAAATTCATAACTTCAGCAGACACCAAGGATGTCTTTCTAGGTTGGGAAAAGCTACAAAATATTGCTCTTGGTATAGCCAAGGGAATTGAGTATCTTCACCAAGGTTGTGACAAACGAATTCTCCATTTTGATATCAAACCTCATAATGTATTGCTTGACTACAATTTCACACCCAAAATCTCTGATTTTGGTTTGGCCAAGCTTTGTTCCAAGGATCAAAGTATTGTGTCAATGACCACAGCTAGAGGCACTTTGGGCTACATTGCGCCAGAGGTATTTTCTAGGAACTTTGGCAATGTATCCTATAAGTCAGATGTTTATAGTTATGGGATGTTGCTGCTTGAAATGGTTGGAGGGAGGAAAATCACTGATGTCACAGAAGAAAATAGCAGCCATGTTTATTATCCACAATGGATTTATAATCTTCTAGAGAACAATGAAGACATAAAAATCCATATAGAAGGAGAAGAAGACATTAAAATTGCAAAGAAGCTGTCAGTTGTGGGACTTTGGTGCATTCCGTGGCACCCAGCAAATCGTCCAACCATGAAAGATGTGGTTCAAATGCTGGAAGGAAACAGAGGGAAGTTAGAGATGCCTCCTAATCCTTTTGCCTCTACATCTGCAACTAAAACAAGTGCTAGATTTGGTACTGGACGTCTGAACCAAGAGCTAGATGTCATCTCAGAAATAGAGGAAGTTTGTGATCAGCAGTAGTTACCCGGAATTAAAAATTACTGTTTCTTGGGAATAAATCAGTTCATATGCCACTTTGTTATCATATATCTGGACTTTGACATTAATTGTTTAGTTTGGTGTCTCTCTTAAAAATGAGGGTGAAAATTTTAGGGATGAGATTTATATGAAAAATTGTGTGAAAAACTCACCCTTGAATTTTTTACTCTCAATTTTTAGCTGATACCAAAATGAAGGTAAGATGTAATGAGCTACTTTAAAGTTTAGAGTGCAGATTCTGTTTGTAAAATATTTTGTTTTAGAAATGTTTAAGTTGGTCCAATTGAAATTTATGTGAGTTTATTGTAACTCCGATGTTTTCTTAATCCCAAGCCTTTTTACCAATTTACTAAATGTTTGTTTGTTTGACTGCCTTGTGTATGAGCAAACCTATGTTTATATCAAATACCATGTATACCATTCACTGATTTTAAACAATTAGTCAGAATGTTTCTCCTTGTCCTTTCAGGGCTATTAATGTAAACAACAGTACAGTATTTACTGGAGCAAAATGGAGTTTTTGTTCCAATTTTTTTCTTTTGGCTAGATCTTTATTCCAAGTGATGGCACCTTTTTGGCATGAACACTAACAATGGTTTATAAATTTTATTCTGCAAATATCTGTTCTGCATGGTTCTGTAGCTGGTCTGCCAGCCCTCTTAATGAGCCTTGTAAAATTCACATTAAGTTGATCTGCATATGTTGATCATCAAACTTTTCCTTGTAACAATGCAACTCGATGGGTTGCTTCCGCCTTGGTTTCCTCAAGTATTTCCAGTTCAGAAGAAACATAGTCTTTCTAAAATAGTGGCAGTGATTACGATTAGAGTTTGGTTTAATAGAGTGTGCTCATTTTTCTTCCCTTTGTTAGAGATATAAAGCCATTAACCGACCAGTTTAAGCTTTTAGGAGAGTTGGTCATGATGACACCCTTTTGGTTTAATCTCCTAAGTAAAGCTCTTCATTCATAAATTTCTTGACTTCGTGCCAGCTAGTGTTACCTGATAAATGTTTTCATGAGTACAATAATGACTATTTGTTCATTTATGTCTTTATAAATACAAAATACAGGGCATAGCTGTTTGCTTCATTTTAAATTAAGCTACAATTGGTCGCTATAAAAAATAACGCCTAGAAAATGTAATGAATCCGTTAAAATGGCGTATAACCTGGATTTGCTCTTTTCTTACTGATAAGGGAAGCACAAACAACTGAAGGCAGTTTATTCATTATTATTTGAAACACGGATTCATCAACATTTATATCAGGACTTGTCTTGGATTGATAAAAAAGTATTTAAAACATTTGTCTTGGTAATCGATTAATAACCTGGTCACCACATAATGCACACATTGTTCCCCAGTTATTTGCACTTCGATCACTGGTACAAAAATGGTTACACCTATCATTTTCGAAAATCTAAATGTATGAAAGCATGCACTTATCTATTCATCTGTTGACATCCTTTGCCAAGTTAGGAGAGGTTCTGGATCAGGTGGAAGAACATCTTGGAGCACTACATCATCTCCTTCAAGCATCTCTATCACTCTGTTCATTGAGGGACGATCATCTGGCTTCATTTGTATGCATTTTAAGGCTGTCACAATCATCTTCTTTGCTACATTCTTTTCCTCATCTGTGGCATTGCTTACTTCTATTGTTTCCTCAAATTGGTCATAAACCCATTTAGCAAAGTAGTTTTGCCAAGAATTCTCCACAACATTTCTGTTCTTTCTTCTACCAGCCATTTCCATCAACAACATCCCAAAACTATAAACATCAGCTTTGTGTGAGATGCCTCCAATGTTTTTGTACAACAACTCAGGAGCCATGTATCCCATTGTTCCTCTTGCTGCTGTTAGAGATAAAGTACTTTCATCTATTCGGTACAACTTTGCCAGCCCAAAGTCAGAAATCTTTGGGTTGAAATTCTCATCAAGAAGAATGTTGTGAGGTTTGATATCAAAGTGTATGATTTGCATGTCACAACCTTGGTGTAGGTATTGAATTCCACGAGCCACACCTAGAGAAATGTCATACATTTTCTCGTAGCTTAAACGTATGTTCTCTTGCTCTTGTGGAAATGTGTGCTTATCAAGAGAACCATTAGACATGAATTCATAGACAAGAGCTCGCTTTGTTCTCTCAGTACAAAATCCAATTAGCTGCACCACATTGACGTGACGTATCCTTCCAATGGTTGCAACTTCATTGATGAACTCTTGTCCATTGGATTGGGACTTGCTCAATACCTTAACAGCTACAATGCGTTTGCTCCGAAGCTCACCTTTATAGACAGAACCATAGCCTCCTTCACCTAACTTGTGCTTGAAACATTTGGTCATCCTTTTTATTTCAGAGTAAGAGTACCTGATGGGCATGAAATTATTGTGACTCTGGATAAAATCTTCAACCGTGTCATATCCGGATAAATGCCTCTTTCTCCATTTATATATCAAGAAGGCAATCACAAAGGGTGATCCAAGTACAGATTTTGCAATGAACCATCCTGTCGAAATAAGTCAAATTAGTAGAAAGCAGTAAGAAGTTAATGTTGCATATTCATCTGTTTTACTATTAGAAAATATTTTTGAGTATACTCCCCATGCTTAAATTAATTTGCCCTCCTCTCTATTTTAAAAAATTACACTCCCCTTTTATGAGAGGAGAAAATGCGATACATTTAGTCTATTTTTATGTTTTCCACTAAAACTCCACAAGGTCGAAGACTTAAAGTGTAGGCACCATCCAGTAGGGTTGAAGTCACAGGTGGTGCTATCCGTTGGGCACACAGCAACAATGCCAATGCAAATTAGGGATGAGCTAGGACATGAATGATGGGTTAAAGCTTGAGTCAGTTGAGCAGTTCGAATGAGGATTGAGAATGGAATAATAGACCTAGTTTAGTAAAATTAACTATTCCCTCCAATTAACTATTCCCTCCAATTTTATACCAATTTTATCATTATTTTTTCTTACTCTATTAATTATTTAACACCTAGAATCTCTCAATATTTAATCATTCAACTTCTATCTCTATTTTATCACATATTTTATTGGCCAATCACATTATTTCTTTTTCAATTAATAAGTCAAGTGGTAATATTGTCTTTTATGATTATTTTTTCCTAAAATCAAGACTATTACATTATTTTATTAATACTAGTGTCATTTCCTTAAACAACAAAAAAAAAGGACTAGAAGAAGTAAATCACACTTATTTTTTAAAAAACTTCATCTGCAACCTATCGTTCATACCCTAGCTCGTCCTTGATCGACGTTGGCAGTGCTGCTATCATGGCCAACGAACAACACCTATAACTTCCACCGAACTGAATTGTGGTTGCTATAACTTTGAGTCTTCGACTCGTGGAAGTTTTTATGATAAACATAAAAATAAAGTGTAGTGCATTTCACATTTTCATTTCTCATAAGTGGGAAGTGTAATTTTTTAACATAGAGAGAAGAATAATGTAATTTAAGCATATTTCAAGGGATGAGAGTATAATTTACTCTAGCATCTCTCAAGGGATAGAAGTATAATTTACTCTCTCTCTCTCTCTATATATATATAGAGAGAGAGAGAGAGGATCAACTTACACAAGGGTAAGTTTTTTTTTCTCTTACACTCATTTTCAGTTGTTAGATATACTTTCATCTAATGGTTACTTTTAATGAAATAATTTTAACTATTAGATGAAGGTGAAACTAACGGTTGAAAATAGGTGTAAAAGAAAAAAGACTTACACCTACAGAAATTCGATTCCTCCTCATATAATATATATATATATATATATATATATATATATATATATATATATATAACTAACCTCCACACCTTCATGTGGAGGTTAGCAACTTTATAGATATGATCTTGTTTATAGGAACTTTATAGTATATCAATGAGGTACTAAATACTTTTGAATTAATATAAAATTTTATAAATATGATCTTTATGATAGGAATTTTAAATCCGACGATGAATTTTGTGAAAAAAATTATTTAATAGAAAGTTATTTAATGGTGTTAAAGTGATTTTGATTTAAACCAGTATAAGTTGATCTCTCCCTTATATATGTATGTGTGCGCGGGGGGGGGGTTGAGGGGATCCACTTACTCCATTTGTAAGTCTTAAGAAATAAACTCTTACATTAATAAGGAAAAAATAATTAAATATAATATTAATGAAGAAACAAATTTTAATTATTAAATCTATATATTAACTTAAAAAATAATATAACGTTGAATATAATTTACAATACTTTTGTATTTTATATATTTTAACGCCTTTTATTTTTTTAAAAATTGATAGGTCTTACCTTAGAATTTAGCATATAAATTATTAAAAATAGATTTTTGTATATAAATATCTAAAAGTTGGACACTGTAAATAATGTATAAATGAATAAAAAGTAAATATTGTATAATTATTTGACAAAGAAATAAAGTATAAGTAATTTTATTAAATCATTATAACAATTCAACTATGTTCTAAAATTATTTATACTCAAAAAAAAAAAAATTGTTTATGCATATACCTTTTTTTTTTTCTATTTTATAAGCAGCTACAATAGTATAATCAATTTTTCAGAGTTTGTATCTAACATGATAATATAAGCATGTTTAAAAAAATTTTTTTTCTGCGATATTATGGGATAACTTTCACATAATTTTAATAAATATTATTTTTTAAATTAATAAGTAGAGTTGATAACTAAATTTTTTTATTAGTAAAATCACATTTCATTATTCTCTCTTTATTAATGTGAGTGTTAATTATTCTCTTTATTAATGTAAGTGTTAATTATTTTCTTTCGTTATTTAATTAGATAATTAAAAACTATTAGATTAAAATGAAATTAATGACAAGAGATCATATGCAAGTCCTACGACTTGCAGTTGAAATAAATAGATCCCCTATATATATATATATATATATATATATATATATATATATATATATATATATATATATATATATATAACAAATTGCTTTTTGTTATTTTCAACTCATAAACAAATGGCAAGACTTTTAACGAAATAATCTCAATCATTAGAAAAATCAATCTAACGATTGGTGTGAGTTGATCCTAAAAAAACTATATATATATAAATTGATTTTCTCTTGTCATATATATATATATATATATATATATATATATATATATATATATATATATATATATATATAACACAATTGTTATATGTTATGAAACGAATGACAAGAGAAAATTGGTGTAAGAGAAAATCAACTTATATATATAGGTAGGATCAACTTACACCAGTGTAAAAGTTGATCCTACCTATATATATAAGTTGATATTCTCTTACACTAATTTTCTCTTGTCATTCGTTTCATAACATATAGCAATTGTGTTATATATATATATAGGGGACATATCTAGTGAGAGAAGTGGTTTTTGTGATAGTGTGAGAGGAGTAAATCTTGACCATACAACCATACATGGATGGTCAAGATTAAAAGTTACTAAAAGGTCATGTGACCACTTAAAAAAATCACACGCATTTATGTTTTAATCTTGACCATTCATGTAAGATCCAATGGTCAAGATTCACTCCTCTCATCCTCTCATAATAAACACTCCTCTCACCTGAGTAAGATCCTATATATATATATATATATATATATATATATATATATATATGATATATCTAGTGAGAAGAGTTTTTATTGTAAGAGGGTGAGAGAAGTAAATCTTGACCATACAACCATACATAGATGGTCAAGATTAAAATTTACTTTAAGGTCATGTGACCACTTAAAAAAGTCACATGCATTTATATTATAATCTTGATTATTCATGTAAGATATATATATATATATATATATATATATGATATATCTAAATGTGAAGAGTTTTTTATTGTGAGAGGGTGAGAGAAGTAAATCTTGACCATACAACCATACATAGATGGTCAAGATTAAAATTTACTTTAAAGTCATGTGACCACTTAAAAAAGTCACATGCATTTATTATAATATTGATTATTCATGTAAGATCTAATGATCAATATTTACTCATCACACCTCTTACAAGAAACACTCCTCTCATCATAGTAAATCCTATATATATATATATATATATATATATATGAGTCACGTCATTCGTTGTCATTCGTTTCATAACATATAGCAATTGTGTGTGTGTGTCTATATATATATAGCGTATCAGATGAAATGAGTGTTTAATATAAGATGTGATGAGTTAATTTTGATTATTAAATCTTACATGAATAATCAATATTAGAACATAAATACATGTGACTTTTTTAAGTGATGACATAACTTTTAAGTAACATTTTAATCTTGAATATATATATATATATATGATATATATATAAAGGGATCCACTTACACCTAGTGTAAGTAAAAAAGACTTACACCCAATCTTATACCTTTCATTTTATTGTGATCATGTAGCTACCATTTTTATCCTATCGTAGCCACAAAATCACAATAAAATAAAAAGTGTAAGATTGAGTGTAAATCTTTTTTACTTACACTAGGTCTAAGTGGATCACTTATCATATATATATATATATGTGTGTGTGTGTGTGTGTGTGTGTGTGTATCTTTCTTTATTTCACTTCTAGATATAATCTTAAGATCGCTAAAGTAGATTTTAACACTATTTTTTTTAATTCTCACAGAGTATCCTTTCATTCTATAAGTGAGAAACTCATATCTCATAATACTATCAGGTGCATAAGCAGAGACTCATCTCAATAGTATTATTTTCATACACGAATCCTAAAATTTTTAATACTATTAGTGCATATTAACCTTAAAACAAAATATAAATTGAAAGACAGATTCTGACACTCTATTGCATATACACACATAGTCAATTTAATTAATAGATAATAACAAAATTATCGAAGATAGAAATTGTTGTTTATATATAGTTACTTACCTGCCATAAGTTGGGCCATATAAAAACCTGCATTGCCCGAAAAGTAAAAGGTCAGCAAATTAAAAAGAATTATGTTGAAATGATGCAAAAATGCATAACATGTATAGGCATTACTAACGTTGTCACTAGTCTATTTGGTATGAATGATAGGATAAAATTTGATAGTATTAAATTTGATAGTATAAGGTCAGATAGTATAAAATTCAATAGTATAAGGCCTAGTACATAATGGTAAAAGATATCAGAATGTTTAGAATTGTAATTGAAAAGTCTTTATAGGAGCTTATATGAGCTTATACATCAAAATCCAATCAAGTCTAATTATTCTTTCAAAAGTTTGATTAAGTTATCCATCATTTGAATGTATAAGAGGGATTTGATGGATAAGTTTATACAATATAGTATTTGCACAAATAACCGATAAGGTCATAATGTGTTGTATTAACTTATTCTATCAAATCTAATATGGCATGCCAAACAGACCCTCATATTTTACATATTTTAGCATGAAGTATTTTTAAATTTTTTTGGTACAAGAAAGCAAAATGCTTCTTACACATCAATGCCACACATATCTGCGTATGTGTCAAAATTAGAGTGTAGGTATGCAGAAAATAATGTGAATCCAGTTATAATCAAATGGTAACAATTATGGAGATGTGAATGAAAATGTATATAAGTAACATTACTCTATAAGAAATATTAGAGATTTGGGCGGAAAACAAATGCTCTTTCAGAGGAGGATTATGGAGGAAGAGATTTGGGAAGTACAAGGGAGTGCTAATGATATGTGGAACGAGATGGTTAAAGGGATTAGGAAGGTAGAGACACTCGGTGAATCAAGGGGCTTTGGACCCAAGGATAAAGAATCTTGGTGGTGGGACACAAGTGTACAAGATAAGGTTAAGGTTAAAAGGGAATGTTATAAAGCTTGGCACGTGTATAAAAATGATGAAAATTGGGAAAAATATAAGGCAATAAAAAAGATACTAAGAAGGCGGTGAGCGAGGCGCAAAGCTAAAGCGTTTAATGGGTTATATCAATCATTGGGAACCAAAGACGGAGAAAGGTATATCTACAAGCTTGCTAAAAGTAGGAAAAGGAAGACAAGAGACCTTGATCAAGTGAAATGCATTAAGGATGAGGAGGGTAAAGTCTTGGTTACTGAACAAGACATCAAAGATCGATGGAAGGGTTATTTTCACAAGTTATTTAATGAGGAACACGGGGCATTAGGGACTCGGACATTCTAAACACTAGAGAGGAAGACCAAAATAAAATATTTTATCGTAGAATTCGGGAGTTTGAGGTAAAAGAAGCATTAGAGGATGGATAATGGAAAAGCGGTTGGACCGATAATATACCTATTGAGATATGGAAGTGCCTTAGGAGATAAAGGTATAAGTCTGGCTTACAAAAATTTAACGAGATATTGAGGTCTAAGAAGATGCCAAATGAATGGAGGAGAAGACTTTAATCCCTATTTATAAGAATAAGGAGATATACAAACTACTGCAAATTACGAGGGATTAAGCTCATTAGTCATACTATGAAGTTAGGGAAAGAGTCATTGAAAGGAGACTAAGACAAGAGACTCATATTTCGGAGAATCAATTTGGTTTTATGCCCAGGAGGTCAACCATGGAAACAATCTATCTTCTACGAAGATTGACGGAGCAGATATCGGAGGAAGCAAAAAGACCTACACATGGTTTTCATTGATCCGGGAAAAAGCCTACGATAGAATGGTACCGAGAGAGTCTTGTGGAATGCTTTGGAGAAGAAAAGAGTTCGATTGCTATATTCGAGCAATCCAAGATATGTATGATGAGGTTAAACCAGGTGTGAGAACACCGAGTGGGGTCACGAGAAGAGTTCCTATAACTATGGGATCGCACCAAGGGTCACCTTGAGTCCTTATCTTTTTACCTTGGTCTTGGATGTGCTTGATCACGCATATCCAAGAGCCAAGGTCTCCACATGCATGCTTTTTGCGAGATGATATAGTCTTAGTTGGAGAGTCGAGAGAGGAAATAAACGGGAAGCTAGAGTTATGGAGACGGGCTTTGGAAGAACATGACTTTCGTCTAAGCGAGGAGTAAGACGGAGTATATGGAATGTCGGAGAAAAACATGCTAATGCTAGCTTAGCGGTAAAAATTGGAGATCATACCATACCACAAGTTACACACTTTAAGTATCTTGGATCCATCATAAAAATGATAGAGATAGAAGGAGATGTAAACCATAGGATTCAAGTTTGGATGGATGAAATGGAGGTGTCTTCGGAGTTATTTGTATAGAAAGTCTTATCTCAAGCTTTAAGGGTAAATTTTCTTTATCACAATATAAGGCCCGTAATGTTGTATGGTACTAATGTTGGGCGGTAAAAAGCCAACAAGAGACAAGATCGTGTCGCGGAGATGAGGATGTTGCGTTGGATGTGTGGCCATACTAGACAAGATAGGATTATGAATGAATGCATTAGAGAAAAGTAGGGGTTACCTATTTGGAAAAGATGGGAGAATCTCTAATACATGTAAAGAAAGACCCTTAGAAGCCCCCAAGAAGAGTGATCGGATGGAGAATAGCCACAATAACTAGAGGTGAGGAAGACCAAGAAAGACTATAGGTGAAACGGTTAAAAAGATCTAGATTTGAATGGCTTTTCTCAAGACTTGGTTCTTAGACACAAATGCGTCGATCCATTGAATGACACCTACTTTAGTGGGAAAAGGCTTGGTTGTTGTTGTTGTTGATCACTTAATATGCATAAGAAGAATGCTAGCAGTACATTCTTTTGGACACTCTTTTCAATACTTATTTTACTATTGATTCACCTCATATACTTAAAAGGATTATTAGAGAAGAAATGCTAGCAACACTTACTTTTGGACTAATAATAAAAAAAGTATTGAAAGGAATGTCTAAAAGAGTGTACTACTAGTATTTTTTTATGCATAAATTTGTAGATGAATCTAATCATATTTTTCTTATACATTAAGTTATTTTTGTTATGTGAAAGTTAACTGTAGTTATTAAATATCAATTGTAATTTATACTTAGAAACTTAATTGATACTTTGAGAAATTATAGTTGATTAAGAAATTTTTAGGGCTTAATTATAATTTTTTGTCAATAAATTATTTGTTGCTAGATTTTGGATGATGATGTTAATATTAATCTTAGTGAGTTTTGGACTTTATTTAATTCAAAATTTGTTAATTTGATTTGATATTTGTAAAAGTTGATTAAATTTTCAATTTTTAATCTTATGAGATATTTCACTTAATAAATATTATTTTTTAAATTAATAAGTAGACTTTATAACTAATTTTTTTATTAATAAAATCACATTCCATTATTCTCTCTTTATTAATGTTAGTGTTAATTATTCTATTTCATTATTTAATTAGATAAATTAGAACCATTAGATTAAAATGAAATTAATGACAATAGATTATATGTAAGTCTTAAAACTTGGAGTTAGAGAAAATAGATCCCCTCCATATATATATATGGGACATATCTAGTGAGAGGAGTTTTTATTGTGAGAGGGTGAGAGGAGCAAATCTTGACCATACAACCATACATGGATGGTCAAGATTAAAAGTTATTTAAATGTTATGTGACCACTTAAAAAAGTCACATGCATTTATGTTCTAATCTTGACCATTCATGTAAGATCTAATGGTCAATATTTACTCCTCTCATCTCTTACAATAAAGAGTCCTCTCACCAGAGTAAGATATATATATATATATATATAGGGGATCTGTTTACACTAGTGTAAGTCTTTTTTCTCTTACATTCATTTTCAACCGTAAGTTCAATTTTTATCTAATGGTTGAGATTATTTCATTAAAAGTAACCATCAGATGAAAGTAGATCTAACAGCTGAAAATGATTGTAAGAGAAAATCAACTTACACCTTGGTGTAAGTTGATCCTCCTCTCATATATATATATATATATATATATATATATATATATATATAGAGAGAGAGAGAGAGAGAGAGAGAGAGAAATGCTTGTTTTCATGAAAACAATTTCATTATACGACTTATGAATTTAAAATCAACACTTAAAAAGTGTGTTATTTAATAAATCACTCATTCGTTAAATATATATGTAGAGAGTCTTATTTATGAGTCACATCATTCGTTTCGTAATATATATATATATATATATATATATATATATATATATATATAAAAACTTAAGATTATTAATGTAGATTTTAATACTACTTTTTTTTTTGAGTTTCTCATATTATCATTTCATTCGATAGGTGAAAGACTAATCTCTCAGAGTACTGATAGGTACAGAGATCCTTCCTAATAGTATTATTTTCATACACATAAATCTTAAAAATTTTATCACTATTATTACATATTAACCTTAAAACCAAATATAAATTGAAAGACAAATTCTGAAACTCTGTTACATATACACACATAGTCAGTTTAATTAATCGATAATAACAAAATTATCAAAGATAGAAATTGTTGTTTATATATAGTTACTTACCTGTCATATGTAAGACCTCAGTAACAGTACCTATAACTGCATTGCCCGAAAAGTAAAAGGTCAACAAATTAAAAAGAATTACATAGAAATGATGCAAAAATGCATGACATGTAGAGACACTACTAATGTTGTTCGTTTGGTACGAATGATATGATAAGATTTGATAATATTAAATCTGATAGTATAAGATTAAATAGTATAAGACTTAATAATATAAGGTCTAATACATAAGAATTGAGGATATCGAGATATTTAGAATTGTAATTGAAAAGTCTTTATAGGAGCTTATACATCAAAATCCAATCAGGCCTAATTGTACGCACAAAGCTTGATTAAATTATCTAACATTTAAATGTATAAGAGAGATTTGATTGATAAGTTTATATAATACAGTATTTGTACCAAATAATTGATAAAGTCATAATGTGTTGTATTAATTTATCCTATCAGATTTAATATGACATGCCAAACAAGCCCTCATATTTTATGTATTTTAGCATGAAATATTGTCAATTTTTTTTTAATTGGTACAAGAAAGCAAAATGTTACTCACACACCAATACCACACATATCTGTATATGTGGCAAAATCATAGTGTAGGTGTGTAAAAAATGAGGTAGATTCAATTATAATCAAATGGTAAAAATTATGGAGATGTGAATGAAAATATATGTGATAGCATTACTCTATAAAAAATATTAGATTTTTGTTACTGTATTTATGGTATTTAATATTTATTATTTTATTTGCTTATCACTTAATATGCATAAATTTGTAGATGAATCTAATCATGTTTTTCTTATACATTAAGTTATTTTTGCTATGTGAAACTTAACTGTAGTTATTAAATATCAATTGTAATTTATACTTAGAAATTTAATTGATGCTTTGAGAAATTATAGTTGATTAAGAAAAACAAAGCATGCAATTAATAATTTTTTAGGGCTTAATTATAATTTGTTGTGAATAAATTATTTGTTGCTAGATTTTGGATGATTTTAATATTAATCTTAGTGAGTGACTTTATTTAATTCAAAATTTGTTAATTTGATTTGATATTTGTAAAAGTTGTTTAATTTTTTTTTTAATCTTATGAGATATTTCACACTCGAGTGAGAGGCTATAATTGTTACTAGTGATAACGAGACTGCCTCTCTTTCACCTTACAAGAGCTTTTTTCTTTTAGTGGCCTCAAACTTATAATTTCAATGGATAAATATTTATGTAAATTTTTACAGAAGTTATATAGAATAAATTAATTTATAATTAACACATTATTATTTTTAATATAAAATAATTATGTGACACAAACACAAAATATATTAATTATTCAAGTGTTGATTAATTTAAGTTATAAAACTTTATAAATAGGAGAAATTATTATATACTTATAGAATAATAATAAATATGTGTTACATAATAATCTTTACCATTAGTTTTAAGTTAAAAAATTTAAATTTAAATAAATATACCTAAAATCAATTGTGAAAATAATCATGAAATACACATTTATTATTGCTCTAAGAATGTATAATAATTTCTTAAGTTTTGTTAAGATACTTATTAAGAAAAAAAAATTAAATAAAAAAATTAAAAATAATTTTTTTAATATATTTAATGACTTATTTTTATGTAAAGATTTTTATTTTAACCTTATTAACAAAACCCTAATTTCTTTTACAATCCATCAACACAAATATTTTTTCAATTGGAACTCAAATTTGCTTATAATAAGTTACACGCGTCGTGACTTGTGAAGTGGAGAAAGGATAGCCTCGTTACTACAGTGAGTATTAATTAATCTCACAGTAAAAGATGCAGAAAAACCTCATTAAAAAGTGTTAAATATACTAGTGTTAATTAAGAAAAAAAACACATTTAATATTTTAAAAAAATTGTTATATCTTCTTAAAAAAATTTAATTTTTTCATATTTAATAAAAAATTAAATAAAAAATAAATACATTTAATGTATTAAAAATAAAAAATATTTAATATTTTTTACGTAATAATTAAAAAATTAATTAAGAGAATTTAAAATTATTCTTATTAAAAGATGCGAATTTGGTGGATTTAAATTCTTAAAAGAATTTTTGTACTAAAAAAAAAATTAGAAGAATTAAGACTGACTTACTCCTAAATATCATTTGAGGGCAAAGGACGGTGTTATTGACAGGGTCCAGCTTGCAGTCGGGGTCCCGTGGTTCCCTTACACAGCGAGTTGGTCGCCACCGAAGCTCAATCCCTTTCACGTACTCAGCGTGAATCTCCGGATAAGAACAGTTACTATCACATGTAACACTTTCCTTCGGCGACACCATTACCTTCAACTCTATGGTGCATGACTCTGCAACCTCTGCGACCTCTGCGACCTCTGTGTAGAAGATGTAAAGCAGAGCATAAGAATAATAACGCTTTTCCGCATTATCAGCAGTTGTTCCACGGCTACAGTGCTCTGAGATGTTCAAGTACTGATAATTATTTACAGGTTTTTTGCATCTCACAAATATTATTCCATCATCATAATCTTTCAGACTGAAGGTGGTGTTCTCGTATGGCAAAGAACGAGAATTGATGATGAAGCAATTATCGGTGTCAAATCCGGCGCTGAAGTGATGGAAGGTAGAAGAATTAGCGGCCATAATGGCGTCCACGTGATATCTGCCATAGTTTAAGAAAAGCACTGCTTTGTTGTCTTCACATATCATCTCGTAACTGGGATCTCCGCAGCTCGCTCTATGATCTGAAGATTTGTTGAATATAGTTCCACAAGTTAAGGGCTCAAACCATATTCCGTCATATTTTTGAAAGGTGAAAGTAAAAGCATAGAGGCACAGAAAAATTGTGAAAGCGGTGGGGATGAGTACCCTCGACGACATAGAAAGAAGGAGATTTTTCGAAGATCTGGCACCGATATTTAGTGTATTGACCATATATATAATAGGATAATAATGTTACAAGAAACCACACCGACCTTTCACAAATAATAAAGTGGAAAATGTTAGATGTACAAAAATTAAAGGTACAAATTCCTCACAACTGTACACTTGTCAAACATCAGCAGCGAAAGAAACTTATTTTTGGAGAAATTTTTGTAAATTTTGGGAGCATTATATTATTTTATTAAAAATGTAACATATGACAATAAATTATCATACACACCTTTGTTAAGGCTTACAACCGCATTTGTAAACTCATGCGTCTTGCACATTTAGATATATGTTATGAAACATAGGGAGGTGGCCTTCAAAGCTTCAACTTCTTTGAAGATGCCAAGAAGGGAACCTCGCCTCAAAAGGGCGGTCTATTGTGTAAGGCATCTCGCAATTTCCATGCCCCTTCCCTACCTGTCTCTTTCGCCCTTGTGACCTTGTCTAACTTTGTAATAATAATAATCTTCTATCGCGAAAAGACTAGTGTAATGGGACGAAATGCAGGTAAAAGACTAGGGTAATACCTAAATTCTAGGTTAGTATATGTCAATGGAAAACTGCCCTTCGAATACAAGGTTGGCCTTGGTTTTATTATACTAATTTCCTTCTTTCCGATCAATTTGTTACTTACTTCATGTAATAATGATAATAATATAATTAAATTATAATTATTAATAGAGGAATTAATGTGAACATGAATTTAAACTCTAGTAAACATGTGAAATACAACAGTTTACTCAATAAAATTTCTTTAATATATCATCGAAACAACTAAATACAATGACATTTTCAATAAATATTTCCCCTTCTGTATATCAATTTTTCGGAGGATTTTTTTTCTCGCTCCATCAGACCTTTCTCCATTTGCCTTTCTCTAATCTATAAAGACTTCAAATTTTAAAATACGACATTATAAACTACTTAACAGTAATTTAGTATATCAATAATAATACAAATTTATATTTTTTTTTTTGTAATACAAATTTATTCTTAAACCATAATACATACAATAAGTTTTTGTTTTTGTTTTTGCCTTCAGACATATTTTGACTTTGTTAAATGATAGCATTAGTATAATTTATCATAAATAAATCTGTCGGAAATGTTATTTTGGAAAAAAAAAAATCTCCCAATTTCCTAATTTGCGCATATCACTTTCAACTTTTAGTAGTCTCTCTCCACTATCTGACATACTATCTGTGAAAGACTCAACATATATAAACTAAAGAGGTAGTCAAAGACATGTGTTTATGAGCTATGACTTTCATCTACGACATTTAACTTCAAGCTTAGCAACCTTCTTTATACTCTCCAAATGTTGCTTGCTTGTTGTTTCAACAGCTTGAGTACTCAAATCCCTCTGAATGATCCTGAATTCTAGATCCTCAAGTCAATATTGTAGCTCACTTTAAGACTTGAATTCTCTTTCTCCACATCCTCAAGTCTCTGGTAAAGATCATAACGAATTGATGTAGCAGCATCTGCTTTAACTATTTGAAGTTGAGCCTCAAGTCAACAACTTTCCCCTCAAGCTCGGATTTTTTGGATTCCCAGCCATAAGGGTTATTTGCAACAGTTTGATGGATCTTTTGCTCTTACTCTTCTCTAGCTTGTCGAAACTGCCTCATACATTCCTTGAGTGCCCTATCAAGATGACTAACTACAACATTTCATAATTTCGACGAGTGATCAGAGAAGGAGAGAGAAGAAAGAAGAGAGGAAGAGAAGAGAAATGGATAAGAATGCTTCTTGGGGTGTAATTATAATTAAATCTTATGCGGATTTTTCGGTGGCTCAATCTGCTGCAAATTGACAAAAATAGTCGCATTGATTTTCATTCCTTTTTTGACAGATTTTTTGACATTACAATCCGTCGCAAACTAATTTTGACAAAATTTTTTGCTGAATTTATTGATTGGAAAATTTGAAAAACTACTGCATCGATTTCTGTTCCTTCTCTGATGGATTTTCTTGCCGCTCAATCTATCGCAAACTATTTTTTTGCGGATTTTCCCACAGAATTTATCTACCAAAAATTTTGAAAAATTGTCGCATTGATTTTCATTCCTTTTTTGGTGGATTTTTCAGCTGCTAAATTTGCCGCAAACTGTTTCCAACAGATTTTTCCACAAAATTTATCTGCTGGTAATTTGTTTCTTGTTTTATATTGAAATATTTCTTTTGTTTTTTGATGGATGTGTTTGCCAGAAAACAATTATTTATCAGCAAATATGATTCCACCCAAAAATGCCTACAGTAATAAGAGAATTTCTTGTAGTGTTTATTATCAAATCTATATTTTTTATAATTTAAATTGATATCACACAATCAAAATCATTCGGTTCATCCCAATCTAATCATGAGAACGGTTATAGCATTGAACCAAGACCGGATTAGATGTTGATTCCCAACTTTAGGTGTCGAACCAACTGGTACAGTCCAATCCAAACAACAATGTTTAAAATCACAAAATTGAACATTTGTTAAAATATTGTATTAAATTTTATTTATAAAGGGCTGGACGTAGTGCTAAATAAACTGAATTCATATACTTCGTATAAGAGGACAAAGGTTTGAGATTTGGAGATGTCACTTATGATAAGAGCTTAACCGTATTGTTTCACGTATGAAAAAATTAGTCTCATATTCGAAAGATATGGGAATGAAGCTACATAAGTATTGCACCAAGGCGACGACTTATTATCCATACTTTTTTTTTCATTGTAAAATATTATAAAAATAAATTTTTGATTAAAGTTGTAGCTACAAGCTACGAATTTTTTTTAAAAAAACTTTAAAATAATGTCTTGCTCTGAGTTGCAGTAAGTCGTGGATAACATTCACGGCTTACTGTAGATTTTATTAGGGAAATAATTCCCAACTTACTCCAAAATGGGAATTTCAATTCCTAGCTACACCTATTGAGTTAAAAAGTTTCCCAGGCGTAAGCAGCTTCCTTTCATTTGCTAGCGAAAAGTCTCTCAACGTGTTGCACTAGTTTCTTTCAAGCTTTCTTCCTCTCATTTGCTGTGGTTTCTCTCTACTTCTTACTTTCTGACGTGTGAATCTAGTGAACAATTGCCCAGATGAGTGAACCAAGGGAACAGGATGGTCGAGAAAGGCATGAACACTAGTGATTTTTTTTTTTTGTGACCAACTGGTTTTTTTTTTTGTGTGCAAAAAATAGTGACAAAGTATGTAATTACTCTGAGACTGGAAGTAACTCACAGTATGACCCTTCTCCAAAAAATTATTTTTTTCATTTGCAAAGTTCGAACTTGAGACTTCTTATTACCGGAAGAATTCCAACGTTGTTTGCCCCACAAGCGGGCCAACTGATTTTTAAATTACCGGTTCTTCTGTTTTATGGATTTTAATTATTTTTTTTTTTTTTTGTTGTTACTGATTTGAGGCTCAGGCAGTTTTGTGGTAACATTCTGACTGGCGAGATACCCAATTGACGGTTTGACTAGTTGAACTAGTCCGATCGGACTAGTTTTTAAACATTACTTCACATTATTATGAGGTGTCACGTGTGAGTAGCATAATTTTAAAACTAAATTGTAAAACTTTTAACAAAGTCATCCAAGTTGCCATCAATGAATTTGAAACAAAAATGCAAGCACATAACGGAATTTATATCAATTTCTCTATTTATTTTTTAATAAACGGGACCGAAGCCCAAAACAAAGAGAAATTACATTCTAATAAGCCTAATAATAGGAACTCCTATATCAATTTATCTTTGTAACAAACAGGAGGAGTCTTGCCTACCTCAATAACACGTAACCTTAAAATGACATGACAGACACTGTTTTGTTCATACTGACTTTTCCAAAGGGTTTATTGGTGCGGAAGACGCGGCATTCTCCAATATATATTAATACAAAGAAGAATATTAATATTGAATTATAGAAAACATAATTATCAGCCAATGCTCATAATGATTTTTTGCAGTCTTGAGCAGTTTAGAGAAGATGGAATACACCATGAGATAAGGGACACACGACTTAAGGAAAATTCTTGCATACATACATATATAATATACATACATTTACATGGAGTATATGCCACCCATACCAGAATTCCTCCACGGCTTAATTGGAAAAGTTAACTCTACGTGGGCTGACAAACAGCTCGTAATCTTACCCAAAAGATGAGATGAAATGTATAGATAAAACGTTATAATAGTTTAGATTAGAATGAAAAAAAGCTCTTGGTAGATAAATACTTTTACATAATACCAATTAAACGGGAAACAAATACTAACGATTACAACATGTAGAATCAAAATACCAATGATTATTACCTGGGTTAGTGGCTAAGGAAGTAGGAGGATTACTAGAATGAGAAAGGATTTCCTTAAGAAAAGATTCAAGATCAGTAGTGAAAAGAGAAATCTGAGAATCTGAAGCACCGTTAACAACTGAAGTTGCAATTACAAGCTTGGAAGAGGAGCTAGTACGAGGTTAAAATTTTCTCTGATTAGACCTTTGTGGACGAGTAGAGTTCTGTGAACGATTAGGGCAGTAGGAGCAATATGACATTTCTTCTTTCAAATGTGGCACTCTAGTGGGACATTCAGCAAAAACATGACTAGGTTTGCGGCAGCAACCACTGAATGTGTCTTTCTGATAAGTAACTACAAAAGCTAAATCTGCTTTAGATCGAAAAAAGTCTAATCTAGTTTCTTCTGATTTCAGACAAGGAAGTGTATCATCAAGTGTGGGCAGGGGATCCTGATGTAGTAGGGAAACTCGAACAGGCTCATAGGCATCAGTGAGAGCCATCAAAAACTAGATAAGCCTGATGCGATGACGGTACTCCTCATATAATGTGACATCACTTTTGTTTTTCGAAGTTGGCTCACACAGAATCAGTTGTTCACAAATAGATTCCATCCGAGCCAGGAACTCATGTACAACTTGGTCGGGTTCTTGTTTCAGACTGTTGAGTTTCTTCAGCAATTGATATTGATGAGATAAATCATAAATTATATATCTATTTTTTAGATGATCCCATACCTCTTTGGCAGTGTTAAAATGTCCAAACTGCAGATGAATGCTGGGAGTGGAGGTGTTTCAATACCAAGTGATAATCTAATGATATTTTCTATCCCAATCTTCTAATTTTTTAACATATTTATCATCTGTGTCATTGTCAGTTTTGACAGGACAAGTAATATTACATGTGACATACCTCCAAAGTTTTCAGCCTTTTAGAAAGCCATGCATGACGTCAACCCAATGAGTGTAGTTTGAACTATTAAGTAAAACTAAAATGGGCTGAGCAACATCAAACTTTTTCATAGTAGTAGAAAATAATAATAGCAAAAAATGCACTTTTAGGGTTAAATTGACAGAAAAGAATCTCAAAAATAAAAAGATTTTACCAAAAAATCCTAGAAAAAATCTAGTGTCACGTCCACAACAAAAGATGAACGCACAGTACATGAGCGACACTACAAAAAAACGAACGAAGCACAGTATTGAAGAAATACCCAAGCACGTTGTACGAAGCACAAAAAATAAGCACGCCGTATGAAGTATAACATTCTCTTTAACTTAATGGTCTTAATCAGGGTTATAGAAACTCAGTAATATTGGTATAAGTTATCAATTAAATTTTGAATCAGTTTGAGCATAATTCTATAATACTGAAAGTGAAAAATAGATAAAGTTTAAGCAAAAACAACTGATATGATGAAAATAAATATGAAAAATTTATTTCCTATTCATAAATGATTGATTTGAGCTGTAGTAAATTTTGAAAAAAAAAACTAAGACAATTTGATATATTTTAAGGATACTAAATCTGAATAGTTAGAACAATTAAGTAGCTCAGAAAATTATGAAATTACATAGAAATGACAAGTAAGACATGAAAAATATTTTGGTAAAGAATACCAATTAAGGTGAATATCAATAAACATATTTACTTAATTTTTAGATTTAACTTAACTTAAGAAAGAGTAATGAAGCTGTTGTGGTGAAAAATACAAGTTCTGATTTGACAAAGATGTTCTCGACGGACAAATGATATTCGACGAAGTTGGATGATTCGACGAAGATAATGTTTTCAGTCGAATGATACCATTGAGACCTTTGACAAATAAGGTTCTCAAAAGCCAGATGGAGGATCAAGTGGTGGCCAACTCTCAAAAGGCCAAGGGTTGGTTTCGTCAAAAATAAAAGATACCAATTCTGGATTTGACAGGAGTTGGTTATTGTTGAAAATTAAGATATTATTAGGAACGTGGCATAACTGTCATGAACGTGGTTAGTTTCTTAGGAGTCAGTTATTTTGTTTTTTGCCTATAAATACTAGTATTCACGATGTAAAAACGGTGGTTTTACTATATATACAATCCTAACATCTCACTCAAGCAGATTAACGGATTTGACTCCAAGTATGACTTCCATTTTCATTTCCAGCAATTTACATTAATGCAATATCTTTTTAAATTCTTTATTTTCAAGCCTTGTCCTTTAAATTTCTTTACTCTTTCTGCACTTTAAACTTACTGCACTTTTACGTTTTCTGCACTTTAAACTTTCTGCACCTTTATTTTCTGCATTTTAATCTTCAGCACTTTATATTTCTTGCAATTTACTTTCTCTGAACTTTAAAATTTCTTTGCACTTTACATTTTGCACGTTACTCATCAAAAGCTTTTTTTCAAACAAGATTACCACATAACTCGTGAACCCACATTCGACTGATAAAATATATTTGTTTGTTAGAATTTGTCTTACACCAAATTCACCCGTAAACAAATTGGCACGCCCAGTGGGACCAGTTCAGAGTAACTCGGTAGTGTCACAAACCTCTTCATAAGAAGATGGTTTTATGCGTTTAAGAAGTGAAAAGTTAGTATTTTCTTGCCCTTCTCAAGATACGCAAACTATGAGTAACGCAAATAATCAGGCGTCAAATACACTTTCAGTTGAAGTTAGTGTGCCATCTTCGACAGCCGTTACTGCGTCACCTTTAACAACGGGTCCTGTGGTTGATATAATAGCAACTGGTACTCTCAGAAGTAACCCAGTGCTAGAACAAGTGTTGCCTGGAGTAACTCAGTTATCACCAAATCAACCAAGTAATTAAAGTATAATGAACTCAAATTCAAGGTTGGCACCATAATATGGTTTGCCACCAAATTATATCCCTCTTGTGTTGGCACAAATAGGACTTGGTTTTACTTTGGCTAATACTATAGGTCAAACAGTAGCTTCACAAGGCCAACAACAAATAAGTTCGGCTTTAGCAAGTTTTAATGGCCAAGGAACAAGAGTTGCAAGTTCAAGTAATCCAACTCCTTTTCGACATGAGAGATTGAATTTGGGACCTGTGTTCCCAAATATGTCGAGAGATATTCCTCAGAATATAACTGAGCCAACTATAAATTCTTTAACTAGTTTTCGATAACAAATGGATGAAAGTAATCATGAAATGGTGCATATGTTCACTCAGCAAATGGGTGCTGTTATTACACCAATCATGGAAAACACAAATAATGCTTGCAGCGCATTGGCCCAGCAAATGGCAAGGCTAAATCAAGCCTTGGGGATAGGTGAATTGGCTAATGAAAATGTGCAAGGAACCCACCCTAGAGTAAACAGAGAAATGGTTATACCTCAGGAAAATGAGGGACAAAATCAACAAAACCAAGAACAACCTAGGCAAAATAATCAGCCACACTTGGAATATGGGAATGTCCATATACTCCGTCGAGGTGATGAGGATCAAATGGCTACAAATGATGCAGCCATAAGATTGCTTCGACAAAATCTTGGGGGGCACCATGTAATTGAGCAAAATGTAAACCAAGTAGTGGAACAGGTGCTGAATAGATTTGGGTTCAATGTTGGATATGCCAACCAACCCTATTTCATTTCAACATTTCCTGAGTGGGTACAACAAACAGAATTGCCTAGAGGAATTAAAATTCCTAAACTTTCAAAGTTTGCTGGTGAAAATAGAGAATCAACCGTCGAACATATCGCATAGTATACAATAGAAATGGGAGAATTGGCCACTATTGAAGGCCTCAAAATGAGATTTTGCCCAAGCTCCCTTACTAAAAATGCATTCTCTTGGTTTTCGACATTGAGACCAAATTCGATACATTCTTGGACTCAATTAGAAAGAAATTTCCATGATCAATTTTTCAGAGGGGATTTGAAAGTTGGACTTACAGATCTTTTCAATATCAAGAAAGTGTATAATGAAATAATAGAAGATTACTTATCTAGGTTTCGATAAATGAGGAGTAGATGTTTTACTCCTATACCTGAAGCAGAAATAGTAAAAATTGCTGCAGGAGGTTTAGACTATTACATAAGGAAAAAGTTAGTGAACTAACATTTAGTTGATCTTGCCAAACTAGGTGAAAAGGTTAGGCAAATAGAACAACTAAAAGCCGAAAAGGTTCATAAATAAAAGAGATTCCTCAAAAGGGAGAAAGTAGCATTCATCGGATTAGATGAATCCGATAATGAAACTGAAGACAGCAATGACGAATTTGAAGTTAACATTGCTGAACTTCAGAATGGTCCTCCTTATGTGTGTCAGGCTCTTCAGCCTACAAGAAATAAGAAAAAAATGAGTTATGCCAATAGAAAAATATATACATTCAACGTAATAAGAACCGACAAAATTTTTGATTTGTTGTTAAAAGATAAACAGATTAAATTATCGGAAGGACATAAGTTATTAAAATCTGATGAAATAAAAGACCGAAAATATTGTAAATTTCATAACAATTTCGGTCATATTACTAACGAATGTATTCGTTTCAGAGATTTGATTCAGAAGGCATTAATGGACGGGCATTTGAAGTTTGCTGACAAGCCTAAAACGGATATGAAAGTTGATACAGATCTGTTTCAGGCTGGGATTTCATACGTCGATCAAGAAGTTCTTTTAAATGTTGGAATGATCAACATAAGGAGTTTGCAGGGATTCGACATTGACATGGAACATGCAATGGACGTTTATCTCAAATCAGGAGAATCTCTTGAAAATTTCCTTGAAAGAAAGAAAGAAAAAGGCAAAGTAAGGTTGTGTCTAAGATGCAATGCGGTGTATGATGAATTTGCTGCAAAGAAAGCTGCTGAGGAGCAAAAGGGTAATTCACAAGGTAAAAAGAAGTTTTTCGACAAGAAAGTTGGAAAATCACAACAACCCTTTAATACTCCAAAGTTAGTTTATACTCCAAAGCCTAGGCCAGTCTATATGCCAAGGCCTAAAATGAATGGTTGGTTGGTCGAATCGTCTAGTGGATCTATGGGGAGCAATGCATTTCCAAGGAGTTGAGTCGGACCAGCTAGGACCAGAGTACCATTTGCTAATGTTGCTGTGGACAGATGGGTAAAAAATTCTGCAATGGCAAGTTACACGTATTTTCGATGAAACGTGGCTGCCAAGAAGAATATGTTTCAGAAAAATCAACCATTCTGGAATGAAGATTACAAACATGGTAGAATTGACTGAAATGAAGTTTTGATTGGCCATGATGTAGCAAGACCATCAAAGTCTTTACCAATGTCAAAGAATCAAAAAAGAAGGTTGCAAAGGTTGAGACAGGCCCAGAAGAGAAGGAGTTTGACTGAGGGCTTAGTTATTAAAGAACAACCCACAGAAATGGGATGTTTAGTAGTCGAGGTTAAGCCAGCACTTGATGAAAATAAAGATGACAAGAAATTGAAGAGCATTGTCAGAAAAGAATTTACAGATACAAGGGGGCAATCCCAGTTGAGCTAACAACTAATGAAGTTGAATGGTCGAATGAGAATAACAATTTCTGACAAGAAAAACTTACAGAGATAAAGAAAGGGAAATAAGTTCAAGGGCCTACTTCAAACAAAACTAGAAGGAAATGGCCGATTGGACTTATAGTAGCAAAAAAAGAAGCAAAGGAAAACAATATGGCAGTTGATGAAAGTAAGGACATGGCTAGGTTGAAAGCTGAGAAGATGATAAAAGGAATAACTGGAAACAAAAGCAATAGTGATGATGAAAATTGGTCGAAGAATGAGATCTTAAAAGTTTTGAAAGATCCTGACCAAAATGTCGAGTGGAAAAAGGAAACGCTTGGTATGATCAAAGGGAAAAGAAATTTGACGAAGCCTGATTGCCAAATTGTAGATATGGATTTGACAATTGATGAAGTTATTGAAGCCTTGACTGATCCAGATGATCTTTTGGGCTTTGGTGATAATGAACAAATCAATATGGATTTCAATCTGGACAAAGATCTGGATGACATCATAATGGCTATAGATAGTAGTTTGCCGTCGGAAGAGTACCTCAAACTTGGTGGGTATAAAAGTCATGAAGAGTCAGATGAAGAGGAATTCTTGAAGTCAATGGATGTGAACTTGATTTCAGTTATACCTGCTGAATTTGAAGGGTATCACGACATTGAATATATAGGAGAGAATGAAGAAGACTTAGATGACCTCGACAATCATTGGCTTTTCAGTCAAGATAATATCTTAACTGTGTTCGACAATACATCATATTTTGAAAAGCCAATAGGGGAACAAAAGACTCATCTCCGCCCACTGCACATCAAGGTTTTGTTAGAAGGAAAACCGACAAATAGAGTCTTGATAGACGGAGGGGTAGCTATCAATCTGATCCCAAGGGCAATGTTAAAGAAATTTGGGAAGAATGAGTCTGATTTGATGGCAACTAACATGATTGTTACTGATTTCAGTGGCAAAACTTTTCCGTCAGACGGAGTAGTGATGTTGAATATACAAGTTGGATCCATTGAGAGGTCGACATTGTTTGTCGTAATTCCAACAAAATCTAGTTACAATCTTCTATTGGGGAGAGACTGGATACATGTCGTTGGAGCAATACCATCGACAGTTCATCAGAAACTTATTCTTTGGAATGCAGATGATCAAGTGGAAATAGTAGAGGTAGATGACAGCCCTTGCTATTTACAACAGCTTCATGTCAATTTTAAAATCTATGCTCCAAATGTCAAGCCAGTCACGGCAAATAATGGAGTTATTGACAAAGATTCACTTGAAACATACTTAATGGATCAATTTGGCATTCGACTAGTGAATAAGGTCGAAATGGATCGGTCAAGCACTAGCCATGAGTGTTAATCAGTTGGATCGACTGTCGGCTTATTTGGCCGACAAAGCTGTGTACACCACTGAAGGTGTATTGTCGGATTGTATAATAGACGATGGTCCTTTGGGTTTTGAGAAAGGACTTGATGAAAGACAAGGTGTAGAGGTGGAAGATCCTTTGGAAGAAATAAACTTGGGCACTGAAACAGACAGAAGGCCTATATTTGTGAGTTCATTTTTGCCAAAGGAGTTCAAAGAAAATCTTGTTGAATTAATTAGGGAATATAAAGATTGCTTTGTGTGGGATTACATTGAAATGCCTGGTTTGAGTAGAGATCTTGTCGAGCATAGACTGCCATTGAAAGAAGGTTGCAAACCTGTCAAGCAAGCTAATAGAAGATTTGCACCTGAGGTGGTTTTGAAGATAAAAGAAGAGATTGAAAGGTTGCTCAAAGCTAAGTTCATCAGAACAACCAGGTATGTTGAATGACTTTCTAATATTGTTCCTGTAATTAAGAAAAATGGCAAGTTAAGAATATGTATAGATTTTAGAAATCTAAATACTGCTACACCTAAAGATGAATATCCAATGCCAATTGCTGACATGTTAGTTGATGCCGCATCTGGACATGAATTATTAAGTTTTATGGATGGCCATGCAGGTTATAATCAAATTTTTATTGTCAAAGAGGACGTGTCGAAAACTGCCTTCAGATGTCCATGAGCTATTGGGACATATGAATGGATAGTCATGCCTTTTGGTTTAAAGAATGCAGGGGCCACCTATCAAAGACTAATGAATACAATTTTCCATGATGTTATTGGAAAATTTATGGAAGTGTATATCGACGATATCATTGTCAAGTCGGAAACAAAAGAGAGCCACTTGACAAACTTGAGGCAGGCATTCGATAGGATGAGAAAGCACAGCCTCAAGATAAATCCAGAGAAATATGATTTTGGAGTATCGGCGGCTAAATTCTTGGGTTTTTTAGTCCATAAAAAATGTATTGAGGTGGACAAGAATAAAGCCAAGGCAGTTTTGAAAGCCATACCTCCGACGAATAAGAAAGAATTACAATCTTTCCTGGGGAAGGTGAACTTTTTAAGAAGATTCATTTCCGATTGTCGGGAAGAACCAGAGTTTTCGACTCATTAATTAAGTTGAAGGCTGAACAAGACTTTGTATATGAGTCTTGTCATCAAGAAGCATTCGACCAAATTAAACAATATTTGACAAATCCTCTGGTCATGATGCCTCCAATGCCTCATAGACCGTTGAAATTGTACATATTAGCGTCAAATGATACTATAGGTAGTATGCTGGCTCAAGATGAGAAAGGTGTCAAAAAGTTGTATATTGTCTTAGTCGAGTTTTAAATTATGCTGAAAGAAGATATAGTGTAATAGAAAAACTTTGTTTAGCATTATACTTCTCATGTACTAATATTAAATATTATATGATGCCTTGTAATGTATTGGTTATGTCAAAAACTGATGTAATAAAGTATATGTTGTTGAAACCAATATTAAATGGATGTATTGGTAAATGGACCGTTGCTTTGTCAGAATTCTCTTTACAATGTGTTCCAATGAAAGCAGTCAAAGGCCAAGCAATTGCTGATTTTTTAGCTAACCATCCATGTTTGGATGTTGATAATATAAACTTCGTCGGGTTAAAACCTTAGCACTTATATTTTGATGGCTCAAGGCATCAAAATGGAGTTGGAGTGGGAATTCTAATTGTTTCTCCTCAAGGTACTCCAACTAAATTCATGTTTGAACTTAAATATACATGCTCAAACAATGAGGCTGAGTATGAAGCCTTAATTGTTGGGTTAGAAATATTAATAGAAATGAGAGCATGTAATGTGCATATTTTTTGGGATTCACAGTTAGTCATTAAGCAACTCACACAAGAATATAAATGTGTCAGTTATAATTTGACCAAATATTGTGTTGTGGCAAGTAAGTTAATGAAGAGATTCGATAAAGTTATTGTCGAACATATCCCTAGAAACTTGAATGAAGAGGCTAATGAATTAGCACAGATAGCCTCTGGGTATAAAATTTCGTCCAAAGTCCTGACAAATCTAATGGAGATTAGAGAACTTTTATATCCATTAGAAGAGAGAGATGTATTACAAAATGATATTTCGACAGTTAATGACTGGAGACAGCCAATATTAAGCTATTTGGAAAATCTAAGTCAAAACGTGGACAGGAAGCTCAAATACAGAGCGTCGAAATTTGTAATATTAGGAGGAGCTTTGTATAGAAAATTTGACGATGGAAATTTAGAGGTCTGCTTGGGTGAAGTAGAGGCTTATATTGTCTTAGCAGAAGTTCATGAAGGAATTTGTGGAGCTCATCAAGCAGGTGATAAAATGAAATGGGTCCTTCGACGACAAATGTATTATTGGTCTATGCTAGTAAAGGATTGTATAATGTTTTCCAAATCTTGTGAAGAATGTCAAAAACATGGCCATATACAGAACGTTCCTGCTAGTGAATTACATTCCATTGTTAAACCTTGGCCTTTCAGAGGATGGGCTTTGGATATAATAGGCCAAATTCATCCTACATCATCGAAAGGACACAAGTATATTTTAGTTGGAGTTGATTACTTTACAAAATGGGTTGAGGCTGTGGCCTTAAAAGAAATTACCCAATAAGAAGTAATCGATTTTATAAAAGACATTATAGTGTGTAGGTTTGGAATACCACAAACTTTGACAACTGACCAAGGAACGGTGTTCATTGGAAAGAAAGTTGTCGAATATGCTAATTCAAGAAAAATTAAAATACTTACGTCGACTCTATATTATGCTCAAGCAAATGGCCTAGCAGAGACCATGAACAAAATAATCATAAATTTGATTAAAAAGCATATTGGTCGACAACTTAGAAATTGGCATAATACCCTTAATCAAATTCTATGAGCATATAGAAATTCAACAAGAGAATCGACGGATACTTCACCATATAAGTTAGTTTATGGTCATGATGCAGTGTTACCAGTTGAGATTAATCTTCAATCCATTCGGATTCAAAAACAAGACGAGTTACCAATTGAATATTATTGGGACTTGATGTTTGATGAATTAAACGAATTAAGTTATGAAAGAGTAGTTGCTCTAGAAAATTTGATTCGACAGAAAGAAAGAATTACGAAGTTTTACGACAGTCGAGTTAAGTATAAATCTTTTAAGATTGATGACTTGGTTTGGAAAGTTATTTTGCCCATGGATAAAAGTTGTCGAGAATATGGAAAATGGTCTCCAAAATGGGAATGACCATTTAAAATTACTCAAGTATTTTCTAGGAATGCTTATGCACTTATCAAAGTTAATTTTGGTTTAAGGATTAAGTCAATTAATGACAAATATTTAAAGTCATATAAACCGACAATGTATGAAGTAAAGATTGACAATGAGTAAAAATAAAAATTTCATTCATATATTCGACAATTACAAGTTACATAATGATATTACAACTTGTTTATGTTGTCAGAATATTACAGAGAAAAATAGACCTATTCTAAATAAACCAGAAGCTTCTCCCCAGCTGAGCATGTGTTCCGTTTGAGCTCGTGGAACCCGAAGAAGAGGAAGAAGTAGACGACCTTTAACTTGTCCTGGACGAGATGTTGGTTGGTCGTCTACTCCCTGATGAGTCTTCCACATCATAACAACCGTGTTTTAGAAACACTGGGTTGTTACGTTGATTACTGAAGCTCATCAGGAATATTACGATTCTTACTGAAGCCCAAGATAAGCATCACCATTAATATAGAGACCATCTTCCATTTTTCCCATTGAGAGAAGAGGAAGTTATCTGATGACATGGTGAATTTCACTGGAAAGAAAGAAGGAAAGGGTGAGATTACACTCTTTTGAATCCTGGTGTCTCAGAGGACACTATTTATAGGGGATTTTTGCAGAATAAGTCATTATGCAATGTTTTGTAACTTTCATTATAATTAATTAAATTAATTATGATGCACAGTTACGAGATGCATTGAAAAGAAACAGAATAAAAGAGCGTTTAAAGCGTATAGAATTATGGAGCAATAAAAAAAAACATATTAGAAATTGATCAAAAGGAATGTTTATTAAGTGTTGGCCTAGAAGGCCATACAAATTCTGTCGGATTGACAGACCGACAGTATATATATAAAAAAAACCAATACGATTAAATTCTCTGCAAAACCTCCCAGGAATCTTCCAAAGCTCGTTTACTGGCACAAGCTTTTTGATATTCTGGTTCGAGAGAATGTATATCTGCAAGCACAGATTTGGTTTCGACAGCCCATTGTTTCGAGTTGTTGACAATGCTTTGCTGCTTTATATTCCCCTGTTGCAAAGCCATGCTGAGTTTTTGCTTTCGACGGCGAGTTTCTTCAAGCTTTTTCTCCAAGTCTTCAATTTCTTTGTTTAGTTCTGCCTCCTTATTTTTTTCATCAATAAGATAGCCTTTTAATTTGGCTATCTCATTCTTTGCGTCAGTCAGCTGCTTAAGATCCTGGATATTTCTTGAAGTTTTTGATCATAAGCAGGAATGATCTGACGAATAGTAGGCATGTTCAAAGACAAGTTCTGGAGAAAATCTTTGATAGTCGAAGGAAGAGCTCGACTGGTTATTGAAAGTTGTTGAGAGAGAGGTTCCAACTCAGTTACAATGGCCAGCATTCTTTCCTGAAGCGGTTGGTCGGAACTTAACTGCTCAAAGGAGTAGGTAAAGCCATTCTTCAACTCTGCCAAAAGTCTAGTAACATAAGAGTCACTGGAATCTTGTCCAGGCTGTGTAGAGGAACGAGCTGATCGCAGAGAACTTCTATGACTTCCCGACAGCATGGATATCAATTCATCCAAATCTACCTTTGTGTCCTCAGCATTTTCTGGTTCTGTGACAGTAAAATGGAATTGAGATGGTGGAGGTAGATTGGAAGGTACAATTTCAGCTAAGAGAGCATTCATGTCGAATTCTTCCGAAACAATTTCAACAGGAGTGTCCTCATTTATTTGGGAGGAACTAGCACCCTGGATTTCTGTCGGGAGAGGCAAAGAGATAATAGGTATTTCAGGAGCTGGAAAAATTTGATCCTCCAAAGAAGGATTCTCATTGCCTTGCCCAATAGGACTGTCGGGTATAATATGATTTTTCGATTGCTGTAGAAAACAAAGGCAATGTCAGGATAAATGAAATCAAAAAGATTTTTCAGTTGAAAGACTTGGAAGATCTTACCTCAGCAGGCTGTCGAATTTGATCCTCAGCGCTTAATTCTGCGACAGGTCCTAAAGGACTTTCAGCAGTTTGTTCAGCCTCTGGATCCTGAAACAAGAAAGATCAAATTATTGAATGAAGTCTTGGAAGTTTTCAATTCAAAGGGAAGAAAATTGTGTCGAATAGCATTTACCTTGAGAGGAATAGAAGTGGTTTCTGCTTCAAGTTCAGTGGTAGGTTTCAAACTAGAACTTGAGGATTGAGTCTTCTTCTTTTTCTTCTGCAAAGGTAAAATGAGATGAGAATTTACCAAGATATATATATAAAAAAGAAGAAGAAGGAAGTAATAGAAATTATACCTTCAAAGGATTTTCAGAGGATGAGCTTGGAGACTCAATAATTTCGACAGAAGAAGTAGGAGTCGAGCCACTAACCTAGATTTGACAAAAGATTTAGTTTTGACAAGTTGAGATCAAGTTTTTAAAGTTTGGTCGAAAGAAAAATATACCTTTGAAGTTTTTGCCTTAGAAGGCTTGGCAACAGCTTTGGGTTTAGCAGGACTTTTCGTCGATGCTGCTCTAGTAGTTTTAGCCTTTGGGGCTTTTGGGATAGAAGGATTCTGAGCTTTCTTGCCTTTTCTCTTTTTTAAGGCAGAAGTTTCTATTTCTTCCTCTTCCCCTTCTTCTAGTCGCTTGTACTCCAAGGGTCTTTTCAATGGAGTTGCTAAAAAAATATATATATAATAATCAGTTGATGAAATAAGGAATTGATATCAGAAACAAAATAAATACCTTCGAGAAATTTAGTGATGACTCAGGTATTTTTAGTAAATTGTTCATACGATGAAGCAAACCGACGGGTAAAAGTAACTTCTGAAGTTCTTGTAAGAAAGATGTTACTTGCAGAAAGGACCCTTTCAGAAGTGAGGAAGTTACCAGCCCTGGTGGGTTTACCAGAGAATTCGTCGGCCAAACCAAAACGAGCACAAGGAAGAGACACTAGTTTTGGAAAAGAAACTTGAAAAGGTTCAAGCCGTGCCAAAGGATTTTTTATAGAAACCGCAATGAAGTTAATGGAGCATTTTTCCTTGTGCATTTGTTTTTGTTTAGCCACGACTTATTTGCAGTGTCGAACAATTGTGCCAGGATACCTATAGTCCCACTTGATCTTGTAGTATTTCTCAAAAGCTCTAATATCTTGAATATGTTTACCTTTAGTTTTTGTCGAAGGCTCTTGATCCTACACAGGAACGAGTTTTTCAGTTATACGACTTCGACAAACATCAATATCGATATGGTAAGGACTATAATATGTAGTCCACCATTCAAAAAAATCTAGGGTAACCCCTCTATAAGGTGTAAAAGAGGAAATCAAAAAATGTTGTTTGTATCTCTCATTCTTCACAGCAACTCATACAAGATCTGACTTGTCTTGTAAGCAGCCATTAATAAAGTGTTCTTTGGCTTTTTGAGAGAATAGAGTTAGAATGGCCTGGCAGAACCCTAGTTGTCAAGCCATTGAATTTGGCAGGTGCAATTCTAAGAGATTGTCTGTTGAACCAGGAAGGCCAACAACTAACACTTGTCGACAAAGAAAGTTTGACCATATGAAAAAATTGTCGGTTTGAGTGGAAGGGTTGTCAGAAATTAGTGGTCGAGTAAACCACTCTGGACCGACAGAACGGTCAGCAAAAGGTGCAAAATAAATGTCTTCAGTATTGAAGGAAATGGAATGAAAAATGCTGAAAAAATGCATGAAATTCTCTTAGTGATACTTGTGAATTTTTTCATGTTTAACATGACAAAGTCTAATGCCATAAGTAGCAGAAGAAATTATCGAAGGAGAAGTGTCGACTAGATAGTCCCCAAGAATAGCATTTAGCCAGAGTTGCAGCAACCATATGGGGCCACCCGCATTGGTTTTCTTGGTTTGAGACCGAATACTTTGAACAATATCGCCAATACTAAAGTAAAGATTGGCAAGAAGGAACTGACCGAAAGCCAATTCCTGACCTTCATGAAGAAGATTGGCAAGATAAAGATAGGATTTCGACACCTGAACTGATTTAGTACAGAGAGCATAGGCCGACAACCAGAGGAGAAGAAAAGCCACATGTTCTTCGTCAGATACGGGGCCATCTGATGAAGAATAGAAATTAACAAAGTTTGAAAAGGAAGTTGGGGCTTTTGAATAATCGTCTATGATGTTCAAAGGTAGAAGGATAGGAGTTATGATTTTCTCATCTGGTCGAAGACCAATTATGGCAGCTACGTCGAAAAGCGTAGGTCCCATCATGCCATAAGGGAAATGAAAAGAATTAGTGGTTTTGTTCCAAAAGAAAAAGGACGCATCCAACATACAAGAATCCATTTTTATGGGGTAATGCGAAAGTTGGATGCAATCGAAAATACTTGATTTCCTCCATGAAGTTTCTTTAGAGGCTTGAACTCTATTAAGCCAATCAAGATACCAATTGATTTGGCCAGGTGGGTTCTAAAAAACCTCTCAGATTTGTTAAAATAACTGATGAGGATGGAAGGAAGAGAAGCCAAGATGCATTCTTCTTTTGGATTTTTGCAAGGGAAAAAGCTTTGAATTTCTTGGGTAATAAGTTCTTTGGGCAGAACTGGGCCCAAGAAAGCAGCTGGAGGATCTAGAGAAAGTGAAAGGTCATTAATAGGAAGAATTACCTTAGAAAGATTCCACAGTTCAGATTTCTCTAGAACTGGGTCTTGAACAATGGCGTGGCTACCCAAATCTATTGATGGTTCATTGACAGATTGAGAGTGAGAAGCCATTGTTGAGAAAGAAGTTTTTACAGAAAAGACGTGCGAAAATAAGGTGAAGGAAGATGAACAGTAGAAGATGGAGTAAAAGTGGCGTGTTTCTGTGAAATTTAAAGAAGTGATAAACAGTAAAGAAGGTAAGAGGACGCGTGATATTCGTAAAAAAGCTGTTTTTTCAGAAAGGGATAAATATGATCCCTATTTATTAAGAAGAAACAGCTATTTAATGTTTGAAATGATAAGTAGCAGTTGTGATTTTCAAAAAAATCCACAAAAGATTTTATTGGATTTTTGAAAATCAAATTAAAAATGATTTCGAAAAAGATTTTTTGATAAGGTCTTGACGTCGGATTGGAAATAGAAGATAAGATTAAAATTTATCTTTCTTCCAGTAGCGTCGAAAGAAAAATTTGGGGGGGCATCTGTTGGGGTAAAAAATACAAGTTCTAATTTGACAAAGATGGTCTCAACGGACAAGTGATATTCGACGAAGTTAGATGATTCGACGAAGATAACGTTTTCACTCGAATGATACCATTGAGACATTCGACAAATAAGGGTCTCAAAAGCCAGATGGAGGATCAAGTGGTGGCCAACTCTCAAAAGGCCAAGGGTTGGTTTCGTCGAAAATAAAAGATACCAATTCTGGATTTGACAGGAGTTGGTTATTGTCAAAAATTAAGATATTAGTAGGAACGTGGCACAACTGCCATGAACGTGGTCAGTTTCTTAGAAGTCAGTTATTTTGTTTTTTGCCTATAAATACTAGTATTCACGATGTAAAAACGGTGGTTTTACTGAATATACAATCCTAACATCTCACTTAAGCAGATTAATGGATTTGACTCCAAGTATGACTTCTATTTTCATTTCTAGCAATTTACATTAATGCAATGTCTTTTTAAATTTTTTATTTTCAAGCCTTGTCTTTTAAATTCCTTTACTCTTTTTGCACTTTAAATTCGTGCGTTTTACGTTTTCTGCACTTTAAACTTATTGCACTTTTATATTTCTTGCATTTAAACTTTCTGCACCTTTTATTTTTTACATTTTAATCTTCAGCACTTTACATTTCTTGCAATTTACTTTCTTTGTAATTTAAAGTCTCTTTGCACTTTATATTTTGCACGTAACTCATCAAAAACTTCTTTTCAAACGAGATTACCACATAACTCGTGAACTCACATTCGATTGATAAAATATATTTATTTATTAAAATTTATCTTATACCAAATTCACCCGTAAACACCATGTTAGAATATTGTAATGAAAAATAAAGACTAAGTTATTTTGACGTTAAGGTTTCATTAAATTAGAATAAGAGAACTATATATATATATATAGAATTATAGATAATCAAAGTTACGGAAAAAAAGAAGAAAAAAGAAGAAGCAAATAGACACTTAGATAAGATGGAATACACCATGAGATACGGGACACATGGCTTAATTGGAAAAGTTAACTCTGTGGGCCGACAAACAGCTCGTAATCACCCAAAAGATAAGATGAAATTTTATCAAATATATAGATAAAACGTTATTATAGTTTAGATTAGAATGAAAGAAAGCTCTTGGTAGATAAATACTTTTACATAACACCTATTAAAAGGGAAATTCGATTACAATTGTTGAGGGAAAATTATTTAAAATGATTACTTCTTTTGATGAAATCTCAACAAGGATATATGTAAACGTTTATGTCATGAAAATCATGAAGGTTTTGATGATAATAAAATCAAGTCAATGATTAAGTTCAAGAGAATATTAAATAGTATAATTTATAGGACTTAGAATCTTTTATGTGGGAAGTCTCTTATATATCTCAAAATGACTTATAATGTTTTTTAAAGCTTTTCTTGAAAAGTATTTTTAGTTGGTGGGTAATTTCTTAACAAATGATGTTTTTAATCTTGGATTATGAAAATCAAATTTGTTTCTTTTAAAGTCCAAGTTCTCTAAAGTTTGAAATGTTTACCAAGCTGTTTTTGGCACAAAAATAGGTTTTAGGATGATTGTAATCTCATCTAATGACTTAGTAATCAATTAATAGTTTTTTTTAGAAACTGGTAATCGATTAACAATGCCTGGTAATCGATTAAAGTCGTGCGGGAACCTTATTTTCAAAAGTCAAAGGCTTGATAATCGATTGCCACATATTGGTAATCGATTACCACTGTTCTAGACGCTTGGTGATAATCGATTACCACTTGTCCAGAAAGTCCAAAACGTGTTCTAAGAGTTTAGTAATTGATTACCACGAACCTGAAAGTCAACAATGACTCTTTTCTATGCATTTAATGTTGAAATAAATTACTTTCAATGGCTCTTTTTATTAGAACACTATAAATATATGTTTTTGGGTCATCTTTTACATAGAACTACCATTGATAAACATCTTTTACAAGGATTCAATCTTTGATTCATCTTTTCAATCTTTGAGCTTTGTTTTTGGTTTAAAAGATATTGTCATTTTTTGAAAAAAAATTAAAATCCAATTAGCAATTAGGCTATTCTTTAATTTATTTGCCATTGGCATAAAACTAAATAACCCATTTTTTTAAAATTTTCATTGATTTAAAATTTTTAAAGATTAAATTTGTTATTTAAAAAAAAACAAAAAAATTAACTTGTTAGTGAGGTGACCCGCCTAACCTGCAACTCACTACTAATTAAGTTAGGTTAACAAAAATGCTAACACAAAACATACTAAGTCCAACTTGTCCCATCTCAATCTAACTCATTTTGATGCCTTTATTTTTTCTTGATAAAACTAAACAAGTATTTTTTTTTTTCATTTCTCCTCTTTGATATTAAACAAACCCTCAATTGTGCCCCTTTTTAACATTATTTTTGAAATAAATAACTCCATCTATTATCCACGCCTTGACTATTAGACTTCAGTTACCGCTGACTTGGAGTCAATGATATCAAATTATCAACACAAGTTTTTTTTTTGAATTCTGATTTACTGCAAGCGGTCGATGGATTGATTTAGTCTTCTATCAGTCTATCACCAATGAATGCAAACACGACGCAAGTCAGCCTCTTTTGAAATTTTGTTCTTTTTTGTTTTTTTTTTTTTGCATTTTGGTGGTGACCATAAGACCATTTCGCGGAGAGTTTTGGTACATGCCTATATTATTTTTCCTTAACTAAACTATTATTTTGGTCCTTAAAGGTCGAGTTGATATCAATTTTATCCTCTACATTTTTTTAACATTAATTTAATTTCTTAATCATATAAAGTGATATTAATTTAGTTATTTAAAGAAATTAACATCAATTTAAATATTTAATAATGAAAAATAATATCAATTAAATTTTTTAATCAAATAAAATTAACATTATTTTAGTTCTTCAATCATAAGAAATATCATTAATTTAGTCTTTTATTTCTACAATTTGTACAAAGAATGACGATTTTAATATTATTTTCTACAATTAAAGAATTAAATTGAAGTCAATTGTCTTTTAGAAATTAAACTGATGTCAATTATATCTTTTAGTAATTAAAATAATAATTTATTCTTGTTCCTTCAATTATTTTTGTTCACATTAGCTTTTCTCTCTTAAATCGGTGTGAATGTTCACGTTATTTTCCTCCATATTAATGCAAACATATTGGCATTTCCTTCCAGGCAAATTCTTCTGTTCCAGCTCCATGCAAAAAGTATTCCCTTCTTTTCATATATATATATATATATATATATATATATATATATATAAGGAAGTGTATGTCGTGAAAAGAGTGTTTATTACGAGAGGGTGAGAGGGTGAATTTTGACCAATTAGATTTTATATGAATGGTCAAGATTAACATAAATCGACGCGACTTTTTAAGTGGTCATTACATGATCTTTAAGAACTTTTTAATCTTGATCATCCATGTATGGTTGTGTAGTCAGATTTACTCCTCTCACCCTCTCACAATAACCACTTCTCTCACTAGATATGTACCCTCATATATATATATATATAATAATTTAAATTGTTAATTTTTTTTATTCTAGGTTCTTATTCTAATTTTAAATAATTTATAATAGGTGAAATAAAATATAATAGAATGAGATGAAATAAAATGTGACATAATGAAGTGAAATACTATAAAATTTTTATATTATTGTTTGAATATTTAAAAATAGAATAAAAAAAAGTTTCCACCTATTATTTAGAATAGTAAATGAAATGAAATAAAATAAAATAATAAAATTATAATATTTTTATTCTTATAACATTTTATTGTATCTCATTTAATTTAATTTGAGAAAAAAAAAAATGAATTTATAATAAAATAAGATAAAATAAATATTATTATATATAATTTCATTTCATCGTAATTTTAAAAATTCAAAATATAAAACTATTCAATCTCATTTCACTTTAATTCCATCCTTAACACTGCGGCTAAAAGATCGTGTTGGATGCTTTCCGGATAGAAAGTAATATTTTGTGTGCGAGAATTATTTTGCCATAGCCATCATCACTCATGACATGATGCTCCATTAGTTTTGAAGTCTGAAAAGTCAGACTTTAGAAATAACTGGACAATTCAATTGGGCACTTTCACTTCTGGGCTTACAATTTTAATATATGGAAAATGCATTCACATCAAAGTGGAGAGCTAAGTCCAAAGGAATTGTTACTTGGACATCATCAGGCATGGCTGTCTGTTTAACAAAGGGTATCCCTTTCTTGTCCTTCTGCTTCTTAACTGTATTTGCAGAAACTAGTTCCCTTGACCAATGCAAAGAATCAAGTTGTGGTATTCATGGACCATCCATCAGATTCCCGTTCCGTCTTAAAGGAAAACAACCAGAATGGTGTGGCTATAATTCTTCCTTTGATCTACCCTGTACTGATAGCAACCAGACGGTGCTGGAACTTCCATTCTCTGTTAAGGCCTTCGTCAAAAGCATAGACTACACATCACAACTCATTAGAGTATCTTATTCTTATCCCGAAGGCTGCCTTCACAAACAGATTCCAAATTTCAATTTATCTGCATCTCCTTTTAGGTTCAACCCTGACTTTGGACTCCACGAATATGCATTATTAAATTGTTCAGGGACATCTCACAGATATTCAGATGATAGATACATTATAACATCGGGAAACTTTTCTTGCCTCAATGTACCCGGCTTTGAAGTTATAGCAGTATATTCCACATCAGCAATAATCTTCAGTCCCTTATTATCTTGCACCAGAATCCATAGCCTTGTATTATTGCCTGATTCTTTGTTTAACAACAGCATTGATGCTGAGCTAGAGTGGTTCCAACCTGACTGCAAAGACTGTGAACAAAAAGGTCGGCAATGTATAGTGAAAGAAAACAAATATAAACACGAATGTATAGGCGCCCCCAACAGTCCTAAAGGTATTATTTCTTCTATGTACTCTCACACTATGCATCTAAGATCTCATTTATGTCAAATTTTTTTGGTAGCTTCATTTATGTCAATTTTAAGTTGTAAAGGATTTTCTGTACCTTAAAACTGCAGACCTTATTGATCCAAAATTCCAAATCAAAATCCTTTAAGCATTGGGTATAATACATAGATACTTATTAGGCACTTGTGAACTCCATATGTTATTCTTCTCTAAAATTAACAAAGTTTTTCTTGTTTTCATGGTCTTCACCTTTCTCTGATTTAATTGAGTGGTTAAGGTATATTTGGGTGGTTAGATTAAATTTGGGGAAGCATAGGGTAAATTGAAGTTTATGTATCTTTTGCTTGCTTGGTGCTAGAATCTTATCGAAATGCATTTATCTTTTCTTTTAATTACTTAATTTTTAATTAAATATATAGTTTTTATATTTTTACATAATATATCATTCTGTACTCATACTTTAGTTTTTAGAAATTTTATCGTATTTGATACCCTAACCTATACCGGCATAGGTACATCCGTACATGTATCCATGTAACCACTAAAATTAAGCATAGGTAAATCTAAATGAAGGTTAAAGACAGACACAGTCAATTAGCGAATGGCATATTCTATTTTGGCGACAGCAAACAAGGATACTACCGCGATCAAGATAGTAGCGAAATAACAGTTCACATGATTTTAAAAAAATTAAAAATAAAATTATTATTAATTTTATTTAAATTTAAAAAAAATTAAAATAAAATTTAAAAAATAATATTTGAAAACTAGATGGGAGTCGGTTATAGATAAAGAATAGTAAAAACTTATTCTCAGTGCATTTCTATCACACCCGTCCTGAGACAGTACATTAAGTCAATTGTGTAAAAATTTGATAATTTTAAATTTATTTATTTTACTCCTCTTAAAAACATTATAACTATCTTTATTTTTATTATTTTTTTAAGGAAAAGAATGAAAAGAAAACCTAATTATGAAAATTTAATTTTTTTGGATTGACAGAAAAAAAATTCTACTCCAACGTACTCTCAAGTGCAATGAGAAACTCAAAGTCATGTAGTTCTTTATAAAATAATTACGGATTGATTAATTTTAATTTAAAAAAGATTTTTAGAGATGAGATTTTATTTGAAAACAAAATAATTGTTGCACAAAATTCAAGTTAGCACTAGGTTACTCAATAAATTTATGATCTAAACGACATTAAAGATAATATCTATTATTCAATCATTATCATTAGTCATTACATTGATTAAAAAAATTTTATTTTATTTTAAAAAAAACGAAATGCATAAGAACAAACAAGTAAACACGATTTTTCATAAACCAAATAAAATAAATATAAACATTACAAACCAAACAACTCAAAACAAACTTTATTTTTTTTATTTTTAACAATTTTCATATTTTTTATTTATTTTATTTTATTTTTAAATTTTCTTCATTTTATTACTTTTTTGGCTCCCCATTATTTACAAGACATAACATAAAGCATACTATCAAGCAAAATAAATGTTACTAAATAAGAATAAATCTTAAAGAACAATTAACTCAAAATACATACATACATTATTATTATTTTTTTGTAAAGAAAGAAAAAAGAAAGAAAGAAAAAAAAACTTTCACTAAGCCAATCAAACTCCTCTTCTTTTCTTTATTATTATTATTTTTTATTCTTCAAATGAACCAACCCACGTGATATGGGCTGGTGATATTCTGCAGTCCAAAATTCTTTTCTCATTTTGCTATCTTTAGTTTATAATACAATGGTTACGTTTGAAGAAAACTCCAGAAACCATGACAAGCACTAATGAGAGAACCAAAGAGAAGAAAGAGGCTCAGACCTCTAGTTCCAAGGAGCAGCGGTTCAAGCGGCTTTGGGTGGCCGTTTGAGCGGCTGGAGCTCGCGGGTCCAGCGATTCAGAGGTGAACGGCGACGGCAGCGCAGATCTCCGGCGACGGAACGGCTGGGTGGATCGTGGCTCGGGTTCGCGTTCTGGGTAGCTCGAGGTTCCGTCGGGTCCTGGTTGCCGGGTTGACGGCGGTGGATGCGGTGTCGGATCTGGCGAGCTCGGACACGGCGGCAACAGAAGCGGGACGCGCGACCAGTTGGGAGGTCCGATCTAGCAGTCTCGGGCCGCGCTGGATCAGATCTGGTGCGGTGATGGCGGAGCGGCGCTGCGGGCGCGGTGAGGGTGCGGCTGAGTCTGGGCACGGATGGCGGAGATTCCGGCGAGCTCGGTGCTGGTGCCAGTCGGTCTTGGTGGAGCTGTTTTCCTCTTCTTATTTTTTGTGATTTGTGGTTATTTGGTTTGGATGGAGGTTAATAGTGGTTGTGGATGAAGTTTGGTGGTTGGGGGTGGTGATTTGGTGATATCAATGGAGGTTGGTGGTGGGAAAGGGTGGTTGTGGTGGAAGATTGTTGATGGTGATGTTAATGGTGGTGAAGGTTAGATGGTGGGAGAAGGTGATGAATAATAGTAAAAGTTGAAAATGGTTGAAGGTGAAGAAGAGGAAATGGAAGTCTCTGTTGATCAAAATCCTCCGAATCCAAATCCCAGCTCTCTGTGTTGTTCTTTTGTCTGATCTTTTTTTCAGAATTCCCTCTCTGAAATGGTTTCTATCAATGCCCCTCAAAAAAAAAGAACCGCCCCTTGATGCTATTACTAGGGAATTTATAGGAAAAATTAGGGTTTAGGAGAATATGAATTTGGGTTCAAGTTTAATGGGCCATCTTTTTTTATTTTTTTTTATTTTTTTTTCTTTTCCATTTTTTCATTCTTTGTTTTTTTTTTTTCTGACAAAATTGGGTGATCATGGATACAAAGAAAGATGTTATATTATATACTCACTCGTGAAAAGCTCATATCTTCATTTCTTTTAGCAGGTTCATCGAAAAGGAAAGTGCTTGCTAGTAGTGGTAAGCTTTCTATAGATATGTCTCATTTGGCATAGTGGAGATAGAATTTCTACAATTAACTAGTTATATTTGGTATTTTGCTCTATGCAGGCCCTTTTATGCTTATATTTGTTGGAGTGGCAGCCTATTGTATCTATGTAGCTGGCATTGAAAGGCAGAGTTATATGAAGATCAAAAAGTTTTTGGAGGACTACAAAGCACTTAAGCCTGCCAGATACTCTTATGCAGATATAAAGAGAATTACAAATCAGTTTAAGGAAGAATTGGGGCAAGGAGCTTATGGAACTGTCTTCAAAGGAAAGCTATCCAGTGAAATTCAGGTTGCTGTTAAGGTCCTAAACACTTCAACAGGGAATGGCCAAGAGTTCATCAATGAAATGGAAGCAATGTGTCAAATTCACCATGTCAATGTGGCTCGCTTGGTTGGCTTTTGTGCTGATCGACTCAGATGAGCATTGGTGTATGAATTTTTACCAAACGATTCATTGCAGAAATTCATATCTTCAGCAGACACCAAGGATGTCCTTCTAGGTCGGGAAAAGCTACAAAATATTGCTCTTGGTATAGCCAAGGAAATTGAGTATCTTCACCAAGGTTGTGACAAACGAATTCTCCATTTTGATATCAAACCTCATAACGTATTGCTTGACCACAATTTCACACCCAAAATCTCTGATTTTGGTTTGGCCAAGCAATGTTCCAAGGATCAAAGTATTGTGTCAATGACCACAGCTAGAGGCACTTTGGGCTACATTGCGCCAGAGGTATTTTCTAGGATCTTTGGCAATGTATCCTATAAGTCAGATGTTTATAGTTATGGGATGTTGCTGCTTGAAATGGTTGGGGGTAGGAAAATCACTGATGTCACAGAAGAAAATAGCAGCCATGTTTATTATCCACAATGGATTTATAATCTTCTAGAGAACAATGAAGACATAAAAATCCATATAGAAGGAGAAGAAGACACTAAAATTGCAAAGAAGCTGTCAGTTGTGGGACTTTGGTGCATTCAGTGGCACCCAGCAAATCGTCCAACAATGAAAGATGTGGTTCAAATGCTGGAAGGAAACAGAGAGAAGTTAGACATACCTCCTAATCCTTTTGCCTCTACATCTGCAACTAAAACAAGTGCTAGATTTGGTACTGGACGTCTGAATCAAGAGCTAGATGTCATCTCAGAAATAGAGGAAGTTTGTGATCAGCAGTAGTTACCCGGAATTAAAAATTACTGTTTCTTAGGAATAAATCAGTTCATATGCCACTTTGTTATCATATATCTGGACGTTGACATTAATTGTTAGTTTGGTGTCTCTCTTAAAAATGAGGTTGAAAATTTTAGGGATGAGATTTATAAGAAAAATTGTGTGAAAAACTCATCCTTGAATTTTTTACTCAATTTTTAGCTGATACCAAAATGAAGGTAAAACGTAATGAGCTACTTTAAAATTTAGAGTGCAGATTCTGTTTGTTTAGTATTTTGTTTTAGAAATGTTTAAGTTGGTCCAATTGAAATTTATGTGAGTTTATTGTAACTCAGATGTTTTCTTAATCCCAAGCCGTTTTACCAATTTACTAAATGTTTGTTTGTTTGTTTGTTTGACTGCCTTGTGTATGAGCAAACCTATGGTTATATCAAATACCATGTATACCATTCACTGATTTTAAACAATTAATCAGAATGTTTCTCCTTGTCCTTTCAGGGCTATTAATGTAAATAACATCACAGTATTTACTGGCACAAAATGGAGTTTTTCTTCCAATTTTTTTCTTTTGGCTTGACCTTTATTCCAAGTGATGGCACCTTTTTGGCATGAACACTAATGGTGGCTTATAAATTTTATTCTGCAAATATCTGTTCTGCTTAGTTCTGTAGCTGGTCTGCCAGCCCTCTAAATGAGCCTTGTACAATTCACTTTAAGTTGATCTGCACATGATGATCATCAAACTTTTCATTGTAACAATGTAACTCGATGGGTTGCTTCCTCCTTGGTTTCCTCAAGTATTTCCAGTTCAGAAGAAACATAGTCTTTCTAAAATAGAGGCAGGTGATTACGATTAGAGTTTGTTTTAATAGAGTGCGCTCATTTATCTTCCCTTTGTTAGAGATATAAAGCCATTAACCGACCAGTTTAAACTTTTAGTTGTTCCGTGACATGGTGACACCCTTTTGGTTTAATCTCCTAAGTAAAGCTCTTCATTCATAAAGTTCTTGACTTCATTCCAGCTAGTGTTATCTGATAAATGTTTTCATTAGTACAGTAATGACTATTAGTTCATTTATGTCTTTATAAATACAAAATACAAATTACAAAATACTGGGCATAGCTGTTTGCTTCATTTTAATTAAGCTACAATTGGTCGCTATAAAAAATAACGCCTAGAAAATGTAATGAATCCGTTAAAATGGCGTATAACCTGGATTTGCTCTTTTCTTACTGATAAGGGAAGCAGTAACTGAAGGCAGTTTATTCATTATTATTTGAAACATGGACTCATCAACATTTATATCAGGATTTGTCTTGAATTGATAAAAAAGTATTTAAAACATTCGTCTTGGCAGTCGATTAATATCCTGGTCACCACATAATACACACATTGTTACCCAATTATTTGCACTTCGATCACTGGTACAAAAATGGTTACACCTATCATTTTCGAAAATCTAAATGTATGAAAGCATGCACTTATCTATTCATCTGTTGACATCCTTTGCCAAGTTAAGAGAGGTTCTGGATCAGGTGGAAGAACATCTTGGAGCAGTAGATCATCTCTTTCAAGCATCTCTATCACTCTGTCCATTGAAGGACGATCATCTGGCTTCATTTGTATGCATTTTAAGGCTGTTACAATCATCTTCTTTGCCACATTCTTTTCCTCATCTGTGGCATTGTTTACTTCTATTGTTTCTTCAAATTGGTCATAAACCCATTTAGCAAAGTAGTTTTGCCAAGAATTCTCCACAACATTTATGTTCTTTCTTCTACCAGCCATTTCCATCAACAACATCCCAAAACTATAAACATCAGCTTTGTATGAGATGCCTCCAATATTTTTGTAAATCAACTCAGGAGCCATGTATCCCTTTGTTCCTCTTACTGCTGTTAGAGATAAGATGCTGTCGTCTAGTCGGGACAGCTTTGCCAGCCCAAAGTCAGAAATCTTTGGATTGAAATTCTCATCAAGAAGAATGTTGTGAGGTTTGATATCAAAGTGTACTATTTGCATGTCACAACCTTTGTGTAGGTATTGAATTCCACGAGCCACTCCTAGAGAAATGTCATAAATTTTCTCATAGCTTAAAGGCATATCCTCTTGCTCTTGTGAAAATATGTGCTTATCAAGAGAACTATTAGACATGAACTCATAGACAAGAGCTCGCTTTGTTCTCTCAGCACAAAATCCAATTAGCTGCACCACATTCACATGACGAATTCTTCCAATAGTTGCAACTTCATTGATGAATTCTTGTCCATTGGTTTGGGACTTGTTCAGTACCTTAACAGCTACGATACGTTTGCTCCGAAGCTCACCTTTATAAACAGAACCATAGCCTCGTTCACCTAACTTGTGCTTGAAACATTTGGTCATCCTTTTTATTTCAGGGTAGGAGTACCTGATGGGCATGAAATTATTATGACTCTGGATAAAATCTTCAACCGCGTCATATCCGGATAAATGCCTCTTTCTCCATTTATATATCAAGAAGGCAATCACAAAGGGTGACCCAAGTACAGATTTTGCAATGAACCATACTGTCGAAATAAGTCAAATTAGTAGAAAGCAGTACGAAGTTAATGTTACAGTCATCTGTTTTGCTATTAGAAAATATTTGAGTATACTCCCCAAGCTTGAATTAATTTGCCCTCCTCTCTATTTTAAAAAATTACACTTCCCTTTCATGAGAGGAGAAAATGCGATACATTTAGTCTATTTTTATGTTTTCCATTAAAACTCCACAAGGTCGAAGACTTAAAGTGTAGCTACCATCTAGTAAGGTTGAAGTCATAGGTGGTGCTGTCCGTTGGGCACGACAGCAACAATGCCAATGCAAATTAGGGATAAGCTAGGGCATGAATGATGGGTTGGAGAGAAAGCTTGAGTCAGTTGAGCGGTTCGAATGAGGATTGAATGAAATTATAGACCTAGTTTAGTAAAATTAACTATTCCCTCCATTCCTTTTTAGTTGTCGTTTGAGAGATTTTTGTGTTCTAAATTAGATGTCGTTTTAAAATTCTAACATAGAATTAATTCTTTTATACCAATTTTACCATTATTATTTTTTACTTTATTAATTATTTAACACGTAGAATCTCTCAATATTTAATCATCCAACTTCTATCTCTCTTTTATCACCTATTTTATTGGTCAATCACATTCTTTCTTTTTTAATTAATGAGTCAAAGGGTAATATTGTCTTTTACAATTATTTTTTTCCTAAAATCAAGGCTATTAAATTGTTTTATTAATACTAGTATCATTTCCTTAAACGACAAATAAAACGGAATGGAAGGAGTAATTCATACTTATTTTTTAAAGAACTTCATTTGCAACCTATTGTTCATACCCTAGCTCGTCCTTGATCTGCGTTGGCAGTGCTGCCATTGTGGCCAACGAACAACACTTATAACTTCAACCCAATTGAATTGTAGTTGCTGCAACTCTGATGAGAGGAGTGTTTGTTACGTATCTGGTGAGAGGAGTGTTTGTTATAAAAGGTGAGAGGAGTGAATCTTGACCATTAGATCTTACATTGATGGTCAAGATTAGAACATAAATGCATGTCATTTTTTAAATTAAGTAACTTTTAATCTTGATCATCCATGTATGGTTGTATGGTCAAGATTTATATATGACTAACATCCACACCTTCATGTGGAGGTTAGCAACTTTAAAGATATGATCTTTTTATAGGAGCTTTATAGTATATCAAGGAGGTACTAAATACTTTTGAATTAATGTAAAATTTTAAAGATATGATCTTTATAATAGGAACTTTAAATCTAACGATGTATTTTGTGACAAAAATATTCTTAAAGGTGTAAGAGTGATTTTGATTTAAATCGGTATAAGTTGATCCATTTCTTATATATGCATATGTGTTGGGAGGGATGAGGAGATTCATTTACCCCATGTGTAAGAAAGATTTAAAGTTCTTATAATTCTGTCCTTTCTTCTCAAAGTTCTTATTTTTTAGATAAGAAAGATAAAAACAATAAATCCATCATTGCCTCTCTTTTCAAATCTAAGATAGACGATGAACCCATAAGTCCTCAAGACATTAAAGGTCTTATGGAACAAAATAATTATATAAACAAATATCTTCAGATCTTAGGTGAACAAATCTTAGGGAAAGAACCTAAGAATAAAGAAAAACAACCTGAAGATAAACCTTCAGTTTCTGGAGAAAAAACTGTAAAAACTTCAATCGAAAAACCCATCTTCAAATCGTTTAGAGTTTCTAAACAAGTAAAAGAAAGTATTAAACTTTTGAAAAACAAAAATATAGGAAATTCCAATCCAAATACTGATTTAGTCAGTGAAATTGTCTCCAAATTAAATCTTATTCCGCCTGCGGATGCAGTCATTCCGGATACACCTCAATCTGAAACTTCTAGAGTTTCTAAACCTTTGATCATAAATACTATCAAGCAATCTGATTCTCAGTCTGAACTAGATTATCAATCTGAACAAAATTCTGTCATTAAAGTCAACCCAGTTATTAGCAAGGTTCTTCACTGGAAAAATCCTTCTAAACTCTACTATCAAAGAGCAACTCCTCCTGACTTGTTGCTTGAAGAACGTGACCCAACATTCAAATCTTTCAGCGCCAACAATCTCTATGTCTGGGATATTGATGGTAAAACCGAGTATCAAATTCTTAATAATCTTCAAGAAATGACAATGGTGTCTACAACCTATCAAACTTCTTACGACTGTAGCAATCAAGTAATCTGTGAAGTCCTTGTTGTTGGCTTCACTGGTCAACTCAAAGGTTGCTAGGATCACTATCTCACTGATAATCAACGGAACGACATTTCTAATGCCGTTAAACTTGATCCAGAAGGCTATCCTATCCTTAGTGATGGCAAACCTATCCTTGACGTTGTCAACACATTAATTTTCATCATTGTTCAACACTTCATTGGTGATCCATCTATCTGGCGTGATAGATCTGCTGAACTCCTTTCTAATCTCAAATGCAAAACCTTAGCTAACTTTAGATGGTATCGTGATACCTTCCTTACTAGGGTTTATACTAGAGAAGACTGTCAACAACCTTTCTGGAAGGAGAAATTCCTTGCAGGTCTTCTTAAATCTCTAGGTGATAAAGTTAGAGATAAAATTCGTGGTCAATCTCTTAATGGTGAAATACCTTATGAGCAGTTGAGTTACAGTCAACTAATTGCTTTCGTCCAGAAAGAAGCTCTTAAAATCTGTCAAGACAATAAGATCTAATCTCAATTAGCCAGAGAAAAGGCTCAAACAAAGGAGGAGCTTGGAAACTTCTGCAAGCAATTTGGTCTTCCCTGTGCTAGGAAGAAAAAAACCAAACCAAAACAGGTTCATCCCCATAACCAAAAATCTAAATATTTTAAGCATAAAGCATCAACCAAACCCAGAAGACTTAAGCAAGAATTTAAGTCAAAACCTCCACTTGATAATGTTCATGTCCTTAATAAACCCGTAGTATGCTATAATTGTGGCAAGCCTGGTCACATTAGCAAATATTGTCAGCTTAAGAAGAAGATTAAAGCCTTAAATCTTGATCAAGTTGTTGTTGAACAACTTAATAATCTTCTTATTGAATCATCTGAAGAAGGTTCTGAAAAAGAATTTTCTAAAGATTTAAATCAAATCCAAAATGATGATGTCTCATCGTCTGATGAAGATTCAGATTCTCCAGCTATCAATGTCTTAACCAAAGAATAAGATCTTCTATTTGAAGTTCTTAACTCTGACGAAAACTCTGAAGAGCATAGTATCTTCTTACAAAAATTCAAATCTATTATTGATGAAAGTTCTTCTAAACATATGAAGAATCCAATAATAAAAAACAAATATGATCTAAGAGAAACAATTAAGAAGCTTGAAAAAACTTCTTCTAAAAAGCCTGTCACTCTTCAAGATCTTCAATTAGAGATTAATAATCTTAAGATCGAAGTAAAAGAACTTAAAGAACAACAAAAACTTCATCATCTCATCATCTCCCAGTTAGGTGATATGCAAACTGATTTTGAATCTGAGAAATCTGAAAAGATTCCTGAAACTGCAATCTTATTAAAATCAACAGAAAAAGAAGATAATGAAGCATTTTGTGATATTATTAATCAACTAAAAATTCAAAAAAAAATCATCAACATAAACATCAAAATCGATGATTTTGTCTTAAACACTATTGCCCTATTTGATACAGGCGCAAATTCAAATTGTATTTTGGAGGGTATGGTCCCAACAAAGTATTTTGAAAAAATTACTAAGCGACTTAGTACTGTTAATGGTTCCAAACTTAAAATACAATACAAACTCTCATCTGCAATCATAGAGAATGATGGTTTCCGAGTCGAAACATCCTTCCTTCTTGTCAAGAATCTTAAAGGTGAAGTTATCCTAGGAACTCCATTCATTAGGTCTCTTTTCCCTCTGCAAATTACTGATGAAGGTATTATTACCCAGCATCTCGGTCAAACTATCTGTTTTCCGTTTCTCAGAAAATTGATTCTTAAAAGTCTTAATCTGATCGTTAATCTGATTAACTATAAACAAAAACAGATAAGTTATCTTAAGGAAGAAATTTCTTATAAGAATATTGAATCTCAGCTTTCTCAACCTCAGGTTCATAAACGAATTCAAACTCTTCATCTACAGATTCAAGATTCAATCTATTCTGATCTTCCAAACACGTTTTGGGAAAGAAAGAAACATATGGTTGATCTTCCATATGAAAAAGACTTCAATGATCGACAAATTCCAACCAAAGTTCGTCCTATCCAGATGAGTCATGAACTTCTTGACTATTGTCAAACTGAAATCAAAGATCTTCTATCAAAAGGTCTCATAAAAAAGAGTAAGTCTCCTTGGTCTTGCTCTGCCTTCTATGTCAACAAACCTGCAGAGATCGAAAGAGGTACTCCTCGTCTTGTCATAAACTACAAACCTCTTAATCAAGCTCTTCAATGGATTAGGTATCTTATTCCAAATAAGAAAGATCTTCTCAAACGACTTCATTCTGCCAAAATCTTTTCTAAATTTGACATGAAATCAGGATTTTGGCAAATCCAACTCAAGGAGAGTGAGCGCTATAAGACGACTTTCACTGTGCCTTTTGGGCAGTACGAATGGAATGTAATGCCCTTCGGTTTGAAGAATGCTCCTTCAGAATTCCAAAGAATTATGAATGAAATCTTTAATTCATATTCAAACTTCACAATTGTCTATATTGACGATGTTTTGGTTTACTCCCAATCTGTTGACCAACACTTCAAACACATTAATATCTTTATTAATGTAATTAAAAAAAATGGTTTAGCTATATCTAAATAAAAAATTAATATGTTTCAAACTCATTCGATTTCTTGGTCATAATATCCATCATAGAACTATCAATCCAATAAATAGAGTTATTGAATTTGCTGACAAATTCCCTAACCAAATCATTGACAAAAATCAGTTGCAACATTTTCTTGGTTGCTTAAACTATGTCGCTGACTTCTTTCCTCAGCTTATTAATCTCATCAAACCTCTGCATGACCGTCTGAAGTCTAACCCACCTCCTTGGTCAGACGTCTATACAGGTATTGTCAAACAAATTAAATCTTAGGTAAAGTATCTTCCATGTCTTTATCTTCAAAATCCCCAGGCTTCCAAAATTGTCGAAACTGATGCCTCTGACATTGGTTATGGTGGCATTCTCAAATAGAAAAACTGATGCCTCCTTGGTATCAAAAGCTCCGATACCAGAGTTCAGGGTTAGATCACGGGAAATATAGAGGGGGAGAAGGGAGCATGATGAAGAGAAGTAGGATGCAGACGGACTGCTTACATAAAATAAATGCAAAAAAAAAAATTAAAACATTAAAGTTAAAACTGAAGTGCGTCGAGACTAGACGAGATCATTAAAATCCATAAATATAAATGCAAAAATATATATATTATATATATATATATCCGATGATAAAAGTGTTTAGATCATCTTGATCATTGGATCTTACATGAATGATTAAGATTAGAATATAAATACATGTGATTTTTTTAAAATAGTCACATGACCTTTAAATAACTTTTAATCTTGACCATCTATGTATAGTTGTATAGTCAAGATTTACTCCTCTCACCATCTCACAATAAAAACTTCTCTCACTAGATATGTCATGTGTGTGTGTATGTGTGTGTAGATTTTAATACTATTTTTTTTTATTTATCAAAGCATTCTTTTATCTTATAGGTGAGAAATTAATATCTCGAAATACTATCAGGCACCTAAGCAGAGACCCCTCCCAACAGTGTTATTTTCATACACATAAATTTTGAAAATTTTAATATTATTAGGGTATATTAACCTTAAAACAAAATATAAATTGAAAGACAAATTCTTAAACTCGGTTACATGTACACATAGTCAGTTTAATTAATCGATAATAACAAAATTATCAAAGATAGAAATTGTTGTTTATATAAAGTTACTTACTTGTTATAAGAAAGACCACATAAAAACCTGCATTGCCCAACAAGTAAAAGGTCAACAAATTAAAAAGAATTATGTAGAAATGATGCAAAAATGCATAACATGTAGAGACACTACTAATGTTGTACTTAGTTTGTTTGATACGAATGATATGATTAGACTTGATAATATTAAATCTAATAGTATAAGGTTGAATAGTATAAGACCTAATACATAAGAATTAGAGATATGAAGATGTTTAAAATTGTAATTGAAAAGTCTTTATAGGAGCTTATACATCAAAATCTAATTAGGTCTAATCCTACTCTCCAAAGTTTGATTAAGTTATCCATCATTTGAATGTATAAGAGAAGTTTGTTAGATAAGTTTATATAATACAGTGTTTGCATCAAACAACTGATAAGGTTACAATGAGTTGTATTATAACTTTTCTTATCAGATGTAATACGGCATGTCAAATAGGCCTCATATTTTATGTATTTTAGCATGAAATATTGTTAAATTTTTTTTAGTACAAGAAAGCAAAATGCTACTCACACATTAATATCACACATCTGTATAATTGGCAAAATCAAAGTGTAGGTATGCAGAAAATGAGGTGGATCCAGTTATAATCAAATGGTGCACATTATGAAGATGTGAATGAAAATGTATATGAGTAGCATTACTCTATAAGAAATATTAGATTTTTATTACTCTATTTAAGGTATTTAATATTTATTATTTTATTTGTTTATCACTTAATATGCATAAAAAGAATGCTAGCAACACATTCTTTTGGACACTCCTTTCAATACTTGATTTACTATTTGTATACCTGTTAAAACGGGCTTGGTTAGCTCAAGCCAGACCATTTTTAGGCCAGGCCAAATCGGGTTATGTGAGTTTTAGACTGACATTTTGTTAGCTCAGCTCGTCCTTATGTAATGTTAATAGGTCAGGCTAGCCCGTTGCGAGCCAGCCCATTCGAGCCGGGCTAATTCAGACTATTTTTAATTTTGTGTTCACTTTTACTAGCCCAATTCGTCCATTTTGAAGAGCCATTCGAGCCGGCCCATCAGACTTGACTTATTTTGACGGCTCTAACTATTAATCCACCTCATATACTTATAAGGATTATTAGAGAGAAATGTTAGCAACACTTGTTTTTAGACCAATAATAAAGCAAATATTGAAAAGAGTGTAAAAAAGAGTTTGTTACTAGTATTTTTCTATGCATAAATTTGTAGATGAATCTAGTCATGTTTTTCTTATACATTAAGTTATTTTTGCTATGTGAAAGTTAACTGTAGTTATTAAATATCAATTGTAATTTATACTTAGAAATTTAATTGATGCTTTGAGAAATTATAGTTGATTAAGAAAAACAAAGCATGCAATTGATAATTTTTTAGGGCTTAATTATAATTTTTTGTCAATAAATTATTTGTTGCTAGATTTTGGATGATGTTAATATTAATCTTAGTGTGTTTTGGACTTTATTTAATTCAAAATTTGTTAATTTGATTTGATATTTATAAAAGTTGATTAAATTTTCTATTTTTAATCTTATGAGATATTTCACTTAATAAATATTTTTTTTGAATTAATAAGTAGACTTGATAACTAATTTTTTTATTAGAATAATCATATTTCATTATTCACTTTCATCATTTAATTAGATAATTTAAAACTATTAAATTAAAATGAAATTAATGACAAGAGATCATATGTAAGTCTTAAGATTTGCAGTTTGAGTAAATAGATCCCCTTCATATATATATATATATATATATATATATATATATAGAGAGAGAGAGAGAGAGAGAGAGAGAGAGAGAGAGAGAGAGAGAAGAGCCTGTTTTCATGAAAACAATTTCATTATACAACTTATGAATTTAAAATCAACACTTAAAATGTGTGTTATTTAATAAATCACTCATCCATTAAATATGTATGTAGAAAGTCTTATTTATGAGCCAAGTAGTTATTCGTTTCGTAATATATATATATATATATATATATATATATATATATATATATATATATATATATATATATAGTCTTTCTTTATTTTATTCTAGATATAATTTTCAGATTGCTAATGTAGATATTGACATTTTTTTTAATTTTTTAAAGTATATTTTTATTTAATAAATAAGAGACTAATTTTTTAGAATATTATCCAGAGCGAGAACCCTTCTCAAAAGTTATATAATCTTTCTTTATTTTACTCTAAATATAATCTTAAGATCGTTAATGTAGATTTTAACATTTTTAATTTTTTAAAATATATTTTTATTTAATAAATAAGAGACTAATTTTTTAAAATACTATTAAGTACGATAACTCTTTTTCACAGTATTATTTTTATACACATAAATCTTAAGAATTTTTACACTATTAGTATATATTAACCTTAAAACAAAATATAAATTGAAAGACAAATTCAAAAACTCTGTTACATTTACACACATAATCAGTTTAATTAATCAATAATAACAAAATTGTCAAAGATAGAAATTGTTGTTGATATATGGTTACTTACCCGGCATAGATAAGTCCTCAGTAACAATACCTGCATTGCCCGAAAAGTAAAAGGTCAGCAAATTAAAAAGTGTTGATATTATATAAATTTTTTATTTTTGTTGTTTAATTAAAAATTAATAATTTTGTGTTAAATAATATTTAATTATCATGTTTTAAATACATAATATTTTTTAAATTTTATTTACTTTTATTTTATTTAAATCACTACTTTTTTTATTATTCATAAAAAAATTATAATAAAAATAAAAAATACTCTTTTTTATAATTAAAAAAAAATAAAAACAAGAAGCTAACGTTGCAAGTAACAATCTGTCAAATAAACAATTCAAAAAAGAAAAGACAAAAGGCATGCTTTTTTTTTTGTCATTGCAGAAGAAGAGAAAAAGAGTGATGTTGAAATTTTTCAAAATGAAGCACCAAAATATGATGGATTTGCTGCCTAGCAGTTCTGCACAATGTTAAAAATCTTGCAGCATGCCACTGTTGCAGTTTCCTGGGTTAGCGGCAGAAAGAGAAAGAAGAATGAAGCAGGAATTGGGAGGAAGAGAAGATATGGAACAGAGGGATGAAGCACGCAAAAGGAAACTAAGAATGGACCCAACATATCAACTCCTGTAACATGGGGAATGCTCTTCAACCCCAATTTTCTCTTTAAATACTGAGGCTGAGGCACCAAGAAAAAGGGGGAACGAAGGAGACTTTGGTTAGCTTACAATATTCTTGCCAAAAATTTTAGAGTGTGCCGAAAGTGAAAGAAAAAGTGATTGTGAGTGAGTGCGAGGAGAACAGAAAGTTAGTTTTTGCTTTTCTTTATTTCCTTGAAACATCAAATGTAAGAATTTTTTTATCTTTTTCTGCTTTTAATTTCAACATAAAATGGGGTGTGCTTTCTTTTGATTTTGGTTGATATGTACTATGTAAACTACACACAAATACCATAACCTCACCTTAGCTCACCACTGCCAACTACTCGGAAAACACAAGAAAAACAAGCTCCCAAACTTCGTAATCAAATACAACCACATATACCATTGTACCCCAACTTAGAAATTCCCAAACACAAGAATTTGGAAAATAAAAAACAATCCACAGCCACTATTTCATCACCAACCCAGAACACCAACCAAACTGCCGCTCTCACCATAACCCGGCCACCATACAGACCCGAGCCCAACCATCACGGACCTCCGCTGCGCCACCAAACCACCCAAACCAGAAACCTGACCACCACTGCCAAATTTGCCACACCCAAACCCAGAAATGGATCCAAGCCGCGAGCCCACCACCGAATCATTCAGACCGCGCGAACCCGTCTCCCTTCGCCGTGCCGTCCAGATCACCCGAACTCGTCACCATTATGAGCCTCCATCGTGCCCCCTCGCCGCTCGCGGCGTCTGCCAGATCTGCAACCAACCCCGAATCCACCCTGTTCTCAGCCACCCACAACCAAACCCAAGCCACTGAACGACCCCTGTTGCCGGTGAGCCACCCGCCATCGCCGTTCCCTTTGCCGCCAGCAGACGTCCGGGCCGGAGCCGCCACCTGCACTGGCTTCCACCACTTGCGTTGGCTTCCACCACCGAACTCGCGCTTCCCCCTCCCCTGTGAGCGTTAATTATGTTTCTGTCAAAGCTAAACTTGATTCTGTTTTGGTTGCCTTTTGGTTTATTTATTTATTTATTTTATTGCTGATTAAAAAAACAAAAAAAAATGAAAAAAATGAAAAGCAAACAAAAAAAAACGCAGCAACATAAAAGAAATTGTGCTGCTGGTATATTAACTTAGCCAATTCTATTGTACACTTTAGCCAATTCTATTGTACACTCGTATACTACTTGATCTAAGTTATTGATTTAATTATAAAAATAATTAATGACTTAGATCAAATATAAAAAATTTGTTAAGCAGAGATTATATATATATATATATATATATATATATATTTTATATTTTTTTAATTTTATTTTTTATGATTTTTTTGGCCATCGCCTGCCATCTACACCACTACTGCTTACTTAGCCAACTACCAGTAGTTGTCACTATTTTTTTAAGGTTATACTATTTATTTTTTTAAGCTTACACAATCAGTATAAATAATACTTAGAAAAATCAGATCGATCTTTTTATTTTTTAATAAACAACTTTGTATACTAAAAACTTTATAAATTTTAACGATAATATTTACACATATTATAAGATTTTCAAGATGCTGTGATTATTTATAAAAAAATATAAGGAGAATACGCTTTTAACTCCAGTAGATCTACATAATTATGTAACTTTAAAAAAATAACAGCACAAGCCAATGGTAAACAGTAATTCCGGTATGTGGACAATGATTCCGGTATGTGAACAGTGATTCCGGTAGATGAACAGTCATCCAGACAAATTTACCGGTGATGAACAATGATTCGGTCATCAGTGAACGGTAAAATTTGCTGGTAATGAACAATAATTCTGGTCAGACTACCAGTGGTGAACAATGATAGCCTAAAAGAAATGTAACCTGCAAATATATATATATATATATATATATATATATATATATATATATATATATATATAAAAATATGCAGTAAAATGTCAATGGTGTATGGTCTAATAATAACTTGACTTTATAGTGCACCATAGCAATGGCCTAGTAACTTAGCTTCATTTGGGTTTTATTTATTTGAGCTTCATCTTGGGCTAATGACTTATTTTCAAGATGCTGTGAATAGGGCTCAAATGAACCAAGGCAAATTTGGGTTTTGATTTTTTTTTTTTTTGCTACTAAGAAAAATTGAAAATAAAATAAAATAAATAAATAATAAAAATATAAAATTAAAAAAACAAAGTAAGAAAATTATTTTAAAAATGGTAAAATAAATATATTTGAGATTATTAAAATTTGCACAACTAACTTAAGGTATTGTTCTTAACCCAGTAGTGTAAGGTGTTAACACATTCATTACCTGTAATCCACTTCTGAATCCAAACTCATTTTTCAAAAGATCGTTTTCTAAATTAAATATTTTTTTAATATTTTTTTAATTTAAATAAATATTGGTGACATCTCCATTGATTTTTAAAATCTTATTTTTTTGTCATCTAGTCGCGATCTCGGTTGCGACAAAAAGAATTACGTAGAAATGATGCAAAAATGCATAACATGTAGAGGCACTACTAATGTTGTCCCTAATCCGTTTGGTATGAATGATAAGAGAAGAATTGATAGTATAAGATCAGATAGTATAAAGTCTAATACATAAGGGTTTGAGATATAGAGATATTTAGAATTATAATTGAAAAGTTTTTATAAGAGTTTATACATCAAAATTCAATAAGGTCTAATCCTATATCCAAAGCTTGATTAAGTTATTCATCATTTGAATGTATAAGAGGAGTTTGACGGATAAGTTTATACAATATAATATTTACACTAAATAACTGATAAGGTCATAATGTATAGTATTAACTTATCATATCATATTTAATACGGCATGCCAAATAATAGGTCCTCATATTTTATGTATTTTAGCATGAAATATTGTTAAATTTTTTTGGTACAAGAAAGCAAAATACTACTCACACATCAATACCACACATATATGCATATGTGGCAAAATCAGAGTGTATGCGTGTAAAAAATGAAGTAGATCCAGTTATAATCAAATGGTGAAAATTATGAAGATGTGAATGAAAGTGTATGTAATAGCATTACTCTATAAGAAATATTAGTTTTTTATTATTCTATTCTATTTATGGTATTTAATATTTATTATTTATTATTTTATTTACTTATCACTTAATATGCATAAATTTGTTGATGAATCTAATCATGTTTTTCTTATACATTAAGTTATTTTTTCTATGTGAAAGTTAACTGTAGTTATTAAATATCAATTGTAATTTATACTTAGAAATTGAATTGATGCTTTGAGAAATTATAGTTGATTAAGAAAAACAAAGCATGCAATTGATAATTTTTTAGGGCTTAATTATAATTTTTTTGTGAATAAATTATTTGTTGCTAGATTTTGGACGATGTTAATATTAATCTTAGTGAGTGACTTTATTTAATTCAAATTTTGTTAATTTGTTTTGATATTTGTAAATGTTGTTTAAATTTTCTATTTTTATTCTTACGAGGTATTTTACAGTCTTGAGTGAGAGGCTATAATCCTTACTCGTGATAACGTGACTTTTTTACCTTACAAGAGCCTTTTTCTTTTAGCGGCCTCAAACTTATAATTTCAATAGATAAATATTTATGTAAATTTTTACACAAGTTATATAGATTAAATTAATTTATAATTAATACATTATTATTCTAATATAAAATAATTATGTTACACAAAAAATATATAATTATTAAGTGTTGATTAATTTAATTTATAGAACTTTAAAAATAAAAGAAATTATTATATGCTTATAGAATAACAATAAATATGTGTTGCATAATAATCTTTATCATTAGTTTTAAGTTAAAACTTTAAATTTAAATAAATATATCTAAAATCAATTGTGAAAATAATCATGAAATACACATTTATTATTGCTCTAAAAATGTATAACAATTTTTTGGGTTTTGTTAGGATATACTTATTAAGGAAGTTAAAATAAAAAATTTTAAATAAAAAAATAATTTTTTTTAATTTTTAATGTATTTAATGAATTATTTTTATTTAAAAAATATTTTAATTTATTTTAAAGACACTTGTTAACCAAATTTTAATTTCTTTTACAATCCGTCAACACAAATATTTTTTCAATCAATAACTAAAACTCAAATTTGCTTATAATAAGTGACACACGTTGTGACTTGTGAAGTGGAGAAATGATAACCTCGTTACTAGAGTGAGGATTAATTAATAAAGATGCAGAAAAACCTCATTAAAAAAGTGTTAAATAAACTAGTGTTAATTATGAAAAAAAAAACACATTTAATATTTAAAAAGTTTTGTTATATCTTTTTTAAAAAAATCTTTTAATATTTTTTAAATATTTAATAAAAAAATGAAATTAAAAAAATAAATATATTTAATATATTAAAAAATCAAAAAATATTTAATATTTTTTTACTTAATAATTAAAATATTAATTAAGAGAATTTAAAATTATTCATATTAAAATATGCGAATTTGGTGGATTTAAATTCTTAAAAGAATTTTTGTACTAAAACAAAATTTAGAAGAATTATGACTGACTTACTCGCTATAAGCTTGCACTGGGGGTCCCGTGGTTCCCTTACACAGCGAGTTGCTCGCCACCGAAGCTCAATCCCGTTGACGTACTCAGCCTGAATCTCCGGATAAGAACAGTTACTATCACATGTAACATTTTCCTTTGGCGACACCATTACCTTCAACTCTATGGTGCATGACTCTGCAACATCTGCGACCTCTGCGAACCCTCTGTACTTTCTGTAAAGCAGAGCATAAGAATAATAACGCTTTTCCGCATTACCAGCAGTTGTTCCACGGCTACACTACTCTGAGATGTCGCGGTACTTATAATTATTTACAGGCTTTTCGCATCTCACAAATATTATTCCACCATCATAATGTTCCAGACTGAAGGTGGTACTGTTCTCGTATGGCAAAGAACGAGAATTGATGATGAAGCAATTATCGGTGTCAAATCCGGCGCTGAAGTGATGGAAGGTAGAAGAATTAGCGGCCATAATGGCGTCCACGTGATATCTGCCATAGGTTAAGAAAAGCACTGCTTTGTTGTCTTCACATATCATCTCGTAACTGGGATCTCCGCAGCTCGCTCTATCATCTGAAGTTGAATATATTTCCACAAGTTACGGGGAGGAAGTCATGATAATTATAATCAAGAAAAAAAAAGGTTAAAATTATGAGAGCGGGGGCGATGAGTATCATCCACGACATAGAGAAAGAGAAAGAGTTTTTGGAAGTCTGGCACCGATTTTCTGTATTCAATGTATTGACCACTAAAATAATGTGGGGGTGGTGGCCATTATAATTAACTACTTGCAGATAAATTTCATTACATTATTATTATATCACTTTTTTTTTAATAATAAAACAAAAAAATACAAATTTCAACTTACTCCTTCCATTTTTTTTTTCAAAATAAGAAAGATGTAAAAAATAATGTAGCATTTTAATGTACAAATAATAACATGACAGACACTGTTTTGTTCAAACTGACTTTTCCAAAGGGTTTATTGATGCGGATGACGCGGCATTCTCCAATATATATATATATATTAATACAAAGCAGAATGTTAATATTGAATTATAGAAAACATAATTATCAGCCAAAGCGGATAACGATTTTTTGCAGTCTTGAGCATTTTTTACAATGGTCATTCTTATTGATCATGATGCAATGCATTTACTTTTATAACGGAACCCACACAACGGTTATCTCATGTTTATAATTTTTGACATGAGTGTCATATAGGATTGGTGGTATAAACTACGAAGTGTAAGACCAAATAGCAAAGTTTTAGTATGCATGCCTCTAGGATAAACTAAATACAAAATTTTAAAGTAGTTTAAATTAACAGCTTCTGTAAGTGAATAACAATTGTAGCTACAATGTTGTTATTTTAGCAGTGATTTTAACAACTTTTATTTTTATCATGATTTGCATTTGATCGCAATTTTCTCACTAATTGTAACACAACCGTTATTTAATCGTAACTATAATTTAAAATTTTGAGTTATAGAAATTTGCAAATAATCAATGCAGAGCTTGAATTGTTAGTTATAGCCAAAATGACAAAACTTAAGTTCATTTTTTATATTTATTACATCTATTTTATTAATTAAATTATAATATATATGTATTTTTTTTAAAAATAAGAAAAATATATTAATATAAATATGTCATAACTTGATTAATAAATAAATATAAAAAATATAAAAAAATAAATTTAAATTTTGTCCTAGCCAAAATAGGAACCATGGATCACATAGCTTCATCTGTACATAAAATAAGACTGTCATTCTGTCAATAAAATCGTTTTGTCTATTAGTTATTATTTAACTTGATTCTTTTGGCTATCGCTTTATGTTCATCAAGAGACCCATGCAATTATAATATCTACTTGTTTCAGTTTCCAAGAAGTTTCCCATCGTGGTTTACAATTGAAGTTGAGAGGAGCTATGCAAAGGAAAATTAAAAAATAACGTGTTTCCATGAACGAACATGGCAAGATTTGAACAGAATGTTGGAAAATTATGTGGGGAAGCGGACCACACCATAAATTGGTTGTCTAGTAGTTTATCTTGACTACCTAGTCTTCTACCCCATAATTTATCTTTTATTTTTTCTGATTTTTTCAATTCCAATGTTAGAATATTCTAATGAAAAATAAAGACTAAATTATTTTGACATTAAGGTTTCATTAAATTAGAATAAGAGAACCATATAAAATTATAGATAATCAAAGTTACGGAAAAAAAAAAACAAATAGACATTTAGATAAGATGGAATACACCATGAGATACAGGCCACACGGTTTAATTGGAAAAGTTGACTCTATGTGGGCCGACCAACACCTCGTAGTCTTACCCAAAAGACAAGATGAAATATACAGATAAAACGTTATAATAGTTTAGATTAGAATGAAAGAAAGCTCTTGATAGATAAATACTTTTACATAATCCGTATTAAAAGGGAAATTCGATTACAATTGTTGAGGAAAAATTATTTAAAATGATTACTTCTTTTGATGAAATCTCAACAAAGACTATTCGATGGTGTGCATTTAAAACACACCTTTCACCTCCAATGAGTCCAATTCAAGTGGCATTAAGTTTCTTTCGGGTTCAACTTCTTGGAAAAGTAACTTAAAGGAAGCCACAGTCTTAGTAATCTGAGCAAATATTAATCTTATATATATATATATATAAAGTGTAAGAAAATTTCATAAGGCCTAAAAATAATTTATTTGGGACTTCTTGATCTTGATATCAAATTTCACCTAGACTACATTACTTGCACTTTAGTCTACCTCCCTCTCCTTACACTAGGTTCGTTTAGACACGCTTCTATATAAAGCGTTTTTTGTTAATAGTATGTTTTTTTAAAAAATAAATTATTTTGCATTTGATGCAATATTTAAGAAGTACTTATTTTTATTGTGTTTCTATAAAATTATGTTTAAAATTCACTTCTCCTTCCACTTTTTTTAGAAGCGGGGAATTGTTAACTTCACAATTAATTGGTTTTAGTACTTTTTTTTAAAGTGACATCCAAATATATTTAAAAACATGTTAAAGTACTTTTTAAAAAAAAAATAAGTGTTTTTATATAAATTAAAAAGCTTATCCAAATGGGTTCTAGGACAATTTAAACATCCTTTATAATAGAAAAAAACTTAATTTTCTAACAAAAAAATCAATTTAACCAAAAATCCTGTTTAATATCGTGGTTGGTAAGAACAAAATGAAATTCATTTTTTTGGCACACATGAAAAGTACACCACACATGAAAACACGTGACACATGAAAAAATTTGAGGTTGCTAAAAAAGTGCCAAGAAAATGAGAGTGGATTTACTCAACAACACTGAAGCTGTTGAACAAGGCAATATTGAAGTTGCCTAAAATATAAGGAAATTGCTTAAGAGCCATTAGGAAGAATCAAATTTAAGCAATTTCATAGAGCATGGTATTATCAAAGCTAAATTGGTAAAGAGATAGTACTTATGCTATCTAAGGGTGCCATTGACTGTACTAATGCTGTTGATATGGAGAATTAGTGGTAATACTAAAGTTACCACTGAGTTGACAAACAATAAAAGGCTATAAAAAGTTAAATTATGGATCCAGTTATGAAGAGATAAATAGGCACGATAATGACATTATTGAAGAAAGCTCAAAATAGAGTAAGTCATTGAAAACTAGCTCTAGAAGGTTGCATAGCGACAATACTGACGTTGTCGAATGAAGGTTATAAGAAGACTCAGTTATGAAGATTTGTGACGAACATGTGACATTCTAGAAGAAATTTAATTATAAAGGCACATGTTTTGTGAACAAGTCGACGAAGAGAAGTTATTCCCACCACTCATGATCTAGAAAGAGAATTTGCACTAACAAGATATGGAAGATGTGCTCTAAGAATGAGGGAAAGATAATAACTACTAAGGACAAATGGTATAATCATAGCGGGCATCAGATTTCTACAGGATCTTTGGATGCTTGGAGTAGTTTCATTTTTCATCTATAAATATAAGGTCCTAGTTATAACATTCTCTCCAACCCAATAGACCTAATAATGGTTATAGTAGCTCAATAAAGATTGGTGGAAGATATTTGATGATTTTGGGAATGATTTGAAGTTATTTAGGCATAAATCTATAACGCTGAAGTTAAGAAATAACTCAGAAATTGATCTAATTAGTTGAGAAGATAGAAATAAATATGAAACATTTATTTCTAAGTTATAACGGATTGGAATGAGTTGTATTAAATTCTGGAAGATCAAATGAATTAGTTTGACATTTTTAATAACACTGAGGAAGTATTCAAAGATCAAATTAAATAGACAAGTAGTTCAGAAAATCATAAGATTATGAGCAAATGTCAAGATAAATGATGAAGATTAATCTGAGAATGGAAATGGATTAAATTAAACACTTAAAAGCTTCTTAATTCAATTTTATAAAGGTTTAACTCAACCTAGAAATGAATAGTGAAGCTTAGTAATTGGTAAAAGTGTATAATGAGATATATGAAAATATAAAGTTAGGAAATGAAGAAAATCCTAAAATTTCTGATAATACCTATGAAGGTTGAAAAACTCGTTAATGAAACATTAAAGTATTCTTAACAGATAAAATGTTTCCAGTGGAATTTCACATTTTTCCCTTTATTTCTTTCCTTCATCGCCTGTCACCCTCATTTTCTCCTTTTTCTCTTTGTTTTCACGTTCTCACTCACTCTTTTCTCTCTCACACTCGTTTAGCAGCTCTCACAAGAAAAAGAAAAGAGAGAAAGAAGGAAATAAGGGAAGAGCAAAGAAGCAAAGATCAAGATGAAGAAGAGAGGAAGGAAAAGAAGAAAGTGACTCTAAGTTGAGGTTGAGAGTTTTTCTTTACCTTTTCTATTCTTCCTTTGTTTACCAAAGTTGTGGAAACTTGTGATTTGGATGATGATTTTGAAATGGTAAAGGTGATGCTTTTATGTTTTGATTTTGAGATAAAGATTCAAATTTTGATCTTGATTCTTGAGGAATTTTGAGATTTGAAAGTGGGTTTGAAATTAACCCATATCTGATTTGTTACTTTGAATGTGTTTTGGATGCTTGAATATGATGATTTTGATGTTGATATTGATGTTTAATGGTTTGTGTTGGGTTGGAATGGCTTAAAGACTTTATTTTCTGCAAATTTCCACGTTGTAATTGATTACATAGCCTTTGTAATAGATTACCAAGCTTCTGAAGTTATGAAATGTGTTTCTGGGCAGCTGGTAATCGATTACATAGCCTTTGTGATTGATTACCAGGCTTCTAGGTAAGTTGTAATTGATTACAACATCCTTGTAATCAATTACTAGGGTTCTGCCAAGCTGGTAATCGATTACCAAGGCCTTGTAATCGATTACTAGACCCCTAAATTGAGGTTTTTAATTCAAAAATGATGGGAACAAAGTTCTTTACCCCTTGGGGCCTAAATACAAACCTTAAACCTTGATTTGAATGATTGGAATTCACTAAATTGTGAAATGATTATGCATCCAAACAAATTTGAGAAATGATTTTAAGATGATATTGAATCAAATGAAGTTGATGATTTGAGAAATGATTTTATGATGACATTGAATCAAATGAGATTGATGATTTGAGAAATGATCTTAATTGATTGTATTGGATCAAATGAGATTTGATGATGATTTTGATTACCTATGATGAGAAAAACTATTATATGCATATATTTGCATGATTGATGAACGTTGATTGAATAGATTTGAAGAAAAATAACTTTTTTCTCATGGGTATCCCTTTGTGGAACTAGATTGAATTTGATTTTGGATATATCTTGTACATAGGGTAAATCTTGGATGATGGTAAGAGAGGATATGAGAATTTCTCTCTTTACAGGAGCAATTGAGGTTGAGGAAGACCTCCCTCTTTACCCAAGCTTCCCTAGTCATCAAGTAGTAGAGGATGGATGATTCCCTCACTACTTGGGGTGATCCTAAATCCTAGATAGTGTGAGAAACGATGAGCATCTCCCTATCCCAGATGAAAGATAGTGTGAGGAAGGAAGATACCCTTCCTATCAAGGTAGTATGAAGACTTGATATCCCCTCTCTACCATTGTAACACCCCAAAATTTCATTTTTCAGTTAATTATGATTTTTATGATTTTTGTGAAATATTTAATTTATTTTGATTATTTTATCATTATTTTTGGACTTTTTGTGTGCTTAAAGCGATGCCGAAAAAATAAAATATTTTCGGGGTCGGAAAAATTTTGACTGTTAATGAGGGGCCAGAAGAGCTTACTAAACCCGAAACCGGAAACAAATTTCGAAATTTTTTTTTCTAAGATTTTATCCGACCGATGAAATCTAGGTACATTCTATTATCCATTAGATAATAAACACTAGTTTTGCTAGCAGTAACCTTTGTCCATTGGTTAATATCTACCGATAAATATCTAGTTAGATGACTAGTCATATAAGCCTAGTCATAAACCTAATCATTACCACTTATGACTCACTTTATTGTTGAACCAATGGGAAGCAAGCTTCCAATATAAGCTTGAAGGAAGTCAAGCTTTGTGGATATCAAGGTAGCTTGTAGAACAACTTAGAAGACAGAATGGTTACTTAATCTTACTTAAGTTTATCTTGTTATATCTTTAGAAACAAAATATCAAACGCTCTCATTTCTCTTCTTAGCAATTTTCGGTCAACACATCCCAAATACTCTCCAATCTTGTTCAATCCAAACCAACGATATATCTTGAATCTAGACACCATTTGGAGACACTTTCATGTTGTGATTTTCTTCAAATTAATCCATCTTCAATCACTTTCTCCAAGCCTAAGTTTGAAGGTTTTTAGGTGAAGCTCTTGATCTTCACTTCTAATTTTATTTTCAAGTTCTAAATCATAAACTTGATCCATGGTCATCTTACTTCAAGCCTTAGATTTTAATAATTGTATGTTTAATTTGTTTTAAGGATCTATTTGGTGTAGAAGTTTACTCCAAGAAGGTAACTAAGGAGCTTTTTGATCATCACCTAAGGTAAGATGGAGATTAACCTCATCAACTAACTTAGTGGTGAGAAATAAAATTTGTGGTTGTTGGAAAAAAATCTATGTGAGGATTTATTCACTTGATTGTGTGAATTTAATAGTTTATACTTGTTGGCTATATGCGATTATATGACTTTGATAGTATGCATAAAATTGCTATGATAGGAATTGATTATTGGAATGTTTTATATGCTTTGAATCATGTGTGAGTGGCAAAATTTTGGTCCCAATGACCATATATGGCTCACGGCCATTTAGCCCAAGATGGGGTATCCAAGGCAAAAATATTTTATTGATTGTGAACCTAGATGATTAGGTGACAAGAATATGATTTAAGGATTTACAAGTTGAAAAAGAAGATGAACAAAATTTTATCATTTGAAAAGAATTGATTTTCGGCCATGATAATGGAAATAAGTTTGAAAGATGGTTTGGAATTTAAAGTATTTTATTTAAAAGAGTTTTTAGTAAAAGTAATGGAAAAATATTTTTGAAATGTTTTGATTAAATTAAAATAACGTAAATTTTGTGAAAAAACGTTAGAAAATATCACTTAGAGGAGATTTGGTAAGAAAACATTGGAATTAAAGTTCAAATTTTATATTAAACATGGAAAGTCTCAAAATTAAGCTTAGAACGTCAATAAACATTTTACGTGATTGAAAAGTATTGATAAAACCTGACATGATTTAAAAACGTTGATTTTTGAGTTACATGATTAAGAAAATGTTTGAAAATTTTTACGCGAATGAAAAATGATGTAAAAATGTTACGCGATTTGGAAACGTAACAAAAGTGTTACTTGACTATGAAAATGCAATAAAAATACTTCACGATTGAGAAAAATAATAGATTGCTATCAGGCTGACGTACTAGACTCGGAGACATTAGTAGACGGTTTAGCCCAGTGGTGGCTTGATTTTGTGGAAATCAACTTGTTAATAATTATTGATTCTTTGAGTCATTTGATCATGCATTGTGAAAGTTGTGGGACTTTGTTTGTTAAGGCTGTATGCCTAGAAGATTGAATTACACCTTAGTACGAGTGCGAATTGCGTAGTAAAGGTCAATGATTGATCTTGGGGGAGTCGGGGTGCGGTAATCCCACAAGTGGCCAGTTAGTAGCTCTACTGTGTCGTGGTTACTGATGCAAGCGCACCGACGATATCGACAAGATACTATTCCTATTCACAATCTGGTGTAGAATGTCTTGTATGAGTCATGATGCGTACGCTAAGAAAGTTACAGAACTTGAATTGAGACTAACGATATACGGACATGTCTCCCGATCATTCTCTCCGATATTGGTTTTAGCTCCATGGAGTAGGGGTCGGTCCGATGTGCATATGCATAGTCAATAGACATGTTGTGATATACATTCGTTGAATTATCTAATAATTGATATCAAGACTGTAATTGTTGATTCTGTACTGAATGGCATTTTGGTTATTACTATTTCTTTACTGCCATACTGGTATGTAATGTAGAAGATCTCATTTCTTTATGGTATTGTTATATCTGTTCTGTGTTATGTTTATGTTCTATGAAGACTGTGATGGCGGCGAGGCGGGATTTTCTGGGTTTCATTAGGGTGCAGTTCCATAGAGGCACTGACGCATGGCGCATCCATTTTGACACTGAGCGCATTGAGTATTTGGGAAATGTTACCCTGTCTTTGAGTAGGACCTGCCAAGGGGTTGTTACTTTTTCTTTTGATGCTACTGTATATCTGAAATTTTATATGCCTATCAGGGAGTTATGGGGTGATCTTCATTACATTCCTAGGGAGGATTATGAGGTATCATCTGCTCGGACTCCTGTCCGTCAAGACATGCCCTGACTAGGGGATTTGTCTGGTGAGGATTCCGAGGAGGATCTGGAGGAGGATCCGGAGGAAGATCCAGTGGAGGACCATTCTCTCCGAGTGTTTGGACTTGGGCCAGTTTAGGTTTTGTTATGGTAGTTGTACTTATACTTTGGAGTACGTAAGTCTTATGTATTTATGTTGTCAGTAAACTATGTTATATATATGAAATATGTATTATTCAGTTTACTATGTCTTGTGTTCTCTATATTTTGTTAAGTTTATGTTATCTGCGAAAAGAAATTTTAAAACCCGTATATTACAATATTAAATCTTCTATGACTTGGTTTTAGCTTTATAATTTTTGGTTTGAAATGTAATTCCCAAAGGAGGGTATTACAACCATGACTCTAGATTGAGGATAGGACGCTTCCTCTTTACTAGACAGAGATAGATATGACCTAGTTACCTGGAGTAGTCTTGTGTGACATACTGACTGTCATAAATAGGTTGATGTACACTAACCTGAAAGTATGCTACTACCAAATGAATGATTTTATGATGCTAGCATTGATGAGACATGTATCCTGAAGATTTGAGATATGAATATTGAGAAATGAAATTTCTTGATATGATTTTGATAACCAATGATGTAGATGAATTTTCATATGAAATTGATGAAAAGATTTACGACTTGATGGCTCGAGATTTGATGATATGAATTATAATTTGATGACATGAGATAATCTATGTATGTAAAGTACAATGATGAACAACTTGTATAAACTTTATTTCTTAATATATGTATATTATGCTTTTGTGAAATGTTCATATTTTGATATTTATTCAAATTATATATTTGTAAAATTGATGATATTCGTAAGTAATGTATCAAATCCTAATTACTGATGCGTAAACTGGATACATTATTAGTACTAGTATTTGGGATGTTACACTAGTCACTCAGTTAAAGGCCCTGAACACTCCAAACTCCTCACCCTGCAGTAGAAAATGAATTATCATATACCACCCTTTCTTTTACTTTTCATAGAATTTCATAAATTCCCCTAAATCCCAAGCAATAGTTGTAGTTGTAGCTTGTAATAGTTCATAAATTGTTATCAACTAACGCTTGAATTTGCATTGTAAGTATGCCTTCAAGTTCAATCCTATTTTGTTTATCTATTCAATTTTTCTGTTTGCAATTACTTGATATTTGATTGAGATAAAAGACACGTGCACACTTTCCATAGATTCCATCAAATATAATAGTTTTAAATAGTGTAAAAGAAAGACAGAAATAAAAATGAATATCATGAACCCAAAAGAGAAAGTTGGTTCCCCTCTCCATTCCAATTAAGGAATCGAATATCAGAAGTTATTAGGCCACGTGTTCGATGCATAGGCCATGTCTGCAAGAAACATTTTGACTCGAAAACAATAACACAAAGATTTTGTTTTATTAAGAAAAGTTAGAATGTGTGAATCCAATAGTTAATGATTAAGTGTTAATATAGTTAATGATTTTTTTTTATCAATTACGTGTTCTTGTACAATTATTTTGCTCTAGTGTAAGTTGATAATTTGAGAAAATCATAATCTGGTCTTTTGACAAAGTATGATGAGCTTACTCAAAGTCAAATTAAGGTTATCACTATGTGAAAGATGAGTACCTAAAATCTAAGCTAAGGTGATGATTCGTGATACATTACATATGTATATGTATGTTAGGATTTTGGCTTATATATGTTGATAAGATAAGATTAGTTTTATTTATATTTATACTTAGCAAGTATATCCTTGAAGATTTAGGAAATCTAAATTAAGGATATGAGAGAATTTGTAAGGATTTAGGAAACTTAGGAACTAAGGAGTCTTGGAGACTACGAAAGTTTGCTTGAAGATCAAGAAGTCTGGGTTATAAATAGAACCAATGGCCTAGGTGTGTTATGAGACAGAAAGAGAACAAGCGACAGAGGTTCTTTGGGTTATGAGAGAAAGTGTATAAGGGGATTTGGGTATGGTTTAAGTTTTTAACTCTATGATTATTCTTATACTATTTTTCTCTCATAATAGAAGTGTTTTATCATTTGGAGTGGAAGTAGGCATGCAACTTACTGAACCACGTTAAATTCTTATGTCTCTGTGTTTTTATTGTCATTTTGTTAATTGACTCCCCTTGATGGCTCCAACAGTGTATTCTTGCAATTTCTTTAGAGATAACATGGCAAAGCCATATTCAAAAGTTTTATGGTTGCAAATGGTTTAGACATTTAAAATTATTATAATTATAATTGTAATTTTAACCAAAAGTGTAGAAAATTTTTCTATTTAGGGGTGCAACTACCTCTTATGCTCAACATAGTTATGTCCCTAGATAAAGTAGTTCATTTGTCTAGGAAGAAAGAGGTCTAGAAGCCTTGACAATCCTACCATAACTTGCAAGTATCCAACTCGTCCTATCCAACATGGGACATGCGAGTTAACAACTTGCACTGTGAGGCAGGTCAGAGCATGGTAGAATAATTTTGTGGGGCGGAAGCAGGTTTAGTGTCAATTCATTCTCCCTGCTCCACTCCCCTCACCTAAATAGTAGCAAACTCATAAAGTTTAAGTAGTAGGGACAAGATGCCTAAAAATATTATTAGACACATAAGTAATTTTTTTAAATATTTTTATTTACATATTAATACAATAATATAAAATAATGACTTTAATTTTATTCATTATTACTACAAATTATTTTTATATTCATCTAATCATTTATTACTGTAGCATTGAAAGGACTTAACCTCCAAGATAATTATATCAAGGAAACAGTGGAGACACATCTTTATATATTATAAAATTATATAAAAATAATAAAATTATATATAATATTTAAAAAAATTGTGAGGCATATGCCCTCCATCCCTGCATCTAAATAACTATTGTGTCTAACTTAGTATCAAAGTAAATGTTTATTCATATTAAGTAATATCATTTTGCAAATCATAATTGATCTTCATTAATGATTTAACCTTATCATGAATGTGTCTTTTAATTTATATGAAATAATAGATTAATTTTAAAATTGTGATTATACATTTATATTTAAAATATTCATAAATACTTGACCAGACAAGTAAGGTGCATATATTAATAATTTTTGATGGAAAAATTTTGGATTTTCAACCCTAAAAATAGAATAAATAAGAACAAGTTAAGTGTTATTTTAAGGGATGAGTGGACCAAAATGACAGTTTAATTAAGGAAAAATAATATATGCACGTACCAAAACTCTCCGCGAAATGGTCACCACCAAAATGTCAGAAAAAAGAAAACAAAAAAAAAAAACCAAATTGCAAAGAGGCTGACTTGCGTCTTGTTTGCATTCATTGGTGATATAGACTGATAGTGGACTAAATCAATCCATCGATCGCTTGCAGCAAATCAGAATTAAAAAAAAAAGTTGTATTGATAATTTGATATCATTGACTCAAGTCAACGGTAACCAAACGCGTTTGGTATGGTGTATTAAGTTTGATAAAATAAATTTATAATATATTATAATTTTATAAGTGATTTAGTATAATTATAATATTATATAAATTTATTCAATAATTTTTTATTTTACATAAAAATAATAAATAATTTAATCAAGTTTTAAAAAATAAAATTAAACCTAATTAAAATTTGATATATAAATTCTTATGAAAAATTTCTCATTTTAATCCTAATCACTCCAACTTCAACTCCTTCGTTCCTCATCTGACTGTAAATAAGAAGATGCTACTATCACTATTTGGCAATAACAGGCACCATCAATCTCGCTCCTCCATTTAAAGTCAATTCTCATCTTTCACTTTCTCTCTACCATGAACATTGATATATATATTGTCGGCAATGACTTTTAGCTTGTATTTTGAATGTGAAATGATGCGTTGCTATGGAAATTGTTGAAGAGAAGAAATCTAACCAAATTGAATTTGAAGGTTGGCAGCATATTATAGGAAGGGAGGCGATGCAATTATTTGGATATAAAAACTGAAGGCACTAGACGCGCAGCAGCTTGCAGAGAGAGCGCAAATCAACAAAATTGAAGAGTTGCAGTAAAAGGCCACACATTGATACCACAATTGAAGAGGAGGAGCTGAATGGAATTTTGGAAATTATTTTACAAAGAGTTTTTTTTTTTGCTTTATTTTCTATGTATTCTAAATATTTTGAAATATTTACTTCCAATTAGAACTTGATAATTACTATTTATGAAATTGTGTGTAGACCTCAGTTATTTTTCATATTATGTATTGCATTCAAAAATTAAATAGTCATATAAATTCTTATTAATTTTTATTATTAAGATAAATTTTGCTAAAATAAAGACGAAAATGATTATTGGATCTAGACATCTCTAAAATTTTTACTAATTTTTGTTGTGAAGGCATGAGATGTTTTTTATTTAATATACATAGTGGTCATGAGTTTTTTTTTCATAGGCCTTGGAGACTTTTATTTCTCCAAACATTAGTATAACATGATAAATTTGGATGAATATAATATATTTTTTATTAAAGGGTATTTTTTTTCAAAAGTATTAATTTTTTTTATCATATTCAATATTATACAGTGCATTAATAAACATATGATAATATTATCTTATACAACACAATATTTTATAAATGTTGTATCAAACACTGGATAGTATTAAAATTTTATCAAGCCTTATACTATTAGGCCTTATACTATCAAGTATTATCCTATCATGCGTATCAAACGAACCATAAGTCCCACTATTTTTATATCGACCTCCTCTTGGAAAGGAAGAAAAAAATGAAGGGGAGATAAATATCACCATATGTCCACATACATTCCCATCCTTTTTCTTAGATCTAAGAAAATGTGTCAAATCCAATAAGTCGATCCGAATAACCAGATAAAATGTGCATGTTGGATTAACAAAATTCAAGCTCAAAATTAATTTAACCCGGCGTGACTCGACCCGAAATCAGGTGGCTAAGTTGTTGGCTCGAATTTTAATTCTTTTTTTAATCTAATAAACACACCCAAGAAAATACTGTCATTTTATCTTTGTTTAAAAATTTAAAATACAATTAACAATTAGATTATTCTCTAATTTATTTGTCATTGGTATAAAACTAAATAATCCAACTTTTTTATTTTTCATTTATTTAAAATTTTTAAAAATTAAATTTATTATTTAAAAGAAAAAACAAAAGAGTTAATTAATTAGTGAGTTGACATGTCCAACCTACAACTCACAATGAATTAAGCTGAATTAATAAAAATACTAAGACAAACATATACCATGTCCAACTTAACTCTTCCCGAACTAATCCATTTTGATGTCTCTAATTTTTCTTGATAAAACCAAATAAATATTTTTTTATTTCCCGTTTAAGATATTAAACAAACCCTCAATTGTGCCAATTTTAAAATTATTTTTGAAATAAATAACTCAATCTATTATCCACGCCTTGACTAGTCTTCAGTTACCGCTGACTTAGACTCAATGATATCAAATTATCAATACAATTTTATTTTTTAATTATGATTTACTGCAAGCGATCGATGGATTGATTTGGTCCACCATCGGTCTATATCACCAATGAATGCAAACAAAACGCAAGTCAGCCTCCTTGAAATTTTGTTCCACTCCAATGAAATTTTGTTCTGTTTTTTGTTTTCTTTTTTCTGATATTTTGGTGGTCACCATTTCGCAGAGAGTTTTGGTACGTGCATATATTATTTTTCCTTAACTAAACTATCATTTTGGTCCATAAAAATACAGTTGATATCAATTTGATATTTTAAATTTTTTTTGAAACTAATTTAATTCCTTAATTATATAAAATGACATTATTTTAAATATTTAAAAAAATTGGCATCAATTTAAATACTTAATAATAAAAAATAACATTAATTTAATTTTAATTAAATAAAATTAACATTATTTTAGTCCTTTAATAATAAAAATAGCTTTAATTTAATATTTTAATTTTACAATTTGTGCAAAAAAGATGATTTTAATATTATTTTCTATAATTAAATTGAAGTCAATTGCCTTTCAAAAATTAAACGGATGTAAATTATATCTTTCAGAAATCAAAATAGTAATTTACTCTTTTTCTTTCAATTATTTTTGTTCACATTAGCTTTTCTCTCTTAAGTCGGTGTGAATGTTCACGTTATTTTCCTCCATATTAATGCAAACATTTTGGCATTTCCTTCCAGGCAAATTCTTCTGTCCCAGCTCCCATGCAAAAAGTATCCCCTCCTTTTCATGTTAAATTCTTATATCTCTGTGTTTTTTTTTTTTGTCATTTTGTTAATTGACTCCCCTTGATGACTCCAACAATGTATTCTTGCAATTTCTTTAGAGATAATAGGGCAAAGTCAGATTCAAAAGTTTTATGGTTGCAAATGGTTTAAACATTTAAAATTATTATAATTATAATTGTAATTTTAACCAAAAGTGTAGAAAAAATTTTTATTTAGGGATGCAGCTGCCCCTTATGCTCAACATAGTTTTGCCCCTAGATAAAGTAGTTCATTTGTCTAGGAAGGAAGAGGTCTAGAAGGCTTGACAATCTCACCCTAACTTGCAAGTATTCAACTCGTCCTATCCAGCATGGGACATGTGAGTTAACAACTTGCACTGCTAGGCAGGCAGAACAGAGCATGGTAGAATAATTTTGTGGGGCAGATACAAGTTTAGTGTCAATTCATCCTCCCTGCTCCACTCCCTTCTCCTAAATAGTGGCAAACTCAAAAAGTTTAAGTAGTGAGAACAAGATGATTAAGGACATTATAAATACATAAGTACTTTTTTTAAATATTTATATTTACATATTAATACAATAATATAAAATAATGACTTTAATTTTTATTCATTATTAGTACAAATTATTTTCATATTCATCTAATCATATATTACTGTATAATTATATCAAGGAAACAGTGGAGACACATCTTTATATATTATAAAATTATATAAGAATAATAAGATTATATATAATATTCAAAAAAAATTGTGGGGGCATATGCCCTCCATCCGTGCATCTAAATAACTATTGTGTCTAACTTAGTAACAAAGTAAATGTTTATTCATATTAAGTAATATTTTTTTGCAAATCATAATTGATCTTCATTAATGATTTAACCTTATCATGAATGTGTCTTTTAATTTATATGAAATAATAGATTAATTTTAAAATTGTGATTATACATTTATATTTAAAATATTCATAAATACTTGACAAGACAAGTAAGGTGCAGATATTAATAATTTTTTATGAGAAAAGTTTGGATTTTCAACCCTAAAAATAGAATAAATAAGAACAAGTTAAGTGTTATTTTAAGGGATGAGTGGACCAAAATGACAGTTTAATTAAGGAAAAATAATATATGCACGTACCAAAACTCTCCGCGAAATGGTCACAACCAAAATGTCAGAAAAAGAAAAAAAAAAAAAAAAAACCAAATTTCAAAGAGGCTGACTTGCGTCCTGTTTGCATTCATTGGTGATATAGACTAATGGTGGACTAAATCAATCCATCGATCGCTTGCAGCAAATCAGAATTAAAAAAAATATTGTGTTGATAATTTGATATCATTGACTCCAAGTCAGCGGTAACCGAACGCGTTTGGTACAATATATTAAGTTTGATAAAATAAATTTATATAATATATTTTAATTTTATTAATTGTTTAATATAATTATAATATTGTATAAATTTATTCAATGAATTTTTATTCTAAATTAAAATAATAAATTATAATCAAGTTTTAAAAAATAGAATTAAGCCTAATTGACATATGATGTATAAACTCTTATAAAAATTTTCACATTTTAACCTTAATCACTCTAACTTCAACCCCTTCGTTCCTCGTCTGGCCGTAAACAAGAAGATGCTACTAATACTATTTGGCAATAACAGGCTCCATCTTGCTCCTCCATTTAAGGTCAATTCTCATCTTTCACTTTCTCTCTACCATGAACGTTGATATATATATTGTTGCCAATGACTTTTAGCTTGTATTTTGAATGTGAAATGGTGTGTTGCTATGGAAATTGTTGAAGAGAAGAAATCTAACCAAATTGAATTTGAAGGCTGGCAGCATATTATAGGAAGGGAGGCAATGCAATTATTTAGATATAAAAACTGAAGGCACCAGACACGCAGCAGATTGTAGAGAGAGAGCGTAGACCAACAAAATTGAAGAGTTGCAGTAGAGACCACAATTGAAGAGGAGGAGCTGATTAGAATTTTGGAAATTATTTTACAAAGAGTTTTTATTTTTCATATTATCTATTGCATTCAAAAATTAAATATTTATATAAATTCTTATGAATTTTTACTGTTAAGATAAACTTTGCTAAAATAAAGACAAAAATGACTATTGAATCTTGACATTTTTTAAATTTTTACTAATTTTTATTGTGAAAGCATGAGATGTTTTTATTTAATATACATAGTGATTATGAGTTTTTTTTCATAGGCTTTAGAGACTTTTATTTCTCCAAAAAATAGTTTAATATGATAAATTTAAATGAATATAATATATTTTTTATCAAAGGATATTTTTGTCAAAAATATTAATTTTTTTATCATATTCAATATTATATAGTACATTAATTAACATATGATAATATTGTTTTATACAACAACAATATTTTATAAAATATCGCATCAAACATTAGATAATATTAAAATTTTATTAAGTCTTATACTGTCAGGTATTATCCTATTATGCGTACCAAACAAACCCTAAGTCCCACTATTTTTATATCGACCTCCTCTTGGATGAAAAGGAAGGAAAAAGAAAGAGAGATAAATATCACCATATATCCACATACATTCCCATCCTTTTTTCTTAGATCTAAGAAAATGTGTCGAGTCCAATAGGTCGATTTAAATAGCCTGACAAAATATACATGTTAGATTAACAAAATTTAAATTTAAATTTAATTTAATCTGACGTGACTTGACTCGAAATCAGGTAGGCTAAGTTGTTGGCTCGAATTTTAATTTTTTTTTAATCTAATAAACTACACCCAAGAAGATACTATCATTTTATTTTTATTTGAAAATTTAAAATCCAATTAGCAATTAGGTTATTCACTAATTTATTTGTCATTGATATAAAATTAAATAATCTAAATTTTTTATTTTTCATTTATTTAATTTTTTTTAAAATTAAATTTATTTTTTAAAAAAAACAAAAGTGTTAGTTAATTAATGAATTGACTTGTGCAACCCACAACTCACAACGAATTAAGCTAAATTAACAAAAAGACTAATACAAAACATACTAAGTTCAACTTAACTCTTCCCAAACTAATCCACTTTGATGTCTCTAATTTTTTTGATAAAACCAAACAAATAAATTTTTTTAATTTCCCGTCTAAGATATTAAACAAACCCTCAATTGTACCCCTTTTAAAATTATTTTTGAAATAAATAACTCAATCTATTATCCACGCCTTGACTAGTCTTCAGTTACCTCTGACTTGGAGTCAATTATATCAAATTATCAACACAATTTTATTTTTTAATTCTGATTTACTGCAAGCGATCGATGGATTGATTTAGTTCACCATCAGTCTATATCACCAATGAATGCAAACAAAACGCAAGTCAGCCTCTTTGAAATTTGGTTCCACTCCAATGAAATTTTGTTCTTTTTTGTTTTCTTTTTTCTGACATTTTGGTGGTCACCATTTCGCGGAGAATTTTGATTCGTGCATATATTATTTTTCCTTAACCAAACTATCATTTTGGTCCATAAAAATAAAGTTGATATCAATTTGATATTTTAATTTTTTTAAACTAATTTAATTCCTTAATTACATAAAATGACATTATTTTAATTATTTAAAAAATGGCATCAATTTAAACACTTAATAATAAAAAAATTAACATTAATTTAATTTTAATTAAATAAAATTAACATTATTTTAGTCCTTTAATAATAAAAAATATCATTAATTTAATATTTTAATTTTACATTTTGTGCAAAAAAAGATGATTTTAATATTATTTTCTATAATTAAATTGAAGTCAATTGTCTTTTAAAAATTAAACGGATGTAAATTATATCTTTCAGAAATCAAAATAGTAATTTACTCTTTTTCTTTCAATTATTTTTGTTCACATTAGCTTTTCTCTCTTAAGTCGGTGTGAATGTTCACGTTATTTTCCTCCATATTAATGCAAACATTTTTGGCATTTCCTTCCAGGCAAATTCTTCTGTCCCATCTCCCATGCAAAAAGTATTCCCTCCTTTTCAATATATATATATATAAAATAAAAATTTAAATTGTTAATTTTTTTATTCAAGGTTCTTACTCTAATTTTAGATAGCTTATGGTTGGTAGAATAAAATGTAATAGAGTAAGATGATATGTGATATAATGAAGTTGAATGGTATAAAATTTTTATATCATTATTTAAATATTTAAATATGAAATAGAAGAAAGTTTCCATCTAATCATGTGGAATAGTGGGAATAATATAATACAATAACAATAATTAAGTTTTTTTTACTAGATGGAGTTGGCTAGTGGGACGAATGGAATAAAATGATAAAAATTATAATATTCTTGTTCTTATGATATTTCCCATTTCGCCCAATTTAGAAGAAGAAAAAGTGAGTTTATAATAAACTTTAATATCATATACTATAATTTTATTCAACAAATTAAGATTTTTACAAAATTAAAAGAATATTATAAATAACAAATTAATTTTAATTATATTTTGTAATAATTAGTCTACATAAATAATTATTATATAAATGATATATATTTTTTCGACAAATTTTATTATTATGGACTCATTCAATAAAAAATATATTTTAAAATAATAAAAATATATATATTTTCATCTCATCTCAAAATAAAAAATTATAATATATTAAATAAAAAGTATACTTCACAAGTTTGCAGGTATCCATAGGACAAATACTATAATCCATGTCTCCGCCACCATTTATTAAACGAATATCCATTTCATATCCCATCGTAAGTAATTCCCGCAGATCTCCAAGGGCACGAGTGATTTTGCCATCCCTAAATATCTCCATATATTCACATACATTTCCATTCTGTTTCTTAGAGCTATAAAAATAGGTCGAGCCCGGATCTGAATAGTCTAAAAAAATGTGCGAGTTAAATTAACAAAATTCAAGTTCAAATTTAATTTAGTTCGATGTAGCTCGATCCAAAATTAGGCATGCTGAGTCATTGACTCGAATTTTAATTATCTTTTTTAATCTAACAAATTATATCTAAGAAAATATTGTCATTTTTTTTGTTTGAAAAATAAAAATTCAATTAGCAATTAAGTTATTCCCTAATTTATTTGTTATTGGCATAAATCGAAAAAATCCAAAATTTTATTTTTTATTGATTTAAATTTTTTTAAAATTAAATTTATTATTTAAGAGAAAAAACAAAAAAGTTAGTTGGTTGGTGAGCTAGCTCACCCAATTTGCAGCTCACAACGAGTTAAGTTCAGTTAACAAAAATACTAATACAAAACATATTAAGTCCAACTTGACGCGTCGGAACTAACCCATTTTAATGTCTCTATTTTTTCTTGATAAAACCAAACAAGTTTTCCTTTTTTTCATTTCCCGTCTAAGATATTAAACAAGCCCTCAACTATGCCCTTTTTAAAATTGTTTTTGAAATAAATAACTCAATCCACACCTTGACTATTATTAGACTTCAGTTACCGCTGACTTGGAGTCAATGATATCAAATTATCAACACAATTTTATTTTTTTAATTCTGACTTACTGCAAGCAATCGATGAATTCATTTAGTCAACCATTGATTGTTATGGTATGTTAGGATGTATTATACACTTTTAACTTTATTTATAATAGTAAATTTTTTTTGGTGTTTTAAGTTTTTTTTAAATTTTTTGTACAAATCACTATTGTCGCTCGTCGGTCAGCCACCGCCACTTGCCGTAACAACTATCAGTCACTTGAAACTGCTGTCGTCAGCAACCATCAGTCACCTACAACTGTTGTCATCAGTTGCTGACCGGCACTGCTGCCCCGACAATCGCTCACCAACAGCCATCGATCATGATGCCGACACTGGTCATCTTCTGCCACCGTCCGCGCTGTCCGTCATTGTTCATTTTTTTCAAAGTTACATAATTATGTAAATAATATTAATTAAAATTATATTAATTTTTTTATTTTTTTTTATAAATAATTATGTATATTAAAAATTTTACAAATTTTAATCGATAATATTTACACATAATAATACAATTTTTTTGTGTGGGGGTGTTTAAGGAGATTTTAAAAAATATATATTTTTTAACTGATAATATTATCAAATTTTAACTGATAAAAAATATTATCATTTTAACTAATAATATTTACATAATAATTTTTTTAAAAAAATATTATTATTTTTTCTTGAAATTATAATTGTGTATCTTAAAAAGCTATAAATTTTAACTAATAATATTTACATAATTATATAATTTAAAAAAATAAAATAAATCAACAATTACAAATCATTCATCATAATCATTAATATATTTTTTAACATAATCAATAATTTAAATTAACATAATATACCATACATCATCTAAAAAAGGATATATTGACTCCACCTTATTCCACCATCAGTCTATATCACCAATGAATGCAAACGCAAGCCAACCTCTTTGAAGGCGGGTGCTATTATGCACCCTGCCAAGTTTGGGTGCACCATGCACCCAAATTTTTACTCTGCAACAGCAGGTTTTTTTTTTGTTTACAGGTTTTTTTTTTTTTTGAAGTTACTTTTTTTTTTTTCAGATTTGGTTTTTTTTTCAGGTGGTTTTATTGCCGGAAACCACCACCGGCAACCGGTAACCACCGCCGCCACCATGCCGAATCCGTCGCCGGAAACTTTGCCGGCCGGAATCCGTCGCCGGTTCGCCGCCGGCCGGACCGTCATAACCATCCGTCGCCGGCCACCGCCGACCGTCGCCGCCCACCGCCGAATCTCGCCGGCCACCACGGCCGGCCAAATCCGTCGCCGCCACCACGGATATATCCGTCGCCGACCACACCACCACCGCTCCGTCGCCGGCCAACTCCACCACCGCCGGCCGTTGCCGGACCACCGCCTATCCGGCCAAAAACACTGAAAAAAAAAGCATCACAAGCAATTGATTTATTTTATGAATAAATCAATGACGCAGATTGATAGTCAACCTCTTTTAGAGGGTGTATATTAAAAATAGGCCCCTCTTTGAAATTTTGTTCCGCTCCAATGAAATTTTGTTCTTTTTTTTTTTTTTTTCATTTTGGTGGTGACCATTTCGCGGAAAGTTTTGGTACGTGCATATATTATTTTTCCTTGACTAAACTGTCATTTTGGTCGGAAAAGGTAGAGTAGATATCAATTTTATCTTTCAAATATTTTTGAAATTAATTTAATGTTTTAATTATATGAAATGACATTAATTTAGTTATTTAAAGAAATTAACATTAATTTAAATACTTACTAATAATAAATGACATTAATTTATTTTTTAATTATATGAAATTGATATTATTTTAATATCTTAATAATAAAAAATATCATTAATTTAATCCTTCAATTTTATAATTTTTTCAAAGAAAGAAGATTTTAATATTATTTTCTATAATTAAAGAATTACGTTGAAATCAATTGTCTTTTAGAAATTAAACTGATGTCAATTATATTTTTCAGGAATCAAAGTAATAATTGATTCTTTTTCCTTCAATTATTTTTGTTCACATTAGCTTTTCTCTCTTAAGTCAGTGTGAATGTTCACGTTATTTTCCTCCATATTAATGCAAACATTATTGGCATTTCCTTCCAGACAAATTCTTCTCTCCCAGCTCCAAGTATTCCCACCTTTTCATATATATATATATATATATATATACACGTATGATGACCTTTACTTATATAAGTTTTTTTTATATTTATTTTTAATTATTAGTTTCATTTTCATCTAATAATTATTTTAATAAAATAATTTTAAATTAAATAAAAGTTAATTTTTAAATGTAAAAGAAAAAAAATTTATATTAATATAAAATTCTCCCTTACAATTCTTCCTCTAATTTTAGATAACTTATAATGGATAGAATAAAATATAATAAAATGAGATAAAATAAAATATAATAGAATAAAGTGAAATAATATAAAATTTTTATACCATTATTTATATATTTAAAAATAGAATAAAAAAATATTTACATATCATAATTTAAAATAATAAATAAATAAAAATAAAATAATAAGAATTATAATATTTACATTTTATTTTATCCTATTTCATCTAATTTGAAAAAAAAAATTAATTTATAATAAAATAAGATATAATAAATATCATTTTATATAATTTTATTTCATTATAATTTTAAAGATTCAAACATTAAAATAATATTTCATTTTATCTCATTCCACTTCGTTCCCTCCCCTCACACGGTGTTTAAGAGATCGTGTTGGATGCTTTCTGGATAGAAAGTAATACTTTGTGTGCGAGGATTATTTTCCCATAGCCATCACCCATGACATGATGCTCCATTCGTTTTGAAGTCCGAAAAGTCAGACTTTAGAAATAACTGGACAATTCAATTATTCAATGGCGGGTGCTATTATGCACCCTGCCAAGTTTGGGTGCACCATGCACCCAAACTTTTACCTGCAACAGCAGGTTTTTTTTTTTTTACAAGTTTTTTTTTTGAAGTTACTTTTTTTCAGATTTGGTTTTTTTTTTTCAGGTGGTAGGTCATCGCCGGAAACCACCACCGGCAGCCACCGGTAACCACCGCCGGCCACCGCCGGAATCCGTCGCCGGTAACTGCCGCCGGCCGGAATCAGTCGCCGGTAACTGCCGCCGGCCGGAATCCGTCGCCGGTAACCACCGCCGGCCACCGCCGGAATCCGTCGCCGGTAACCACCGCCGGCCACCGCCGGAATCCGTCGCCGGCCAACTCCGCCGGACCACCGCCGGCCGTTGCCGGACCACCGCCGGCCCTCCGCCGGCCGTCGCCGGACCACCGCCGGCCGCTGCCAGCTCCGGCCAAAAACCTGAAAAAAAAGAAACCTGCCTCAGCCAGGTTTGAAGTCTGATTTTATGAATAAATCAATGACTTTGATTGATGAAGACCATACACCCTCTTTTAGAGGGTGTATATTAGAAATGGCCATTATTCAATTGGGCACTTTCACCTCTGGGCTTACAATTTTAATATGGAAAATGCATTCACATCAAAGTGGAGAGCGAAGTCCAAAGGAATTGTTACTTGGACATCATCAGGCATGGCTGTCTGGTTAACAAAGGGTATCCCTTTCTTGTCCTTCTGCTTCTTAACTGCGTTTGCAGAAAATAGTTCCCTTGACCAATGCAAAGAATCAAGTTGTGGTATTCATGGACCATCCATCAGATTCCCGTTCCGACTTAAAGGAAGGCAACCGGAATGGTGTGGCTATAATTCTTCCTTTGATCTATCCTGTACTGATAGCAACCAGACAGTGCTGGAACTGCCATTCTCAGATAAGGCCTTCGTCAAAAGCATAAACTACACGTCACAACTCATAAGAGTATCTTATTCTTATCCCGACGGCTGCCTTCACAAACAGATTCCAAATTTCGATTTATCTGCATCTCCCTTTAGGTTCAACCCTGACTTTGGACTCGACGAATATGCATTATTCAATTGTTCAGGGACATCTCACAGATATTCAGATGATAGATACATTATAACATCGGGAAACTTTTCTTGCCTCAATGTACCGGGCTTTGAAGTTATAGCAGTATATTCCACATCACCAATAATCTCCAGACCCTTATTATCTTGCACCAGAATCTATAGCCTTGTATTATTGCCTGATTCTTTGTTTAACAACAACACTGATGCCGGTCTAGAGTGGTTCCAACCTGACTGCAAAGACTGTGAACAAAAAGGTGGGCAATGTAGAGTGAAAGAAAACAAATATAAACACGAATGTATAGGCGCCCCCAACAGTCCTAGAGGTATTATTTCTTCTATGTACTCTCACACTCTGCATCTAAGATCTCATTTATGTCAATTTTTTTGGTAGCTTCATTTATGTCAATTTTAAGTTGTAAAGGATTTTCTGTACCTTTAAACTGCAGACCTTATTGATCCAAAATTCCAAATCAAAATCCTTTAAGCATTGGGTATAATACATAGATACTTATTAGACACTTGTGAACTCCATATGTTCTTCTTCTCTAAAATTAACAAAGTTTTTCTTGTTTTCATGGTCTTCACCTTTCTCTGATTTAATTCAGTGGTTAAGTTATATTTGGGTGGTTAGATTAAATTTGGGGAAGCATAGGGTAAATTTAAGTTTATGTATCTTTTGCTTGCTTGGTGTTAGAATCTTATCGAAATGTATTTATCTTTTCTTTTAATTACTTAATTTTTAATTAAATATATAGTTTTTATATTTTTACATAATATATCATTCTGTACTCATACTTTAGTTTTAGAAATTTTATAGTATTTGATACCCTAACCTATACCGGCATAGGTACCTGTATCCATGTAACCACTAAAATTAAGCATAGGTAAATTTAAATGAAGGTTATAGACAGACACAGTAAATTAGCGAATGGCATATTCTATTTTGGCGACAGCAAACAGGGATACAAAGAAAGATGTTATAATATATACTCACTCGTGAGAACTCATATCTTCATTTCTTTTAGCAGGTTCATCGAAAAGGAAAGTGCCTGCTGGTAAGCTTTCCACAGACATGTCTCATTTGGCATAGTGGAGATAGAATTTCTTCAATCAACTTGTTATATTTGGTATTTTGCTATATGCAGGTGAAATCCTAGGCCCTTTTATGCTTATATTTGTTGGAGTGGCAGCCTATTGTATCTATGTAGCTGGCATTGAAAGGCAGAGTTATATGAAGATCAAAAAGTTTTTGGAGGACTACAAAGCACTTAAGCCTGCCAGATACTCTTATGCAGATATAAAGAGAATTACAAATCAGTTTAAGGAAGAACTGGGGCAAGGAGCTTATGGAACTGTCTTCAAAGGAAAGCTATCCAATGAAATTCAGGTTGCTGTTAAGGTCCTAAACACTTCAACAGGGAATGGCCAAGAGTTCATCAATGAAATGGAAGCAATGTGTCAAATTCACCATGTCAATGTGGCTCGCTTGGTTGGCTTTTGTGCTGATGGACTCAGACGAGCTTTGGTGTATGAATTTTTTCCAAACAGTTCATTGCAGAAATTCATAACTTCAGCAGACACCAAGGATGTCTTTCTAGGTTGGGAAAAGCTACAAAATATTGCTCTCGGTATAGCCAAGGGAGTTGAGTATCTTCACCAAGGTTGTGACAAACGAATTCTCCATTTTGATATCAAACCTCATAACGTATTGCTGGACCACAATTTCACACCCAAAATCTCTGATTTTGGTTTGGCCAAGCTTTGTTCCAAGGATCAAAGTATTGTGTCAATGACCACAGCTAGAGGCACTTTGGGCTACATTGCGCCAGAGGTATTTTCTAGGAACTTTGGCAATGTATCCTATAAGTCAGATGTTTATAGTTATGGGATGTTGCTGCTTGAAATGGTTGGAGGAAGGAAAATCACTGATGTCACAGAAGAAAATAGCAGCCATGTTTATTATCCACAATGGATTTATAATCTTCTAGAGAACAATGAAGACATAAAAATCCATATAGAAGGAGAAGAAGACACTAAAATTGCAAAGAAGCTGTCAGTTGTGGGACTTTGGTGCATTCAGTGGCACCCAGCAAATCGTCCAACCATGAAAGATGTGGTTCAAATGCTGGAAGGAAACGGAGAGAAGTTAGAGATGCCTCCTAATCCTTTTGCCTCTACATCTGCAACTAAAACAAGTGCTAGATTTGGTACTGGACGTCTGAACCAAGAGCTAGATGTCATCTCAGAAATAGAGGAAGTTTGTGATCAGCAGTAGTTACCCGGAATTAAAAATTAATGTTTCTTGGGAATAAATCAGTTCATATGCCACTTTGTTATCATATATCTGGACTTTGACATTAATTGTTAGTTTGGTGTCTCTCTTAAAAATGAGGGTGAAAATTTTAGGGATGAGATTTATATGAAAATTTGTATGAAAAACTCATCCTTGAATTTTTTACTCTCTAATTATTAGCTGATACCAAAATGAAGGTAAGATGTAATGAGCTACTTTAAAATTTAGTGTGCAGATTCTGTTTGTAAAGTATTTTGTTTTAGAAATGTTTAAGTTGGTCCAATTGAAATTTATGTGAGTTTTGTGTAACTCAGATGTTTGCTTAATAGTTAATCCCAAGCCTTTTTTCCAATGTACAAGATGTTTGCTTGTTAGACCACCTTGTACATGAGCACACCTATTATTATAACAAATACCGTGTTTATCATTCACTGATTTTAAATAATTTGTCAAAATGTTTCCCCTTGGCCTCACAGGGCTTTTTAATTTAAATAATACCACAGTATTTACTGGCGCAGTAAGTGCTAAAGTGGACAAAGCCAAATCATCATTGAATTGTTCTTTCATCTATCTTTTCTTTTTTTTTTTGGTAACCTATTTAATCATTATTCCATATGATGGTACCTCTGTGGCATGAACACTTTTAGGTTTATAGATTATATTCTGAAAATTTCTGGTTATTGTAGCTGGTATGGTTGCCCTGTTATTGAGTCTTTGGCTTCACATTAAGTTGATCTGCATATATATGTTGTAACTCGATGGGTTGTTTCCAACTTGGTTTCTCAAGTATTGCCAGTTCAGAAGAAACCTAATCTTTCTTAATAGTGCCATATAATTACTGTTATTTGGTTTAATAGCGTGTGTTAATTTTTCTTCCCTTCTGATTTAGTCTCCAAAAATTATAGCTCTTCATTCCTAAAGTTCTTTCCAGCTAGTGTTATCCTACAAATGTTTTCATGAGCTTCTTAATATTTTATTCTACTGCACATAGCCATTGATTTCAGTATCATAACTCACCAGCTTGCTAATCAATTTAAAGTTGTGTTCAACTCTGCTGGATCCACATTTAACCAATGCTTCTAACAAAGCCAACTTCGATCACATCAGCAAGAGGAAGAAGTCCTAATGGAAGTCCAAATTCTTCCAAGAGAGACATTGCCATTTTTATTCCCTCTTCATGGCCCTTGGCAACAATTGCCCCTTCTTTCTCTGCCATTTGTAGCTTCTGGGATTCCCTATTCTCAAAGGAAGTATATATATATATTTTTAGATGCTTTCAGGTAATAGATTCAATTGCTTGTTATGTGCTGAGTGGCATACCTGTATGTGAGAAATAGAACGTAGAAAAAGAAAGAAAAAAATTGCAGAAACCAAGATGTGTAGTGCTGTGTTAACCATCAAACATTTTTCCCGGGTACACTTTTTTTTCAGTCGGCCCTTCATCTTCTTTTACCCGATACACTAGTCTCAACCTATCGGGTGTAAGGAGATGTTTTGGAAAACAAAAAATTATTGTATTTTCTTAAAATATCTATACTATATATATTTTAGAGGTCATTTTAAGAAAAGTCTATATACCAAGTGTCCGTTTCTGATAATTTTTTTTATAAAAAATTGCACCTTTTTATTTTTAGTAACCTTCTTATTTTTATTAAATAAAAATATAAATTATTTATTTAATTTAAATTCTTAATTAATTATCACTTATGTCATACAACTGTACTTTATCACAAAGATTAAACATCTTAAAAAGGCTTAAAATTAACCCTATTACTATTTTTTTAATCAAACTGATCACTTAAGTTATTTAATTAACTTTTTATTTCCAATACCGTTTTAAAATCTACTAGCATGTTTTTTAATTTTTTTTAAAAAGGTAAAAGGCTAATAAGCCCGGTCCATGACCTTCTGACCACTTTTGAATATTTTAGAGTTTTCATTACTTAAAACAAAAGCATACATAGGTTGATGACCTTCTAACCACTTTTGAATATTTACTTTTTCATTACTCAAAACAAAAGTATACATAATAAAAACGTGCCAGCACTGAAATTAACATTTAAGATGGAAAATAAAAAAATTAAAAACAATGAGAGGGGAATGAGGCCGACTCATTTCGTGTGTGTTTGGATTATAGTTGATAAATTTAAATTTAATTGAAAGTATATTTGTAAATTTAAATTTAATTGAAAGTGAGTTTACAGTAACGTAATTTATATTTTTGAAATTTTGTTTTAAAAGTGAGTTTGACAAAATAGTTGATAAAGTAAAAAAGTTATTTTTAGTTTCAATTGAACACAAAAGTAACAAAATATTATTTTAATCCTAACTCACGTTTAGAAAAAAAAATATATTGAAATAAATAAAAAAATCAACAACCCAAACAACATTGCACTAAGTTCGAAACATCTTAATTGGGTTCCCAAACACACACTTCTTTGTAGGTTTGAGTTTCAATACAATCAATTTCCAATAAAATTCAATTCTCTTCGTTCCTTTTCAAAACCCAATTCAGTCAGACACGTTACAGACATGATGCTCCATGTTCGTGACTTTTCTCCTTCTAAGTTTCAAAACTTAACTCCTTCACAATCATTTCACACCACCACTTCATCTCTCTTTCTTTTTTGCCTGCGTCTCAAACGATTTCTTCCATCTTTGTGTATCGATGGTTTGGACAAAATCACTTCGGTAAGTGAGTGTTGACGGTGAAGGTTTGCGTGGTTCGACTATGACAAAAGTGAGGTTTTTTTGTTTCTGAACTGAGATGTTGGGTTGATTTGCAGTGAAAGTCCCTGTTCCCAGTGATAAATCCTTACATACTGCTTTCCATTTTGCTCTTCTCCCAACCCTTCAAACGTACTCATATCTCTAACCTTTTTCTTCTCTGATGTTACTTTTAGGCATTTTGTGAAGCAGTTTTTGTTCAAGCTTTGAATGGAATTTTTGCTTTGATAGATCATTAAACATAGGAGGGCATGAGCATGAAATGTTAGTATGATTCTGTTTATAAATGACTTTTTATAATTTATTTGGTTACTTTTTTTTTTGTATTTGTGTAGCATCTCCTTGTTTGCTTCGTTCATAGCTGCCTCAAATTGTAGTTGAAAACAACAAATCTGGTCACAACAATCAATATGAAGTGGGTGTGTTGACTTATCACCTTAATACAAGTCAAAATAAAGCAAGAATCGATAGAAGACGGAAAAGTTACATCTCTGAATTGGAGTTGAAAGCAGGTTAATCAGATTACTTTTGTATAGCTTGATGGAGAGAATAAACCATGAAAGATGTTGTTCAAATGCTGGAAGGAAACAGAGAGAAGTTAGAGATGCCTCCTAATCCTTTTGCCTCTACATCTGCAACTAAAACAAGTGCTAGATTTGGTACTGGACGTCTGAACCAAGAGCTAGATGTCATCTCAGAAATAGAGGAAGTTTGTGATCAGCAGTAGTTACCCGGAATTAAAAATTAATGTTTCTTGGGAATAAATCAGTTCAGATGCAACTTTGTTATCATATATCTAGACTTTGACATTAATTGTTAGTTTGGTGTCTCTCTTAAAAATGAGGGTGAAAATTTTAGGGATGAGATTTATATGAAAATTCGTATGAAAAACTCATCCTTGAATTTTTTACTCTCAATTTTTAGCTGGTACCAAAATGAAGGTAAGATGTAATGAGCTACTTTAAAATTTAAGGTGCAAATTCTGTTTGTAAAGTATTTTGTTTTAGAAATGTTTAAGTTGGTCCAATTGAAATTTGTGTGAGTTTTGTGTAACTCAGATGTTTGCTTAATAGTTAATCTCAAGCCTTTTTTCCAATGTACAATATATTTGCTTGTTAGACCACCTTGTACATGAGCACACCTATTATTATATCAAATACCATGTATACCATTCACAGGTTTTAAACAAATAGTCAGAATGTTTCTCCTTGTCTTTTCAGGGCTATTAATGTAAATAATAGCACAGTATTTACTGGCGCAAAATGGATTTTTCTTCCATTTTTTTTCTTTTGGCTAGATCTTTATTCTAAGTGATGGCACCTTTTTGGCATGAACACTAACAGTGGTTTATAAATTTTATTCTGCAAATATCTGTTCTGCTTGGTTCTGTAGCTGGTCTGCCAGCCCTCTTAATGAACCTTTTACAATTCACTTTAAGTTGATATGCATATGTTGATCATCAAACTTTTCATTCTAACAAAGCAACTCGATGGGTTTCTTCCGCCTTGGTTTCCTCAAGTATTTCCAGTTCAGAAGAAGCATAGTCTTTCTAAAATAGTGGCAGGTGATTACGATTAGAGTTTGGTTTAATAGAGTGTGCTCATTTTCTTCCCTTTGTTAGAGATATAAAGCCATTAACCGACCAGTTTAAGTTTTTAGGAGAATTGGTCCGTGACATAATGACACCCTTTTGGTTTAATCTCCTAAGTAAAGCTCTTCATTCATAAAGTTCTTGACTTCTTGCCAGCTAGTGTTATCTGATAAATGTTTTCACGAGTACAATAATGACTATTAGTTCATTTATGTCTTTATAAATACAAAATACAAAATACATGGCATAGCTGTTTGCTACATTTTAATTAAGCTACAATTGGTCTCTATAAAAAATAACACCTAGAAAATGTAATGAATCCGTTAAAATGGCGTATAACCTGGATTTGCTCTTTTCTTACTGATAAGGGAAGCACAAACAACTGAAGGCAGTTTATTCATTATTATTTGAAACACAGATTCATCAACATTTATATCAGGATTTGTCTTGGAATGATAAAAAAGTATTTAAAACATTTGTCTTGCTAATCGATTAATATCCTGGTCACCACATAATACACACATTGTTACCCAGTTATTTGCACTTCGATCACTGGTACAAAAATGGTTACACCTATCATTTTCGAAAATCTAAATGTATGAAAGCATGCACTTATCTATTCATCTGTTGACATCCTTTGCCAAGTTAAGAGAGGTTCTGGATCAGGTGGAAGAACATCTTGGAGCACTACATCATCTCCTTCAAGCATCTCTATCACTCTGTTCATTGAGGGACGATCATCTGGCTTCATTTGTATGCATTTTAAGGCTGTCACAATCATCTTCTTTGCTACATTCTTTTCCTCATTTGTGGCATTGCTTACTTTTATTGTTTCCTCAAATTGGTCATAAACCCATTTAGCAAAGTAGTTTTGCCAAGAATTCTCCACAACATTTCTGTTCTTTCTTCTACCAGCCATTTCCATCAATAACATCCCAAAACTATAAACATCAGCTTTGTGTGAGATGCCTCCAATGTTTTTGTACAACAACTCAGGAGCCATGTATCCCATTGTTCCTCTTGCTGCTGTTAGAGATAAAGTACTTTCATCTATTCGGTACAACTTTGCCAGCCCAAAGTCAGAAATCTTTGGGTTGAAATTCTCATCAAGAAGAATGTTGTGAGGTTTGATATCAAAGTGTATGATTTGCATGTCACAACCTTGGTGTAGGTATTGAATTTCACGAGCCACACCTAGAGAAATGTCATACATTTTCTCGTAGCTTAAAGGTATGTTCTCTTGCTCTTGTGAAAATGTGTGCTTATCAAGAGAACCATTAGATATGAACTCATAGACAAGAGCTCGCTTTGTTCTCTCAGCACAAAATCCAATTAGCTGCACCACATTGACCTGACGTATTCTTCCAATGGTTGCAACTTCATTGATGAACTCTTGTCCATTGGTTTGGGACTGGCTCAAACCATAACTGTTACGATGCGTTTGCTCCGAAGCTCACCTTTATAGACAGAACCATGGCCTCCTTCACCTAACTTGTGCTTGAAACATTTGGTCATCCTTTTTATTTCAGAGTAAGAGTACCTGATGGGCATGAAATTATTGTGACTCTGTATAAAATCTTCAACCGTGTCATATCCGGATAAATGCCTCTTTCTCCATTTATATATCAAGAAGGCAATCACAAAGGGTGACCCAAGTACAGATTTTGCAATGAACCATCCTGTCGAAATAAGTCAAATTAGTAGAAAGCAGTAAGAAGTTAATGTTGCATATTCATCTGTTTTGCTATTAGAAAAGTATTTTTGAGTATACTCCCCATGCTTAAATTAATTTGCCCTTCTCTCTATTTTAAAAAAATTACACTCCCCTCTCATGAGAGGGGAAAATGCGATATATTTAGTCTATTTTTATGTTTTCCATTAAAACTCCACAAGCTCGAAGACTTGTTGGGCATGATAGCAACAATGTCGATGTAAATTATGGATCAGCTAGGGCATGAATGATGGGTTGGAGACAAAACTTGAGTCAGTTGAGCGATTCGAATGAGGATTGAGAATGGAATAATAGACCTAGTTTAGTAAACTTAACAATTCCCTCTATGAGAAGTACTAAGAACATACTATTTATCAGACTCTTTTTAACACATTCTTTTTTATTGAGTCACGTCACACACTAAAGTATAAACTCAAACTTGATTACACGTTAATCAAAGTTGAGTATGTGCTTTAGTGTGTGACGTGAACTAATAAAAAATAGTGTATTGAAAGGAGTGAGATAGATAATGTATTCTTAGCATTTCTCTTCCCTCCACTCCTTTTTAGTTCTCATTTTAGAGATTTTTTTGTGTTCCAAATTAAATGTCGTTTTAAAATTTCAACAAAAAATTAATTCTTTTCTACAAATTTTATCATTATTTTTTTCTTATTATATTAATTATTTAACACCTAGAATCTCTCAATATTTAATTTTCTAACTTCTATCTCTTTCTTATCACATATTTTATTGATCAATCACATTCTTTCTTTTTCAATTAATGAGTCAATGGGTAATATTATCTTTTACGATTATTTTTCTCTAAAATCAAGACTATTAAATTATTTTTTTAATACTAGTGTCATTTCCTTAAACGATAAATAAAAAGGAATGGTAAGAGTAACTCACACTTATTTTTTAAAGAACTTCATTTGTAACCTATCGTTCGTACCCTAGCTCGTCCTTGATCTGCGTTGACAGTGCTGCCATCATGGCCAATGAACAACACCTATAACTTTAACCCAACTGAATTGTGGTTGTTGCAACATTGAGTCTTCAACCCATAAAAGTTTTTATGATAAACATAAAAAAAGTGTAGTGCATTTCGCAATTTCATTTCTCATATGTGGGGAGTATAAATTTTTAACGTAGAGAGAAGAACAATATAATTTTAAAAGAACAATGTAATTTAAGCATCTTTCAATGGATGAGAGTATAATTTACTCTAGCATCTCTTAAGGGATGGAAGTATAATTTACTTCCTTTCTCTCTCTCTCTCTCTCTCTCTATATATATATATATGAATAGCCTCCACACCTTCATGTGGAGGTTAGCAATTTATATATATGATCTTTTTTATAGGAACTGTATAGTATATCAATGAGGTACTAAATACTTTTGAATTAATGTAAAATTTTATAAATATGATCTTTATGATAGAAACTTTAAATCTGATGGTGAATTTTGTGAAAAAATTATGCAATAAAAAGTTATTTAATGGTGTATGAGTGATTTTGATTTAAACTAATATAAGTTGATCCCTCCCTTATATATGCATGTGCCGGGGGTGAGAGGATCTACTTACTCAATGTGTAAGTCTTAAGAAATAAACTCTTACATTAATAAAGAGAAAAAATAATTAAATATAATTTTAATAAAGAAACAAATTTTAGTTATTAAGTCTATATATTAACTTAAAAAATAATATAATGTTGAATATAATTTACAATGTTTTTGTTTTTTATATATTTTAGAAGTTTATGTTGCATGTTCATCTGTTTTGCTATTAGAAAATATTTTGGAGTATACTCCCCATGCTCAAATTAATTTGTCATCCTCTCTATTTTAAAAAATTACACTCCCCTTTCGTGAGAGGGGAAAATGAGATACATTTAGTCTATTTTTATGTTTTTCATTAAAACTCCACAAGGTCGAAGACTGAAAGTATAGCCACCATCCTGTAGAGTTGAAGTCACAGGTGGTACTGTCCGTTGGACACAACAGCAACAATGTTGATGCAAATTAGGAATGAGCTAGGGCATGAATGATGGGTTGGAGATAAAGCTTGAGTCAATTGAGTGGTTTGAATGTGGATTGAGAATGGAATAATAGACCTAGTTTAGTAAAATTAACTATTCCCTCCATTCCTTTTTTGTTGTCGTTTTAGAGTTATTTTGTGCTCCAAATTAGATGTCGTTTTAAAATTCCAACATAGAATTAATTCTTTTGTACCAATTTTACCATTATTTTTTCCTACTCTATTAATTATTTAACACCTAGAATCTCTCAATATTTAATCATCTAACTTCTATCGCTCAATATTTAATCATCAAACTAAATCTTTACTGAATTGAATTGATACTTGTTGCAGGAAAGTGATTGGTTTATATACTTGTTTATGCGGAATTTTAGTTCAAAGATTCAGAATTAATTCCAACAAACAAATATATTTTATCAAACGAATGTGGGTTCACGAGTTATGTGGTAATCTCATTATAAAAATGGTTTTAACAGTAAACAGAAGAAATTTAAGAAATTTGAAGTAAAATAAACAGGAAAATGCAGAAAGGAAAGATTAAGGAAATTTAAAGAAACTTTGCAGGAATCTTAAAATGCAGAAAATTAATTGAAAGCATGTAAATGACACGAAATTAAAGTGCAGAATTTAAATGGAAAAACAAGAAAGAAAAGCAGATAAAAGTCACGAAGAATCAGTAAAGAAAATTTAAAAGACGAGATTGAAAAAGTAAAGAATTTTAAAGGAACATTGCATTAATTTAAATGACATGAAATGGTAAAGGAAGGCATACTTGGACAAAAATCCTTTAATCTGCTTCGGGTTGAGATGTTAGGATTTTGTATCGTAAAAAATAACCTCCCTTTTTACATTATGACTACTTGGTATTTATAGACAAATATCAAAAATAATCGACATCCTAAAAAGACTAACACGTTCGAGCGGTTTCTTCCTTCAAAAAGTATCCGCTTTTAAAAACCAAGACTCAACTATTCTTAACTAATTTTCGTCGACTTGATGTAATCTTCCCGTCGGATAAGTCTTCTTAAAAATATCAAGATATCACCACATTAGAATCTCCTCTTTATTCAATGCTATCTTTGTCGATTTCTCTGTTTAGCATTTCTGTCGGTTCAACACTTCAGAGAATTTCCTTAACCACCATCAACCGACGAACTGTCAAATCTTTATTTTTATTTCCAACAGATGCCCCCCAAAAAATTTTCTTTCGACGCCGACAGAAGAAAGAAAAATTTTTTAAATCAAAGGTCCTTTATATATATATATTTAAATCCAATCAGAACCTTTCATCAATACTGAATGTACCATAATCAATCTTATCATAGCAAACAATAAATAGCCGTTCCTAATAAATAGGGCTCATAATTACCCCTATTTTCTCGCAAAAACTACTTTTTCAAATTCCCACGACTCTTCACCTTTTTATCATTGTTTACCGTCTTCGAACTTTCACTTCTCTTCACTGTTCATCATCTTCAACATCTCACTCTAGCCCGTTTCCTTTGCAAACTCTTACCTTTTCCAATGGCTTCTAGCTCTCAAACTCCCAATGCACCAACAATAGATTTGGGTAATCATGCAGTCTTCACAGACCTAGTTCTGCAAAAGTCTGAACTTTGGCACTTCTCAAAGGTAATACTCCCCATTAGCGACTCTTCATTATCTTTGGATCCTCCGGCTGCTTTCTTGGGTCCAGTTCTGCCCAAGGAATCTATTACGGACGAAATAAATTCCTTTTTTCCTTTTCAGTGAAATTTACCATGTCATCAGAAAATTTCATCTTCTCTCAATGGAAAAATGGAAGAAGGCTTCTGTATTAATGTTGACTCTTATTTTGAGCTTCAGTAAGAATCGTAATATTCTTGATGAGCTTCAGTAATCATCGTAATAACCCAATGTTTTTAAAACATGGTTATTATGATGAGAATAGCTCATCTGGGAGTAGACGACCATTCAAAATCTCATCCAGGACAAGTTAAGGGTCGTCTGCTCCTTCCTCTTCCTCAGGTCCTACGAGCTCAATTTAGAACACATTCAGCTGGGGAGAAGCTTCTAGTTTATTGAGAATAGGTTTATTTCTCTGTTATCTTCCTTGACAATCAAACCAGATGTAACATCAGTATGTGATTTGTATTTGTCGAATATATGAATGAAATTTCATATTTACTCAATTTCTATCTTCACCTCATACATTGTCGGTTTATATGGCTTTAAATATTTGCCATCAATTGATTTAATCCTCAAACCAGAATTAACCTCGACAAATGCATAAGCATTCCCAGAAAATACTTGAGTAATTTTAAATGGTCCTTCCCATTTTGGGGACCATTTTCCATATTCTCGACAATTCTTATCCATGGGCAGAATAACTTTCCAAACCAAGTCACCAATCTTAAAAGATATATACTTAACTCGACTGTCGTAAAACTTTGCAATTCTTTCTTTCTGTCGAATCAAGTTTTCTAGAGCTACTAATCTTTCATCACTTAATTCGTTTAATTCATCAAACATCAAGTTCCAATAATGTTCAATTGGTAACTCGTCTTGTTTTTGAATTCGAATGGATTGAAGATTGATCTCAACTGGTAACACTGCATCATGACCATAAACTAACTTATATGGTGAAGTGCCCGTCGATTCTCTTGGTGAATTTCTATATGCCCATAGAATTTGATTAAGGGTATTATGCCAGTTTCGAAGTTGTCGACCAATATGCTTTTAATCAAATTTATGATTATTTTGTTCATGGCCTCTACTTGGCCATTCGCCTGAGCATAATATGGCGTGGACGTGAGCATTTTAATTTTCCTTGAACTGGCATATTCGACAACTTTCTTTCCAATGAATACCGATCCTTGGTCAGTTGTCAAAGTTTGTGGTATTCCAAACTGACAAACTATATTATCTTCAATAAAGTTAATCACATCCTGCTGGGTTACATCCTTCAAGGCTACAACCTCAACCCATTTGGTGAAGTAATCGACTCCTACTAGAATGTATTTGTGTCCTTTCGACGAGACAGGATGAATTTGGCCAATTAAATCCAAAGCCCATCCTCTGAAAGGCCAAGGTTTAACTATAGCGTGTAATTCACTGGCAAGAACATTTTGTATATGGCCATGTCTTTGACACTCTTCACAAGACTTAGCAAACATGATACAATCCCTAACTAGTGTTGGCCAATAATACCTTTGACGTCGAAGGACCCATTTCATCTTTTCACCTGCCTGATAAGCTCCACAAATTCCTTCGTGGACTTCTGCCAAGGCAATATAAGCCTCTGCTTCACTCAGGCAAACTTCTAAATTTCCATCGACAGACTTTCTATACAAGGCTCCCCCTAATACCACAAACTTCGATGCTCTATACTTGAGCTTTCTATGCACATCTTGACTGGGATTTTCCAAATAACTCAATATTGGTTGTCTCCAATCATTAATCGTCGAAATGTCGTTTTGTAGTACATCTCTTTCCTCTAATGAATATAAAAGTTCCCTTATTTCCATTAGATTTGTAAGAACCTTAGATGAAAGTCTATACCCAGAGGCTACTTGTGCTAATTCATTAGCCTCTTCATTTAAATCTCTGGAAATGTGTTCGACAGTTATCTCGTCGAATTGTTTCATTAGCTTACTTGCCACAACATAATATTTCATTAAATTCTCACTAACACATTTATATTTTTGGGCAAGTTGCTTAACGACCAACTGCGAATCACCAAATATATGCACATTACGTGCTTTCATTTCCACTAGTATCTCCAATCCGACAATCAAGGCTTCATATTCAGCCTCGTTGTTAGAACAAGCATATTTAAGTTCAAACATGAACTTGGTTGGAGTACCTTGAGGGGAAACAATTAAAATCCCAACTCCAATTCCATTTTGATGCCTTGAACCATCAAAATATAAACACCAAGGTTTTAAACCGACAAGTATTTATATTTTCTACATCCAGACAAGGATGATCGGCCAAGAAATCGGCAATTGCTTGGCCTTTTTACTCGCTTCATTGGTACATATTGTAAAGAAAATTCGACAAAGCAATAGTCCATTTTCCAATACGACCATTTAACACTTTGGTTTCGATAACATATATTTTATTACATCGGTTTTCGACATAAACAATATACATTACAAGGCATCATATAATACTTGAGCTTAGTACATGAGAAATACAATGCTAAACAAAGTTTCTCTATTGCACTATATCTTCTCTCGACATCATTTAAAACTCGACTAAGATAATACACGGCCACTTTCGACGTCATTTACATCCCGAGCCAAAGATACTTCCTATGGTTTCTTCGATGCTTGATATATACAATTTCAACGGTCGATGGGGCACCTGGAGGCATCATGACCGGTGGTTTTGTCAAATCGCTTTATCTGGTCGAAGGCTTCTTGGTGGCAAGGTTCCCACACAAAATCCTGTTCAGCCTTCAACTTGATCAATGGAGCAAAAACTCTGGTTCTTCCCGACAAGTTGGATATAAATCTTCTTAGGAAATTAACTTTGCCTAAAAAAGATTGCAATTCTTTATTGTTTGTTGGTGGTGTGGCCTCCAAAACTGCCTTGGCTTTATTCTTGTCCACCTCTGTACCTTTTTTATGAACTAAGAAACCCAAGAATTTGGCAGCCGACACTCCAAATCCACATTTTTCTGGATTCATCTTAAGGCTATGCTTCCTCATTCTGTCGAATGCCTGCCTTAAATTTATCAAATGGCTTTCCTTCGTTTCCGACTTGACAATGACATCGTCGATGTAGACTTCCATAAATTTTCCAATGACATCATGGAAAATTGTATTCATTGCCCTCTATTAATGGGCCCCGCATTTTTTAAACCGAAAGGCATGACTATCCATTCAAATGTTCCAATTGCTCCCCTGGACACTGAAGGCAGTTTTCGACACGTCCTCTTCGGCAATGAAAATTTGATTATAACCTGCATGGCCATCCATAAAACTTAATAATTCATGTCCAGATGCGGCATCAACTAACATGTCCGCAATTGGCATAGGATACTCATCCTTAGGTGTGGCAGTGTTCAAATTTCTAAAATCTACACATATTCTCAACTTACCATTTTTCTTAACTACAAGAACAATATTAGAAAGCCATTCGACATACCTGGTGGTTCTGATGAATTTGACTTTGAGCAATTTTTCAATCTCTTCTTTTATTTTTAATATCACCTTAGGTGCAAATCTCCTATTAGCTTGTCTAACAGGTCTGCATCCTTCTTTCAGAGGCAATCTGTGCTCGACAAGATCTCTACTCAATCCAGGCATTTCATCATAATCCCAGGCAAAACAATCCTTATATTCCATAATTAACCCGACAAGCTTTTCTTTAAAATCCTTTGGCAGAAATGAACTTACGAAAATGGGCCTTCTATCTGCTTCAGTGCCCAAGTTTATTTCTTCCAAAGGATCTTCCACTTCCACACTCTGCTTTTCATCAAACCCTTTTTCAAATCCTAAAGGGCCATCATCAATTATACAATCCGACATCACGCTCTCAGCAGTGAATACTGCTTTGTCGGCCAAATAAGCCGACAATTTTTCTGAATAATCATTAACAGTCATAACTAGTGCTTGGCCGATCTTCTTCGATCTTCTTCACCAGTCGTACACCAAACTGATCCCTCAAGCAAACTTCAAGTGCGTCCTCATTAATCACTCCACCACTTGTTGTTACTGGTTTAACACTTGGAGCATATATTCTGAAGTCGACATGAAGTTGCTGAAGATAGCAAGGACTGTTATCTGCTTCTATTACTTCAACTTAGTCTTCCTCATTCCAAAGAATGAGCTTTTGATGAACTGTTGATGGTATTGCTCCGACGGCATGAATCCAATCTCTCCCTAGCAGAAGATTGTAACTTGACTTCGTCGGTATTACTACAAATAATGTCGGCCTTACAACAGATCCGACTTGTACCTTTAACATCACCACTCCGTCTGATGGAGAAGTCTTACCACTGAAATTCGTGACTATCATGTTTGTCGACATCAAATATGACTCATCTTTCCCAAGTTTTTTAATCATGGCCCTTGGGATTAAGTTGATTGCTGCCCCCCCGTCGATCAAAACTCTATTAGTGGGTTTTCCTTCCAACAGAGCCTTAATGTGTAACGGTCGTAAATGAGCCTTCTGATCTTCTGTCGATTTTTCAAACTGAGCTGTATTGTCAAAGACTGTGATCATATTGTCTTGGAAAAGAAGCCAATGATCGTCGAGGTCATCCACATCTTCTTCATTCTCTCCAGTGTATTCAATTTCGTGATACCCTTCAAAATCTGCAGGTAACACCGAAACTAAATTGACACTCATTGACTTCAAGAATTCCTCTTCGTCAGACGGCTCTTCATCTAAATGCCTTCCAATCCTTAAGTAATCTTCCGACGGCAAATTGCTATCCATAGCCGTCAAGATATCATCCAGACTATCTTCCATGTTGATATCCATGTCGAATTGCTCCTCATCACCAAGGCCTAAAGGATCCTCTGGATCATTCAAGGCCTCAATAACTTCATCAGTCATTGGGTCTATATCTTGGCAGTCAGACTTTGCCAATCTTTCTCTTTCTTTTCTTATGTCGAGCATTTTCTTCCTCCACTCAACATCTTGATCTGGGTCTTCTAGAATTCTCCTGATTTCTTCATTCGACCAGTCTTCAATATTACTGTTTCCCATTCCAGAGTCCTTAACCTGCTCTTTTCCAACTATTGGTTTTGCAACACTCGAACTGATTGACTCCTGGTCTTTTTCGACGGGTAAACTATTCTCTCTTGCCTTCTCTCTTGCCTCTTTTTCTGCTGCTATCAATCTGATAAACACATATTTTATTCATTAAGAAACCCTTATATTTAGTCATTTACACTCTCCATATTCTTAATTGATTGAGTTTGACATGATTTTGTGAGTTTGAGCTCAAATTGGTCCTAATTGAATATTTTCAGCATTATTGAGATTTTACACTGTTTCTGTATTTTGGTCATAACTTGAGTTCCTGATATCTGAAAATCATGAATTTTATCTTGTAGGAAAGCTAAGAGGAAGCTCTACAACTTTGATGAAGAGCTCGAAGTCCGATTCAGATGTCTAAGGGACCTAAGTTTACATGGAAGTCAGAATACGGGTTCTGTCAGTAGAATCCGAACAGTGTGCACTCATAAAATCATATCTCAAGATGTAATAATGGAGATGGGATGAAATTTGGATAGTGGATAGTCAAGATCCAAATAAACAACTTTCATGAAGAACACATTTTCAGAAAAAGAAGTCTAGTAGGTCATTTTGAGCTTGCAAGTCGGAACAGAGGTGCTGAAGTTGGGTTTGAGCAACCTACGGTATTTGGGACATATCTTAGGCTTAAGGAAGCCAAATTGGACGAATCAGCTATCCATTTTATAGCCAAGACAAGGATCTACAACTTTCATGAAGAACACTTTTCGTGGTTCTGAATTATAGTGGGTCGTTTTTGGCTTCCAAGTCAGACACGAAATTTTCGTCCTCAACCACCCACTCATCCATCCACTAATCCACTCATCCATCCACTAATCCACTCATCCACTCATCCACTCATCCACTAACTCACCCATTCATCCACTCATACACTAATCCAACCACTTAACCACTCCACCCACTCATCCACTAATCCATCCACTCACCCATTCATGTCCATAATTTCCCACTCACCAAAAGTCCTTTGGCATTTTTCACTAATTCAACCACTCAACCATTCCACTCACTCATCCACTAAACCAATCCACTAAACCAACTCACTAATCCATCCACTCAAACACTTCACTCACTCACCCACTCATCCACCCACTTCCCTTTGTCATTTTGTTACCTTAGACTTCTATAAAAGGCACCATTTATCATGAACAAGATGGAACTCTCCTTCATTTTCTCTCTTAGTTTCTTGTTTCTTCATAGTTTCTTCTTGTTTCTTCATAGTTTTTCTTGTGATTTCTTTCTAGCTATGTGTAACTAAACCTCCCTTGGTTAAGGGGGTGATGAAACCGCTAGTATTAATGTTGTAAACTTTGCATATTTGATTATTTCAACACGGTTATGTTTTTATTCATATATTTACAATCTATTGTTGGTATGAAGGTTTTTGTACTTGTTCCTACTTTCAAAGTAGTAGATCTAGGTTTATTATGCGCGGTTGCGTAGTAGATCTAGTGGGATGTATGATGTTCTTGTGGGTATAATTATCTTTGTGCTATTTGCCGCTTATAAAAGTGGTAGATCTGGGTTTATTATGCTTGTGATTGCGGTATTAGATCTAGAGAAATATATGTTCTAAGTAATTTAATCCCGGTGTGTGATTAGACCTTAGTGTAATTAGTTTTCTAAATCTTAATGCAATTGTTGGATAGTTGTAAGAGCGGTTGCTTTATGACTAATCGGTGATTAGGAGTTGATTTGAATTTGCTAAATTGACCAACACGTAAGGAAAACAGAGATTTACTCTCACAATTGCATAAAAACATAATTGAGCATGTTGGAATAAAAAGGATATGTGGATTTACATTATCATATAAATCTAGTGGTGGATTCAATCTCTTAACCAATTTTCTTATATTGTTGATTTCAGTTTGTTTATTGTTATCTTTGAAGTTTGTTCATTGTTCATCAAAACTCCAAAACCCCCTTTTACTTGTTTATTGTTAATCAGAGTCTAAATTGGGAATTGTTTAATAGTGTTAATTGAATTGGTTCTCTGTGGATCGACCCTTACTAACTACAACTAGTTGTAAGGTTTTTATTTTCTGGTGGGCCTGACAACTGATTTTTATCTTAATTTTAATCACTACATCCGCACGCATCACAATCCAATTGGCCATTTCCTTTTTGTTTTGTTTGGAATTGGCCTTCGAACTTGCTTACCCCTTCTGATTTCTTCCAACTTTTCTTGTCGGATTTTATCATTAGTGTTAAGCCGTCCGATTGCATTTGTCGTTGGCTCCCCTGGGAATGATCCCTTGGTAACAACACTTTTTAACTTTTTATCATCTTTATCTTGATCAGGCATGGGTTTCTTTTCGACCACCAAACAACCTGCTTCTACGGGCTGTTCCTTGAACACTAGCCCTTCAGCCATATCTTTTCTCTTCTGTGCTTGTCTTAATCTCTGTAATCTCCTTTTCTTGCTTTTCGACATTAGAAGAACCTTTGATGGCCCTGCTTCATCTTGGCCAATTGAAGTTTTTCCTAAATTGATCCTTCCATTCTTGTAGTCTTCATTCCAAAAAGGTTGATCCCTTTGGAAATTACTCCTCCTGGCGGACACATTCCGTCGAAAATACGTATCTCCATCCATTACGGAATTCTTCATCCACCTATTCACAACAACATTAGCAGGTGGCACCCTAGTCTTAAAGGGTCTGACATGAGCTTTGTTTCCTACAAACCCCTATGATTCGACTAACCAACCATTCATGTTAGGCCTAGGCATGTAAACTTGCTTTGGCCTTGGAGCATGAAAAGTATTATGTGGTCTCCAGGTTTTTCTGTCGAGAACTTTTTTCTTTCCCGGCTGGATACTCGGTTGTTCTTCAGCAGCTTTTTTCGCAGCAAGCTCATCATATACTGTATTACACCTTAGGCACAACCTTACTTTGCCCTCATCTTTCTTTCTTTCAAGAAATGCTTCGAGAGACTCACCTGGCTTAGGATATACGTCGGTTGCATCCTTTGTATCTACGTTGAATTCTTGCAATCTCCTAATGTTGAGCATCCCAACATTTAAAGGAACTTGCTGATCAACACAACATACTTCAGCCTGAAACGGATCTGTGTCAACTTTCATATCCGCTTTAAGCTTGTCAGCAAACTTCAGACGCCTATCCATTATTGCTTTTTGAATTAAGTCTCTGAAACGAACACATTCATTAGTAACATGACCGAAATTATTATGAAATTTACAATATTTGCGGTCTTTAATTTCATCCAACTTTAACAACTTATGGCCTTCCGACAGTTTAATCTATTTATCTTTTAGTAACAAATCAAAAATCTTGTCGGCTTTAGTTACGTCAAATGTATATGTTTTTCTATTAACGTAACACATTTTCTCCTTATTTCTAGTAGGCTGTAATACCTGACAAACATAAGGAGGACCATTCTGAAGTTCAGCAATGTTAACTTCGAACTCATCATCGCTGCCTTCAAACTCATTGTCGGATTCATTTAATCCGACAAACGCCACCTTTTCTCTTTTAAGAAATCTTTTTTGTTTTTGAATCTTTTCAACTTTTAATTGTTCTATTTGCCTAACTTTTTCACCTAGCTGGGCAAGATCAATCAAATGTTGATTCACGAACTTCTTCCTTATATAATAATCTAAACCGTTTGCAGCTATCTTTACTATTTCAACCTCAGGTATAGGAGTAAAACATCTACTCCTCATTTGTCGAAACCTAGCAAGATAGTCATCCACAGTTTCATTATACATCCTTTTGATGTTGAAAAGATCTGTAAGTCCTACTTTCAAATCCCCTCTAAAAAATTGATCATGAAAGCTTCTTTCTAATTGAGCCCAAGAATGGACTGAATTTGGCCTTAATGTCGAAAACCAGGAAAAAGCATTCTTTGTGAGGGAACTTGGGAAGAATCTCATTTTAAGGCCTTCAACAATGGCCAACTCCCCATTTCTATTGTAAACCGTGCAATATGTTCGACGGTCGATTCCTCACTTTCTCCTGCAAACTTGGAAAGTTTTGGAATCTTAACTCCTCTAGGCAACTCTGCCTGTTGGACCCATTCAGGAAATGCTGATACAAAATATGGTTGGTTGGCGTAGCCAACGTTAAAACCAAACCTATTCAGCACTTGTTCCACCACTTGGTTTACATTTTGTTCAATTACTTGGTGCCCCCCAAGATTTTGTCGAAGCAACCTCATGGCTACATCATTTCTGGCCATTTGATCTTCATTTCCTCGACGGAGCATATGGACATTTCCATATTCCAAACGGGGCTGATCATTTTGGCCTGGTTGGTCTAAGTTTTGTTGATTTTGTCCCACATTTGCCTGAGGTGCGACCATTTCTCTATTTACCCCAAGCTGGGCTCCCTGAATATTATCATTGGCTACATCACCTAGTCCTAAGGCTTGGTTTAGCCTTGCCATTTGCTGAGCCAATGCACTGCAAACGTTATTTGTATTTTCCATGATTGGCGTAATCACAGCACCCATTTGCTGAGTGAACATATGCACCATATCATGATTACTCTCATCCATCTGTTGTCGAAAACTGGCCAAAGAATTCATAGTTGGCCCTGTTATATTTTGGGGATTATCTCTCGACATGTTTAGAAAAACTGGTCCCAAATTCAATCTCTCTTGTCGAAAGGGAGTTGGATTGCTTGTACTTGCAACCCCTACTCTTTGGCTACCAAAACTTGCCAAGGCCGAACTTATCTGTGGTTGGCCTTGTGAAGCTACTGATTGTCCGACAGTATTAGTTAAAGTAGCGCCAAGTCCCGTTTGTGCCATAATAGGAGGTACATAATTCGGTGGCAACCCATATTGGGGCACAAACCTCGAATTTGAATTTATTATGCTTTGGTTACTTGGCTGACTCGGCGATAGCTGAGTCATTCCAGGCAACACTTGTTCTGCTACTGGATTACTCCGGAGAGCACCAGTTGCTATAACATCCTCTACCGACCCAGTATTAACGATATTTGAGGGTGGCACAGTAACGGCTGTCGAAGGTGTATCCGACGCCTGACTACTTATATTACTCATGGTTTGCGTATTCTGAGAAGAGTAGATAAATCTTCCACTCCTTAAACGCATAAAACCATTTCTTATGACACTACGAGTTACTCTAAACTCGTCCCACTAGGCGTGCCAATTTGTTTATGCGGAATTTTGGTTCAAAGATTCAAAATTAATTTCAACAAATAAATATATTTTATCAAACGAATGTGGGTTCACGAGTTATGTGGTAATCTCATTATAAAAATGGTTTTAACAGTAAACAGAAGAAATTTAAGAAATTTGAAGTAAAATAAACAGGAAAACGCAGCAAAGAAAGATTAAGGAAATTTAAAGAAACTTTGCAGGAATCTTAAAATGCAGAAAATTAATTGAAAGCATGTAAATGGCACGAAATTAAAGTGCAGAATTTAAATGGAAAAACAGTAAAGAAAAGCAGATAAAAGTGCGAAGAACTGTAAAGAAAATTTAAAAGACGAGACTGAAAAAGTAAAGAATTTTAAAGGAACATTGCATTAATTTAAATGACATGAAATGGTAAAGGAAGGCATACTTGGACAAAAATCCTTTAATCTGCTCGGGTTGAGATGTTTGGATTTTGTATCAGCAAATAACCTCCCCTTTTTACATTATGACTACTGGTATTTATAGACAAATATCAAAAATAACTGACATCCTAAAAAGACTAACACGTTCGAGCGGTTTCTTCCTTGAGCAAGTATCCGTTTTTCGACGAAACCAGCACTCAACTATTCTTAACCAATTTTCGTCGACTTGATGTAATCTTCCTGTCGGATAAGTCTTCTTAAAAACATCAGTATATCAGCCACATTAGAACCTCCCTTTTTATTCAATGCTACTGTCGATTTCTCTGTTTAGCATTTCTGTCGGTTCAACACTTCAGAGAATTTCCTTAACCACCATCAACCGACGAACTACCAAATCTTTATTTTTACTTCCAACAATACTATAATAGAAAACTCAAGTTACTAACAGAATTCTACCTGCTAACAACCTGTTAACTAATATTGCTAACCAACTCTGAGTTTAACTAATTCATAACAGAATACTAACAGCATAAACTAACTCTAACATGCCCCTGCAATATGAACCCCTTCCTGAGGTAGATTTGTAACATTCAGTTTATCTCTGAACAACAGAAATTTTGCTGGAGCTAAAGGCTTTGTAAGTGCATCAGCAGGTTGATCATCAGATGTGATATGTTAAATGATCACTTCTTGCTACATAACTTTGTCTCTCACAAAGAACAAATCCAACTCCATGTGCTTTATTTTATTATGTAATATTGGATTGTGAGATAGAAGAACAATGCTCATGTTGTCACAGTAGATGATAGGTTTACTCACATTGACCTGCAATTCAATAAGCAAAGATTGGATCCAAGTTAACTCAGTCACAGTGGAGGCTAAGCTTCTATATTCATATTCAGTGCTAGACTGAGCCACCACTTGTTGCTTCTTAGACCACCATGAGACCAAGTTTCCTCCAAAAAATACACATACACTAGACGTGGACCTCCTATCATCTAAATCACTTCCCCAATCTGCATCACAGTATCCTTGTAGAGCCAGGTGTGTTGGATTTTGTAAACAAAGACCATAATTCAGAGTACCATTAAGATACCTAAGAATTCGTTTCACTGACTTCCAATGACTATCTAATGGTTGATGCATGAATTGACATGCTTTGTTGACTGAATAAGATAATTCTGGTCTGGTAATGGCCATGTACTGAAGTGCCCCAACGATGGACCTGTACAATGTTGGTTCTGAAAAGATGTCAGTACCATTTTTGGATAGTTTAGTACCAGTGGTCATTGGAGTAGTTACTCCTTTAGCTGTAAGCATATTAGCTTGAGTAAGAAGATCTCTAACATACTTGGACTAACTGAGATGAAGACTACCATCAAGTAAAGTATAAACCTCAATTCTCATAAAATAATGAAGAGAACCAAAATATTTTAAGGCAAACTTATCATTGCGACTGAGAACTAATTGAGAAATAAAGTTAGTGGAGGTGCCTATAAGGATGATATCATCCATATATACTAAGATATAGGTACAATTATCTACAGTCTTCCTAATAAACAGAGATGAATCACATTTGCTAGAAACAAAGCCAAAATGATGTAAAGTTTGTGCTAGTTTCTCAAACCAAGCTCTTGGAGCTTGTTTGAGACCATAGATAGCTTTATCCAGCTTGCAAACTAATGTACTATCTAATGAAACAAAACCAGGTGGCTGAGACATGAAGACTTCCTCATGAAGTTGCCCATTAAGAAAGGCATTGTCGACATCTAGTTGTTTGAGGGGTCAACCATGCAGCAAAGCTAAGGTTAAAATGATTCGAATGGTTGTTGGTTTAACCACATGTGAGAAGGTTTCTGTGTAATCAAAACCATATTCTTAATGAAAACCCTTGGCAACAAATCTTGCTTCATATTCTGAATTGAACCATCAGGATTTTCCTTAACTTTGAACACTCATTTATAGCCTATTGGCTTTCTGTTTGGAGGAAGTGGTACCAAATGCCAAGTATTATTAGCAAGTAATGCATTATACTCAGCATGCATAGCTGCAGTCCAGTCAAATGATAAGAAGGCTTCTTCAGCAGAGGTGGGAATGAGATGAGTAAGATAAACCTTTGGTTTAAAGATACCAGTTTTAGCTCGAGTAGTCATTGGATGAGATAGTAGGGCAGGTACTGAACTGGATGTGAGACTGGAATTTGTGATGAAAGTGGAGTCAGGAAGGACAAAAGGAATAGGTGATGACACTGAAGTGACTGAATTATGAAGAGGAAGTGTTGATACTACAGTACCTATATGAGCAGGAGACCTAAGTGGTGTAGTTTCTGGATGAATAGAAATATTGGTAGAGCTAAGTGGTGAAGTAGAGACAAGTGTGGGAGAAGTAACCGGAACCAGTAGATGGAAGTGATATAAGAATTGGTGGAGTGGCTGAGACAGAAATAGTAGCAGGAGAAGGAGAGTTGGTAGAAAGTGAATTTGTGAGCTTAGAGAATGGAAACAGAAGCTCATTAAACATAACATCTTTAGATATGTAAATTCTGTTTGTTGGAAAATGGAGACACTTGTACCCTTTGTGAGAAGGACTGTACCCAAGAAAAATGCATTCAAGACTTCTAAACTGCAACTTGTTGGAATTATAAGACCTGAGATTGGGGTAGCAGGCACATCCAAAGGTTCTAAGAAAGGAATAATTTGGATTTTTGTTATAAAGCTTCATATATGGAACCTGACCAGACAAGGAGGAAGAAGGCAACATGTTAATGAGAAATGTTGTTGTTTGAAAAGCATGATCCCAAAAGGAGAGAGGTAGGGAAGCATGAGCCAAAAGTGTAAGGCCAAGCTCATTAATTTGTCTATGCTTCTTCTCAATAACACCATTCTGATGATGGGTGTATGGACAAATTAACCTATGACTAATTCCTAGTGAAGTGAGATAGGAAAATAATGGTCTAAACTCACCACCCCAATCACTTTGAACAACCTTTATTTTATATCCAAACTGAAGTTCAATTGTTTATTGATAGAGCTTGAAAGTGGAAAGGGTATCTGACTTGAATTTTAGAAGATACAACTAAGTAAATCTGGTGTGTGCATCAACAATACTGAGATAGTATTTATAACCAGTGGAGGTTGCCACAGGTGTAGGATCCCATAAATCCATGAATATCAGTTCAAATGGTGTATTGTAAGTGGAAGTGGACTGATGAGAAGGGTGTTGATGACTTTTGCCAAGACAACAAGCTGCACAAAAGTAAAAAATTGTCTTATGTGGAACAGATATAGCACATGAATGCAATACTTGTTGCATAACTTTGGCATTAGGATGGCCTAGTCTGTTATGCCAAACAGAAAATGGTGAACCAGAAATTGCAGCAAAAGTTGTAGTTTTATTATGAAAATTTGAAGTATAGGGTACAGAAGCACAATGTGCTTGATTATTGGATGAACAACAAATAGAATAAAATAATGGTAAACTGGAATTACAATTTCCTTTACAATTGATGCTATCAAAACTATTGGAGTTGTCAGTACAAAAGGAATTTACAGATTTTTTAGATGAATAGGAAATAGGAAAAACATTTGCTGAAGGACAACTTGAAGTTGAACTCTGTTGACAAGCTACTTGTGGCAATTGCTGACTTGTAATGCCTGATCTGTGAGGGAAAAACTAAGAGAACTTGTACAAACTATCAGGACCAACAGTACCTTGAAGTAAAACTTCATGATTGGCCTGAGATTTGACATAGCAAAAATTAGAATGGAACTCAAAATAGACATTATTGTCATGAGCAAATTTACTTACACTGACTAAATTTTTAGTAATGTTAGGAACATGAAGCAAATCAGTAAAACGAAAAGTAATAAAAGGATTGAAAGGAGATGTAACACAAGATTGACCAACACTAGCAATTTGCAAACCTGATCCATTGCCTAGCCAAATTTGATCAGATCCAGTATATGGAGCTTGATGTGCAAAGTTTGATGCATCAGGTGTAACATGAGTTGTGACACCAGAGTCAGGATACCAAGCATTATCATGCACAATAGAGGGTGTAGCAACCATAACATTGACAGAGGAAGGATAGGATGATGTAGTGTTAGGATAGGACTGATAAGAATTGAGAGATGTGTTTGACTGGAACACTAAAGAAGAAGGTTGAATACTAGCACAAGATGGTGAAAACTGGGATGACTGAAAAGATTGTGAGGACTGAGGTGAATGAAAATAGGAAGGTTGAGGTGAAGGAAATTGTGGTGACTGAGAATGCTGAAATCTTGGAGATTGATAATGCTGAAATGACTGAAAACCAGAAAATGAAGGTGAGGGTGAAACTGATGGTGGTGGCTGAAAATATGGATCAAACCTATGCCAGCAAGTTAAGGATGTATGACCAGACTTGTGACACAACTGACAAGAAATGTTGGATCTACCTCTACCTCGACCACCTCTGCCTCGAAATCTTCCACCAAACTGTGGACCTTGATCTGAAGAATTACCTCTAAAATTTGTGAAATTCACTGAATAATCACCTTTAAAGTCAAAAAATTTAGAAATATCAAATAGACCTTGTGACTGATTAGTAAGCTGAGGTATATGCTGAGTAGTAAATTGAGGTAAATGCAACTGTGAAACAGAATTATCAACGGATGTAACATTGGCCAAATTAACAGAAACTAGATCAGGATTAGTAGAGACCATAGTCTTTTCAATTCTTGTCTCTTGAAGTAGTAATAGAGACTTAACATCACTTACAGTATATGGATCTAATCTCGAGTTGACCAGAGTGACAAATGTGTCATATTCATCAGGAAAACCATCCAAGATGATTTCAACATGTTCTTGTGCACTAACAAGATGGCCAATCGAAACCAGAGAATCAATAAGAGATTTAATGCAAAGCAAGTATTCATTAATTGTTCGAGAACCTTTCTTAGTTGTTCGAAGCTCAGCCTTGAACTACCTAATGTGTGCTCTGGTTTGAGTTGCAAAATGTGACTCAATCTGGTGCCATACTTGCCAAGAAAAATCACTACCTACAACACGTGTAAGCATGCCTTCTGAAAGCGAAGAAAGAAGCCAAGAGGGTAGAAGTTGATCTTATTGCTCCCAGATCTGATACTCAGGTGAGACATTATGAGAAGCAGCATCTTCAAGAGATCGAAATTTAGGTGGAACAACTTCAACACCTTCAATATACTGAGAAAGATTGTGACCTTTGATTGCAGTAAGGATTTGTTGTTTCTACAGTAGATGATTTTTATGATCTAGCTTTATCGTAATAGAATGGTTGAATGTAACTTGAGATCTGGTTGTTGAAGTAGTGGAATCTGCAGGATCATTTGCTGTTGATACCATGTTGAGATTTGAGGTGTAATAGATGAGAAAAGAAAATGAGAGAAAGATAGAAGAAGTAACAGAGAAAATGAAAGAAAATGTTCAGAGAACAAGATGAACATTCAAGCTAAATCTTTACTGAATTGAATTGATACTTGTTACAGGAAAGTGATTGGTTTATATACTTGTTTATGCGGAATTTTGGTTCAAAGATTCAGAATTAATTCCAACAAACAAATATATTTTATCAAACGAATGTGGGTTCACGAGTTATGTGGTAATCTCGTTATAAAAATGATTTTAACAGTAAACAGAAGAAATTTAAGAAATTTGAAGTAAAATAAACAGGAAAATGCAGAAAGGAAAGATTAAGGAAATTTAAAGAAACTTTGCAGGAATCTTAAAATGCAGAAAATTAATTGAAAGTATGTAAATGGCACGAAATTAAAGTCAGAATTTAAATGGAAAAACAAGAAAGAAAAGCGGATAAAAGTGCGAAGAACTGTAAAGAAAATTTAAAAGACGAGACTGAAAAAGTAAAGAATTTTAAAGGAACATTGCATTAATTTAAATGACATGAAATGGTAAAGGAAAGCATACTTGGACAAAAATCCTTTAATCTGCTCGGGTTGAGATGTTAGGATTTTGTATCAGCAAATAACCTCCCATTTTTACATTATGACTACTGGTATTTATAGACAAATATCAAAAATATCTGACATCCTAAAAAGACTAACACGTTCGAGCGGTTTCTTCCTTCAGCAAGTATCCGCTTTTCGACGAAACCAACACTCAACTATTCTTAACCAATTTTCGTCGACTTGATGTAATCTTCCTGTCGGATAAGTCTTCTTAAAAACATCAGTATATCAGCCACATTAGAATCTCCCTCTTTATTCAATGCTACTGTCGATTTCTCTGTTTAGCATTTCTGTCGGTTCAACACTTCAGAGAATTTCCTTAACCACCATCAACCGACGAACTGCCAAATCTTTATTTTTACTTCCAACAGATGCCCCCCAAAAAATTTTCTTTCGACACCGACAGAAGAAAGAAAAAATTTTTAAATCAAAGGTCCTTTATATATATATATATTTAAATCCAATCAGAACCTTTCATCAGTACCTGAACGGCCATAATCAATCTTATCATAGCAAACAATAAATAGCCGTTCCTAATAAACAGGGCTCATAATTACCCCTATTTTCTAGCAAAAACTACTTTTTCAAATTCACACGACTCTTCACCTTTTCATCACTTTTTACCATCTTCAAACTTTCACTTCTCTTCACTGTTCATCATCTTCAACCTCTCACTCTAGCCCGTTTCCTTTGCAAACTCTTACCTTCTCCAATGGCTTCTAGCTCTCAAACTCCCAACGCACCAACAACAGAATTGGGTAATCATGCAGTCTTCAAAGACCCAGTTCTGCAAAAGTCTGAACTTTGGCACTTCTCAAAGGTAATACTCCCCATTAGCGACTCTTCATTATCTTTGGATCCTCCGGCTGCTTTCTTGGGTCCAGTTCTGCCCAAGGAATCTATTACGGACGAAATAAATTCCTTTTTTCCTTTTCAGTGAAATTTACCATGTCATCAGAAAATTTCATCTTCTCTCAATGGAAAAATAGAAGAAGGCTTCTGTATTAATGGTGACTCTTATTTTGAGCTTCAGTAAGAATCGTAATATTCTTGATGAGCTTCAGTAATCATCGTAATAACCTAATGTTTTTAAAACATGGTTATTATGACGAGAATAGCTCATCTGGGAGTAGACGACCATTCAAAATCTCGTCCAGGACAAGTTAAGGGTCGTCTGCTCCTTCCTCTTCCTCAGGTCCTACGAGCTCAATTTAGAACACATGCAGCTGGGGAGAAGCTTCTGGTTTATTGAGAATAGGTTTATTTCTCTGTTATCTTCCTTGACAATCAAACCAGATGTAACATCAGTATGTGATTTGTATTTGTCGAATATATGAATGAAATTTCATATTTACTCAATTTCTATCTTCACCTCATACATTGTCGGTTTATATGGCTTTAAATATTTGCCATTAATTGATTTAATCCTCAAACCAGAATTAACCTCGACAAGTGCATAAGCATTCCCAGAAAATACTTGAGTAATTTTAAATGGTCCTTCCCATTTTGAGGACCATTTTCCATATTCTCGACAATTCTTATCCATGGGCAGAATAACTTTCGAAACCAAATCACCAATCTTAAAAGATTTATACTTAACTCGACTGTCGTAAAACTTTGCAATTCTTTCTTTCTGTCGAATCAAGTTTTCTAGAGCTACTAATCTTTCATCACTTAATTCGTTTAATTCATCAAACATCAAGTTCCAATAATGTTCAATTGGTAACTCGTCTTGTTTTTGAATTCGAATGGATTGAAGATTGATCTCAACTGGTAACACTGCATCATGACCATAAACTAACTTATATGGTGAAGTGCCCGTCGATTCTCTTGGTGAATTTCTATATGCCCATAGAATTTGATTAAGGGTATTATGCCAGTTTCGAGGTTATCGACCAATATGCTTTTTAATTAAATTTATGATTACTTTGTTCATGGCCTCTACTTGGCCATTCGCCTGAGTATAATATGGCGTCGACGTGAGCATTTTAATTTTCCTTGAACTGGCATATTCGACAACTTTCTTTCCAATGAATACCGATCCTTGGTCAGTTGTCAAAGTTTGTGGTATTCCAAATCGACAAACTATATTATCTTCAATAAAGTTAATCACATCCTGCTGGGTTACATCCTTCAAGGCTACAGCCTCAACCCATTTGGTGAAGTAATCGACTCCTACTAGAATGTATTTGTATCCTTTCGACGAGACAGGATGAATTTGGCCAATTAAATCCAAAGCCCATCCTCTGAAAGGCTAAGGTTTAACTATAGCGTGTAATTCACTGGCAGGAACATTTTGTATATGGCCATGTCTTTGACACTCTTCACAAGACTTGGCAAACATGATACAATCCTTAACTAGTGTTGGCCAATAATACCTTTGACGTCGAAGGACCCATTTCATCTTTTCACCAGCCTGATGAGCTCCACAAATTCCTTCGTGGACTTCTGCCAAGGCAATATATGCCTCTGCTTCACTCAGGCAAACTTCTAAATTTCCATCGACAAACTTTCTATACAAGGCTCCCCCTAATACCACAAACTTCGATACTCTATACTTGAGCTTTCTATGCACATCTTGACTGGGATTTTCCAAATAACTCAATATTGGTTGTCTCCAATCATTAATCGTCGAAATGTCGTTTTGTAGTATATCTCTTTCCTCTAATGGATATAAAAGTTCCCTTATTTCCATTAGATTTGTAAGAACCTTGGATGAAAGTCTATACCCAGAGGCTACTTGTGCTAATTCATTAGCCTCTTCATTTAAATCTCTGGAAATGTGTTCGACAGTTATCTCGTCGAATTGTTTCATTAGCTTACTTGCCACAACATAATATTTCATTAAATTCTCACTAACACATTTATATTCTTGGGCAAGTTGCTTAACGACCAACTGCGAATCACCAAATATATGCACATTACGTGCTTTCATTTCCACTAGTATCTCCAATCCGACAATCAAGGCTTCATATTCAGCCTCGTTGTTAGAACAAGCATATTTAAGTTCAAACATGAACTTGGTTGGAGTACCTTAAGGGGAAACAATTAAAATCCCAACTCCAATTCCATTTTGATGCCTTGAACCATCAAAATATAAACACCAAGGTTTTAAACCGACAGTATTTATATTTTCTACATCCAGACAAGGATGATCGGCCAAGAAATCGGTAATTGCTTGGCCTTTTACTGCTCTCATTGGTACATATTGTAAAGAAAATTCTGACAAAGCAATAGTCTATTTTCCAATACGACCATTTAACACTGGTTTCGATAACATATATTTTATTACATCAGTTTTTGACATAACCAATACATTACAAGGTATCATATAATACTTGAGCTTAGTACATGAGAAATACAATGCTAAACAAAGTTTCTCTATTGCACTATATCTTCTCTCGACATCATTTAAAACTCGACTAAGATAATACACGACCCTTTCGACATCATTTACATCCTGAGCCAGCATACTTCCTATGGTTTCTTCTGATGCTGATATATACAATTTCAACGGTCGATGGGGCACTGGAGGCATCATGACCGGTGGTTTTGTCAAATACTGCTTTATCTGGTCGAAGGCTTCTTGGTGGCAAGGTTCCCACACAAAATCCTGTTCAGCCTTCAACTTGATCAATGGAGCAAAAACTCTGGTTCTTCCCGACAAGTTGGATATAAATCTTCTTAGGAAATTAACTTTGCCTAAAAAAGATTGCAATTCTTTTTTGTTTGTCGGTGGTGTGGCCTCCAAAACTGCCTTGGTTTTATTCTTGTCCACCTCTATACTTTTTTTATGGACTAAAAAACCCAAGAATTTGGCAGCCGACACTCCAAATCCACATTTTTCTGGATTCATCTTAAGGCTATGCTTCCTCATTCTGTCGAATGCCTGCCTTAAATTTATCAAATGGCTTTCCTTCGTTTCCGACTTGACAATGACATCGTTGATGTAGACTTCCATAAATTTTCCAATGACATCATGAAAAATTGTATTCATTGCCCTCTGATAAGTGGCCCCTGCATTCTTTAAACCGAAAGGCATGACTATCCATTCAAATGTCCCAATAGCTCCTGGACACCTGAAGGCAGTTTTCGACACGTCCTCTTCGGCAATGAAAATTTGATTATAACCTGCATGGCCATCCATAAAACTTAATAATTCATGTCCAGATGCGGCATCAACTAACATGTCCGCAATTGGCATAGGATACTCATCCTTAGGTGTGGCAGTATTCAAATTTCTAAAATCTACACATATTCTCAACTTACCATTTTTCTTAACTACAGGAACAATATTAGAAAGCCATTCGACATACCTGGTGGTTCTGATGAATTTGGCTTTGAGCAATCTTTCAATCTCTTCTTTTATCTTTAATATCACCTCGGTGCAAATCTCCTATTAGCTTGTCTAACAGTGCTCCAGATCCTTCTTTCGGAGGCAATCAGTGCTCGACAAGATCTCTACTCAATCCAGGCATTTCATCATAATCCCAGGCAAAACAATCCTTATATTCCATAATTAACCCGACAAGCTTTTCTTTAAAATCCTTTGGCAGAAATGAACTTACGAAAATGGGCCTTCTATCTGCTTCAGTGCCCAAGTTTATTTCTTCCAAAGGATCTTCCACTTCCACACTCTGCTTTTCATCAAACCCTTTTTCAAATCCTAAAGGGCCATCATCAATTATACAATCCGACATCACGCTCTCAGCAGTGAATACTGCTTTATCGGCCAAATAAGCTGACAATTTTTCTGAATAATCATTAACACTCATAACTAGTGCTTAGCCGATCTTCTTCGGTCTTCTTCACTAGTCGTACACCAAACTGATCCCTCAAGCAAACTTCAAGTGCGTCCTCATTAATCACTCCACCACTTGTTGTTACTGGTTTAACACTTGGAGCATATATTCTGAAGTCGACATGAAGTTGCTGAAGATAGCAAGGACTGTCATCTGCTTCTATTACTTCAACTTAGTCTTCCTCATTCCAAAGAATGAGCTTTTGATGAACTGTTGATGGTATTGCTCCGACGGCATGAATCCAATCTCTCCCTAGTAGAAGATTGTAACTTGACTTCGTCGGTATTACCACAAATAATGTCGGCCTTACAACAGATCCGACTTGTACCTTTAACATCACCACTCCGTCTGATGGAGAAGTCTTACCACTGAAATCCGTGACTATCATGTTTGTTGACATCAAATCTGACTCATCTTTCCCAAGTTTTTTAATCATGGCCCTTGGGATTAAGTTGATTGTTGCCCCCCCGTCGATTAAAACTCTATTAGTGGGTTTTCCTTCCAACAGAGCCTTAATGTGTAATGGTCGTAAATGAGCCTTCTGATCTTCTGTCGGTTTTTCAAGCTGAGCTGTATTGTCAAAGACTGTGATCATATTGTCCTGGAAAAGAAGCCAATGATCGTCGAGGTCATCCACATCTTCTTCATTCTCTCCAGTATATTCAATTTCGTGATACCCTTCAAAATCTGCAGGTAACACCGAAACTAAATTGACACCCATTGACTTCAAGAATTCCTCTTCGTCAGACGGCTCTTCATCTAAATGCCTTCCAATCCTTAAGTAATCTTCCGACGGTAAATTGCTATCCATAGCCGTCAAGATATCATCCAGACTATCTTCTATATTGATATCCATGTCGAATTGCTCCTCATCACCAAGGCCTAAAGGATCCTCTGGATCATCCAAGGCCTTAATAACTCCATCAGTCATTGGGTCTATATCTTGGCAGTCAGACTTTGCCAATCTTTCCCTTTCTTTTCTTATGTCGAGCTTGTTCTTCCTCCACTCAACATATTGATCTGGGTCTTCTAGAATTCTCCTGATTTCTTCATTCGACCAGTCTTCAATATTACTGTTTCCCATTCCAGAGTCCTTAACCTGCTCTTTTCCAACTATTGGTTTTGCAACACTCGAACTGATTGACTCCTGGTCTTTTTCGACGGGTAAACTATTCTCTCTTGCCTCTTTTTCTGCTGCTATCAATCCAATTGGCCATTTCCTTTTTGTTTTGTTTGGAATTGGCCTTCGAACTTGCTTACCCCTTCTGATTTCTTCCAACTTTTCTTGTCGGATTTTATCATTAGTGTCAAGCCGTCCGATTGCATTTGTCGTCGGCTCCCCTGGGAATGATCCCTTGGTAACAATACTTTTTATCTTCCTACCATCTTTATCCTGATGAAGCATGGGTTTCTTCTCGACCACTAAATAACTTGTTTCTACGGGCTGTTCCTTGATCACTAACCCTTCATCCATATCTCTTCTCTTCTGTGCTTGTCTTAATCTCTGTAATCTCCTTTTCTTGCTTTTCGACATTGGAAGAACCTTTGATGGCCCTGCTTCATCTTGGCCAATCGAAGTTTTTCCTAAATTGATCCTTCCATTCTTGTAGTCTTCATTCCAAAAAGGTTGATCCCTTTGGAAATTACTCCTCCTGGCGGACACATTCCATCGAAAATACTTATGTCCATCCATTACGGAATTCTTCATCCACCTATTCACAGCAACATTAGCAGGTGGCACCCTAGTCTTAAAGGGTCTGACATGAGCTTTGTTTCCTACAAACCCCTGTGATTCGACTAACCAACCATTCATGTTAGGCCTAGGCATGTAAACTTGCTTTGGCCTTGGAGCATGAAAAGTATTGTGGTCTCCAGGTTTTTCTGTCGAGAACTTTTTTCTTTCCCTGCTGGATACTCGGTTGTTCTTCAGCAGCTTTTTTCGCAGCAAGCTCATCATATACTGCATTACACCTTGGGCACAACCTTACCTTGCCCTCATCTTTCTTTCTTTCAAGAAATGCTTCGAGAGACTTACCTGGCTTAGGATATACGTCGGTTGCATCTTTTGTATCTACGTTGAATTCTTGCAATCTCCTAATGTTGAGCATCCCAACATTTAAAGGAACTTGCTGATCAACACAAGATACTTCAGCCTGAAACGGATGTGTCAACTTTCATATCCGCTTTAAGCTTGTCGGCAAACTTCAGACGCCCATCCATTATTGCTTTTTGAATTAAGTCTTTGAAACAAACACATTCATTAGTAACATGACCGAAACTATTATGAAACTTACAGTATTTTCGGTCTTTAATTTCATCCATCTTTAACAACCTATGGCCTTCTGACAGTTTAATCTGTATCTTTTAGTAACAAATCAAAAATCTTGTCGGCTTTAGTTACGTCAAATGTATATGTTTTTCTATTAACGTAACCCATTTTCTCCTTATTTCTAGTAGGCTGTAATGCCTGACAAACATAAAGATGACCATTATGAAGTTCAGTAATGTTAACTTCGAACTCATCATCGCTGCCTTCAAACTCATTGTCGGATTCATTTAATTCGACAAACGCCACCTTTTCTCTTTTAAGAAATCTTTTTTGTTTTTGAATCTTTTCAACTTTTAATTGTTCTATTTGCCTAACTTTTTCACCTAGCTGGGCAAGATCAATCAAATGTTGATTCACTAACTTCTTCCTTATATAATAATCTAAACCGTTTGCAGCTATCTTTACTATTTCAACCTCAGGTATAGGAGTAAAACATCTACTCCTCATTTGTCGAAACCTAGCAAGATAGTCATCCACAGTTTCATTATACATCCTTTTGATGTTGAAAAGATCTGTAAGTCCTACTTTCAAATCCCCTCTAAAAAATTGATCATGAAAGCTTCTTTCCAATTGAGCCCAAGAATGGACTGAATTTGGCCTTAATGTCGAAAACCAGGAAAAAGCATTCTTTGTGAGGGAACTTGGGAAGAATCTCATTTTAAGGCCTTCAACAATGGCCAACTCCCCCATTTCTATCAGAACCGTGCAATATGTTCGACAGTCGATTCCCCACTTTCTCCTGCAAATTTGGAAAGTTTTGGAATCTTAACTCCTCTAGGCAACTCTGCTTGTTGGACCCATTCAGGAAATGCTGATACAAAATATGGTTGGTTGGCGTAGCCAACATTAAAACCAAACCTATTCAGCACTTGTTCCACCACTTGGTTTACATTTTGTTCAATTACTTGGTGCCCCCCAAGATTTTGTCGAAGCAACCTCATGGCTACATCATTTCTGGCCATTTGATCTTCATTTCCTCGACGGAGCATATGGACATTTCCATATTCCAAACGGGGCTGATCATTTTGGCCTGGTTGGTCTAAGTTTTGTTGATTTTGTCCCACATTTTCCTGAGGTGCGACCATTTCTCTATTTACCCTAAGCTGAGTTCCTTGAATATTATCATTGGCTACATCACCTAGTCCTAAGGCTTAGTTTAGCCTTGCCATTTGCTGAGCCAATGCACTGCAAACGTTATTTGTATTTTCCATGATTGGCGTAATCACAGCACCCATTTGCTGAGTGAACATATGTACCATATCATGATTACTCTCATCTATCTGTTGTCGAAAACTGGCCAAAGAATTCATAGTTGGCCCTGTTATATTTTGGGGATTATCTCTCGACATGTTTGGGAAAACTGGTCCCAAATTCAGTCTTTCTTGTCGAAAGGGAGTTGGATTGCTTGTACTTGCAACCCCTACTCTTTGGCTACCAAAACTTGCCAAGGCCGAACTTATCTGTGGTTGGCCTTGTGAAGCTACTGATTGTCCGACAGTATTAGTTAAAGTAGTGCCAAGTCTCGTTTGTGCCATAATAGGAGGTACATAATTCGGTGGCAACCCATATTGGGGCACAAACCTCGAATTTGAATTTATTATACTTTGGTTACTTGGCTGACTCGGCGATAGCTGAGTCATTCCAGTAACACTTGTTCTCTTCTTGGATTACTCAGAAGAGCACCGGTTGCTATAACATCCTCTACCGACCCAAGATAACGATATTTGAGGGTGGCACAATAACTTGGTGTCGAAGGTGTATCCACGCCCGACTACTTATATTACTCATGGTTTGCGTGATTCTCGAGAAGAGTAGATAAATCTTCCACTCCTTAAACGCATAAAACCATTTCTTATGACACTACGAGTTACTCTAAACTCGTCCCACTGGCGTGCCATTTGTTTATGCGAATTTTGGTTCAAAGATTGAATTAATTCCAACAAACAAATATATTTTATCAAACGAATGTGGGTTCACGAGTTATGTGGTAATCTCGTTATAAAAATGGTTTTAACAAGAAATGAAGAAATTTAAGAAATTTGAAGTAAAATAAACAGAAAATGCAGAAAGGAAAGATTAAGGAAATTTAAAGAAACTTTGCAGGAATCTTAAAATGCGAGAAAATTAATTGAAAGCATGTAAATGACACGAAATTAAAGTGCAGAATTTAAATGGAAAAACAAGAAAGAAAAGCGGATAAAAGTGCAAGAATCAGAAAGAAAATTTAAAAGACGAGACTAAAAAAGTAAAGAATTTTAAAGGAACATTGCATTAATTTAAATGACATGAAATGGTAAAAGAAGGCATACTTGGACAAAAATCATTTAATCTGCTCGGGTTGAGATGTTAGGATTTTGTATCAGCAAATAACCTCCCCTTTTTACATTATGACTACTGGTATTTATAGACAAATATAAAAAATAATTGACATCCTAAAAAGACTAACACGTTCGAGCGGTTTCTTCCTTTAGCAAATATCCGCTTTTCGACGAAACCAGCACTCAACTATTCTTAACCAATTTTCGTCGACTTGATGTAATCTTCCTGTCGGATAAGTCTTCTTAAAAATATCAGTATATCAGCCACATTAGAATCTTCATCTTTATTCAATGCTACTATCGATTTCTCTGTTTAGCATTTCTGTCGGTTCAACACTTCAGAAAATTTTCTTAACCACCATCAACCGACGAACTGTCAAATCTTTATTTTTACTTCCAACAATGCTATAATAGAAAACTCAAGTTACTAATAGAATTCTACCTGCCAACAGCCTGTTAACTAATATTGCTAACCAACTCCGAGTTTAACTAATTCATAACAGAATACTAACAGCATAAACTAACTCTAACAGTTGTCTTCACATATCATCTCGTAACTGGGATCTCCGCAGCTCGCTCTATCATCTGAAGATATGTTCAATATATTTCCACAAGCTACGGGGAGGAAGCCTGTAAACCATTTGGCTTGATGGGATACTGCAACAATAGAGGGTAAAGTAAAAACATAGAGGCACATAAAAATTATGAGAGCGGGGGGAATGAGTATCCAGGACGACATAAAGAAAGAGAGAGAGTTTTTGGAAGTCTGACACCGATTTTCTGTACTCAATGTATTGACCACTAAAATAATGTGGGGGTGGTGGCCATTATAACTACTTTTACATAAATTTCATTATATTATTATTATCTCACTTTCTTTTTTAATAATAATAAAAATATAAATTTCAACCTATACTCTTTCCATTTTTTTTTTCAAAATAAGAAAGATGTAAAAAATAATGTAGCATTTTAATGTACTAATAACATGACAGACACTGTTTTGTTCAAACTGACTTTTTCAAAGGGTTTATTGGGTGCGGATGACGCGGCATTCTCCAATATATATATATATATATATACAAAGCAGAATGTTAATATTGAATTATAGAAAACATAATTATCAGCCAATGCGGATATTGATTTTTTGCAGTCTTGAGCATTTTTTACAATGGTCATTCACTCATTCTTATTGATCAAATGCAACGTTTATATTGGAACCCACACAATGGTTATCTCATGTTTATAATTTTTCACATGAGTGTCATATAGGATTGGTGGTATAAACTACGAAGTGTAAGACCAAATAGCAAAGTTTTAGTATGCATGCCTATGGGATAAACTAAATACAAAATTTTAAATTAGTTTAAATTAACAGCTTCTGTAAGTGAATAACAATTGTAGCTACAATGTTGTTATTTTAGCAGTCATTTTAGCAACTTTTACTTTTATCACGATTTACATTTGATCACAATTTTCTCACTAATTGTAACACAATCGTAACTGTAATTTAAAATTTTGAGTTAAAGAATTTGCAAATAATCAATGCAGAGTTCGAATTGTTAATCATAGTCAAAATGATAAAATTTAGATGTATTTTTTTATGTTTATTATATTTATTTTATTAATCCGGTTATGATATGTGTGTATTTAAAAAAATAAAAAAATATTAATATAAATAGTCATAATTTGATTAATAAAATAAGTATAATAAACATAAATAAATAAATTTAAATTTTGTCCTAGCCAAAATAAGAACCATGGATCACATAATTTCTTCTGTACATAAAATAAGACTTTCATTCTGTCAATAAAATCGTTTTGTCTATTAGTTATTATTTAACTTGATTCTTTGGCTATCGCTTTATGTTCATCAAGGGACCCCATGCAATTGTAATATCTACTTGTTTCAGTTTCTAAGAAGTTTCCCATCGTGGTTTACAATTGAAGTTAAGAGGAGCAATGCAAAGGAAAATTAAACAATAACGTGTTTCCATGAACGAACATGGCAAGATTTGAACAGAATCTTGGAAAATTATGTTGGGAAGCGGACCACACCATAAATTGGTTGTCTAGTTGTTTATCTTGACTACCTAGTCTTCTAGCCCATAATTTATCTTTTATTTTTTCTGATTTTTTCATTCCCATGTTAGAATATTGTAATGAAAAATAAAGACTAAATTATTTTGTCATTAAGGTTTCATTAAATTTGAATAAGAGAACTATATAGAATTATTGATAATCAAAGTTACGGGAAAAAAAAAGAAAAAAAAAAAGCAAATAGACATTTAGATAAGATGGAATACACCATGAGATACAGGCCACACAGCTTAATTGGAAAAGTTGACTCTATGTGGGCCGACGAAAACCTTTCACCTTTCACCTTTCACCTTTCACCTTTCACCTTAATTGATGAAATCTCAACAAGGATAGACCATTCGCTGGTGTGCATTAAATTAAAAACACACCTTTCATTGCACACCTTTCACCTCCAATGAGTCCAATTCAAGTGGGCATTATAAGTTTCTTTCGGGTTCAACTTCTTGGAAAAGTAACTTAAAGGAAGCTACAGTCTCAGTAACCTGAGCAAATATTAATCTTATATATAAAAAAAAATGTAAGGAAATTTCATAAGGCCCAAAAAAAATTTATTGGGGACTTCTTGATCTTGAGATCAAATTTCACCTTGATTACATTACTTGCACTTTAGTCTACATCGCTCTCCTTACATTAGGTTCGTTTAGATACGCTTCTAGATAAAATGTTTTTTTACTAGTATTTTTTTTTAAAAATAAATTATTTTACATTTGGATGTAATATTTAAGAAATGCTTTATTTTATATGTGTCTCTATAAAATTATGTTTAAAAATCACTTTTCCTTTCAGTTTTTTAAGAAGCGGGGAATTGTTAACTTCATAATTAACTGATTTTAGTGTTTTTTTTTCTTCTACTTTTTTTTAAAGTGACATCCAAACATATTTAAAAACATGTTAAAATACTTTTTTTCAAAACATAAGTGCTTTTTATATAATAAAAAAAGTTTATCTAAACGAGTTCTAGGACGACTTAAACATCCTTTATAATAGAAAAAAATCATCTTTCTAACAAAAAAAAAACAATTTAATAAAAAAATCCTGTTCAATATAATGGTGGTTAGGAACAAAATGAAATTTATTATTTGGCACCATAAAAAGTAAACAATACATGAAAACACGTGATACATGAAAATACTGAAGTTACTAAAGAAGTGTCAAGAAAATGAGAGTGGATTTACTGAACAACACTGAAGCTGTCGAACAAGACAAAACTGAAACTGCCTAAAATATAAAAAAATTGCTTAAGAGCCATCACGAAGAATCAAATTTAAGCAATTTCATATAGTATGGTTTATTAAAGCTAATTTGGTAAAGAGATATAGTACTTATGCTATCTAAGGGTGCCATTGACTATACTGATGCTGTCGATATGGAGAATTAGTGGTAATACTAATGTTACCATTGAGTCGACAAACAATAAAAGGCTATAAAATGTTAAATTATGGAGCCAATTATGAAGAGATAAATAGGTACAATATTGATGTTGTTGAAAAAAAGTTCAAAATAGAGTAAGTCATTGAAAATCAACTCTAGAAGGTTGCATAATGATGATACTGACGTTGTCAAATGAAGTTTATAAGAATACTTAGTTATGAAGATTTGTGATGAGCATGTGACATTCTAGAAGGAATTTAATTATAAAAGCACATGTTTTGTGAACAAGCCCACAAAGAAAAGTTATTCCCACCATTCATGATCTGGAAAGAGAATTTGCACTAACAAGAGATGGAATATGTGCTCTAAGAATGAAGGAAATATAGTAACCACTGAGGACAAATGGCATAATTATAACAGGCATTAGATTTCTGCATGATCTTTGGATGCTTGGAGTAGTTACCTTTTCATCTATAAATATAAGGTCCTAGTCAATCAATTCAAGGTCCTGAACACTCCAAACTCCTCACCGTACAATAAGAAAATGAATTATTAGATACCGCCTTTTCTGTTACTTTTCCTAGAATTCCATAAATTCTACTAGATCCCAAGCAATAGTTGTAGTTGTAGCTTGTAATTAATAGTTCATAAATTGTTCTCAACTAATGCTTGAATTTGCATTGTAAGTATGACTTCAAGTTCAATCCTATTTTGTTTATCTATTCAATTTTACTATTTGCAATTACTTGATATTTGATTGAGATGAAAGACACACACACACTTTCCATAGATTCCGTCAAATATCATGGTGTCAAATAGTGTAAAAGAAATGCAGAAATCAAAAAGAATATCATGAACCCAAAAGAGAGAGTTGGTTCCCATCTCCATTCCAAATAAGGAACCGAATTCTGGAAATTATTAGGCCATGTGTTCGACGCATAGGCCATGTTCGCAAGAAACATTTTGACTCGAAAACAATAGCACATAAAGATTTTGTTTTATTAAGAAAAGTCAGAATGTGTGAATCTAAGAGTTAATGATTGTGTTAATATAGTTAATGATTTTCTTTTTTTTATCAATTACTTGTTCTTGTATAATTATTTTGCTCTAGTGTAAGCTGATAAATTTAGAAATTCATAATCTGGTCTTTTGACAAAGTATGATGAGCTTACTCAAAGTCAAACTAAGGCTATCACTATGTGAAAGATGAGTACCTACAATCTAAGATAAGGTGATGATTCGTGATACATTACTTATGTAATGTATGTTGCGATTTTGGCTTATGTATGTTGACAAGATAAGGTTGGTTTTATTTATATTTATCCTTAGCAAGTATATCATTAGAGATTTAGGAAATCTAAATTAAGGATATGAGAGAATCTGTTAGGATTTAGGAAACTTGAAAACTAAGGAGTCTTGGAAACTAAGGTAGTTTGTCAAGAAATTTGGGTTATAAATAGAATCAATGGCCTATGTATGTTATGAGATAAAAAGAGAACAAGTGACAGAGGTTCTTCGGGTTATGAGACAGGACACACAAGGGGATTTGGGTATGACTTAGGTTTTTAACTCTATAATTATTCTTATACTGTTTTTTCTCTTATAATAAAAGTGTTTTATCATTTGGAGTGGACGTAAGTATGCGACTTACTTAACCACGTTAAATTCTTATGTCTCTATGTTTTTATTGCCATTTTGTTAATTGACTCCCCTTAATGGCTCCAACAATGTATTCTTGCAATTTCTTTAGAGATAACAGACAAAGCCAAATTCAAAAGTTTATAGTTGCATATGGTTTAAACATTTAAAATTATTATAATTATACTTGTAATTTTAACCAAAAGTGTATAAAAAATTTCTATTTATATGCAGCTGCCCTTTATGCTCAACATAGTTCGGCTCCTAGATAAAGTAGTTCATTTGTCTAGGAAGGAAGAGGTCTAGAAGGCTTGACAATCCCACCCTAACTAGCAAGTTTTCAACTCGTCCTATCTAGCATGGGACGTGCGAGTTAACAACTTGCACTGCGAGGCAGGGCAGAGCATGGTAGAATAATTTTGGTGTCAATCCATCCTCCCCGCTCCACTCCCCTCACCTAAATAGTGGCAGACTCAAAAAATTAAAGTAATGAGGACAAAAAGACATTATAGACACATAAGTAATTTTTTTTAATATTTATATTTACATATAATAATATCATAATATAAAATAATGACTTTAATTTTTATTCATTATTAGTACAAATTATTTTTATATTCATCTAATCATATATTATTGTAACATTGAAAGAACTTAACCTCCAAGATAATTATATCAAGGAAACAGTGGAGACACATCTTTATATATTATAAAATTATATATAATATTAAAAAAATTGTGGGGCATATGCCCTCCATCCCTGCATCTAAATAACTATTGTGTCTAACTTAGTAACAAAGTCAATGTTTATTCATATTAAGTAATATTATTTTTGCAAATCGTAATTAATCTTCATTATTAATGATTTAATCTTATCATGAATATGTCTTTTAATTTATATGAAATAATAGATTAATTTTAAAATTATGATTATACACTTATATTTAAAATATTTATAAATACTTGACAGGACAAGTAAGGTGAAGGTATTAATAGTTTTTTATGAGAAAAGTTTGGATTTTTAACCCTAAAAATAGAATAGATAAGAACAAGTGTTATTTTAAGGGATGAGTGACCATATTTGATTGTGCAATCCTCTTCAAAGTGCCTCATTGTCGAGCCTAAAGTTAGGCTTTGTTTGATATCACATTTTAAGGTGAAAATAAATGGATTGGGCCTAAAGATTAACTTAACTCCTTTTGGTATGTCATTTTAGGATGGAAGAGAAAGGATTTAGAAGAATAATATTTTCGTAAGTCCACTATTTTTATATCCACCTCCTCTTAGATGAAAATGAAGGAAAAAGAAGGCGAAATAAATATCATCATATATCCACATACATTTTCATTCTTTTCTTAAATCTATCAAAATGAATTGAGTCTGATAGGGTTTAAGATTTAGAGTTTAGGGTTTACAAAATGTATAAGTTTAGTTAACAAAATTCAAGTTCAAATTTAATTTTGTTCAACGTGGTTCAGCCTGAAATCGGGCAGAGTGAGCCGTTGACTCAAATTTTAATTATCTTTTAAATCTAACAAACTACACCTAAGAAGATATTGTCATTTTGTTTTTGCTTGAAAATTTTAAATCTAATTAGCAATTAGACTATTCCCTAATTTATTTGTAATTATCATTAAACTAAATAATCCAATTTTTTATTTTTTATTTATTTATTTTTTAAAAAATTAAATTTATTATTAAAAAAAATAATTAACTAATTAGTGAATTAACCGCCCAACATGCACCTCACAATGAGTTAAATTGAATGAACAAAACCACTGACACAAAATATACTAAATCCAACTTAACCTACCTCTGATCCAATCCATTAGGAAAAAGATACTCCTATACCTCTTTTAGAGGTGTAAGTACTGTACATATTCTTTTTAAAATATGTGATTAAGTAAAAAAAATAATAAAAAAAAATAAGTATAATGAATAATATTAAATGAGATGTGAAAAAAGATGTATGCACTATTTACATTAAGAATATCAGAGTTGAATCCATTTTGATGTCTCTATTTTTTCTTGGTAAAACCAAACAAGTATTTTTTTTATTTCCTGTCTAAGATATTAAACAAACCCTCAATTGTGTCTATTTTAAAATTATTTTTGAAATAAATAACCTAATCTATTATCCACCTTGACTATTAGTCTTCAGTTACCGCTGACTTGGAGTCAATGATATCAAATTATCAACACAATTTTTTTTAATTCTGATTTAATTTCGATGGATTGATTTAGTCAGTCCACTATCTGTCTATATCACCAATGAATGCAAACAGAACGCAGGTCAGCCTCTTTGAAATTTTGTTCCACTCGAATGAAATTTTATTCTTTGCGGAGAGTTTTGGTACGTACATATATTATTTTTCCTTAACTAAATTATCATTTTGGCGCTTAAAGGAAGAGTTTGATATTAATTTGATCCTTCAAAATTTTTTGAAATTAATTAAATAAAAATTTAAAAAATTGGATTATTTAGTTTAAATAACAATAACATCATTTTAGTTCCTTAATAATAAAAAAATATCATTAATTTAATCTTTTAATTTTACAATTTGTGCAAAAAAATGATTTTAATATTATTTTCTATAACTAAAGAATTAAATTGAAGTCAATTGTCTTTTAGAAATTAAACTGATGTGGATTATATCCTTCATAAATCAAAATAGTAATTTATTTTTTCCTTCAATTATTTTTGATCACATTAGCTTTTCTCTCTTAAGTCGGTGTGAATGTTCACGTTATTTTCCTCCATATTAATGCAAACATTTTTGGCATTTCCTTCCAGGCGAATTCTTCTGTCGCAGCTCTCATGCAAAAAGTATTCCCTCCTATATATCTATATATATATATATATATATATATATATATATATATAGAAGTGCCGACTTACATCAAGATAAATTTTTTTTTTACACTTATTTTTAATTGTTAGATCATCTAATGGTTGAGATTATTTCATTAAAAGTAGCAATTAGATGAAAGTGGATCTAACAATCAAAATAAGTGTAAGTCAAAAAAACTTACACCGATATAAGTTGATCCTCCCTCATATATATATATATATATATATATATATATATATATATATATATATATATATATTATAAAAAATTTAAATTGTTAATTTTTTTTATTCAAGGTTCTTGCTCTAGTTTTAAATAGTTTATAGTGAGTGGAATAGAATATAATAGAATAAGATAAACTATGATAGAATGTAATAGAATGAGATGAGAAGTGATAAAATGAAGTAGAATAGTATACAATTTTTATATCATTATTTGTATTTTTAAAGATGGAATAAAGAAAAGTTTTCTATCCAATTGTGTGGAATAGTGGGAGAAATGAAATAAAATGACAAAAATTATAATATTATTGTTCTTATGATATTTCATCCTATCTTATTTCGTCCAATTTTAGAGGAAGAAAAAGTGAGTTTATAATAAACTTTTATACTACATACCGTAACTTGGTTCAATAATTTAAAATTTTACAAAATTAAAAGAATATTATAAATAATAATTAAATTTAGTTATATTTTGTAATAATCAATTTACGTAAATAACTATTACATAAATGATATATATTTTTTAACAAATTTTATCATTATAGGTTCATTCAATAAAAAATCCATTTTATAATAATAAAAAATACATATATATTTTCATATCATCTCAAAATAAAAATAAAAAAATCATAATATATGATATATATTAAATGAGAAAGTATACTTCACGAGTACCGGCGGGACAGGCACTATAATCCCTACCTCCATCCCCATTTATTAAACGGATAATTATCTCTCATCCCATGACAGATAATCCCCACGGATCTCTACAGACACGAGTAATTTTGTCATCCCTAAACATCGTCATATATCCACATACATTTCCATTATTTTCCCTAGAGTTATCAAAATGGGTTGAATCCAATTGGTCAGTCTGAATAGCCCGACAAAATGTGTGAGTTAAGTTAACAAAATTCAAGTTTAAATTTAATTTAACTCAATGTGGCTTGACTTGAAATTAGGCAAGCTAAGTCGTTGACTCGAATTTTAATTATCTTTTTAATCTAACAAACTACACCTAAGAAGATATTGTCATTTTTTTTTGTTTAAAAAATTAAAATTCAATTAACAATTAGGTTATTTCCTAATTTATTTACCATTCGCATAAAACTAAATAACCTAAATTTTTATTTTTTATTGATTTAAATTTTTTAAAAATTAAATTTATTATTTAAAAGAAGAAATAAAAGAGTCACTTAGTTGATAAGTTGGTCCGCCCAGATCGCAACTCACAATGGATTAAGGTAGATTAAAAAAAATACTAACACAAAATATACTAAGTCAGTAAGTCTAACTTGATCCGCCTCAAACCAACCCATTTTGATGTCTCCATTTTTTCTTGATAAAACCAAACAAGTTTTCCTTTTTTTTTATTTCCCGTCCAAGATATTAAACAAACCCTCAATTATGCCCTTTTTAAAATTGTTTTTGAAATAAATAACTCAATCTATTATCTGCGCCTTGACTATTAGACTTTAGTTACTCTCGACTTGGAGTCAAAGATATCAAATTATCAACACAATTTTTTTAAGTCTAATTTACTGTAAGCGATCGATGGATTGATTTAGTCCGTTATCAGTCTATATCAGCAATGAATGCAAAACAGGATGCAAGTCAGCCTCTTTGAAATTTTGTTCCACTCCAATGAAATTTTGTTCTTTTTTTTTTCATTTTGGTGGTGACTATTTCGCGGAGAGTTTTGGTACGTGCATATATTATTCTTGGCTTTTTTGTCAAATTATTATTGATGGTAAAATTAATTATTAAAATATTATATTTTTAAAATTATTTATTGAAATATTATTTTTTTTAAATTATATATTAAATTATTATTCTTTTTCGTCAATGTAATATTTTTTAATAATTTTTGAATCACATAAAATACGTCAAATAGGATGGCAGCGATCCTACGAGGATTGTGCCAATACGTTTGACTTAACCAGGTCAAATACGCTAATAAGTTTGGCGTAACCTAGATATATAAGCTTCTCACTATGTTTTATCTGTGTCATTCACATCATTTTCTTAATTCTCACTCTCTCTCTAAACTCTCACAACTCTCTATTGCTGTTAGAAATAGTGTCTTTTGATCATATTCAAATATAGTTTCTTATATGTAAGTATTTATTTTAATGTTTGAATTATTTTTTGTTTATGATTTGTTGGCTATTTTTTTTATTATATTGATGTTGATTATATATATATATATATATATATATATATATATATATATATATATATATATATATATATATATATATATATATATAGGGAGGATCAATTCTGTAGGTGTAAGTCTTTTTTTTATTCTACACTCATTTTCAATCATTAGATCTACTTTCATCTAATGGTTACTTTTAATAAAATAATCTCAACCATTAGATAAAAGTGGATCTAACAGAGAAAAATGAGTGTAAGTCAAAAAAGACTTACACCTACAGAACCGATCCCTCCTCATATATATATATATATATATATATATATATATATATATATATATATATATATATATATATATATATATATATATATATATATATATATATATATATAGTATGTTATTTTATACGTATTTAGTGGTTTTATAATTTTTTTCTTGACTGATTAATAATGTGATTAATAGGATACGTAATGTGAATTGTATAAAATAATTATATCTAGAATAATAGTATTAATTTTTTTTCTTAAGTACTTAACATGTTTTAATTAAGTAAATATAGTTTAATTCAAATTAGTAAGGCTTATGACGTTATTTGTAAGTAAAATAATTGAATGAATTCATTATTAGATGTGTAATTTTGTTGTAATTGACACATGTAAATTGATTGCATATGTGTTGAATTGTTATTATTCAAAAGTGAGATTGAAATGACAAGACCCCTTAATGTGTTCATTTACTTTAATGGGACAATGTATGATGGTGAAAATAGTCTCATGTATGAAGGTCCTCCTCCTAGCCCTATTGTGATCATAGTCGATATGACTTTGGATGACTTGAAAAATAAGATCCATTCAAAGTTGAGGCTTCAAGCAAATGTATATGTGTCAAAGGTTGTCTATCGATGTCCACGATGTTACAATCCATGGAGATGGATAGGTTTAGGGCTAGAAGACGATGATAATGTAAAATACATGATAGATTGCTTCTCTCAAACTCCAAATATGACCTCGATGGAGTTATACGTTGAGGTAGAAATAAGTAGGCATGAAGAGCATGTTGAAGCTCCTGGTGAAACAGAATATTAAGCTGGTCCTTCTAATCCAATTGAGTCATACATTATGATTGAGTTCATGGAGAAGAGCCATCTAATTGATCTAGGACATATTTTCATTGTCAGACTCTTGTATTAGCCAACCATTAATGGTGCTTTATTTTCTATAATCGGTAACAAATATTATATATTATTTTTCATATTGCTACTAATTGTTGTTATTTTTTGCCATACAACGTGGCAGATGACATACCGTGTAAACCCAGGCCCAAAGGACATATCAGTTTTGAAGTTGCAAGAATATCATGTGTCTCAGCATATTTGGTAGAGACATGAGGACCGACACTTGCATGTTAGACGTGCTCAGAAAACAAAACATTTGGACCCCACACATGCATTCTTCCATATCTGGAGCTAGCTGACTTCTTGGGGGTTACCCATATAGGTTACTACTGCATCGATCACTCCTTGATCAGTGCGTTGGTTGAGAGATGGCTCCTAGAGACACATATATTTTGCATGCCTACCAGAGAGTGCACCATAACGTTGGAAGACATCAGTATCATATCCGATTTTCCTATCGACGATGTTGTTGTTACTGGCCTTACCCATTGGACTGATTGGCTCGATCTATGTCATCGGTTGTTAGGGATTAATGAGGCTCCATCACTTATATCTGGTGCACATATTTATATGACGAGTACAGAAACTATGGCAGCCAGTTGTTATAGAGTTCAGAAACGATGTTGATGACGAGTACGTGCACCAACGTGCACGACATTACATACTTAGGTTGATTAGGGGTTTCTTATACCCTGAACATATTAGTAAGTCTGTGTACTTGATGTTCCTTCCACTGTTGGAGGACTTTGCTGTTGTTAGGACATACAACTGGGAGTCTGCAGTCTTGACATACTTGTATAGAGAGCTTTGCAAAGCTACGGACTATAAGGCGCGCGAGATCAGAGGGGCTTGCATCTTATTGTAGTATTGAGCATGATACAGATTCCCCCGACTTGCCCTTACACTAGCGGACCATGTTGAACCTGATGTGTTATATGTTGCTGCTCGTGGTCATTTACGTCCATTAGGTTGACAGTAAGTTATTTTTATATCATGTTGTTTACATTACTTTGCTCTATTGCTTACTTTGCTTTATTTCTCACTTACTTTCATAATACTTTGACTCATAAATAGGTGACGCAAGCATAAAGTTTTGAGTGATACTATGATCGGCGTACTTAAATATTATCACCAGTTCTTTGATCAGCTGAAGAATGATGAGGTATGTATTATTTTACATGCATTTGAATTAATTACTTATGTATATGACTTTTTAAGTATGTGTACATATCATTTTGCAGATTATACGACAACCCTGCACAAATGAGAAGGTGGCATCACTTCCACTGGCTTGTGTGGCTGGTAGGGACATAGCACTAGTAGTGGTCCCTCTCATATGTTTTCATATTATTCAGTGGCACCAGCCAGATCGGGCGGTGCGCCAGTTTAATCTTGACTAGCCCATACCACGAAGACCGCACCAGCTTGACAGTTTTCACTCAATTACATTAGCAGACAGACATGATGAGAATTGGTCAGGTACATATGTTGTTTACATAGTCGCATGGGTTAGTCAAAGGGAAAAGTTTGTTAGGGGAGACCTATTGCAAGCACTATTCACCTCACATTCTGGGTACATGCGTTGGTATAAAAGAATTACCAGATACTGACTGTCTCCAACCGATGCATCTATTGGGAAAGTAGTAAGCTCTTTACCAATTCGTTAATTACTATATGTATTTTATATTGATTATAATGACATATTTTATATATGTTTCTTAGGTTGATATTGTAGAGTGTTTATTCAGTTCGACTACTGACACTGCCACTGGAGAAGCTGCAGCGTAGATCTTACGTTCATTGCAAGAGCATGATCACATTACCATGGAACAACTTTGTCCAGCTCCAGCAACAGATGACATTCAAGGGCCACCTAAGGAGTCTAGTGCACAGGGGACGTAGCGTAGAAGGAGGACAGGGTTAGCGAGCACTCAGACGCGACTTCGACATCCCGAGGACTCCGTTTCTACAAGTCAGCACACGACTCAGCCTCTTACCACTGTTACCACTACTACCACTCTGAATGTAACTGTTACATACCTGACTACTCAACTACCACCTATATATTACCCACCATACCCACTATACCCACCACACCCTTACCCATCGTATCCTTACCCGTCATCTGGTAACTCACCATATCCTTACCCACCACACCTTTACCCACCATATCCTTACTTGCCACCGGGTTATGCACTATACCCATCACAGTCAGGTTCCTCTTCCGATCTCTCCCACAGACCACCTCATTCCAATGCAGACCTATCTCATTGACGTGTTATTATATGTCATTAGTGTATCTGATAATGTTATATTTAGTGGTTTTGATTAAATTACAGTTGATGATTTTCTATTATGATTTTGATACCCTTATTAGATTGAACATGTTTATCATTTCGTTTCTATTTCTGATCTTGGTACTATGGTTGAATTAAACAAATTTGTATACTTTTGGGGAGTTATAATATTTAGGAGAATTTGTCACAATTTTCATAAAATCCGAATGACTGGACTTTACAAGACTTTTGTTATAGTGAACATGTAAGCTTACCTCGAAATGATCGCTCAGAGAAGGTGATGGTGGAGAGACTAGGGGTGGAGAGAATTGTTTCGACTGACAGAAATTGAAAATAGAAATCAAGCCTTGATTTGGCAAAGAATCAGTTAGGACTGTGTCTAATAAATGAAAAACAGATTTGCTTTTGGGAACTAAATTGAGCCCAATTATAAACATGAGGTTATGGCTTTATAACACACGAGAAATCTTGATCAAGGTTATTCCCGAGCTCATCAGAAGTCAATGAATCATAGATGACTTTTTTCAGTGGATGGTTGAAAGTCTCGGGCTTTAGCCGAAAGAGTGTCCATAAAGTCATGACTTTTCCTAAGCATTTTACACACTTCAAGGGGAAATTTTACGGGGTACCTGACACCATGAATATAATTGTAGGGATTTTTTTTTTTTGTAATTTTAATCATGAAAAAGTTTAGTTTGAGTGTTAGAATACATTTCACTTGAACCAGTTTCATTGAGTCTTAAAAATTAAACCACTCACAAGGGGACATGGGTGCGCTAAGCTTGTTGGCGTATTTGACATGATTGAGTCAAACGTGTTGGCGCAATCCTTGTATGGGCCACGTAGGATGCGCTAAATAGGGTGGCGCATCCATGTAGATTGCGCCAAGCGTATTGGCGCATCCTACGAGCCTAGAAATTATTAAAAATGTCACGTTTGATAAAAAGATGATAATTCGATATATAATTTTAAAAGAATGATATTTTGGTAAATAATTTAAAAAATATGACATTTTGATAATTAATTTTGTCATTAATAACAGTTTGACAAAAAAACGTTAAGGTTATTCCCAAATTTATTTACCATTCGCATAAAACATAATAACCTAATTTTTTTAATTTTCGTTGATTTAATTTTTTTTAAAATTAAATTTATTATTTAAAATAAAAAATAAAAGAGTCAGATAGTTGATGAGCTGGTCCGCCCAAATTGCAACTCACAACGGATTAAGCTAGATTAAAAAAAAATATTAACACAAAATATACTAAATCTAACTTGACCTTGCCCAAACTAACCCATTTTGATGTGTCCAATTTTTCTTGATAAAACCAAACAAGTTTTTATTTTTTTATTTTTTTATTTCCCGTCTAAGATATTAAACAAACCCTTAATTATGCCGTTTTTAAAATTGTTTTTGAATAAATAACTCAATCTATTATCCGCTCCTTGACTATTAGACTTCAATTACTCCTGACTTGGAGTCAATGATATCAAATTATCAACACATTTTTTTTTAATTCTGATTTACTGTAAGCGATCGATGGATTAATTTAATCCATTATCAGTCTATATCACTAATTAATGCAAACAAGACGCAAGTCAGCCTCTTTGAAATTTTGTTCCACTCCAATGAAATTTTGTTCTTTTTTTTTGGGCATTTTGGTGGTGACTATTTTGCAGAGGATTTTGGTACGTGCATATATTATTTTTCCTTAACTAAACTAACATTTTGGTCGGAAAAGGTAGAGTTGATATCAATTTTATCCTTTGAAAATTTTTGAAATTAATTTAATATTTTAGTTATATAAAATGACATTAATTTAGTTATTTAAAGAAATTAGCATTAATTTAAACACTTAATAATAAAAAATACATCAATTTAATTTTTTAATTATATAAAATTAATATTATTTTAATCTCTTAATAATAAGAAATATCATTAATGTAATCCTTTAATTTTGTAATTTGTACAAAGAAAGAAGATTTTAATATTCTTTTCTATAATTAAAGAATTAAATTAAAGTCAATTGTCTTTTAGAAATTAAACTGATGTCAATTATATCTTTCAAGAATAAAGATAATAATTTATTCTTTTTCCTTCAATTATTTTTGTTCACATTAACTTTTCTCCCTTAAGTGGGTGTGAATGTTCACGTTATTTTCCTCCGTATTAATGCAAACATTCTTGGCATTTCTTTCCAGGTTCTTACTTTAATTTTAGATAATGATAGGTGAAATATAATAGAATAGAATAAAATAGAATGACATACGATAAAATAAACTAAAATGATATAAAATTTTTATATCATTATTTATATATTTAAAAATAGAATAAAAAAATGTTTTTGTCTTATTGTTTAAAATAATAAGTAAAAAGAAATAAAATGATAAAAATTATAATATTTTTATTTTTATAACATTTTATTCTATCTCATTTTATCGAATTTGAAGACGAAAAAGTGAGTTTATAATAAAATGAGAATGAATAGATATCATTATATGTAATTTCATTTCATCATAGTTTTAAAAATTCAAACAATAAAATTATACTCCATTTTATCTCACTGCACTTCATTCTATCCCTCTTCACCGCGCCTAAAAGACGGTGTTGGATGATTTCCGGATAGAAAGTAATATTTTGTGAGCGAGGATTATTTTCCCATAGCCATAACCCATGACATGATGCTCCATATGTTTTAAAGTCTGAAAAGTCAGACTTTAGAAATAACTGGACAAATCAATTGGGCACTTTCACTTCTGGGCTTACAGTTTTAATATGGAAAATGCATTCACATCAAAGTGGAGAGCTAAGTCCAAAGGAATTGTTACTTGGACATCATCAGGCATGGCTGTCTGGTTAACAAAGGGTATCCCTTTCTTGTCCTTCTGCTTCTTAACTGCGTTTGCAGAAACTTGTTCCCTTCACCAATGCAAAGAATCAAGTTGTGGTATTCATGGACCATCCATCAGATTCCCGTTCCGACTTAAAGGAATACAACCAGAATGGTGTGGCTATAATTCTTCCTTTGATCTATCCTGTACTGATAGCAACCAGACAGTGCTGGAACTTCCATTCTCTGTCAAGGCCTTCGTCAAAAGCATAAACTATACATCACAACTCTTAGTGTATCTTATTCTTATCCCGAAGGCTGCCTTCACAAACAGATTCCAAATTTCGATTTATCTGCATCTCCTTTTGGGCTCGACGAATATGCATTATTCAATTGTTCAGGGACATCTCACAGATATTCAGATGATAGATACATTATAACATCGGGAAACTTTTCTTGCCTCAATGTACCCGGCTTTGAAGTTATAGCAGTGAATTCCACATCAGCAATAATCTCCAGTCCCTTATTATCTTGCACCAGAATCCATGGCCTTGTATTATTGCCTGATTCTTTGTTTAACAACAACATTGATGCTGGTCTAGAGTGGTTCCAACCTGACTGCAAAGACTGTGAACAAAAAGGTGGGCAATGTAGAGTGAAAGAAAACAAATATAAACACGAATGTAGTATATTCACCCCCAACAGTCCTAAAGGTATTATTTCTTCTATATACTCTCACGCTATGCATCTAAGATCTCATTTATGTCAATTTTTTTGGTAGCTCCATTTATGTTAATTTTGGTAGAAATTTTGTCGTATTTGATACCCTAACCTATACCGGCATAGGTACATCCGCACATGTATTCTATTTTGGCTACAGCAAAAACAAAGAAAGATGTTATATTATATACTCACTCGTGAGAAGCTCATATCTTCATTTCTTTTAGCAGGTTCATCGAAAAGGAAAGTGCTTGCTGGTAGTGGTAAGCTTTCTACGGACATGTCTCATTTTGGCATAGTGGAGATAGAATTTCTACAATTAACTTGTTATATTTGGTATTTTGCTATATGCAGGCCCTTTTATGCTTATATTTGTTGGAGTGGCAGCCTATTGTATCTATGTAGCTGGCATTGAAAGGCAGAGTTATATGAAGATCAAAAACTTTTTGGAGGACTACAAAGCACTTGAGCCTGCCAGATACTCTTATGCAGATATAAAGGAAGAACTGGGGCAAGGAGCTTATGGAACTGTCTTCAAAGGAAAGCTATCCAATGAAATTTAGGTTGCTGTTAAGGTCCTAAACACTTCAACAGGGAATGGCCAAGAGTTCATTAATGAAATGGAAGCAATGTGTCAAATTCACCATGTCAATGTGGCTCGCTTGGTTGGCTTTTGTGCTGATGGACTCAGACGAGCTTTGGTGTATGAATTTTTTCCAAACGGTTCATTGCAGAAATTCATAACTTCAGCAGACACCAAGGATGTCTTTCTAGGTTGGGAAAAGCTACAAAATATTGCTTTCGGTATAGCCAAGGGAATTGAGTATCTTCACCAAGGTTGTGACAAACGAATTCTTCATTTTGATATCAAACCTCATAACGTATTGCTTGACCACAATTTCACACCCAAAATCTCTGATTTTGGTTTGGCCAAGCTTTGTTCCAAGGATCAAAGTATTGTGTCAATGACCACAGCTAGAGCCACTTTGGGCTACATTGCGCCAGAGGTATTTTTTAGGAACTTTGGCAATGTATCCTATAAGTCAGATGTTTATAGTTATGGGATGTTGCTGCTTGAATGGTTGGAGGAAGGAAAATCACTGATGTCACAGAAGAAAATAGCAGCCATGTTTATTATCCACAATGGATTTATAATCTTCTAGAGAACAATGAAGACATAAAAATCCATATAGAAGGAGAAGAAGACACTAAAATTGCAAAGAAGCTGTCAGTTGTGGGACTTTGGTGCATTCAGTGGCACCCAGCAAATCGTCCAACCATGAAAGATGTGGTTCAAATGCTGGAAGGAAACGGAGAGAAGTTAGAGATGCCTCCTAATCCTTTTGCCTCTACATCTGCAACTAAAACAAGTGTTAGATTTGGTACTGGACGTCTGAACCAAGAGCTAGATGTCATCTCAGAAATAGAGGAAGTTTGTGATCAGCAGTAGTTACCCGGAATTAAAAATTAATGTTTCTTGGGAATAAATCAGTTCATATGCCACTATGTTATCATATATCTGGACTTTGACATTAATTGTTAGTTTGGTGTCTCTCTTAAAAATGAGGGTGAAAATTTTAGGGATGAGATTTATATGAAAATTTGTGTGAAAAACTCATCCTTGAATTTTTTACTCTCTAACTTTTAGCTGATACCAAAATGAAGGTAAGATGTAATGAGCTACTTTAAAATTTAGTGTGCAGATTCTGTTTGTAAAGTATTTTGTTTTAGAAATGTTTAAGTTTGTCCAATTGAAATTTATGTGAGTTTTGTGTAACTCAGATGTTTGCTTAATAGTTAATCCCAGGCCTTTTTTCCAATGTACAATATGTTTGCTTGTTAGACCACCTAGTACATGAGCACACCTATTATCATATCAAATACCATGTATACCATTCACTGATTTTAAACAATTAGTCAGAATGTTTCTCCTTGTCTTTCCAGGGCTATTAATGTAAATAACAGCACAGTTTTTACTGGCGCAAAATGGAGTTTTTCTTCCAATTTTTTCTTTTGGCTAGATCTTTATTCCAAGTGATGGCACCTTTTTGGCATGAACACTAACAGTGGTTTATAAATTTTATTCTGCAAATATCTGTTCTGCTTGGTTCTGTAGCTGGTCTGCCAGCCCTCTTAATGAGCCTTGAACAATTCACTTTAAGTTGATCTGCATATGTTGATCATCAAACTTTTCATTGTAACAATGCAACTCGATGGGTTGCTTCCGCCTTGGTTTCCTCATGTATTTCCAGTTCAGAAGAAGCATAGTCTTTCTAAAATAGTGGCAGGTGATTACGATTAGAGTTTGGTTTAATAGAGTGTGCTCATTTTTCTTCCCTTTGTTAGAGATATAAAGCCATTAACCGACCAGTTTAAGCTTTTAGGAGAATTGGTCCGTGACATGATGACACCCTTTTGGTTTAATCTCCTAAGTAAAGCTCTTCATTCATAAAGTTCTTGACTTCTTGCCAGCTAGTGTTATCTGATAAATGTTTTCACGAGTACAATAATGACTATGAGTTCATTTATGTCTTTATAAATACAAAATACAGGGCATAGCTGTTTGCTTCATTTTAATTAAGCTACAATTGGTCGCTATAAAAAATAACACCTAGAAAATGTAATGAATCCGTTAAAATGGCGTATAACCTGGATTTGCTCTTTTCTTACTGATAAGGGAAGCACAAACAACTGAAGGCAGTTTATTCATTATTATTTGAAACACGGATTCATCAACATTTATATCAGGATTTGTCTTTGATTGATAAAAAAGTATTTAAAACATTTGTCTTGCTAATCGATTAATATCCTGGTCACCACATAATACATACATTGTTACCCAGTTACTCGCACTTCGATCACTGGTACAAAAATGGTTACACCTATCATTTTCGAAAATCTAAATGTATGAAAGCATGCACTTATCTATTCATCTGTTGACATCCTTTGCCAAGTTAAGAGAGGTTCTGGATCAGGTGGAAGAACATCTTGGAGCACTACATCATCTCCTTCAAGCATCTCTATCACTCTGTTCATTGAGGGACGATCATCTGGCTTCATTTGTATGCATTTTAAGGCTGTCACAATCATCTTCTTTGCTACATTCTTTTCCTCATCTGTGGCATTGCTTACTTCTATTGTTTCCTCAAATTGGTCATAAACCCATTTAGCAAAGTAGTTTTGCCAAGAATTCTCCACAACATTTCTGTTCTTTCTTCTACCAGCCATTTCCATCAACAACATCCCAAAACTATAAACATCAGCTTTGTGTGAGATGCCTCCAATGTTTTTGTACAACAACTCAGGAGCCATGTATCCCATTGTTCCTCTTGCTGCTGTTAGAGATAAAGTACTTTCATCTATTCGGTACAACTTTGCCAGCCCAAAGTCAGAAATCTTTGGGTTGAAATTCTCATCAAGAAGAATGTTGTGAGGTTTGATATCAAAGTGTATGATTTGCATGTCACAACCTTGGTGTAGGTATTGAATTCCACGAGCCACACCTAGAGAAATGTCATACATTTTCTCGTAGCTTAAAGGTATGTTCTCTTGCTCTTGTGAAAATGTGTGCTTATCAAGAGAACCATTAGACATGAACTCATAGACAAGAGCTCGCTTTGTTCTCTCAGCACAAAATCCAATTAGCTGCACCACATTGACGTGACGTATTCTTCCAATGGTTGCAACTTCATTGATGAACTCTTGTCCATTGGTTTGGGACTTGCTCAATACCTTAACAGCTACGATGCGTTTGCTTCGAAGCTCACCTTTATAGACAGAACCATAGCCTCCTTCACCTAACTTGTGCTTGAAACATTTGGTCATGCTTTTTATTTCAGAGTAAGAGTACCTGATGGGCATGAAATTATTGTGACTCTGGATAAAATCTTCAACCGTGTCATATCCGGATAAATGCCTCTTTCTCCATTTATATATCAAGAAGGCAATCACAAAGGGTGACCCAAGTACAGATTTTGCAATGAAACATCCTGTCAAAATAAGTCAAATTAGTAGAAAGTAGTAAGAAGTTATATTAACTATTAACGGAAAGTTTGTTTCAGCTAATTGTATTTAATTAAGCAATTAGTTAGATTGCCAGCTGTAAATGATAGTTAGTTACATAGCTGTTAGTTACATAGCTGTATATATAGCAATAGAATAGTTCATTTGTAATTAGAACAATAATTTCAGTTCATACAAAAAAAATGGAATCAATGATTTCCACCAATTCTCTCTTTGTTCTCTCTGTTTTCATTATCTACATGGTATCATTCGCTATCTAATTCGCTTCCGCACTTCTCATTCATTCTTGCACATCGTTGTTTTTTGTGCATTTCTGTCATTTCACAAATCTTGCGTTTCTGCATTTGCGATCTTGCCATTCTGCGTTTGCAATTCTAAATTTACAATTTTGCGTTTCTACATTTCCGATTCTAGGTTTTCTTCTTCAATTACATCTATGGCGATTCCTTCAAATTACTCTGATTATGCTTCAAATGCTACGAATCCATAGTATTTGCATCCGAATGAAAATCCTTCAGTGGTATTGGTTACGCCACTTCTTGATAACAAGAATTACCATAATTGGGCGCGGTTGATGATGATCGCCCTAATTTCCAAGAACAAGGAGAAGTTTATTGACGGCACTCTTCCTAAGCCACCAATTACAGATCCTCTGTTCACTCCTTGGACGCGTTGCAACATTATGGTTATTTCCTGGATTCAACGTTCCTGCTCTGAATCCATTGCTAGGTCTATTCTCTCCATTTCTACTGTTGTTGGAGTTTGGAAAAACCTACGCACCAAGTTTTCACAAGGTGATATTTTTCGCATCTCTGACATTCAGGAAGAACTATATCGATTTAGACAGGGAAATCTTGATGTATCTGAATACTTCACATAATTGAAAGTTTTTTGGGATGAACTTGAGGATTATCGTCCCATTGCATACTGTAAATGCTCCATTCCTTGTTCTTGTGGAGGTTATGCTTCCATGAAAACTTTTAGGGAACAAGAATATGTCATTCGGTTCTTGAAAAGTTTAAATGACAGATTCATTCACACTAAATCACAGATCATGGCCATGGACCCATTACCTGATGTTGACAAGGCTTTCTCTCTAGTTATACAGCAGGAAAGAGAATTACTCAGTCATGCTAATCATGAAGCCAATGCTGATAACTCTTTGGCTCTTGCAGTCAATGTTTCACAGTCCAATTATACAGGCAAAGGGACTCACAATTCTGGTAATAACAATTCTGGTTCTGGTTATGGGAACAATTCTGGTTCTGGTTATGGGAATAAGGCATCTTACAATGGCAAAGGAAAGGCTTCGAATCCTTATAACAAGAATCACTCTGGCCAGAATCGAGTTTGCACTCACTGTGGTAGGTCAAACCACACAATTGATACTTGTTTCATATTGCATGGATTCCCTCCTGGCTACAAATCTAAGGGCAAAAGTCAGGCCAATTACACCTCTACTGAGTCTTGAACCTGCAAATTCTTCTTCTCGAGCCCAACACTACAAATAGTCAGATCAATCAGAGTTCAGTTTCTGGTTTTACACAAGAACAGGTTCAAGGCATTCTTGCCTTATTGCAGCAATCAAACTTGGGTTCGACACTAAACCTTCTGCTCACTTGTCCAATTCAGTAACCACTAATTCTTTTGCACTCAATTCTGCTTCCACACTGCCAAATGGTAAGCATTCTCACACTTGGATCATTGATACAGGTGCAACTGATCACATGTCATTTGATTTTCATTCTTTTGTTAATTTCAAGAGAATAAAACCGATTCTCGTTCCATTTCCAAATGGAAACAAAACACATGCTACCATTTCGGGCACTGTCAAATTGTCTAATTCTCTGATTCTTTATGATGTGTTGTATATTCCAGAATTCACATCAACCTTATTTCTGTTTCTCAATTAACCAAAACCAACAATTGTTTCCTCTCATTCTCTACTAATCAGTGTCATATTTTGCAGAACCATTCCAGGAAGATGATTGGTACAGCTAGACTATATGGAGGATTGTATGTGATAGAGGGTGTTTCCTCTTGCCACAAAATCATACGCACTTGATTCTATAACACAGAATTTTGTTTGTAATTCTGTTTCAAATGATTCTGCCCATGTTTGGCACCTAAGACTAGGTCATGTTTCCAATTCTAGTTTGCAAATCATTTCTAGACAATTTCCTTTCATTTCTTACAATGATACTCTAGCACCATGTGATGCTTGTCATTTTGCTAAACAGAAAAAGTTGCCATTTTCTCATAGTATGACAAAATCTGTTGTTATTTTTGATCTTTTACATGCTGAGTTGTGGGGCCCTTTGGCTACACCATCATTTCTTGGCCATAAATATTTTCTTACCCTTGTAGATGACTTTTCTCGGTTTACTTAGGTTATTTTTCTTAAAACCAAAGATGAAACTAGCACTCATTTACAAAACATTGTTGCTTATATTGAAAACCAATTTCACATAACTTTGAAATGCTTAAGATCTGATAATGGATCTGAATTTGTTGCCATGACAAAATTCTTTCTCTCTAAAGGCATTCTACATCATAGATCATGTGTTGAAACACCCCAACAAAATGGGGTGGTTGAAAGAAAACACCAACATATTTTAAATGTAGCTAGGGCTTTGTCATTTCAATCTCATGTTCCATTAACCATGTGGAACTTCAGTGTCCAGCATGTTGTCCACCTCATAAACCGCATTCCAACACCACTTTTGAAGTCCAAAACCCCCTTTGAAGTGCTTCATAAACAGCCTTCTTCCCTAGTGTATCTCAAAGTTTTTGGTTGTTTGGCTTATGCCTCCACTTTACAAGCACATAGAACTAAATTTAATTCTAGAGCAAGCAAAGCTGTTTTTCTTGGTTACAAAGAAGGTACCAAAGGATTCATTCTATATGACCTTAATTCTAATGACTTGTTTGTTTCTAGAAATGTCATTTTTTATGAACAACACTTTCCATTTCAGCCATCTAGTTTCAAAACTGATGCTGCAACAGATCATTCTTCCACAAACCCTTTGTATGATGATCCTCCTATTCTACCAATAGCTACATCTTCTCCATTTATTTCCACACAACCTGCTGTTACATTAGATTCTTCAGTAGCAGAATCTTCTTTATCTCAGCCTATGGCTGATTCTGCTCCTATAAGGCATTCTACCAGAATCAAACAACCATCTAGCTATCTCAGGGACTATCACTACTATCTTTCAACTAGTAATTTTACCAATGCATCTTCAAGTCATTCCATTTATCCCATTTCTTCTTGTCTTTCGTATGATAATTGTTCTTCTACATACAAACATTTCTGTTATAGTATTTCCTCCATCACTGAACCTAAGACTTTTCACCAAGCCTCCAAGTCTGATTGTTGGAATAAGGCCATGAATGCTAAGTTACAAGCTCTTGCCAAAAACATCACTTGGTCTATTGTTAATTTGCCTCTTGATAAAACCCCAATCGGTTGCAAGTGGGTGTATAAAATAAAGTATCATGCCAATGGTTCCATTGAGCGGTACAAGGCTAGGTTAGTAGCCAAAGGTTACACCCAAACAGAGGGTGTTGACTATTTGGACACATTTTCTCCAGTGGCAAAGCTCACAACGGTTAGAGTTCTTCTTGCTTTGGCAGCAATTAAAGGTTGGCATCTTGAGCAATTAGATGTCAATAACGCTTTCTTGCATGGTGATCTCAATGAAGAGGTGTATATGACTCTTCCTCCTAGTTTTTCTAGCTCCAATCCTGCTCAAGTATGCAAGCTTCACAGATCCCTTTATGGTTTAAAACAAGCCAGTAGACAATGGTACTCAAAGCTGTCCACTGCTCTGCTTTCTCTCGGCTATTCTCAGTCTCAGGCTGACCACTCCTTATTTGTGAAGTCTGCTAGTCCAAATTTCACTGCCTTATTAGTCTATATTGATGACATTGTATTGGCTGGTAATTGCTTCAGTGAAATTCAATCTGTCAAGCAGTTTTTAGACATCAAATTCTGCATGAAAGACTTAGGCCAACTGAGGTACTTCTTAGGTCTTGAAATTGCAAGATCTAAATCTGGAATTATGCTTAATCAAAGAAAGTATGCTTTGGAGCTGTTAGAAGATGCTGAATCCTTAGCTTCTAAACCTGCCTGCACACATTTTAACCCTTCCACAAAGTTGTCTGCTCATGAAGGGACTTCTCTGCCCGATGCCTCTTCATATAGAAGGTTAATTGGTAGATTATTATATCTCACCACAACTAGACCTGATCTTTCATTCTCGGTGCAACATCTCAGCCAGTTTGTTTCTAATCCAAAGATTCCTCATTTTCAAGCTGCTCAAAGGGTCCTCAAATACATCAAAAATTCTTCAGCCAAAGGCATATTCTTTTCTGCTTCAAGTGACCTTAAACTTCATGGATTTGCTGATTCCGATTGGGCATGTTGCCCTGATACCAGGCGCTCTGTCACGGGCTACTATATCTTGCTAGGTTCTTCACTTATTTCTTGGAAATCAAAGAAGCAAGGGACAGTTTCAAGGTCTTCTACCGAGGCAGAATATCGCGCATTAGCTTCTTTAACCTGTGAGTTACAGTGGCTGCACTACATGTTTGATGATCTTCAGCTGCGATTCTCAAAGCTTGCATCTGTCTACTGTGATAATAAGTCAGCAATATACCTTGCTCACAATCTAACCTTTCATGAAAGGAGCAAACACATAGAGTTGGATTGTCATGTTGTTAGAGAAAAGATCAACTCCAAGCTGATTCATCTACTGCCTGTGCCTTCTTTTTCTCAGCTTGCAGATATATTTACTAAACCTCTCCATTCTACTTCCTTTAATTCGATTTTGTTCAAGTTGGGCCTTTGTGATATACATAGTCCCACTTGAGGGGGGTATTAACTATTAACTGAAAGTTTGTTTCAGCTAATTGTATTTAATTAAGCAATTAGTTAGATTGCACACTGTAAATGATAGTTAGTTACATAGCTGTTAGTTACATAGCTGTATATATAGCAATAGAATAGTTCATTTGTAATTAGAACAATAATTTCAGTTCATACAAAAAAAAATGGAATCAATGATTTCCACCAATTCTCTCTTTGTTCTCTCTGTTTTCATGATCTACAAGTTAATGTTGCATATTCATCTATTTTGCTATTAGAAAATATTTTTTAGTATAGTCCCCATGCTTAAATTAATTTGCCCTCCTCTTTATTTTAAAAAATTACACTCCTTTCATGAGAGGGGAAAATGCGATACATTTAGTCTATTTTTATGTTTTCCATTAAAACTCAACAAGGTCGAAGACGTAAAGTGCAGCCACCATCCAACAGGGTTGAAGTCACAGGTGCTGCTGTCTGTTGGGCACGATAGAAACAATGTCGATGTAAATTAGGAACGAGCTAGGACATGAATGATGGGTTTGAGACAAAGCTTGAGTCAGTTGAGCAATATGAGTGAGGATTGAGAATGGAATAATACACCTAGTTTAGTAAACTTAACTATTCCCTCGACAAGGAGTACTAAGAATACACTCTTTATCAAATTTTTTTAACATATTTTTTTATTGGGTTACGTCACATATTAAAGTATAAATTCAACTTGATTACACGTTAATCGAAGTTGAGTGTGTGTTTTAGTGTGTGACGTGAATCAATAAAAAAGAATGTGATAGAGAATGTGTTCTTAACATTTCTCTTCCCTCCATTCCTTTTTAGTTGTTGTTTTAGCGATTTTTTTTGTGTTCCAAATTAAATGTCGTTTTAAAATTTCAACATAGAATTAATTCTTTTATACCAATTTTATCATTATTTTTCTTACTCTATTAATTATTTAACTCCTATAATCTCTCAATATTTAATTTTCCAACTTTTATCTCTCTTTTACCACCTATTTTATTGGTCAATCACATTCTTTCTTTTTCAATTAATGAGTCAAAAAGTAATACTATCATTTACAATTATTTTCCCTAAAATCAAGATTATTAAATTGTTTTCTTAATTCTAATGTTATTTCCTTAAACGATAAATAAAAAGGAATGATAGGAGTAATTCACTCTTATTTTTTTAAAGAACTTCATCTGCAACATATCATTCGTACCCTAGCTCATCCTTGATTTATGTTGACAGTGCTGCCATCATGGGCAACAAACAACACCTATAACTTCAACCCAATTGAATTGTGGTTGCTGCAACTTTATGTCTTCAACCCGTAGAAGTTTTCATGATAAACATAAAAATAAAGTGTAGTGCATTTTGCATTTTCATTTCTCATAAGCGGGGAGTATAATTTTTTAACATAGAGAGAAGAACAAAATAATTTTAAAAGAACAATGTAATTTAAGCATCTTTCAAGGGATGAGAGTATAATTACTCTCGCATCTCTCAAGGGATGGAAGTATAATTTACTCTCTCTTTCTCTTTCTCTCTCTATATATATAGAGAGAAAGAGAGAGCGAGAGAGAGAGAGAGAGTAAATTATATATATGACTACCTTCCACACTTTCATATAGAGGTTAGCAACTTTATTGATATGATCTTTTTGATAGGAACTTCATAGTATATCAATGAAGTACTAAATACTTTTGAATTAATGTAAAATTTTATAGAAATGATCTTTATGATAGAAACTTTAAATTCAATGATGAGTTTTGTGAAAAAATTATTTAATAAAAAGTTATTTAATGGTGTATGTGTAATTTTGATTTAAACTGGTATAAATTGATCTCTCCCTTATATATGCATGTGTGTGGGGAGTGAGGGGATCCACTTACTTTATGTGTAATTCTTAATAAATAAAATCTTACATTAATAAGGAAAAAAGATAATTAAATATAATTTTAATGAAGAAACAAATTTTAATTATTATATATTAACTTAAAAAATAATATAATGTTGAATATAATTTACAATATTTTTGTTTTTTTTTATATATTTTAGAAGTTAATGTTGCATATTCATCTATTTTGCTATTAGAAAATATTTTTGAGTATGCTCCCTATGCTTAAATTAATTTGTCGTCCTATCTATTTTAAAAAGTTACACTCCCCTTTCATGAGAGGGGAAAATGCAATACATTTAGTCTATTTTTATGTTTTTCTTTTAAACTCCACAAGGTCGAAGAATTAAAGGATCACCACCATCCTGTAGGGTTGAAGTCACAGGTGGTGTTGTCCGTTGGACATGACAGCAACAATGTTGATGCAAATTAGGGATGAGTTAGGGCATGAATGATAGGTTGGAGACAAAGCTTGAGTCAGTTGAGCAGTTCGAATGTGGATTGAGAATGGAATAATAGACCTAGTTTAGTAAAATTAACTATTCCCTCCATTCCTTTTTTGTTGTTGTTTTAGCGTTATTTTGTGCTCCAAATTAGATGTCATTTTAAAATTCCAATATAGAATTAATTCTTTTGTACTAATTTTACCATTATTTTTTCTTACTCTATTAATTATTTAACACCTAGAATCTCTTAAGATTTAATCATCTAACTTCTATCTCTCTTTTATCATCTATTTTATTGGTCAATCATGTTTTTTCTTTTTCAATTAATGAGTCAAAAGATTATACTTGTCTTTTATGATTATTTTTCCTTAAAATAAAAAATATTAAATTGTTTTATTTATACTAGTGTCATTTCCTTAAACGACAAATAAAAAGAAATGGAAGAGTAACTCACACTTAGTTTTTAAAGAACTTCATCTGCGACCTATCGTTCATACCCTAGCTCGTCCTTGACTCTCTCTCTCTCTCTCTCTGTATATATATATATATATATATATATATATAACTAATCTCTACACCTTCATCTAGAGGTTAGCAACTATATAGATATGATCTTTATAATAGGAACTTTAAATCCGACAGTGAATTTTGTGAAAGAATTATTCAATTAAAAGTTATGTAACAATGTAAAAATGATTTTGATTTAAACTGGTACAAGTTGATCCCTCCCTTATATATGCATGTGTGTTGGGGGGTGAGGGGATCAACTTACTTCATGTGTAAGTCTTAAGAAATAAACTCTTACATTAATAGTGAGAAAAGATAATTAAATATAATTTTAATGAAGAAACACATTTTAGTTATTAAGTCTATATATTAACTTAATAAATAATATAACGTTGAATGTAATTTACGATATTTTTGTTTTTTATATATTTTAACATCTTTTAAAAAAAGTCTTACCTTAGAACTTAGCATATAAATTATTAAAAATAGATTTTTGTATATAAATATCTAAAAGTTGGACACTGTAAATATTGTATAAATGAATAAAAAGTAAGTATTGTATAATTATTTGACAAAGAATAAAATATAAGTAACTTTATTAAATCATTATAACAATTCAACTATGTTCTAGAATTATTTATACTCAGCTCAAAAAAATTTGTTTATGTATGTACTTTTTTTTCAATTTGATTAACAACTACAATAATATGAACAATTTTTTAGAGTTTGCATCTAACGTGGTATTATAAGTATGTTTAGAAAGATTTTTTCCTTGTGATATTATGGGGTAACTTTCACATAAATTTAATAAATATTATTTTTTAAATTAATAAGTAGACTTGATAACTAATTTTTTTTATTAGTAAAAGGACAAAACTTAGGTCTATTTATTTATGTCTTCTACATTTATTCCACCAATCAAATTATGACATGTGTTCATTATTGTTCTTTCTCCTACTATTTTTTTTTAAAAAATGCACACATGTTATAACTTGATTGGTGGAATGAATGCAATGAATATAAAGAATTAGACCTAAGTTTTGTCCTTAGTAAAATCATTAAAATCATTAAATCATTATTCTTTCATTATTTAATTAGATAATTTAAAATCATTAAATTAAAATGAAATTAATGACATGAGATCATATGTAAGTACTAAGACTTGTAGATGGAGAGAGATATGCTTGTTTTTACAAAAACAATTTCATTATACGACTTATGAATTTAAAATCAACACTTAACCACGTCATTCTTCGTCATTCGTTTCGTAACATATAACAATTCTTATATTTATATATATATATATATATATATATATATATATAGAGAGAGAGAGAGAGAGAGAGAGAGAGAGAGAAATGTTTATTATAAGAGGTGAAAAAATAAATTTTAACCATTAGATTTTATATGAATAGTTACGATTATTACATAAATACATGTGACATTTTTAAGTAGTCACATAACCTTTAAGTAACTTTTAATCTTGATCATCTATGTAAGATTATATGGTCAAGATTTACTCATCTCACCGTCTCACAATAAAAAAAAATTTCTCACTAGATATACCCCTATATATATGTCTTTCTTTATTTTACTTCTAGATATAATCTTAAGATCATTAAAGTGGATTTTAACACTATTTTTTTTTAAAAAATTTTCAGAGTATCTTTTTATCTCATAGATAAGAGAGTAATATTTCGAAATACTATTAGACGCCTAAGCAGAGACTCTTTTTAACAGTATTATTTTCATACACATAAATCTTAAAAAAATTAATACTATTGGTATATATTAACCTTAAAACAAAATATAAATTAAAAGACAAATTCTAAAACTCTGTTACATATACACACATAGGCAATTTAATTAATCGATAATGACAAATTATCAAAGATAGAAATTGTTGTTTATATATAGTTACTTACCTGCCATAAGTAAGGCTGCAGTAATACCTATAATGTCTGAAAAGTAAAAGATTAGCAAATTAAAAATAATTACGTAGAAATGATGCAAAAATGCATAACATGCAGAGGCGCTACTAATGTTGTCCTTAGTTCGTTTAGTATGAATGATAAGATAAGATTTGACAGTATTAAATTTGATAGTATAAAATTAGATAATATAAGATCTAATAGTATAAGATTTAATACATAAATATTATGAATATCGAGATGTTTAGAATTGAAATTAAAAAATATTTATAGGAACTTATACATCAAAATCCAATCAGGTATAAATTCTACCCTCTAAAACTTGAGTAAGTTATCCATCATTTGAATGTATAAGAGAGTTTGATGGATAAAATTATACAATACAGTATTTGTATCAAACAACTGATAATATCATAATGTGTTGTATTAACTTTTTTTATCAGATCTAATACAACTTGCCAAAACAACATATTTTATGTATTTTAGCATGAAATATTATTAAATTTTTTTGACACAAGAAAGCAAAATGCTACTCACACATCAATACCACACATATCTGCATATTTGGTAAAATCAGAGTACAAGTGTGTAAAAAATAAGGTAATTCAGTTATAATCAAATGATGAAAATTATGGAGATATGAATAAAAATGTATGTGAGTAGCATTACTCTATAAGAAATATTATATTTTTATTACTCTATAATTATGGTATTTAATATTTATTATTTATTTTCTTATCACTTATTAATTTGTAGATGAATCTAATCATGTTTTTCTTATACGTTAAGTTATTAAATATCAATTGTAATTTATACTTAGAAATTTAATTGATGCTTTGACAAATTACAATTGATAAGAAAAACAAAGCACACAATTGATAATTTTTTAGGGCTTAATTATAATTTTTTGTCAATAAATTTTTTGTCGTTAGATTTTGGATGATGTTAATTTTAATCTTAATGAGTTTTGGACTTTATTTAATTCAAAATTTTGTTTATTTGATTTGATATTTGTGAAAGTTGATTAAATTTTTAATTTTTAATTAAGTAACTTTTAATCTTGATCGTCCATGTATGATTATATAGTCAAGATTTATTCTTCTCACAATAAAAACTCATCTCACTAGATATGTCTTATATATATATATATATATATAAAGAGAGAGATTGTGAGAGAGAAATGCTTGTTTTCATGAAAACAATTTCATTATACGACTTACAAATTTAAAATCAACACTTCAAAAGTGTTATCTAATAAATCACTCATCCGTTAAATATGTATGTAGAGAGTCTTATTTATGAGCCACGTTATTTGTAGTCATTCATTTCGTAACATATATATAGCAATTATCTCTTTCTCTCTCTCTCTCTCTCTCTCTCACACACACACACACACATCTTGGAAATTTTAACACTATTAGTGTATATTAACCTTAAAACAAAATATAATTTGAAAGACAAATTCTGAAACTCTATTACATATACACACATAGTCAGTTTAATTAATCGAGAATAACAAAATTATCAAAGATAGAAATTGTTGTTTATATATAGTTACTTACTTGGCACGTGAAAGACCAAATTAACACCTGCATTGCCCGAAAAGTAAAACGTCAGCAAATTAAAAAGAATTATGTAGAAATGATGCAAAAATGGATAACATGTAGAGGCACTACTAATGATGTCCCTAGTTTGTTTGGTAAGAATGATAAGATAAGATTTGATAGTATTAAATTTGATAGTATAAAATTAGATAGTATAAAACTTAATAGTATAAGATTTAATACATAAGGGTTAGAGATATTGGAATGTTTAGAATTGTAATTGAAGTATTTATAAGAGCTTATACATCAAAATCCAATCAGGTTTCTCACCCTCCAAAAGTTTATTAAGTTATCCATCATTTAAATTTATAAGAGGGATTTGATAGATAAACTTATACAATACAGTGTTTGCACCAAATAACTTATAATGTCATAACGTGTTGTATTAACTTATCCTATCAGATCTAATACGACATACCAAATAGACCTTCATATTTTATGTATTTTAGCATGAAATATTGTTAAATTTTTTTGGTACAAGAAAGAAAAATGCTACTCACACATCAATACCGTACATATCTGCATATTGTTGAATTTTAAATTTATATATATATGTTATGTGGATTAGCATTATTCAATAATTAAAATATTGTTTAAATCATTAATATATATTAATTATAGAATTATGTTTTATAATATAGCACTTGGTCAATTTATGAATATTGTAATTGGATTTTTATTGTGAGTAACCTGTGATGTATTTGGGCTGTTCATTTAGTAGCTCATTGAGAAGTCCTTACTCTCATCTGGTAAGTTATAAACTGCTTCCCCATTAGACAGTTTTTTGAATGCATAGAAAATCTACTAGGATTGAGGGCAGTTTCTCTCACATACACGAATTCTTCTTGATCCTTTCACTGAATCGCAATAGATTGTGGAATCATGCCAGGTACACATTATTGATCTATTTCTTGAATACAATATGTTTAATATGTTATAATTTTGTATCTATAATTGATCTAGATTTATAGAATTGATGATATAAATCCTTCAATTAGTATTAGAGACAGGATAGACACAAATTATGGCTATTATATTTTCTTTTCCATAATTAAATCAGAAATTCGTATACCCTAATGTATGAACCTTAACTGTGTAATTTGAGATTTTAATTATGTCTGTGATTCCACTTTATGCCTTGAAAACAATGTTTCATTTATAAATTTTTTTCCCTTGAAAGCATTATACTCAGTTCGGTTGCACTGTTTTGTAAAGATGATTCCTGTCTCATCATGGATAAAGAATTTCGAATTCCTTTTATTGGGTTGAAACCGAACTTGTTGAATTTGGATTGCTAGACTTTGGATGTTTTTCTTTCTTTTCTTTTGCTATGATAAAGCTTATGATTTTGTTCAAAGTGAAACAATAAAAAATAATAATAATATAGCCACACTGCAACGAAGGTGTAGTTGGACGTGAGAATGTGTTTCAATATTTGGCTTTGAACGCGACTTTATTGGTTTTAAGGTTTTGCAAACTAACGTTGCATTGTTTTAGTTTGTGGCTTATTGCTTTATTGGCTTTATTGGTTTTGCAAACTAAAGAACGTGTTTTGATACTTGGTGCTTGTTTTTGTCTTATATGTTAAGTTTGTGACTTTCATTTCTTTTGTCAAAATTGCTTGAACATTATTATGTGCGAACATAGCACTGTGTTCACTAAAGATAATGTGAAATTTTATTTTCATTAATGTTTATGAAGTATCTATATCGTAGAATTAAATGTATAATATATTTGTTAATGACCAAAGTGATCAAATATTTAAGTTAATTTAATTCTAAATTGCTAATAATTTGTATAACTGTGAGCTCACCTATCGTGGCTACAATTGTACAAATTTTATGAGTTGAATAATTAATTTTTTTAATCATAATTTTTATTGCATTACTAGTAATTACACCCTATCGGTGTATTGTTATTAATGTAATTTGTTATTATACAACGTGATGTTAGATTTATGTTTATGTCAATTATCTTTCGAGTACCTTATCGGTATTAGAAATTTTGGTGATATAAGATTTGTGCATTGTATTATTATATTTCTTATTTATTATGGTTCATGACCCTTAGGCGGGACCATGATAAGTAAGAAAATTTCTAAAGGGCTTATTTGGTTGAGCATACGGAACCATTTAATTTTCTTGTTGCATGATAACATTGTGCATATTAAATGTTTTCTTTTGTTGTTTTCATGCCAACCTCTTTGCCTATGCAACTGACTTCTTTCAAAACTTTGAATGGGACTAACTTTAAGGATTGGAAAGAATCTCTGGATCTCTATTTGACTATCACTAATATGGACTTGGCTTTGAGAGAAGAAGAGTCTGTTGCTCTTACTACTGAGTCCACTGCTGCTGAAAAGGCTTCTCGTGAAAAATGGGAGCACTCAAACAAGGTGTGCCTTAAGGTGATGAAATACACTATGGAGAAGTTAATTAGATAGAACATTCCAGACAACGAGAACGCTAAGGAATTTCTAAAATCTGTTGGTGAGAAATTCATGACTTTTGATAAAGCTCAGAAGGGTCAATATCTTTCTTTGATTGAGAAGACTAAATATGATGGTGTTAGTGGAGTTCGTGAGCACATCATGAAGTTAGTGCACTATTTTAATAAATTGAAGTCTCTCAAGGTTGATCTCGGTGAAAGTTATCTCATCTGGTAGGTTCTTGAGTCACTCCCTTCTCAATTTGATGTTCTTAAGACCACTTATAACACTCAGAAAAATGAATGGACAATTGATGAAATGATTGCTATTGTCTCTCAAGAAGAGGATTCTATAAGGAAAGGAAAATCACACAGTGTTCAGTTTGTTGCTTCTACTTCTAGTACAAAAAATAAGAAAAAGGAAGGTTACAAAGGCAAGTTTCAACATGATAAGAAGAAAGGGGAGAAAATATCTCAACACCTAGAGCCTAAGAAGAATTTCTTCAAGCCTAACAAGAATTTCTTCAAGGGAAACTACAAGTATTGCAAGAAGTATGGCCATAAAGTGGATGATTGTTACATTCTCAAGAAGAAACTTAAGAAGCAAGGTACATTCCTAGTTTTAGCTTGTTTTGAATCAAATGTGATTGATGTTGCTCCTAATACTTGGTGGTTTGACTCAGGTGCATCTATTCACGTTGTGAATTCTTTATAGGGGTTCACAAGCCTGAGAAAGCCAAGTAATGCTGAAGTCAAGATCATTGTGGGAGATGGAGCTAGAGTATCAGTGGAAGAAATAGGAGAAGTTACCTTGTATTTACCTTTTGAACATATTTTATTGTTGAAAGATGTTGTTTATGTACCTTCCATGAGAAGTAATTTAATTTCAATTTCAGCTTTGGATAGATGTAGCTACTCTTTTGAATTTGGTAATGGAAAAGTTGTTGTTTGTTTTAATTCTATTGTCGTTGGTTCAGGAGTTTTATGTGATGGGCTATATATGCTAAATTTGAATAATATGTCTGTTAACTCTGTTGTTGGAAGTAAGCGTAACAGGATTGATGAGAGTTTTTCTATCCTATTGCATAGACGCTTGGGGCATATCTCTAGGCCCCGAATTGAAAGATTGATTAAGGAATGTGTTCTTCATAACTTTGACTTCTCTGATTTCGACACTTGCGTAGATTGTGTTAAAGGCAAGTTCACTGCCAAAACTAGGAATAAAGAAGCAAACATGTGTAATGATGTGCTACAGTTGATTCACACAGATATGTGTAGACCCATTACACCCACTACTATGGGTGGATATAGGTATTTTATTACCTTCATAGATGATTTCTCCAGCTTCGGTTGGATAGATCTTCTCTAGGAAAAATCTGGTTCTTGGGATGCCTTCAAATCCTTCAAGGTTGCTGTTGAATTGAAGGCATGCAAAAAGATCAAATGTGTGAGGTTTGACAGAGGAAGTGAGTATTACGGCAGATATGATGAAACTGAAAGAAATCCAGGACCGTTAGCTAGATTTCTTGATGAATGTGGAATTGAAGCTCAATATACTATGCCCGATACTCCTGAGCAGAATGAAGTTGCAGAGAGACATAATTGCACGCTTATGGATATGGTAAGATGCATGTTGAGCCATTCGTCATTGCCAGATTTTCTTTAGGGAGATGCTTCGAAGACTGTTGTGTACATTCTTAATCAAGTACCCAACAAGTCTGTACCGAAAACTTCCTATGAGCTGATGACTGGAAGGAAGCCGAGTTTGAAACACTTTCATGTGTAGGGTTGTAAGGCAAAAGTTAGACTTTATAATCCTCAGCAGAAGAAGCTTGATCTTAAGACTGTTAGCGACTTCTGCATTGGCTACTGTGTGGGCTCCAGAGGTTGTAGATTCTATTGTCCTTCTCACTCCATGCAAGTTATCAAGCTTGACCAAGCGATATTCTTTGAGGATGATTTGGACAGTGGGAGCCATACACCACGACCAGTCACACTTAAAGAAGATCGGACCGTAGTTCCTATACCGGTTGTTTCACTTCCTGCAGATATCATGGTTCCAGTAAATCATAATGATAATCAGGCTCTTCGAGGAGAAGATGATGTAGTGGCACCACCAGCTAATGAATAAGAACCAGATGACATTGCTGAAGTAGTCTCATTAAGACGATCTTAGAGAGTACGTAGGCCTTCTATACCAGATGACTATGTAGTGTATCTTTAGGAGCACGAGTTTGATCTCCATGATGACGACAAACCTATAACTTTTAAGGAGACAATCTCTAGCTCTCATGCTTCTAATTGGCTAAATGTTATGCATGATTAATTGTCTTATATGTCTCATAATACTATTTGGGATCTCGTAGAGTTGCCAGTTGGTTGCAAACTCATTAGGTGCAAATAGGTTTTCAAAACCAAGCGTAATCCAGATGGTAGAGTTGAGAGGTACAAAGCTAGACTAGTAGCAAAATGCTATAGTCAAAGAAAAGGCATTGATTATAAGGAGACTTTCTCACCGGTCTCTACAAAAGATGCATTTTGAGTTGTTATGGCTTTGGTAGCTCACTTTGATATAGAACTTCACCAGATGGACGTGAAGGTGACTTTTCTGAATGAAGATCTAGCCGATGATGTTTATATGGTTTAGCCTGATGGTTTTGTTGAAACAGGTAAGGAGCATTTGGTTTGCAGACTTAAAAAGTCCATTTATGGACTGAAACAAGCATCCAAGTAATGATATTTAAAATTTGATCAGGTTGTCACTTCTTTTGGCTTCAAAGAAAATGCCTCAGATCAGTGCATTTATTTGAAGACTAGTGGGACCAATTTTATAATTCTTGTTCTATATGTCGACGATATTCTTCTTGCTAGCAGCTGCGTTAAACTTTTGACTGAAACAAAACAGATATTAAATAGCCACTTTGATATGAAGGACCTTGGCGATGCTTCCGTTGTTTTAGGCATCCAGATTTATCGTGATAGGTCACGTGGCATTCTTGGATTATCTCAAACAGGGTATATTGAAAAGATCCTTAAGTGATTTAACATGCATTCTTGCTCCCTATGTGTTGCACTTGTTCAAAAAGGTGATAAACTCTCTAAATCCCAATGTCCACAAAATGATATAGAGATAATTGAACTGGAAAAGGTCCCATATGCTTCTGTTGTTGGCAGTTTAATGTATGCTCAAGTTTGTACTTGTCTCGTTATTACTTTTGTTGTTAATGCCTTAGGGGGATACTTGAACAACCCAGGTTTGGGTCATTGGAAAGTCATGAAAAAGGTCATGAGATATTTACAGGGAACCAAGGATTATTTGTTGACCTATAAGAAGTCTAATCAACTTCAAGTCATTGGTTATTCTGATTCTGATTTCGCAGGTTGCCCTGATAACCGAAAGTCTACTTTCGGCTCTATTTTTATAATGGCAGGAGGAGCTATCTCTTGGAAGAGTGTCAAACAGACTCTTACAGCTACTTCTACCATGGAGGCAGAGTATGTCACTTGCTATGAGGCTACTTGTCAAGCCATGTGGCTAAAAAACTTAATCTCTAGCTTTCATATTATTGAAAGCATATTTAGGCCACTTGTGATATATTGCGATAATACTGCTGCTGTGCATTTCTCTCAAAACAACAGAAGCTCTTCTCGCTCAAAGCATTTTGATATTAAATATTTGTTTGTTAGAGAGAAAATTCTAGAGTTTCAGACTCGAATTAAGCATCTTGCTACAGAGAACATGTTAGCAAATTCACTAACTAAACACTTAACTGTTAGAGCTTTTCAGAATCACGTAACTCATATAGGTTTAGTTAAGTCTTTTGATATTTTGGGTTAGTGGGAGTCTAAAATTTTATATTTACTTATTGTCATCTTATGAGATATGTATGAGATAACGTCACTTTTATTATCATATCTCTTATAGCATTTTCATATGTTTGGACCATTCTTGGATTGCATATTTCTCTTAATTAATTATTTTTTTCATATTCATTATTCTTTATGTGAAATATGAGCATTTAACATGTATGATCTACTTCCCTATCGAATACTATTTTTGCAGAGTTAAAGTTTATATTTCTTAGACTGTTGGTTGACATGTGCTTTGACCATAGTTGGTATTTTAGTCTTAATGATTCTTGTATTTTAATGATTAACTAATGCTATCCAAGTGGGAGAATTGTTGAATTTTATATTTATATATATGTTATGTGGATTAGAATTATTCAATAATTAAACTATTGTTTCAATCATTAATATATATTAATTATGGAATTATGTTTTATAATATAGCACTTGGTCAATTTATGAATATTGTAATTGGGCTTTTGTTGTGAGTAGTCCGTGATGGGTTTGGGTTGTGCATTTAGTAGCCCGTTGAGAAGTCTCTACTCTCATCTGGTAAGTTATAAACTGTTTCCCTATTAGGCAATTTTCTGAACACATAGAAAACTTATTAGGATTGAGGGCAATTTTTCTCACACACGCGAATTCTTCTTGATCCTTTCACTGAACCGCAATGGATTGTGGAATCATGTCAGGTACACATTATTGATCTATTTCCTGAATACATTATGTTTAATATGCTATAATCTTGTATCTATAATTGATCTAGATTTATAGAATTGATGATATAAATTCTTCACAAATGTGACAAAATTAGAGTGCAGGTGTGTAGAAAATAAGGCTAATCTAGTTATAATCAAATGGTGAAGATTATGGAGATGTGAATGAAAATGTATGTGAGTAGCATTACTCATAAAAAATATTAGATTTTTATTACTTTATTTATGGTATTTAATAATTATTATTTATTTGCTTATCATTTATAAAGTTGTAGATGAATCTTTTTTTGTTCTTCCCCGCAGTATCTCTCCGCTTAGAAGACGAAAGACTAATCTGTCGCAGTACTGTTGGTTTTGTAGAAGGCGATCGCTCCCAACTACATTTTTCTCCATACATATGAGCCATGAATCGAACCCCTAACCACATGCTTAAGGTGCTCAAACCCATTACCACTTGAACGAATGCAAGTTGGTAAATTTGTAAATGAATCTAATCATGTTTTTTCTTATACGTTAAATTATTAAATATCAATTGTAATTTATACTTAGAGATTTAATTGATGCTTTGAGAAATTATAGTTGATTAAGAAAAACAAAACATGCAATTGATAATTTTTAGGGCTTAATTATAATTTTTTGTCAACAAATTATTTGTCGCGAGATTTTGGATGATGTTAATATTAATCTTAGTGAGTTTTGGACTTTATTTAATTCAAGATTTGTTAATTTGATTTGATATTTGTAAAAGTTGATTAAATTTTTAAGTTTAAATTAAGTAACTTTTAATCTTAACTGTTCATGTATGGTTATATGGTCAAGATTTATTCTTCTCATAATAAAAACTCATCTCACGAGATATGTCTTTTATATATATATATATATATATATATATATATATATATATATATATATATATATATATATATAAAGAGAGAGAAAGTGAGAGAGAAATGTTTGTTTTCATGAAATAATTTCATTATACGACTTACAATTTAAAATCAACACTTCAAAAATGTTATTTAATAAATCACCCATCCGTTAAATATGTGTGTAGAGAGTCTTATTTATGAGCCACGTTATTCGTAGTCATTCATTTTGTAACATATATATAGCAATTCTCTCTGTCTCTCTCTCTCTCTCTCTCTCTCTCTCTCTCACACACACACACACACACACATATATATATATATATATATATATATATATATATATATATATATATGTATTGTATTAAGTGAAAGGAAAGTTTATTGTGTGAGGGTAAGAGGAGTGAGTCTTGACCCATTGGATCTTACATGAATGGTCAAGATTAGAACATAAATGCATGTGACTTTTTTAAGAGGTCACATGACCTTTAAGTAACTTTTAATTTTGACCATCAATGTATGGTTATATGGTCATGATTTACTCTTCTCACCCTTTCACAATAAACATTACTCTCACTAGATATGTCCCATATATATATATATATATATATATAGAGGGAGGATCAATTTACACTAGTGTAAGTCTTTTTGACTTACACTCATTTTCAATCGTTAGATCCACTTTCATCTAATGGTTACTTTTAATGAAATCACCTTAACCATTAGATGAAAGTGGATCTAATGATTGAAAATGAGTGTAAGTCAAAAAATACTTACACTGGTGTAAGCCGATCCCCCTCATATATATATATATATATATATATATATATATATATATATATATATATATATATATATATATATATATATATATATATATTCCAATAATATTATTTTCATATACATAAATCTTAGAAATTTTAACACTATTAGCGTATATTAACCTTAAAACAAAATATAATTTGAAAGACAAATTTTGAAACTTTATTACATATACACACATAGTCGGTTTAATTAATCGATAATAACAAAATTATCAAAGACAAGATATATATATATATATATATATATATATATATATATATATTCCAACAATATTATTTTCATATACATAAATCTTAGAAATTTTAACACTATTAGTGTATATTAACCTTAAAACAAAATATAATTTGAAAGACAAATTCTGAAACTCTATTACATATACACACATAGTCAGTTTAATTAATCGATAATAACAAAATTATCAAAGATAGAAATTGTTGTTTATATGTAGTTACTTACTTGGCACATGTAAGACCATATTAACACCTGCATTGCCCAAAAAGTAAGGTCAGCAAATTAAAAAGAATTATGTAGAAATGATGCAAAAATTCATACCTTGTAGAGGCACTACTAATGTTGTCCCTACTTCACTTGGTAAGAGTGATAAGATTTGATAGTATAAAATTAGATAGTATAAAACCTAATAGTATAAGATTTAATACATAAGGGCTCGAGATATTGGAATATTTAGAATTGTAATTGAAAAGTATTTATAAGAACTTATACATCAAAATCCAATCAGGTCTAATCTCATCATCCAAAACTTGATTAAGTTATCATTTAAATATATAAGAGGGATTTGATGGATAAACTTATACAATAAAATATTTGTACCAAATAACTGATAATATCATAATGTGTTGTATTAACATATCCTATAAGATCTAATACGACATACCAAATAGACCCTCATATTTTATGTATTTTAGCATGAAATATTGTTAAATTTTTTTGGTACAAGAAATCAAAATGCTACTCACACATCAATACAGCACATATCTGCATATGTGACAAAATCAGAGTGTAGGTGTGTAAAAAATAAGGTGAATCCAATTATAATCAAATGGTGAAAATTATGGAGATGTGAATGAAAATGTATGTGAGTAGCATTACTCTATAAAAAATATTAGATTTTTATTACTTTATTTATGGCATTTAATATTTATTATTTATTTGCTTATCACTTATAAATTTGTAGATGAATCTTTTTTGGTTCTTCCCCGCAATATCACTCTGCCTGGAAGACGAAAGATTAATATATCGTGGTGCTATTGACTTCGTAGAGGGCGACCACTCCCAATTGCATTTTTCTTCATGCACATGAGTTAAGACTCGAGCCCCTAACTACATGCTTAAGGTGCACAACCTCATTACCACTTGGACTAACATAAGTTAGTAAATTTGTAGATAAATCTAATCATGTTTTTTTCTTATTTGTTAAGTTATTAAATATCAATTGTATTTTATACTTAGAAATTTAATTGATGCTTTGAGAAATTATAGTTGATTAAGAAAAACAAAGCATGCAATTGATAATTTTTACAGCTTAATTATAATTTTTTGTCAACAAATTATTTGTCGCTAGATTTTCGATGATGTTAATATTAATCTTAGTGAGTTTTGGACTTTATTTAATTCAAAATTTGTTAATTTGATTTGATATTTGTAAAAGTTGATTAAATTTTTAATTTTTAATTAAGTAACTTTTAATTTTGACTGTACATGTATGGTTATATAGTCAAGATTTATTTTTTTCATAATAAAAACTCTTCTAACTAGATATGCCCCCTATATATATATATATATATAGTGAGAGGAGTTTTTATTGTGAGATGGTGAGAGGAATAAATTTTGACCTTGCAACTATATATGGATGGTCAAGATTAAAAGTTACTTAAAGGTCATGTGACCACTTAAAAAAGTCACATGCGTTTATGTTCTAATCTTGGCAATTCATGTAAGATCCAATGGTCAATATTTACTCCTCTAGGATCTTACTCTGGTGAGAGATGTGTTTAGTGTAAGAGGTGAGAGGAGTAAATATTGACCATTGGATCTTACATGAATCGCCAAGATTAGAACATAAATGCATGTGACTTTTTTAAGTTGTCATGTGACCTTTAAGTAACTTTTAATCTTGACCATTCATGTATAGTTGTAAGGTCAAGATTTACTCCTCTCACCATCTCACAATAAAAACTCCTACACACACACACACACACACACACACACACACACACACACACACACACACACACACACACACACACACACACACACACACACACAGAGATATGTATATATATGGTCTTTCTTTATTTTTTTCTTTATAGTATCTTTTCATTTGATAGGAAAAAGACTAATATCTTAAAGTACTATCAAATACAGAGATCCATTCCAACAATATTATTTTTACAATATTATTTTTATATACGTAAATCTTAGAAGTTTTAACACTATTAGTGCATATTAACCTTAAAACAAAATATAATTTGAATGACAAATTCTGAAACTCTATTACAGATACCCACTTAGTCAGTATAATTAATCAATAATAACAAAATTATCAAAGATAGAAATTGTTGTTTATATATAGTTACTTACTTGGCACGTGTAAGACCAGATTAACACCTGCATTGCCCGAAAAGTAAAAGGTCAGTAAATTAAAAAGAAGTATGTAGAAATGATGCAAAAATGCATAACATGTAGAGGCACTACTAATGTTGTCCCTAGTTCGTTTAGTAAGAATGATAAGATAAGATTTGATAGTATAAAATTAGATAGTATAAAACCTAATAGTATAAGATTTAATACATAAGGGTTAGAGATATTGGAATGTTTAGAATTGTAATTGAAAAATATTTATAAGAGCATATATATCAAAATCCAATCAGGTCTAATCTCACCCTCCAAAACTTGATTAAGTTATCCATCATTTAAATGTATAATAAGGGTTTGATGTATAAACTTATACAATACAGTGTTTGCACCAAATAACTGATAATGTCATAATGTGTTATATTAACTTATCCTATCAGATATAATACGACATGCCAAACAGACCTTCATATTTTATGTATTTTAGCATGAAATATTGTTAAATTTTTTTGGTACAAGAAGCAAAATACTACTCACACATCAATACCACACATATCTGCATATGTGACAAAATTAAAATGTAGGTGTGTAGAAAATAAGGTGAATCTAGTTAAAATCATATGGTGAAAATTATGGAAATATGAATGAAAATGTATGTGAGTAGCATTACTCTATAAAAATATTAGATTTTTATTACCTTATTTATGATATTTAATATTTATTATTTATTTGCTTATCACTTATCAATTTGTAGATGAATCTTTTTTTGTTCTTCCCCACAATATCTCTCCACTCGGAAGACGAAAGACTAATCTGCTGCGGTACTGTTGGTTCTATAGAGGGCGACCGCTCCCAACTACATTTTTCTCTATAGACATGAGTTAGAAATCGAACTCCTGACCACATACTTAAGGTGCCTAAACCCATTACCACTTGGATCAACGCAAGTTGGTAAATTTGTAGATGAATCTAATCATGTTTTTTTCTTATACGTTAAGTTATTAAATATATATTGTAATTTATACTTAGAAATTTAATTGATGCTTTGAGAAATTATAGTCAATTAAGGAAAACAAAGCATGCAATTGATAATTTTTAGGGCTTAATTATATTTTTTTGTCAATAAATTATTTGTTGCTAGATTTTGGATGATGTTAATATTAATCTTAGTGAGTTTTGGATTTTATTTAATTCTCACTAGATATGTCTTTTATATATATATATATATAAAGAGAGAGATAGTGAGAGAGAAATGCTTGTTTTCTTGAAAACAATTTCATTATGCGACTTACGAAGTTAAAATCAACACTTAAAAAGTGTGTTATTTAATAAATCACTCATCCGTTAAATATGTATGTAGAGAGTCTTATTTATGAGTCACATCATTCGTAGTCATTCATTTTGTAACATATAGCAATTCTCTCTCTCACACACACACATGTCTTTCTTTATTTTACTTCTAGATATAGTCTTAAGATCGCTAATGTAGATTTTAACACTATTTTTTTTAGTTTCTCATCGTATCCTTTCATTTGATAGATAAGAAACTAATCTCTCAGAATATTATCAAGCGCAGAGATCCTTTCCAACAATGTTATTTTTTATACACATAAATCTTAGGAATCTTAATACTATTAGTGTATATTAACCTTAAAACAAAATATAATTTGAAAGACAAATTCCGAAAGTCTATTACATATACACAGAAAGTCAGTTTAATTAATCGATAATAACAAAATTATCAAAGATAGAAATTGTTGTTTATATATAGTTACTTACCTGCCACGTGTAAGACCAGATTAACACCTGCATTGCCCAAAAAGTAAAAGGTTAGCAAATTAAAAAGAATTATATTGAAATGATGCAAAAATGCATAACATGTAGAGGCACTACTAATGTTGTCCCTAGTTCGTTTAGTAAGAATGATAAGATAAGATTTGATAGCATTAAATTTGATAGTATAAAACTTAATAGTATAAGATTTAATACATAAGGGTTAGAGATATTGGAATGTTTAGAATTGTAATTGAAAAGTATTTATAAGAGCTTATACATTAAAATCTAATCAGGTCTGATCTCACTCTTCAAAACTTGATTAAGTTATCCATCATTTAAATATATAAGAGAGGTTTGATAGATAGAATTATACAATACAATGTTTGCACCAAATAACTGATAATATCATAATGTGTTGTATTAACTTATCCTATCAGATCCAATACGACATGTCAAACAGACCCTCATATTTTATGTATTTTAGCATGAAATATTGTTAATTTTTTTGGGTACAAGAAAGCAAAATGCTACTCACACATCAATATCACACATATCTGCATATGTGGCAAAATTAGAGTGTATGTGTGTAGAAAATAAGGTGAATCAAGTTCTAATCAAATGGTGAAAATTATGGAGATGTGAATGAAAATGTATGTAAGTAGCATTTTTCTATAAAAGATATTAGATTTTTATTACTCTATTTATGGTATTTAATATTTATTATTTATTTGCTTATCACTTATAAATTTGTAGATGAATCTTTTTTTGTTTTTTCCCGTAGTATCCATCCGTCTGGAAGGCGAAAGACTAATCTGCAGTCGTACTGTTGGCTCCGACTACTCCCAACTGCATTTTTTCCATATACATGAGCCAAAAATCGAACCTCTAACATCATGCTTAAGGTGTCTAAGCCAATTACTACTTAGACCAACGCAAGTTAGTAAATTTGTAGGTGAATCTAATCATGTTTTTTCTTATACGTTTAGTTATTAAATATCAATTGTAATTTATACTTAGAAATTTAATTGATGCTTTGAGAAATTATAGTTGATTAAGAAAAACAAAGCATGCAATTGATAGTTTTTAGGGCTTAATTGTAATTTTTTGTTAGTAAATTATTTGTTGCTAGATTTTGGATGATGTTAATATTAATCTTAGTGAGTTTTGGACTTTATTTAATTTTCACTAGATATGTCTTTTATATATATATATATATATATATATATATATATATATATATATATATATATATATATATATATATATATATATATATATATATATATATATATATATATATATAAGAGAAAGTGAGAGAGAAATGTTTGTTTTCTTGAAAACAATTTCATTATACGGCTTACGAAGTTAAAATCAACACTTAAAAAGTTTATTATTTAATAAATCACTCATCCGTTAAATATGTATGTAGAGAGTCTTATTTATGAGCCATGTCATTTGTAGTCATTCATTTTGTAACATATAGCAATTCTCTCTCTCTCACACACACATATGTCTTTCTTTATTTTACTTCTAGATATAGTCTTAAGATCGCTAATGTAGATTTTAACACTATTTTTTTTAGTTTCTCATCGTATCCTTTTATTTGATAAGTAAGAGACTAATCTCTCGGAATATTATTAGGCGTAGAGACCCCCTTCAACAATGTTATTTTTTATACACATAAATCTTAGGAATTTTAACACTATTAGTGTATGTTAACCTTAAAACAAAATATAATTTGAAAGACAAATTCTGAAACTCTATTACATATACACACAAAGTCAGTTTAATTAATCGATAATAACAAAATTATCATAGATAGAAATTGTTGTTTATATATAGTTACTTACCTGCCATTTGTAAGACCTAAGTAACACCTCCATTACCCGAAAAGTATAAGGTCAACACATTAAAAAGAATTACGTAGAAATGATGCAAAAATGCATAACATGTAGAGGCACTACTAATCTGTTTGGTACGAGTGATAGGATAAGATTTGATAATATTAAATCTGATAGTATGAAGTCAGATAATATAAGACCTGATAGTATAAGGTCTAATATGTAAGAGTTAGGGATATCAAAGTGTTTAAGATTGTAATTGAAAAGTCTATATAGGAGCTTATACGTCAAAATCTAATCAGGTCTAATCTTACGCCTAAAGCTTGATCAAGTTATCCATCATTTGAATGTATAAGAGGAGTTTGATTGATAAATTTATGCAATACAATGTTTGCAGCAAATACTTGATAAGACCATAATATGTTGTATTAACTTATTCTATTAGATCTATTATGACATGTCAAACAAGCCCTCATATTTTATGTCTTTTAGCATGGAATATTGTTAATTTTTTTTGGTATAAGAAAACAAAATGCTACTCATACATCAATACCACACATATCTACATATGTGGCAAAATCATATTGTAGATGTGTAAAAAATGAAGTAAATTCAGTTATAATTAAATGCTAAAAATTATGAAAATGTAAATGAAAGTATATGTGATAGCATTACTCTATAAGAAATATTATATTTTTATTACTCTATTTATGGTATTTAATATTTATTATTTTGTTTGCTTATCACTTAATATGCATAAATTTGTCAATGAATCTAATCATGTTTTTCTTATACAATAAGTTATTTTTGCTATGTGAAAGTTAACTGTAGTTATTAAATATCAATTGTAATTAAACTTAGAAATTTAATTGATGCTTTGAGAAATTATACTTGATTAAGAAAAACAAAGCATGCAATTGATAATTTTTTAGGGCTTGATTATATTTTTTTGTGAATAAATTATTTGTTACTAGATTTTGGATGATGTTAATATTAATCTTAGTGAGTGACTTTATTTAATTCAAAATTTGTTAATTTGGTTTGATATTTGTAAAAGTTGTTTAAATTTTCTATTTTTAATCTTATGAGATATTTCACACTCTTGAGTAAGAGGTTATGATCCTTACTCGTGATAACGAGACTGCCTCTCTTGCACCTTACAAGTGTTTTTTTTCTTTTAGCGGCCTCAAACTTATAATTTTAATGGATTAATGTTTATGTAAATTTTTACACAAATTGTATAGATTAAATTAATTTATAATTAACATATTATTATTTTTAATATAAAATAATTATATGACACAAAAATATATGTAATTATTTAAGTGTTGATTAATTTAATTTATAAAACTTTATAAATATGAGAAATTATTATATGCTTATAGAATAACAATAAATAATATGTGTTACATAATAATCTTTACCATTAGTTTTAAGTTAAAAACTTTAAATTTAAATAAATATACCTAAAATCAATTGTGAAAATAATCATGAAATACACATTTATTATTGCTCTAAGAATATATAACAATTTCTTAAGTTTTGTTAGACTTATTAAGAAAGTTAAAATAAAAAAATTAAATAAAAAAATAAAAAATAAATTTTTTTCAATTTTTGATAACTTATTTTAAAATTTTTAACTTCTTTAATGACACTTAATAACAAAACTCTAATTTTTTTTAACAATCCGTCAACACAAATATTTTTCCAATAAATCATTGAAACTCAAATTTGCTTATAATAAGTGACACATTCGTGACTTGTGAAGTGGAGAAAAGATAGCCTCATTACTAGAGTGGGGATTAAATAATCTCACAGTAATACAGAAAAACTTCATTAAAAAAGTGTTAAATAAACTAGTGTTAATTAAGTATAAAAACACATTTAATATTTAAAAATTTTTGTTATATATTCTTTAAAAAAATTAAGAATTTTTTAATATTTAATAAAAATAAATAAAAAATAAATATATTTAATATATTAAAAATGTAAAAAAATATTAAAAATATTTAATATTTTTTTACTTAATAAAAAAATTAAGAGAATTTAAAATTATTCATATTAAAAGATGCGAATTTGGTGGATTTAAATTCTTAAAAGAATTTTTGTACTAAAAAAATATTAGAAGAATTAAGACTGACTTACTCGTAAATATCGATGACGTTTGAGGGCAAAGGACGGTGTTATTGTTGACAGGGTCCAGCTTGCAGTCGGGGTCCCGTGGTTCCCTTACACAGCGAGTTGGTCGCCATCGAAGCTCAATCCCGTTGACGTACTCAGCGTGAATCTCCGGATAAGAACAGTTACTATCACATGTAACACTTTCCTTCGGAGACACCATTACCTTCAACTCTATGGTGCATGACTCTGCAACCTCTGCGACCTCTGTGTTGCTGCTGTAAGCATAAGAGTAATAACGCTTTTCCGCATTACCAGCAGTTGTTCTACGGCTACAGTACTCTGAGATGTCCCGGTACTTAGAATTATATACAGGCTTTTCGCATCTCACATATGTTATTCCATCATCATAATATTCCAGACTGAAGGTGGCGTTCTCGTATGGCAAAGAACGAGAATTGATGATGAAGCAATTATCGGTGTCAAATCCGGCGCTGAAGTGATGGAAGGTAGAAGAATTAGCGGCCATAATGGCGTGCACGTGATATCTGCCATAGTTTAAGAAAAGCACTGCTTTGTTGTCTTCACATATCATCTCGTAACTGGGATCTCCGCAGCTCGCTCTATCATCTGAAGATATGTTCAATATATTTCCACAAGTTACGGGAACGAAGTCTGTAACAATGGCTTGACGATATACTTGAACAATAAAGGTTAAAGTTAAAACAAAGAGGCCCATTAAAATTATGAGAGCGGGGGGCATGAGTATCCTCGACGACATGGAGAAAGAGTTTTTCGAAGTCTGCCACCGATTTTCTGTACTCAATGTATTGACCACTAAAATAATGTGGGGGTGGTGCCCATTATAACTCCTTTTTACATAAATTTCATTACATTATTATTATATTACTTTCTTTTTTAATAATAAAACAAAAAAATACAAATTTCAACTTATATTCTTTCCTTTTTTTCAAAATAAGAAAGATTTAAAAAATAATGCAGCATTTTAATGTACAAATAACATGACAGACACTGTTTTGTTCAAACTGACTTTTCCAAAGGGTTTGTTGGTGCGGATGACGCGGCATTCTCCAATTAAATTATATTAATTTTATCAATTAAATTATAATATATGTATATTTTTTAAAAAAATCTAAATATAAATATATCATAATTTAATTAATAAAATAAATATAAAAAATATAAAAAATATACTTAAATTTTCTCCTAACCAAAATGAGAATCATGGATCACATAATTTCATCTGTACATAAAATAAGACTGTCATTCTGTCAATAAAATCGTTTTGTTATTAGTTATTATTTAACTTAATTCTTTTGGCTATCGCTTTATGTTCATCACATGCAATTATAATATCTACTTGTTTCAGTTTCTAATAAGTTTCCCATCGTGGTTTACAATTGAAGTTGAGAGGAGCAATGCAAAGGAAAATTAAACAATAACGTGTTTCCATGAACGAGAATGGCAAGATTTGAACAGAATGTTGGAAAATTATCTGGGGAAGCGGACCACACCACAAATTGGTTGTCTAGTAGTTTATCTTGACTACCTAGTCTTCTACCCCATAATTTTTCATTTTTTTTCATTCCCATGTTAGAATATTGTAATGAAAAATAAAGACTAAATTATTTTGACATTAAGGTTTCATTAAATTAGAATAAGAGAACTATATAGAATTATAGATAATCAAAGTTACGGGGGGGAAAAAAGAAGAAAAAAAGCAAATAGACATTTAGATAAGGAATACACCATGAGATACAGGCCACACGGCTTAATTGGAAAAGTTGACTCTATGTGGGCCGACGAACACCTCGCAATCTTACCCAAAAGATAAGATGAAGTATATAGATAAAACGTTAAATAGTTTATATTAGAATGAAAGAAAGCTCTTGATAGATAAATACTTTTACATAATACCTATTAAAAGGGAAATTCGATTACAATTGTTGAGGGAAAATTTTTTAAAATGATTACTTCTTTTGATGAAATCTCAACAAGGATAGACTATTCGATGGTGTGGATTAAAAGCACACCTTTCACCACCAATGAGTCCAATTCAAGTGGGACAAAACTTGGCTTTATTTATGAAAAGAGTTATTTCTCATCAATTCTCTTTAATTTGTTGTTATATATCTATTAACTCAATTAAATGATATAAATAAATAATAAAATAGACATATAATAATAAATTAAAAAAATTAAAAAAAATTAACTCATCTCTAAATTGAAGTCAAGTTTTGTCCATTCAAGTGACATTTAGTTTCTTTCGAGTTCAACTTCTTGGAAAAGTAACTTAAAGGAAGCTACAATCTTTCTTACTAACCTGAGCAAATATTAATCTTATATATATAAAAGTGTAAGAAAATTTCATGAGGCCCAAAAATAATTTATTTGAGACTTCTTGATCTTGAGATCAAATTTCACCTGGATTACATTACTTGCACTTAATTAGTCTACCTCCCTCTCCTTACACTAGGTTCGTTTAGATATGCTTCTATATAAAGCGCTTTCTTTAATAGTATTTTTTTTAGAAAAAAATAAATTATTTTGCATTTAATGCAATATTTAAGAAGTACTTATTTTAGTTGTGTTTCTATAAAATTATATTTAAAAATTACTTCTCCTTCCACTTTTTTAGAAGCAAGGAATTGTTAACTTCATAATTAACTGGTTTTGTTTTTTTTTCTTTTACTTTTTTTTTAAAGTGACATCCAAACATATTTAAAAATATGTTAAAGTACTTTTTTTAAAAAATAAATGCTTTTTATATATAAAAAAAAGCTTATCCAAACGGGTTTTAGGACGACTTAAACATCATTTATAATAGAAAAAAATTATCTTTCTGACAAAAAAATCAATTTAACCAAAAATTCTATTCAATATCATGACTGTTAGGAACAAAAATGAAATTTATTATTTGGCACACATGAAAAGTACACCACACATAAAAATATGCACTACTAGAAATTTTTTATATAGAGATGGAATTTAGAGACAGAAAAAATTTCGTCTCTATTAGAGACAAAAACAGAGACAGATTTTATGAATTAGAGAAAGAAAATAAAATTTAAAATTTAAAGACAAAATTTAGAGACGGAAATTATCCGTCTCAGAATTTTCTTTCTCTAATTACATCTCTATTTGGTCAATTTAAAGTCAAATATACTTAGAGACGGATTTTAGAGACGGAAATTATTCGTCTCAGATTTTTTCGTCTCTAATTTCATCTCTATTTGGTTAATTTGATGTTTTAAAAAGTCAAATATCTGTAGAGAAGAAATTTAGAGAAGAAATTTATTCATCTCTAAATTTTTCATCTCTAATTTCATCTCTATTTAGTCAAATAAGTATTTAAAAAAATCAAAATATATTAGAGATGGATGTATTCCATCTCTAAATTATATATATTATTTAATTAATAAATTTTTTAAAAGTTAGAGATGGAATATTGTTTCCGTTTCTAATATTTCCACCTAAAATCCCTAAATCCCTAATTCTCGTTTCCCAATCCTCCCGATCCCTCATCTCACCGACCTCCCTCATCTCTATCTCTCGATACTACACCGTCCCTCATCTCTCTCCTGATCCCTCATCTCTCTGACCTCCCTCAATCCACTGTCCCACCGTCCCTTATCTCCCTCAATCCACCGTCCCTCATCTCCATCTCCCTCCATCCCTCATCTTCATCTCCCGTTGTCCCTCAATCCACCATCCCACCACCCACCATACCTCCGATCCCTCATCTCTCTGACCTCTCTCAATCCCACTCGTTCCACCGTCTCTTCTCCTCGTAACCCCTTCCTTAACCCATCCACCGTAACCCCTCCATCCACATCCCCAACACCATCGTGCCTACCCACCCCTTTCCTTTTTCTCACCGTAACCCACCCTTTCTTCACAACCCCTGTACCCACCGTAAGCTCTCTCTCTAACCACCGTATCTCCCTCTCTAACCACCGTATCTCCCTCTCTCTGCACACCAGGTTCTCCATAAATCACATTATTCTTGGTTTGTTAATATGGTTAGATAGTCTTAGATCCCCGCTTCCCCCTTTTCTTATGGCCAATTTGTTAATTTGCTATGTGTTTACTTGGTTGTCTTTTGTTGTGCCTAGTTGTTTCTTATAATCAAGAGGAGCTTGAAGAGATGCAGTGCTTTAACAAAGAAACAAATAATATTTAATTTGTTTCTTCCCTTATATAAAAAAGAAAAGAAAAGAGCATTTTCTGGCCTTTGGAGGATAGGTCATGGTTGATTTTGGAACTACGTGTTATTTATGCAAACTTGTTTTCTATAATTTAGTCATTACATAAAATAATTGCTTCACATGTTATGATGCTATGCAACTACACATCCTTGTCACTGTTTCTCTTTCCCAGGGCTTTTAATTACAAAATAATTGTTGATGTAATGTATTTATGCTGCTAATAGTTAGATTTTAATGTGTTATTTTAGTGTTTCATCAGTTAATTTCTTGTAGGCTTTACAACGAACTTTAGAGTCCGAGGATGAATTGGTTGAGAAATTTGGGGGAGGCACTCAAAACAGAAAGGTTGGGAATATGATTGAAGAAATAGGTAGAGGGGCTAACTCTAGCAGTAATGCTTCAGATATCCAAAAGAAGTATGAAAAAAGGCTTGCTGCACATTAAGGAACCGACAGTGAAGTATGCATTATGAATTTCTGAAGTTGACAATACTTATTCATTAGGACTTAATTATTTTATCAAATGACCATTATGTTTTTATTTTGTATCAATAGGAAAAAGATGGAAGTAAAGATTTGGTTGTGCCTGGAGCTGGGGTATGGTTTTATGTGACTATTTTCTAATATATATAAATTGATTTTATAGGTTAAGTGCATATATATTTACATTTGTGGTCTCTGAGGTGTTGACATGATGATATAAATGCTTTTGAGATTAATCTTTTGGTTTTTTCTTCATGTAGTTTTGTTTTCTTGCATTTCTTGATCATTGTTATCTGATGCGGCTCTTTATCCAATAAGTCCAAGTTTAGTTCGTGACACATGCTGAGTAATTGATTTCACAATTGCTGCCATTTTTATCCTTAGTTTGAGCTTTTGTGGCAACTCTCTTCAAAAGGTTGCCTCTAACTATTTTTATATTTATCAAAGTGAAAAAGAAGGAAGTGAAAAAGATGGAAAATGAAAAATTCCAAATGAAAAAATAAGTCAAGTGAGGTTGATATCTTGATAGTCTCTCTACTGTTGGTTGTAGATATGGCTTTCTTAGAGGTGTACTTATTTTATTCCTATTGGTCTCTTTCATTTAGACAAACCTGATAAACATTGAAGCGGTTGTTTTGACAGTTCAACTTTCATGGAATCATTTCATCTTACTTTGAACCTCACTTAACAGTATATATAGAATTGGAAAAGAAGACACTAAAGAAGACACTAATGGAAAATGTGGAGAAACTTGTTCTACTTATCTTGAGTGCACCGTGGTCTTGGTATGTTAATACAAATTAGTAGGGATGGTTTATCTTTCTTGGTCACTATCTTACTTAGCGGTGGAAACAAGTTAGGCTAGGCCAGACTTTGCCTTAAACAGGCCTGGCTTGTATCCCAATTATAAGGCATGAGTCTGGCCTGTGAGCCTGTAATAGGCTGATTTTTAAGGTCTGACCTGACCTTTTTAAAAATCTGGCCTGACCTGAAAGCTTATTTCGCAATGAGACTTTTAAATAGGCTAACAAACATACATTTAAATAGGCCAACAAACTTTTACATAGGCTAACAGACCTACTTTTAAATAAGTCAACATGCCTTTACATAGACTAACAAACTTATTTTTAAATAGGTCATCATGTCTTTATATAGGCTAACATGCCTAAGCTTTGAAATAAGTCAATGGGCATATTCAAAGTCAATAAGCCTTTTGTTATAACTTAACACTCACATTCTAATTTTATAAATGCTCACTACTTTCTTACTATAATCTTTGGTCAATGTGGGACTTTGAGATATATCAAGTTGCAAAGTTTTGTAACTTGGTATATCTCTAAGTCCCACATCAACCAAAGATCAAAGTAAGAAAGAAATGGAAAGATCTATAAAAGTAGGAGGTGAATGTTAATTTATTATTTTTAATTTAATAAATATATTACATTAAATATAGTGATAAATATGTTATTTCTATTCTAATTTTCTAACTTATGTTTTAGTTATAATTTTTATTTTTATTAAAATCAAATTAAAAATATATTAATATATTATAATAAATTTATAATTATAATTATAATTATAATTATCATAATAATATATATTATATATAGTTAAACAGTTAGCCTACTAGGCTTAACAGGCCTATTAGATGGCTTGAGACCTGACTTTTTTAGTTAAACAGGCTTTTAAAAAAGTCTTGACCTAACTTATTTAAGAAAAAGCCACTAAGTCATGCCTCAAGGAATTGACAAAGCCATAGGTCCTCGACAGCAAGCAATTTACCTATTTCCACCCCTAATCTCACTACTAGAAAAATCAGATTTAGAGACCAATCAAAATGATGGTATAAGCTAGGTAGGTATTCAATAGTGATCCATTTTTCATTGGATAAACATTTTAATATTATATTATCCTGTTATGAAACAAACTACTTTTGTATCTATTTTGGTATTGGTTATTTTTTTATCATGGAAAGCTGAACCATTATTAAGTATTCACATTATTCACATCAAGTATTCACATTATTGATTATCTTTAATATATGTTTTCTTGTAAGCTTGAATTGGACCTTAACTTTATGCATCATATATATGTTGTTTTATAGTGATAAAGCAATTGTTCCTATGATTTAATATATAGATATAAGAGAAAGCATCATATTCAATCGATTTCCTTAAAATTGGTTGGAGTTGGACGAGCAACCTTGTTGGGGCAGGCGTAAGTTTAGGTATAATGGCATCTCCCTTGGTTGCTATGTTAGGCCAAGTCATGTACCTTTGTGTTATAGGAAGGGCACGACCGGTGCCATCTTGGTTAGGCAAAGTACATCCTTCAACAGGCACCCCATTGAATGCCACACTCTTCTTGGGTAAGCAAATTATTCATGTCCTAATTTACAAAAGAAATTAAGCTCAAGACATTATGTCAGGTTCGACCATTTGAACATTTGTCTTTCTTCTCTTGAAAAATCTTCACATTCTCATATATATATGCACTTTTCAAATAAATGTTCACATGTAGGTTCTGCCATGACAAAGTTAGTGACCATTCAATGGATAGGTAATTCTGTGCATATGATGTGTTCTTGACCTGGGTTAGGTTTCCATATAATTTATATTATGATGTGTTTGCAGGAAGGCTACGACTGAGATGATGTGCATGCAATGCCTGCAAATACAGCCAGTTGGACCAGTTTGTGCAACACCTTCCTGTGGTGCTTTCTTAATGGCAAAGTACTATTGTAGTATTTGCAAATGTTTTGATGATGAAAGGTATATGATATTGTCAAAACTTATCTCTCCTTTTTAATTGTTTAGTGATACAGCCCAGTAAAAGAGAGTTGATAAAACCTTGAGGCTAATCTTCCTAGAGCAAGAGCAACTTTATCATGAATTTTTCTTCTGCTTATGTCTATATTCTCACATGTTAGCCTTATTGGCAAATCGAAATGATGGAATAAGCTAGGTAGGTATTCAATAAGTATCCTGGAAAATGAAAAGCCAAAATGAAGTACCAAGAATCTGTTCTAGTGCTTCAAAAAATTGTGTTAACGGCCTATGTTTGTCCTGAATTCTCCAATAATTTCGGTAAACAGGTTCAATTCTTTGTTAATGGTCTTGCTTTTTGTTTTCTTGTTAATAACTCTGCTGAACTACTTTAATTTTTCTCATATTTTATATCCATTTTAAGTACTAAAGAGTCAACTAAGAAAGAAACCTTTACTTTTAGTAAATTGTTGTTTTTAATGTTGAAAGTGCTAGTTTATTTGGTTTCGTGTAGTAGTGATGTGATGCTTGCCTAGTTGGTTTTTCTTTGAAGCTTCCAGATTATGGATCTAAATTTAGCAGTTGGTTTATAGAGAAAGCATTCTCAAGACTGCTTGTGATCCTACTGATGCAGTATGGAATCTTTTTTCTCTCATTTGTTGGAATTGTTGCTCGATTGCTATTCATGGCCTTATTTGTGTTGACAAGAACTCTTGTATAATATTTGGTAGAATATGATGGTAATTAGGTAGTTAGTTTTTTGTAGCAGTGTACATTGCTAACTACTGCTACTTGCATTAAGTTCCATTTAAATGGTAACATGTATTTTTTTATTACTTTTTTTAACTTTGAGTTACATTACTTGTAATTGTATAAGTTAGAGAGAAGTTTACTTGTAAAATGTAATAGCAATTAATTATATACATAAGATATTGTAACTATGTCATAAACTTTCAACTATTTTGATACATTTTATAGTTACTTGGATAATTATAATGATTGATGATTTATTGTGATTTTTGGTAAATTTTGATTTTGGATAATTATGTGCATAAAAAAATAGAATTTTTTTTAATAAAATGAAGGCATATAGTTGTGGCAAATCCCAACTAGATGCCTATTTTTTTAAAATATTTTTTAAGATATTAGAGACGAATTTAGAGATGAAAAAATTCATCTCTAATTTAGAGATAGAATTAGAGACGGAACAGTGTCGTCTCTAATTTAATTATTATTTTATTTTAAAGACAATATTCGTCTCTAATTAGAGACAAAAAAAAATTAGTTAGAGGCGGACGTTTTTTATCTCTAATTTAGAGATGGAACTCATTTTCTGTTTTTAAATATTTATAGATGCCAATTTTAGAGACGAAATAATTTTTGTCTTTAATTCCATCTCTAAATATTTAGAGACAAAATTTTATATATTTAGAGACAGAATTTGTTCCGTCTCTAAATCTGAAAATGCTAGTAGTGACGTGACATATGGAAATACTGAGGTTGCTAAAGAAGTGCCAAGAAAATAAGAGTGGATTTACTCAACAACACTGAAGCTATTGAACAAGGCAATACTTAAGTTGCCTAAAATATAAAGAAATTGCTTAAGAGCCATCACGAAGAATCAAATTTAAGCAATTTCATAGAGCATGGTATTATTAAAGCTAAATTGGTAAAGAGATAGTACTTATGCTATCTAAGGGTGCCATTGATTGTACTAATGTTGGCAAGATATGGAGAATTAGTGGTAATACTAAAGTTACCACTGAGTCGACAAACAATAAAAGGCTACATAAAGTTAAATTATGTAGCTAGTTATAAAGAGATAAATAGGTACAATACTAATGTTGTTGAAGAAAGCTCAAAATAGAGTAAGTCATTGAAAACCAGCTCAAGAAGGTTGCATAGCGATAATATTGACATTGTCGAGCAAAGGTTATAAGAAGACTTAGTTATGAATATTTGTGACGAGCATGTGACATTTTAGAAGGAATTTAATTATAAAAGCACATGTTTTGTGAACAAGCCCACGAAAAGAAGTTATTCCCACCATTCATGATCTGGAAAAAGAGTTTGCACTAACAAGAGATGGAAGATGTGCTCTAAGAATGAGGAAAAGATAGTAACCATCGTGGACAAATGGCATATAATCATAGCGGGCATCTAATTTCTGCATGATCTTTGGATGCTTGGAGTAGTTAACCTTTTTCATCTATAAATATTAGGTCCTAGTCACTCAGTTAAAGGCCCTGAACACTCCAAACTCCTCACCCTACAGTAGGAAAGTGAGTTATCATAAACCACCATTTTCTTTTACTTTTCCTAGAATTCTATAAATTCCCTCATATCCTAAGCAATAGTTGTAGTTTTAGCTTGTAATAGTTTGTAAATTATTCTCAACTAACACTTGAATTTGCATTGAAAGTATAACTTCAAGTTCAATCCTATTTTGTTTATCTATTCAATTTTATTGTTTTTAATTACTTGATATTTGATTGAGATAAAAGACAGGCAGAAAGGCACAAATCAATAAGAGAGAGTTGGTTCCCCACTCCATTCCAATTAATGAACCAAATTCCAGAAGTTTATTAGGCCACATGTTCGACACATAGGCCATGTCCGCAAGAAACATTTTGACTTGAAAACAATAGCACATAAAAAATTTTTTTATTAAGAAAAGTTAGAATGTGTGAATCCAGGAGTTAATGATTAAGTGTTAATATAGTTAATGATTTTTTTTTTTTTATCAATTACTTGTTCTTGTATAATTATTTTGCTCTAGTCTATGCTAATAAATTGAGAAATTCATAATATGTTCTTTTGACAAAGTATGATGAGCTTACTCAAAGACAAACTAAGGCTATCACTATGTGAAAGATGAGTACCTATAATCTAAGCCAAGGTGATGATTAGTGATACATTACTTATGTAATGTATGTTGGGATTTTGGCTTATGTATGTTGATAATTAGATAGTATTAGTTTTATTTATATTTATCCTTATCAAGTATATCCTTGGAGATTTAGGAAATCTAAATTAAGGATATGAGAGAATCTGTTAGGATTTAGGAAACTTGGAAATTAAGGAGCATTGGAGACTAAGGAAGTTTGCTTGAAGATAAAAAAGTTTAGGTTATAAATAGAACCAATGACCTAGGTGTGTTATAAGACAGAAAGAGAACAAGTGACAAAGGTTCTTTGGGTTATGAGAGAGGGTGTATAAGGAGATTTGGGTGTGCTTTAGGTTTTTAACTATATGATTATTCTTATATTGTTTTTCTCTCATAATAGACATGTTTTATCCTTTGGAGTGGACGTAGGCATGCAACTTACTGAAACGCGTTAAATTCTTATGTCTCTGTGTTTTTATTGTCATTTTGTTAATTGACTCTCCTTGATGGCTCCAAAATGTATTCTTGCAATTTCTTTAGAGATAATAAGGCAAAGGCAGATTCAAAAGTTTATGATTCCAGATAGTTTAAACATTTAAAATTATTATAATTATAATTTTAACCACAAAAGTGTAGAAAAATTTTCTATTTAGGAGTGCAACTGCCCCTTATGCTCAACATAGTTCTACCCCTAGATAAAGTAGTTCATTTGTCTAGAAAGGAAGAGGTCTAGAAGGTTTGACAATCCCACCCTAACTTGCGAGTATCCAACTCGTCCTATCCAGCATGGGACGTGTGAGTTAACAACTTGCAGTGTGAGGCAAGGCAGAGCATGGTAGAATAATTTTGTGGGGCGGATGCAAGTTTGGTGTCAATTTATCCTCCCCGCTCTGCTCCACTCCCCTCACCTAAATAGTAGCTAACTCAGAAAATTTAAGAAATGGGGACAAGATGACTAAGGACATTATAAAGACTTAAGTAATTTTTTTAAATATTTATATTTACATATAATAATACCATAATATAAAATATTGACTTTAATTTTTATTTATTATTAGTATAAATTATTTTTATATTCATCTAATCATATATTACTGTAACATTGAAAGAACTTAACCTCCAAAATAATTATATCACAGAAACAATGGAGACACATCTTTATATATTATAAAATTGTATAAGAATGATAATATTATATATAATATTAAAAAAATTGTGGGGGCATATGCCCTCCATCCCTGCATCTAAATAACTATTGTGTCTAACTTAGTAACAAAGTAAATGTTTATTTTTATTAAGTAATATTATTTAGCAAATCTTAATTGATCTTCATTGATGATTTAACCTTATCATGAATATGTCTTTTAATTTATATAAAATAATAGATTTTGTAATTATACATTTATATTTAAAATATTCATAAATACTTGACAATTAATTTTTTATAGGAAAAGTTTGGATTTTCAACCCTAAAAATAGAATAGATAAGAACAAGTTAAGTGTTATTTTAAGGGATGAGTGGTCATATCTGATTGTGCAATCCTCTTCAAAATGCCTCATTGTCGAGTAGGGGTGTTCACAGGTCGGGTTAGTTCGGGTTTAGGGAAAAAATCCAAACCAATTAGTTGAGGTTGAGTTAGATTTGGTCGATTTTGGAAAAAAAATTCGGAGTAACTCAAACCGAACTAACTCGATTACAATCGGGATGGTTTGGGTCGAGTAGTCAAGTTGGTCAATCAAAACCTTATCTAAAACCAGAATAAAAATATAAAAAAATTGAAATAAAAAACACAAACTTAAGAGAGCGAAAACAACGCAGGGGCTGCTATACAACGGGAGGTGAAAGTGGTGGGTTCTGTTCGTATTAGAAGGTGGTTGGTCGGTGGTTGCGGAGGGAGGCAGAGTCGAGTTCGTGACGAGGATGAGTTTTGGGGCTCTATTTCGACAACTTGTCGTGGTGGTGGTAAGTCGCAGTTATGATCATCTGGTTCCGGTAAAGAGGAATCGTCGATAATAGAAGTTGGTTCAGGTTCCAAGCAATTGGAAGTTGAAGCTCAGATAGAGAGTTGGTCCTAGCTAGATGACATCGTTTAGACATGATGGTGAAGACATGATTCAGAGGCAGTAGTGACTGGAAGTTGTAATGACTAAATCGATTTACATCACACCTATTCTTCATACCCATTTGTGATTCTCCCAGTCTCTGGTGCACACACTTCTTTCTCGAGCCTTCTCTGTTCTCACTCTCAGCTTGTGCTCACCGTCGCAGAGTCACAGGCAATCAGGTATGGTCACCTGAGAAGTCTCTGTGTAGATTTGCTCAGATCTATTCATATCCCGTAGATCTCTCGTCATCAGCAACGATGGTGGCTGGGCTTAGGACGAAACGAGAGTCTCGAGTGGTTTGGTCATGAACTCATCGCCGGTGATGGTTGGGCCGAGAGTAGAGGGCTGAGATTGAGAGCAAAGGCTGCAGAGCAGCAATGGCCAATGGGTCATGGGTAAGAAAGGGACTGAAATGAAATGAGGAGAAAATGAGGGCTCAGGTAAGGAAGAAGTGAAGAAATGAAGAAAATATTTAAGCAAAACGATGTCGTTTCTCGGGTTAGTTTACTAAACCCGTCACCTGAACCAATTAATGGACGGGTTGTTCGGGTTATACCCAAATGAACCTGATGACCCGAACTAACTCAGATATTTTATATTGGGTTAAGTCGGTTTGAGTTGAGTCATCGAGTCGACCCGGACCCATGAACACCCCTATTGTCGAGCATGAAGTTAAGCTTTGTTTTGTATCACATTTTAAGGTGGAAATAAATGGATTGAGCCTAAAGATTAACCCAACTCCTTTTGGTATGTCATTTTAGGATGGAGGAGAAAAGATTTGGAAGGATCATATTTCCATAAGTTCCATTATTTTTATATCCACCCCTTCTTGGATGGAAAGGAAGGAAAAAGAAGATGACATAAATATCACCATATATCCATATACATTTCCATTCTTTTTTTGAAATCTAAGAAAATGGGTCGAGTCCAATAAACCAGTTCGAATAACTCGACAAAATGTATATGTTAGGTTAACAAAATTCAAACCCAAATTTAATTTAGTCCGACGCGACTCAGCCCGAAATCAGACAAGCTGAGTCGTTGGCTCAGATATTAATTATTTTTTTAATCTAATAAACTACACCAAAGAAGATACTGTCATTTTGTTTTTGTTTAAAAATTTAAAATCCAATTAGTAATTAAGTTATTTTCTAATTTATTTGTCATTGGTATAAACTTAAATAATCCATTTTTTTTAATTTTTCATTGATTTAGATTTTTTAAAAATTAAATCTATTATTTAAAAGAAAAAAAACAAAAGAGTTAACAAATTGGTGAGTTGATCTACCCAACCCACAACTCATAATAGATTAAACTGGATTAACAAAAATATTAATACAAAACATACTAAATTCAACTTAACTCGCCGGAACTAATCCATTTTCATGTCTCCTTTTTTTCTTGATAAAACCAAATAAGTATTCTTTTTTATTTATTTATTTATTTCCCGTCTAAGATATTAAACAAACCGTCAATTGTGCCCTTTTTAAAATTATTTTTGAAATAAATAACTTAATCTATTATCCACGCCTTGTCAGTTACCGATGACTTGGAGTCAATGATATCAAATTATTAACACAAAGTTTTCTTTTAATTCTGATTTACTCCAATGGATCGATGGATTGATTTAGTCCACTATCAGTCTATATCACCAAATGAATGCAAACAGGATGCAAGTCAGCCTCTTTGAAAATTTGTTCAACTCCATTGAAATTTTGATTTTTCATAAAAGTGTATACAGCTCTTTTAAATTTTAATTTTTATAAATTATTATTATAAATTTTAAAATTTTTTAATTATTTTTTAAATTTTAATTAATATTCTAATATATTTTTTATATTTAATTTAAATTTATTAATTTATTAACAATAATATTATATAATATTATTTTATTTGTATTAACATTAATTAAGAATTATTTATTAATTTATTTATTAAAATTTAATTTTAAATATATTTTTTGATTTAAAATAAATAAAAATAAAATTTGTTTTAAAATAAATTTGTTTTTTTTTAATTTATAAGAAAAAATATTTAAAATTAAATTTTAATAAATAAACTGATAAATATTAATTAATAAATGTTAATATAAATAAAATAATATTATATAATTTTATTATTAGTGAATTAATAAATCTGAATTAAACATTAAAATATATTAAAATATTAATTAAATTTTATAAATTAATTATAAAAATTTAAAATTTATAATAACAATTTATAAAAAATTTAAAATTTAAAAAACTGCATACTTCTTTTTTTTTCTATATATATTTTGGTGGTCACTGGCCACCATTTCACCGAGAGTTTTGGTACGTGCATATAATATTTTATCTTAACTAAACTATCATTTTGCTCTGTAAAGATAGAGTTGATATCAATTTGATATTTTAATTTTTTAAAAAATTAATTTAATTTTTTAATTAGATAAATTAAAATTATTTTAGTTATTTAAAAAAATTGACATCAATTTAAGTACTTAATAATAATAAAATAATATTAATGTAATTTTAATTAAATAAATTTAACATTATTTTAGTCCTTCAATAATAAAAATATCATTAATTTAATCTTTTAATTTTACAATTTGTGCAGAAAAAAGATGATTTTAATATTGTTTTCTATAATTAAAAAATTAAATTGAAATCAATTATCTTTTAAAAATTAAACTGATGTCAATTATATCTTTCAGAAATCAAAATAGTAATTTACTCTTTTACCTTCAAATATTTTTGTTCACGTTAGCTTTCCTCTCTTAAGTCGGTGTGAATGTTCACGTTATTTTCCTCCGTATTAATTAATTAATGCAAACATTTTTGGCATTTCCTTCCAGGCAAATTCTTCTGTCCCAGCTCCCATGCGAAAAGTATTCCCTCCTTTTCAAATATATATATTTATCTATCTACTGAGAGGATCGATTTATATTAATGTAAATTTTTTTTATTTATATTTATTTTTATTTATTAGATCTATTTTTATTTAATAATCGAGATTATTTCATTAAAAATAATCATTAGATGAAAGTAGATCTAACTTAAAAATAAGTGTAAGTCAAAAAAAAAAAACTTATACTTGATATAAGTTATCATCCCTCATATATATATATATATATATATATATATATATATATATATATATATATATTGAAATTGTTATTTTTTTTATTCAAGGTTCTTACTCTAATTTTAGATAGTTTATGGTGGGTGAAAGAAAATGTAATAGAATGAGATGAAATGTAATAGTACGAAGTGAAATGATATAAAATTTTTATATCATTGTTTTGGATATTTAAAGATGGAATAAAAGAAAGTTTCTATCTAATTGTGTGGAATAGCGGGAAGAATGGAATAAAATGACAAAAATTATAATATTTTTGTTCTTCTGATATTTCATTCTATCACATTTTGCACAATTTGGAGGAAGAAAAAGTGAGTTTATAATAAACTTTAACATTATATACAATTACTTTGTTCAACAATATAAGATTAACTACAAAAATTAAAAGAATATTATAAATAATAAACTAAATTTAATTATATTTTATAATAATCAATCTACATAAATAACTATTATATAAATAGTATATATTTTTTTTACAAGTTTTATCATTATAAGTTCATTTAATAAAAAATCTATTTTAAAATAATAAAAATATATATTTTCATCTCATCTCAAAATAAAAAATCATAATATATGATATATTTTAAATGAAAAAGTATACTTTACGGGTTTACTGATACTTGCAGAAGAAATACTATAATCCTTGCCTCCGCTACCATTTATTAAACGAATATCTATCTCTCGTCTCATCGCATGTAATCCCCCCGAATCTCCACGGGCACGAGTGATTTTGCCATTCTTAAATATTGCCATATATCCACATACATTTCTATTCTTTTCCTTAGAACTATCAAAATTGGTTGAGTCTAATAGGTCGACCCGAATAATCTGACAAAATGTGTAGGTTGAATTAACAAAATTTAAGCCCAAATTTAATTTAATCCGACGTAGCTTGACCCGAAATTAGGTAAACTGAGTCATTGGTTCAAATTTTAATTATTATTTTTAATCTAACAAACTACATCTAAAAAAATAATATCATTTTTTTATTTGAAAAATAAAAATTTAATTAGCAATTAGACTATTTTCTAATTTATTTGTCATTGACATAAAATTAAATAACCTAAATATTTTATTTTTCATTGATTTCAATTTTTAAAAAATTAAATTTATTATTAAAAAAACAAAAAAGTTAATTGGTTGGTGACTTAGTCCACCCGATCCGCATCTCACAACGAATTAAGTTAGGTTAACAAAAATACTTACACAAAACATATTAAGTTAAGCTTGACTCGCCGAACTAACCAATTTTGATGTCTCTATTTTTTCTTGATAAAACCAAACAAGTTTTCCTTTTTTTAATTTCCCGTCTAAGATATTAAACAAACCCTCAATTGTGCCCTCTTTTAAAATTGTTTTTGAAATAAGTAACTCAATCTATTATCCACGCCTTGAGTATTAGACTTCAATTACCACTGACTTGGAGTCAATGATATCAAATTATCACCACAATTTTTTTTTTAAATTCTGATTTACTGCAACCGATCGATGGATTTATTTACCCACTATCAGTCTATATCACCAATGACTGCAAACAGGACGCAAGTCAGCCTGTTTGGAATTTTGTTCCACTCGAATTAAATTTAGTTCTTTGTCTTTTTTGTATTTTGGTGGTGACGAAGAGTTTTAATAGAGATATTTTTATATGGATATAAGATATATTATATTAAATTTATATATAAAGACAAAAAATTAAAAAAAATATGATAAATTTTTGTAATAAATAAATTTAATATAATTTTTTTTTTAATTTTTTATTTTTTGTATGTATAAATTTAACATAATATATTTTATGTGTATATAAGAATATTTCGTTTTGATTTGTGCATACATTATTTTTCTTTAACTAAATTATCATTTTGATTGGAAAAGATAAAGTTGATATCAATTTTATTCTTCAAAATTTTTTTGAAAATAATTTATTTTTTAATTATATAAAGCAACATTAATTTAGTTATGTGAAAAAATTAACATCAATTTAAGCATTTAATAATAAAAAATGACATTAATTTAATTTTTTAATTATATAAAATTGATACTATTTTAGTCTCTTAATAATAAGAAATATCATTAATTTAATCCTTCAATTTTATAATTTTTGCAAAGAAAGAAGATTTTAATATTATTTTCTATAATTAAAGAATTACATTGAAGTCAATTGTCTTTTAGAAATTAAACTGATGGCAACTATATTTTTCAGGAATCAAAATAATAATTTATTCTTTTTCCTTCAATTATTTTTGTTCACATTAGCTTTTCTTTCTTAAGTCGGTGTGAATGTTCACGTTATTTTCCTCCGTATTAATGCAAACATTGTTGGCATTTCGTTCCAGGCAAATTCTTCTCTCCCAACTCGCATGCAAAAAGTATTCCCACCTTTTCTCACACGCGCACGCGCGCGCGCGCGCGCACACATATATATATATATAAATGCTTTCCGGATTGAAAGTAATATTTTGTGAGCGAGGATTATTTTCCCATAGCCATCACCCATGACATGATGCTCCAATCGTATTGAAGTCTGAAAAGTAAGACTTTAGAAATAACTGGACAATTCAATTGGGCACTTTCACTTCTGGGCTTACAGTTTTAATATGGAAAATGCATTCACATCAAAGTGGAGAGCTAAGTCCAAAGGAATTGTTACTTGGACATCATCAGGCATGGCTGTCTGGTTAACAAAGGGTATCCCTTTCTTGTCCTTCTGCTTCTTAACTGCGTTTGCAGAAACTACTTCCCTTCACCAATGCAAAGAATCAAGTTGTGGTATTCATGGACCATCCATCAGATTCCCATTCCGACTTAAAGGAAGGCAACCAGAATGGTGTGGCTATAATTCTTGGTTTTATTTAGATTGTACTGATAGCAACCAGACGGTGCTGGAACTGCCATTCTCAGATAAGGCCTTCGTCAAAAGCATAAACTACAGGTCACAACTCATAAGAGTATCTTATTCTTATCCCGACGGCTGCCTTCACAAGCAGATTGCAAATTTCGATTTATCTGCATCTCCTTTTAGGTTCAACCCTGACTTTGGACTCGACGAATATGTATTATTCAATTGTTCAGGGACATCTCACAGATATTCAGATGATAGATACATTATAACATCGGGAAATTTTTCTTGCCTCAATGTACCCGGCTTTGAAGTTATAGCAGTATATTCCACATCACCAATAATCTCCAGTCCCGTATTATCTTGCACCAGAATCCATAGCCTTGTATTATTGCCTCATTCTTTGTTTAACAGCAACACTTATGCTGGTCTAGAGTGGTTCCAACCTGACTGCAAAGACTGTGAACAAAAAGGTGGGCAATGTAGAGTGAAAGAAAACAAATATAAACACGAATGTATAGGCAGCCCGAACAGTCTTAAAGGTATTATTTCTTCTATATACTCTCACACTATGCATCTAAGATCTCATTTATCTCAAATTTTTTGGTAGCTTTATTTATGTCAATTTTAAGTTGTAAAGGATTTTCTGTACCTTCAAACTGCAGACCTTATTGATCCAAAATTCCAAATCAAAATCCTTTAAGCATTGGGTATAATACATAGATACTTATTAGGCACTTGTGAACTCCATATGTTCTTATTCTCTAAAATTAACAAAGTTTTTCTTGTTTTCATGGTCTTCATCTTTCTCTGATTTAATTGAGTGGTTAAGGTATATTTGGGTGGTTAGATTAAATTTGGGGAAGCATAGGGTAAATTTAAGTTTATGTATCTTTTGCTTGCTTGGTGTAATTTAACTTGGTGTTAGAATCTTATCGAAATGTATTTATCTTTTCTTTTAATTACTTAATTTTTAATTAAATATATAGTTTTTATATTTTTACGTAATATAATATATCATTCTGTACTCATACTTTAGTTTTTAAAAATTTTATCGTATTTGATACCCTAACCTATACCGGCATAGGTACCTGTATCCATGTAACCACTAAAATTAAGCATTGGTAAATCTAAATGAAGGTTAAAGACAGATACAGTTAATTAACGAATGGCATATTCTATTTTGACTACAGCAAACATGGATACAAAGAGAGATGTTATAATATATACTCACTAGTGAGAAGCTCATATCTTCATTTCTTTTAGCAGGTTCATCGAAAAGGAAAGTGCTTGCTGGTAAGCTTTCTACAGACATGTCTCATTTGGCATAGTAGAGATGGAATTTCTACAATTAACTTGTTATATTTGGTATTTTGCTATATGCAGGTGAAATCCTAGGCCCTTTTATGCTTATATTTGTTGGAGTGGCAGCCCATTGTATCTATGTAGCTGGCATTGAAAGGCAGAGTTATATGAAGATCAAAAAGTTTTTGGAGGACTACAAAGCACTTAAGCCTGCCAGATACTCTTACGCAGATATAAAGAGAATTACAAATCAGTTTAAGGAAGAACTGGGACAAGGAGCTTTTGGAACTGTCTTCAAAGGAAAGCTATCCAATGAAATTCAGGTTGCTGTTAAGGTCCTTTTGTAACTCAGATGTTTTCTTAATCCCAAGCCTTTTTACCAATTTACTAAATGTTTGTTTGTTTGACTGCCTTGTGTATGAGCAAACCTATGGTTATATCAAATACCATGTATACCATTCACTAATTTCAAACAATTAGTCAGAACGTTTCTCCTTGTCCTTTCAGGGCTATTAATGTAAATAACATCACAGTATTAACTGGCGCAAAATGGAGTTTTTCGTCCATTTTTTATTTATTTTGGCTAGATCTTTATTCCAAGTGATGGTACCTTTTTGGCATGAACACTAACAGTGGTTTATAAATTTTATTCTGCAAATATCTGTTCTGCTTGGTTCTGTAGCTGGTCCGCCAGCCCTCTTAATGAGCCTTGTACAATTCACTTTAAGTTGATCTGCATATTTTGATAATCAAACTTTTGTAACAATGCAACTCGATGGGTTACTTCCGCCTTGGTTTCCTCAAGTATTTCTAGTTCAGAAGAAACATAGTCTTTCTAAAATGGTGGCAGGTGATTACGATTAGAGATTAGAGATTAGAGTTTGGTTTAATAGAGTGTGCTCATTTTTCTTCCTTTTGTTAGAGATATAAAGCCATTAACCGACCAGTTTAAGCTTCTAGGAGAGTTAGTTCGTGACATGATGACACCCTTTTGGTTTAATCTCCTAAGTAAAGCTCTTCATTCATAAAGTTCTTGACTTCTTGACAGCTAGTGTTATCTGATAAATGTTTTCATGAGTACAATAATGACTATTAGTTCATTTATGTCTTTATAAATACAAAATACAGGACATAGCTGTTTGCTTCATTTTAATTAAGCTGCAATTGGTCGCTATAAAAAATAACGTCTAGAAAATGTAATTAATCCGTTAAAATGGCGTATAACCTGGATTTGCTCTTTTCTTACTGATAAGGGAAGCACAAGCAGCTGAAGGCAGTTTATTCATTATTATTTGAAACACGGATTCATCAACATTTATATCAGGACTTGTCTTGGATTGATAAACAAGTATTTAAAGCATTTGTTTTGGTAATCGATTAATATCCTGGTCACCACATAATACACACATTGTTCCCCAGTTATTTGTACTTCGATCACTGGTATAAAAATGGTTACACCTATCATTTTCGAAAATCTAAATGTATGAAAACATGCACTTATCTATTCATCTGTTGACATCCATTGCCAAGTTAGGAGAGGTTCTGGATCAGGTGGAAGAACATCTTGGAGCACTACATCATCTCCTTCAAGCATCTCTATCACTCTGTTCATTGAGGGACGATCATCTGGCTTCATTTGTACGCATTTTAAGGCTATCACAATCATCTTCTTTGCTACATTCTTTTCCTCATCTGTGGCATTGCTTACTTCTATTGTTTCCTCAAATTGGTCATAAACCCATTTAGCAAAGTAGTTTTGCCAAGAATTCTCCACAAAATTTCTGTTCTTTCTTCTACCTGCCATTTCCATCAACAACATCCCAAAACTATAAACATCAGCTTTGTGTGAGATGCCTCCAATGTTTTTGTACAACAACTCAGGAGCCATGTATCCCATTGTTCCTCTTGCTGCTGTTAGAGATAAAGTACTTTCATCTATTCGGTACAACTTTGCCAGCCCAAAGTCAGAAATCTTTGGTTCGAAATTCTCATCAAGAAGAATGTTGTGAGGTTTGATATCAAAGTGTACTATTTGCATGTCACAACCTTTGTGTAGGTATTGAATTCCACGAGCCACTCCTTGAGAAATGTCATAAATTTTCTCATAGCTTAAAGGCATATCCTCTTGCTCTTGTGAAAATATGTGCTTATCAAGAGAACCATTAGACATGAACTCATAGACAAGAGCTCGCTTTGTTCTCTCAGCACAAAATCCAATTAGCTGCACCACATTCACATGTCGAATTCTTCCAACAGTTGCAACTTCATTGATGAATTCTTGTCCATTGGTTTGGGACTTGCTCAGTACCTTAACAGCTACGATACGTTTGCTTCGAAGCTCACCTTTATAAACAGAACCATAGCCTCCTTCACCTAACTTGTGCTTGAAACCTTTGGTCATCCTTTTTATTTCAGAGTAAGAGTACCTGATGGGCATGAAATTATTGTGACTCTGGATAAAATCTTCAACCGTGTCATATCCTGATAAATGCCTCTTTCTCCATTTATATATCAAGAAGGCAATCACAAAGGGTGACCCAAGTACAGATTTTGCAATGTACCACATTGCTGTGGAAAAAAAAATAGAAAAATCAAATTAGTAGAATGTTGTGAGAAATTGATGTTGCATATTCATTTGTTTTACCGTAAGAAAATATTTTTGTAACCAACACTACTATTAAAATTTGTGGATCATCCATATGAAAAAATCCCAATGTGTCCTGATGGATGAGTTGAGCTTCGGGGTATCTGGGAGACACATATAGACAAGCAGTACGGAAGCTGTGTTGTGGATTTCATGGTTAGCAGCTGCCCTGACTCATACGATGCATTGTGCCTCAATTTAAGAATTACCGATACTTTAAAATGGTTATCATATGTTTCACTGTAAGAAAATATTTTAAAATAATTACCGTATGGTTATGATATACATGAATATTTCTAACCTACATCTTTTATTATTATCTTTGCTTCATGCTCATTCCTTAACTTCTAAATGTTGTAAGAACACCATGTAAATTCGAAACAGATAATGTGTACATATAATTATGAATTAATGTAGTATACCAAAGAACCAAGCACTAAGAAGGAAGAAGTAATTAATTGAACCAGAAGCCTCACCAATTCATTATCCAGTGCAGTTTTAAGAACATTGAACTACACATAGTAAATAGGTAAGGAGAGAGTTTTCTTACCAATACTGAGTCCGATAGCATTAATCCCTGTTACATGCATAAGGAAACGCAAGCAAAAACGATTAAGTAGGAAATCTATAAATCCAAAATTAATTAATATCATTAATGTAAAATATTTTGAACAGTAACTAATCACCATTCTGATTTTTAATCTTAATATTAATTTCAAAATGAAATTAAATCACAAGTTTTTTTTATCTGGAAAATTAAAATCACAAGTTTTGAACTAGACTATCAACTAGTTATATAATCAATGTCACTAAAAGTGAATTTTCTGCTTAAAAATGCTCAAGTCCTGTTGAAAAGAAGCGTAAAAAAACTACTTTTTTGTATTTTATACAGAGACTTTTTAGAACAGATATGAATATATAAGTAATTACCAAAAAGAAAATCAATATATAAGTATCTTGTAAATTAAAATTACGCTTTAAAAGTCAGTGAATTCTCATCACCACACGATTTCAATAACGAAGCATAGTTTTATTTGAATGTTAATTTATATAAATATAAATTTGTATCCTTTTATAATTTTTTTTAAAGGTGACAATGCCATGTTATGAAATAGTAATATACTTATATACAAGTTACTTTTAAGCATGATTGATGGATAGGGGCCCAGGTAACGGTGAGTTCCTTAATAGGGTAAGTTATTTATTTTTTTTACTGTAAGCGAAAAAAAATTATTTCTTCTTCTAGCATAATATAACACTGTTATGTTCTTATAAAAAAATGAGAAGATTCAAATGCAATTTCTACATTTGGGCCAAAATTCAATGTAGCGCTTCTGTTCTCCAAATTCAATTATATAATGCTGGGAATATAAAAATCCATGGTTTCTTAATTCTTGTAATAATCATGCAATTCATATTTGCTTCTCTTGCACTCACATCTCTCGACACAATGATTCTAGAGGGTGCTCACTGCAGAATCACTCTTAAAATGTTAGGAATATACTTTTTCAGATTCATTTAGTGATATTTGCACATCAAAATTTTTAACTCATTTTTTATTTTATTTTACTTGTTTATGTTTAAAAAAAAGATAGAGAAAGAATATATTGGAGTATATGTTTTGCTTGTTTTATTACATTAAAATGAATTGATGTAAAAATCATGAAAAGATTTTTTACGAAATACATGGCCGATTTTGGTCGGATTAGACCTAATCTAATTCAACAATCTAAACTAATTAAATTAGTCTGAATGAGTTTTTTTAGATTCATCAAGTCGATTCAATCCAAAAACAACCCTAATTTCATATTACCTTTATCATTGTTTGGATATTCAAACTCACAAAATCATCCTATCTAGACATGATATTTTCCAATTGTCTATTTTTCTTTATTATAATGTTAGAATATCTAGAATATATATCAGAATTAAATTAAACTTGATTTTGTATTATTTTAAGAATTTGACTCGCACATAATTATATATATTATTTTGATTATATTTGATTGTACTTTCTTATTTATATAGACTCTCTCTTCTATAAATATAAGAAATTCTCTTGTACATACTGATTAATTCAGAAATAATTCAAAGTAATTCTGAGAATATACAAAAACATTCTTCATACTTTTTCTGTGTCCATGTTTATCTATTTCTAACATGATATCAGAGAGGTACCATCTTCTGTGACCTGTCTCATCACTATTTTGCTACATAGTTCTCGAAAATCTGGAACTCTGATTAGTCACCTCTTATGTTGTGTTTTAGATGTTCTAACGATCCTTCTGCTCAGTCACTGTTTTTTCGTCACTCCGTTCCAGACTTAGTTGTTGTAACACTTCAAAATTTATTTATTTTATTATAAATAGTCATTTTATAATATTTGTGATTTTTGTGAATTTTTATGGATTTTTCTGAGAATATGAAATATTTTAACATTATTTCTCGTTTTGCGTACACACTGACGGGAGCCGGGAAAATGAGATATTTTACCCGAGAACTTTGATCTGTGAAAACGTCAACGTGGGATCTTACTAAACCCAAGGTTGGACATGATTTACGAGATTTCACGTTTTTTGAGATTTTTATCTGATAAATAAAAATCGCTGTGTATTTTATTATTTGTCGGACAATTAACACTGACTTCTGTCAGTTGTAACAATTGTCCGTTGGATAATAGCTTGTAATAGAAATCTTATCTTATCCACTTTATGTCTAATCAAATCACTTTTAATTCAAAAATAATGTATTTTAATCAAAGCTTCTCAAGGAAGCTTTGACCAAAAATGACTAAAATGACCAAAGCTTGTAGGAGAAGCTAATCTCTCCCTTTCCTTCTCTCCTCATTGCCGCGGCTTTGGAGCCCTTGGGGAGCCAAAATTTGGCTCTTTGACTTATTATTCCTTACTCCAAAAATCTAATACACAAAAGCTATCACACTTTTCTTTTCATTTCCTTTTCTCACATTTTTCTCTCTTTTTCTTCCTCTTCCTTTTCTCTCCACGGTTTGCAGCCCTCATTGGTGACCATTTTCATTTTCTTGTTTCACCATCACCATCTCTACACTTCTCTTCTCATTCTAAATATTTTCCCTTTAGAGATTTTCTTCCAAATCCATCATCTTCTTCACCATTTCTCAAGAACAAAGCTTGAAACTTTGGAGGTAACCCTTTGATCCTTTACTTTCTCTTCCTACTTTTTGTTTCTATGGTCATATTTATAGACATGGATCCTTTCTTTTTCAAGCCATTGGTGTTGATTCTTGAGTTTGATTTCTAGGGTTTTTGGGAGCCCAAAACCGAACCACCAAGGAGCAAGTAAAGAGGTGATTTTCGTGTTCTTCCTTTAGGTAAGAGAGAGATTTACTCACTTCAACCATTATTGGTGGTGAGAGAACTTTTGATTTGGTTGTTGATGGAGGAATCCATAAAGGATTGCTCTCTTTGTATGCTTATTTTTCATGTTGTGTGCCTATTTGATTTATATGGTAATGTTGGTTCTTTTGAATGTCTTGATGATGTTGGATTGCTTAGATTGGATGAATGAAAAATTTGAGGGTTTCCTACCATTTTAGAGAGATCACGGTTTTGACCCAAATTTTAGGAATTTGAATTTGAGTTTGTATAAAATGAAGCTTATGTAATTAGGTATTAAAGGATTGATGCATGAAATCGAAAAATTGGGATCTTGATGCTTTAGGGAGGCTCACGACCTCTAAAGGATTTTTAGGTCCAAGTGGTGCTTTTGTGCATCCTTGGGAATTAAGCAATTTAGACATATGTAATTTATAATGTGATGGAAGAAATTGATTGAGTAATGATTCTTGAGAGGGGCCACGGTTTCAAGAGTTTCCATGACCCAAAATTTGCAAAATTGAGTAAGACTTAGGAAATTAGGAATTTTGGATTCATGAAAAGAAATAGTGGTTTGAGTCGAATCTTATAAACATATGATGTGATTGAGAATTGATTATTATGCCTTTGTGGGTCCATGTGTGGGACTAAAGGTTTGTTGATGTTTACTTGGCTGAATTGTGGCATTAAGTTATTGAGGATTGATTATATGTCATTGTGGTATGTTTCATGAGAAATATATTGTTAATGAATATGCATGATATGCATTGTTTTATGAGAAACATATTATTGATGAACATACATGATGTACATTGAGTCATCATGCATTTGTGAATGTCCGTTGGACTTTGTTGTAAAGGAATACGCCTAGGAGATTGAATTACACCTTAGTGCGGGTGCGAGTAGACTAAGCGTAGGTCATGTTGTTGACCTTGGGGGCGTCGGGGTGCGGGTGTCTCACAATAGACAGTGGTAGCTCCACTGGGGTCGTGGGATAGACCAATGCAAATACACCGATGATCCAGACCGAGACGTTGTCCTATATCGTGATCTTGTTGAGGTTTTATGTATATGCCATGTTGCGTAAAATATTATTTTTCTGATAAAACACTTTATTTTAAGGCTAACGATGTACTGACATGACAGCCTGATCATTCTCGTCGAATGTTTATGTCATTCATGGAGTCCATATATTATGCATTGTCGATCTTATTTTACTTATTACTTAAATTATATGCTTTTAATGCTTTATGATAATTATCTTATTGTTGTATTAGTGTTGTTTATCTTTTATTGCTTATTTTTACTATTACTTGTTGTTGTTCATCTTTTACTGCTTATTTTATATATATATATATGTTTATAAATATATGTGTTGTGATGTTATGTGGGCGCCCAGCGCCGTTCTGTTTTCTTACTGTCGTATTGGTATTGAATGTTGAGTGTCTCACCTCTTTCCTGTATACCTGTATTTCTAGTTTATTTATGTCCTTTCGAGAAGATGTTTGCAAGGAAGTGGTAGCACTTGAATTTCCAAGTTTCTGGCCTGATTACAATTAGAGTTTGCTTGAAGATGTCGTGACGTCTGCGCCGATTTTTGGGATATGCGATGATGACCTTCCATGAAGGTCCTGACTGTTGGCACATAAATCTGCACACGGATCGTTGCATTTACCATGGGGACTTGACGATGTCATTGGCTTGGGGTCACTATGACCCACATGTTTTCGATTTTACTGCTTTTGTCCACTTAGAGTTTTACCTACCTGTTAGGGATTTGTGGGATGATCATATTACACCTCACGAGATGATTCATTTCTCTCTTCTGCACGAGCCTCTGCTCATAATTCGTTTGCTCCGATGGTGATTTCATCTGACGAAGAAGACCCTGAGGAGAATCCTGCTATGGTTCTTTCTCGTCAGTCTTAGGGGCTGATACTTTCGGTGGCTACTGATGGCTATCTGTATATCTTTTTGGGAAGCTTGACGTTTTGCTATTTTTGATAGGCTGTATATTTTGTAAACATATTAGAGGTGGGTAAAGCCTTTTAGTTTTTGTATATTTAATGATATAATTAAATAGGCTTGATGCAAGTATATATATATATATATATGTGTGTGTGTGTGTGTGTGTGTGTGTGTGTGGATGTATGATTTCCCTTAATGCCAATTTTTGCTGTACTATATTTATTATTTGTTCTTAACAAAAAAAATATATAGTAAGTAATAATATACATATAATTTCAATACCTATTAATACACAATTACGATTGGAGATGTTTAATTATATACTAAATGAACCAGGTCTTAATTTATGATTTTATTTATATTTTTCATAATTTTTCAATTTTTTCCACTTTATTATGGTGTGACGTTCCTCTTCTCCTACTGTTGGTAGAAAAAAAGGGTGTTGCACTGTCTTGGTATCAAAGTCCCGATTTAAGTTTTCTTTTGGGTCTTGTGATTTTGGACTGTCTTATTTGTGTTGCGTGATTCTCTGTGTTTGGCATTCTGAAAAGATGCATCTGACTTTTCCTTGTGTTTTGTGTAGTTTGACTTGAAAAGAGTTATGGCTCGTCGAGGGGATATGACTGCAGCGATAGAAGTGATTCAAATGATGGCTGAGGCTATGTTGCAACAGAACCAGCAGACTGTTCAACAGCAAGAGAGAACTACACAACAATTGGAAGCTACTATCGATGCTCAAAACTTGGTTGTATTTCGTCGCAATAACCCTCCATAATTCAAGGGAGAATTTGATCCGGAGAAGGCTACTCTTTGGATCAAGGAGCTGAAAAAAGTCTTCAAAGGCATGAACTGTGCTAATGATAAGAAGGTGACTTATGCTACGTTTATGTTGGTTGGAGACGCAGAGGAATGGTGGACTGGAGAACAGAGACTATTGGAAACTGAGGGTTGAGAAATTACTTTGGAGGTATTCAAGGAGAAATTGTTGGAGAAATATTTCCCTGCGAGTGCTAGACATGCTAAAGAGATGGAGTTCCTTAGTTTGAGACAGGGGAATATGACTGTGAGTGAATACACTGTGAAGTTTGAAAGCTTGTCAAGATTCTCAACTTATTTCCAACACCAGTTGAACAAGGTGTGGAAATGTCAGAAGCTTGAAGAAGGTTTGAAGCACAATGTGAAAAGGGCTGTCATAACTTTAAAGATTAACCAATTTTCAGAGCTGCTTGATACGTGTCTTGGGTAGAAGACCTAGACTAAGCACAAGACACGAAGAACCGTAACTTTGGGCCTTTTCTATCCTAAAGAGGAGGAAACAACAGTGCTAATCGCTATCAGAGAAAGCCTTATTCAAGACCACCTGAAAATCAGCAACAACGACCACAAGGTGGAGGTCCTAGTGGAAGTCCTAGTAGAACTGGTTAGACTACGTTGTTTACGCCGAAATGTTTCAAGTGCGGGAAAGAACACTACACGAGGGATTGCACAATTAAAGGAGCCATTTGCTTCAGATGTGGGTAGACTGGACATGTTTCTCATGATTGTAACCAAGTTAAGGCTGAGCCTTCAATCAATGTTGCAAGAACTGCGAAATTTCGGGCAGGAGGTAGAGTTTATACCCTGAGTGGAGCTGAAGCCTCTAAATCCAAAGATCTTATATAAGGAGAAGATGTCATAGAAGGTAATCTTTTGACTGTACTATATGACTCTGGGGTAAATTATTCTTTTATTTCCTATGACTGTGTGAAAAGACTTAGTTTACCTATGTCTTCTTTGCCTTATGACTTGATTGTTTGAACCCTTACTGCTAAACATATTGTTACCACCCAGGTCTGTTTAGGTTGTCCATTGATTATTGAAGGTCGAATCTTTTCCGTTGATTTGATCTGTTTACCTCTTTCACAGTTAGACATAATCTTAGGAATGAATTAGTTATCTTCTAGCCATGTCATATTAGATTGTTCTAGTAAAACAATAGTTTTCCATTTGGATGTAAATTCTAGATTTTTGACGACCAACTAAGTGAAAGCTTTCTTAAAAGAAAGAGCTCAAAGATACATGCTATTGTCTTCTTTAAACGTCAAGAACGCGGTAAATGTGAACGCAATTCCAGTGGTTAGAGAGTTTCCTGAAGTTTTTCCTGAAGATGTGCCTGGTTTACCACCGGAGTTCACCATTGATCTTGTGCCTGGATCTGGTCCTATTTCTATCGCCCTACCGAATGTCACCAGCAGAGCTAAATGAACTCAAGAAGCAATTGGAAGAACTCTTGGAGAAGTAATTTGTTAGACTTAACGTGTCCCCATGGGGAGCGTCGATATTGCTAGTTAAGAAGAAAGATGGTACTTTGTGATTGTGTGTGGACTATCGCCAATTGAATAAAGTCACGATCAAGAATAAGTATCAACTTCCAAGGATAGATGACCTGATGGATCAACTGAAGGGAGCAACGGTATTTTCTAAGATCGATCTGCGATCGGGCTACCATCAAATTCAAGTAAAAGTGGAGGATATTCCTAAAACAGCTTTTCGTACTCGTTATGGTCACTACGAGTACCTGGTGATGTCGTTTGGTGTGACGAATGCACCTGCTATATTCATAGGCTATATGAATAGAATCTTTTGTCCTTATTTGGACAGATTTGTCGTTGTCTTCATTGACAATATCCTGATATACTCTCAAAATCATGAGGATCATGCTGAACACCTTATCATAGTCCTTCAGATTCTAAAAGAAAAGATATTGTACGCCAAATTATCAAAGTGTGAATTCTGGCTGGATGAGGTCAAATTTTTAGGCCATATGATCTCGAAGGAAAGAATTGTTGTAGACTCGTTAAAAGTGGAAGTTGTTCTGCAATGGGAAAGGTCGAAGACAGTGACAGAAATTCGGAGCTTTGTGGGATTAGTTGGCTATTACCGGAGATTCATTGAAGGATTCTCTAAGATAGCTGGACCTCTCACTCAACTCACAAGGAAGAATTAAGCCTTTGAGTGGACGGATGCTTGCGAAGGAAGTTTTCAAGAGTTGAAAAGGAGACTAACTACTTCACCAGTGTTAGTTCTACCTGATCCAAGTGAACCATTCGAAGTGTATTACGATGCTTCACACCAAGGATTGAGATGTGTCCTTACACAAAGTAGAAAAGTGGTAACTTATGCTTCGAGACAACTGCGAGTGCATGAGAAAAATTACCCAACACATGACTTGGAGTTACCTGCTGTTGTATTTGCTTTGAAGTTATGGAGGCATTTTCTTTATGGAGCAACGTTCAATGTCTATAGCGATCACAAGAGCTTGAAGTATCTGTACGACCAGAAAGAGTTGAATATGAGGCAGCGAAGATGGTTGGAATTCCTGAAAGATTATGATTTTTAACTTCTGTATCACCCTGGAAAGGCAGACGTTGTGGAAGATGTCTTAAGTAGGAAAATAATTAGTGTTTCTACTATGATGATCAAAGAAAAAGATTTGATAGAACAATTCAGAGATGTATGGTCTTTTGTGGAATTGGCACTGGAAAAAATTTGCATGAACATGGTCACTATTTCTAGTGAGTTAATAGAATATATTCGAGAGAAGTAGAAAGTTGACAAGTTCTTACAAGAAGAAAGGGAGCTGATGAAGCAAGGCGGTGCAACAACATTAGAGGAAGGAAACGATGAAATCTTGAGATTCAGAGGTAGAGTCTGTGTACCTAAGGATCAAGAACTTAAGAAGTGCATTCTTGAACATGCTCACACAAGTAAGTTAAGTATGCACCCAAGAATAACCAAGATGTACCAAGATTTGAAGAAACTATTTTAGTGGCACAAAATGAAGAGAGATATTACCAGATATGTATCTTCCTATTTAGTTTATCAGAAAGCAAAGGTTGAATATCAAAGACCGTCAGGAATGTTACAATCCCTAACTATTCCCAAATGGAAGTGGGATAGTATTGCAATGGACTTTGTGGTTGGATTGCCAAAGACCAGAAAGGGTTATGATTCGATATGGGTAATTATGGATCGACTCACGAAGTCAGTCCATTTCTTACTAATCAACATAAGGTATTCATTGGAGAAGTTGACTCAGTTGTACACTGGTGAGATTGTCAGACTATATAGTGTGCCTACCAATATCATTTCTGATAGAGATCCAAGATTTACATCAAAGTTTTGGCAAAGTCTTCAAGAAGCAATGGGAACGAAGCTAGTTTAAGTTCTGCATATCATCCTCAAATCGATGGTCAATCAGAGAGGATAATTCAATCATTGGAAGATTTACTTAGAGTTTGTGCTTTAGAACAAACTAGAAGTTGAGATGAAGTTGTACCATTGGTAGAGTTCACCTACAACAACAGTTATCATTCGAGCATAGGGATAACGCCCTATGAGGCTCTGTATGGGCGAAGGTGCAGAACACCTTTGTGTTGGTACCAGAATGGAGAGCGACTTACTGTCGGACCTAATCTCATATAACAAACGACTGAGAAAGTCAAGATGATTCAGGAGAAGATGAGGACAGCTCAAAGTCGACAAAAAAGCTATGCAGACAGAAGAAGAAAACCTCTTGAATTTGAGGAAGGAGAGCATGTGTTTTTGAAAGTCACGTGGAATTAGTTGTTGCTAATGCAGGAGATTCATTGAAGGATTCTAGTAAGAGTGGATGATATCTTGCACCTACGACTAGGGTAGGTCAAGTTCTTAAGTCTAGAAAGCTCACTCCTAAATTTCTTGGACTTTACCAGATTCTTTGTCGGATAGGTCTAGTTGTTTACCAAATAGTCTTACTAACTTTTCTTTCAAATCTTCACAATATCTTTCATGTGTCACAACTTCGAAAATATATTCCAAGCCCTGATCATGTCATAACACCTGACACGGTACAATTAAAGGAAAACTTAACTTATGAGACAACTCCTGTAAGGATTGAGGATAAGAAAGTGAAGCGACTCAGAGGGAAAGACATCCCATTAGTAAAAGTGATCTGGAACGAAACAACCGGAGATGCAACATGGGAATTAGAAGACAAGATGAAAGAGCAATACCCACAACTATTCTAAGGTACGAAAATTTTGAGGACGAAATTTCTATTTGAAGGGGAGAGTTGTAACACTCCAAAATTTATTTATTTTATTATAAATAGTCATGTTTATAATTTTTGTGATTTTTGTGAATTTTTTTGGATTTTTCTGAGAACGTGAAATATTTTAATATTATTTCTCATTTTACGTGCACATTGAGCGGAGCCAGGAAAATGAGATATTTTACCTGAGAACCTTGATCTGTGGAAACGTCGACAGGGGATCTTACTAAACTCGAGGCTAGACACGATTTACGAGATTTCACATTTTTTGAGATTTTTATCTGATAAATAAAAATCGTTGTGTATTTTATTATTTGTCAGACAATTAACACTGACTTATGTCAACTATAACAATTGTCCATTGGATAATAGCTTGTAATAGAAATCCTATCTTATCTTAATGTAATCCACTTTATGTCTAATCAAATCACCTTTAATTCAAAAATAATGTATTTTAATCAAAGCTTCTCAAGGAAGCTTTGACCAAAAATGACTAAAATGCCCAAAGCTTGTAGGAGAAGCTAATCTCTCCCTCTCTTTCTCTCCTCATTGCCGCGGCTTTGGAGCCCTTGGGGAGCCAAAATTTGGCTCTTTGACTTATTATTCCTTACTCCAAAAATCTAATACACAAAAGCTATCACACTTTTCTCTTCATTTCCTTTTCTCATATTTTTCTCTCTTCTTCTTCGTCTTCCTTTTCTCTCCACGATTTACAGCCCCCATTGGTGACCATTTTCATTTTCTTGTTTCACGATCACCATCTCTACACTTCTCTTCTCATTCTAAATATTTTCCCTTTAGAGATTTTCTTCCAAATCCATCATCTTCTTCACCATTTCTCAAGAACAAAGCTTGAAACTTTGGAGGTAAACCTTTGATCCTTTACTTTCTCTTCCTACTTTTCGTTTCTATGGTCATACTTATAGCCATGGATCCTTTCTTTTTCAAGCCATTGGTGTTGATTCTTGAGTTTGATTTCTAGGGTTTTTGGGAGCCCAAAACCGAACCACCAAGGAGCAAGTAAAGAGGTGATTTTTGTGTTCTTCCTTTAGGTAAGAGGGAGATTTACTCACTTCAACCATTATTGGTGGTGAGAGAACTTTTGATTTGGTTGTTGATGGAGGAATCCATAAAGGATTGCTCTCTTTGTATGCTTATTTTTCATGTTGTGTGCCTATTTGATTTATATGGTAATGTTGGTTGTTTTGAATGTCTTGATGATGTTGGATTGCTTGGATTGGATGAATGGAAAATTTGAGGGTTTTCTACCATTTTAGAGAGATCACGGTTTTGATTCAAATTTTAGGGATTTGAATTTGATTTTATATAAAATGAAGCTTATGTAATTAAGTATTAAAGGATTGATGCATGAAATGGAAAAATTGGGATCTTGATGCTTTAGGGAGGCTCACGGCCTCTAAAGGATTTTTGGGTCCAAATGGTGCTTTTGTGCATCCTTGGGAATTAAGCAATTTAGACATATGTAATTTATAATGTGATGGAAGAAATTGACTGAGTAATGGTTCTTGAGAGGGGCCATGGTTTCAAGGGTTTCCTTGACCCAAAATTTGTAAAATTGATGAAGACTTAGGAAATTATGAATTTTGGATTCATGAAATGAAATAGTGGTTTGAGTTGAATCTAATAAACATGTGATGTTATTGAGAATTGATTTTTATGCCTTTGTGGGTCCATGTGTGGGATTAAAGGTTTGTTGATGTTTACTTGGCTAAATTGTGGCATTAAGTTATTGAGGATTGATTATATGTCACTGTGGTATGTTTTATGAGAAATATATTGTTAACGAATATGCATGATATGCATTGTTTTATGAGAAACATGTTATTGATGAACATACATGATGTACATTGAGTCATCATACATTTGTGAATGTCCATTGGACTTTGTTGTAAAGGCAGTGTATGCCTAGGAGATTGAATTACACCTTAGTGCAGCTGGGAGTAGACTAAGCGTAGGTCATGTTGTTGACCTTGGGGGCATCGGGGTGCGGGTGTCTCACAATAGACAGTGGTAGCTCCACTGGGGCCGTGGGATAGACCAATGCAAACACACCGACGATCCAGATCGAGAAGTTGTCCTATATCGCGATCTTGTTGAGGTGCCATGTATAAGTCATGTTGTGCAAAATATTATTTTTATGATAAAATACTTTATTTTAAGGCTAACGATATACTGACATGACTCCCTGATCATTCTCTTCGAATGTTTATGTCTAACTTCATGGAGTAGAATTTTAGTACCATATGCATTATGCATTGTCAGTCTCATATTTCATCTGGTATGAGTACTTATGACTGTTAAGTTATATGCTTTTAATGCTGCAATAACTATCTGATTATTGAACTGTTGACTGCTTGAGATATTAGTGTTGTTTATCTTTTATTGCTTATTTTTACTATTATTATTATTATTATCTATTATATATATATTTATATATATATATGTGTGATAAATATATGTGTGTGTGTGTTGTTGTGTGTATGGCGCCACGCCGTTGCTCTTTTTCTTCTTGCGTATTGGTATTGAATGTTGTGTATCTCACCTCTTTCCTGTATACCTGTATTTCTGGTTTATTTATGTGCTTTCGAGAAGACGTTCACAAGGAAGTGGTAGTGCCTGAATTTCTTGGTTTCTGGCCTGATTACAATTAGCGTTTGCTTGAAGATGTCATCACGTCTGTGCCAATTTTTGGGATATGCGAAGATGACCTTCCATGGAGGTCCTGACTGTTGGCACATAAACCTGCGCACGGACCGTTGCATTTACCACGGGGACTTGACGATGTCATTGGCTTGGGGTCACTACAACCCACCTATTTTCAATTTTACTGCTTTTGTCCACTTAGAGTTTTACCTACTCGTTAGGGATTTATGGGATGATCTCTATTACACCCCATGAGATGATTCATTTCTCTCTACTGCACAAGCCTCTGCTCATAATTCGGTTGCTCCGATGGTGATTTCATCTGATGAGGAAGACCCTGAGGATAATCCTGGTACGGTTCTTTCTCGTCAGTCTTAAGGGCTGATACTTTCGGTGGCTATTGATAGCTATCTGTATATCTTTTTAGGAAGCCTGACGTTTTGCTATATATGTGTGTGTGTGTGTGTGTGGATGTATGATTTTCCTTAATGCCAATTTCTGTTGTACTATATTTATCATTCATTCTTAACAAAAAAAAAATATAGTAAGTAATAATATACATATAATTTCAATACCTGATTAATACACAATTACGATTGGAGATGTTTAATTATATACTAAATGAATCGGGTCTTAATTTATGACTTTATTTATATTTTCCGCAATTTTTCAATTTTTTCACTTTATTATGGTGTGACGTTCTCTCTTCTCCCACTGTTTATAGAAAAAAGGGGTTGCAATTGTCACAGCCACCGTCTTAGATTCTAGACTCCATTCTAGACTCTGATTATTGTCCTAGATTCCAGACTTCGTTCTAGACTCCGATTTTTGTTCTAGATTCCAGACTCCGATTATTGTCCAAGATTCCAGTCTCCAATGTACATCTTCGATATACATATTTGTTCAGTTTCTTCGATTAGTTCCGTCTGATCTAGCCTGAAAGATTGACTCTATCTCTATTGCTCCAGCCTCCGATCAGTTCTGTCTGATAGATTGACTTCGTTGTTTCAGCTAAATGTAGATTAGTTCCATCCCAGATGCAATTTGACTCTGTTTTTATTGTAGATTTTCTCAAATACTAATGGTTCCATTCTAAATGCAGTTTGAACCTCTTATCTTCTCCAAGATCTCGATGTTATATTTTTAGAATATTTTTAGTTTATTTTATTTTCATATGTCTAATTGTAATAAGTTAAAACTTAGTAGCTTTAGCTTGAGGGGAGTGTTAGAATATTTAGAATATATATCAGGATTAAATTATAGGCTTGATTTTGTGTTATCTTAAAGATTTGATTCACACATAATTAGATATAATATTTTGATTATATTTGATTGTATTTTCTTATTTATATAGACTATCTCTTTTATAAATAGAAAATCTTCTTATACACATTAATTAATTTAGATAATTTTAAAAATATACAAAAACATTATTTATACTTTTTCTATGTCCTTGTTTATCTATTTCTAACAATTATAATTCCCAAACATATGTTCCATCCATTCCCAACATCAACTACAATTTCTACTTTAGATTTAGTTCTACTAATACTCAATCTCACATATCTTCCCCTTAAACTAATTCCCTTACCTTATCCCTTTCAAATACTGCCCATTCAAGTTCACCCTAATTTTCATGTTATACTTCAAATTCAAAGACTTACAGCTCCTTCTCTTGTTTCCCACCAATTACTAACGTTGCCATTTACACGACTCCACTCCACCCCACCTCACTTACAATGACGCACTCAATGGAGGAGCTTCATAGGAGCGAGGGTGGCAGCTGTCCCCCAAAATTTTTCATCCTACAATGATATATCATGTGCTCATCCTTTTTTATTGAAACTTCTCTTTCTTGTTCTCTCTTTTATCATAAGCATATTCCTTCTTTTATTCTTTTCAAACAAAATATTTTCTTCTTACTCTCTCTTTTGCAATAAACATCTTCTAAATTACGTTGCTGCAACTACTTTAAGTATCTGCCCCTCCAAAATTATCAATGAAGCTCCACCACTGAACGCGCTTTCCCCATGGTCACACTTTCAAAGTTGCGAATGCACAAACCCAAAATTCTACCATCCATATTACCCAAAAATAACACTGCCATCCCTTATAACTCACATCTTCTTCACATTTCATTGAATAAAAAGCTTTCAAGGAAGCAAATAAATATCCAACTATGAAGGATGGGTTTCAATCTCTAGTAGAAAACAACCCTTGTTCCCTTGTTCATAATCCTTCCAATTTCAATTTGGTTGTGTCAAATTAGAAAATTTCTTATGTACTACAGAGTAATGCACTTCGCTGCCAAGATTATACTAGAAAGTATTATTAAATTATTTTAGTGGCACATATTTAACTTTTCTGACACGTGTTCATCTAAAGAAAACTTTTCTGACACGTGTTATGTTTTAGTAGGATTAGTATATCACTTTTAGAGTATATAAATTTTTTTTCTTCAAGTCGGCATTTTAAGATAGAGAAATTTTTAGATAATTATTATTTATCAAAAGACACTAAAATTAATATTTAACATATAAAAAATTATATGAGTTATATAATGTCTACTTAAGAATTTCTCTCAAACTAGTGTCCAATGCTACGATATTGCATTCCTTCAATTCGAGTTGTTTAAAATCTAGCGTAATTCCTTAATGTTGGTGGCATCACTAGCATTACCCCCTGATCAAAAGTTCAAGAGTCACATCATGAGTTATCCCAAGTTGGGTTGGGTCAACTTTAAAAAAAAAAAAATTGAACTGATCAAATTTAATTAAATTAAGTTAACTTGCACTGAGATAAAAAAAAATTTATTAACTCAAATCAATTCAACCCGAACAATCATAGTTAAATTAGTTTGGGTCAAGTGATTGGGTTGAATTTTTTTTTTAAGAAAATATTCTACTAAAACAATGTTGTTTTATGTTAAGATTTTTTAGAAGTAATCATGTTTTATATTAAAATAATATTAAAAATACAAAATTAAGGTGATTGAATTGGTTCAAATTTGATCAAGATAAGTTGAAAAAATCAAAATTCAATACTAAAAGTGATTTAGGTTGGCTCGGGTTGAACAAAAATTAACCAATCCTTCTAACTCAATCCTTATTTTATATATTTATTCCAGTTGGGTCGATTGAATCATCAGGTTAAAAAAAAATCAATCTCATGATCACTCCTAAATATCACTAGCTATTCATCATTCATCTTATATAATGTTTTATAGAAATAATATTTTCCACTTTATTCTGTTTTACTACTGTTTTGAATTAACGACACATTTTATTTCTAAATATATTTTTGACACCGCCATTGTAAATTATACTTTTACAGTCTTAGTGTATATTAATCTTAAAATAGAATGTAAATGAAAAATAACAAACTCTTAAACTCTGTTATCTACACACACACAGTTTATAAATATTTAAAGTATCACAGATGGAAATTGATGTTATATAGTTATTTACCTGGGCGAAGTAAATGGAATAAGCGGTCATATATATCTGCATTGCCCAAATAACAAAAGTTCAGCATATTAAAAGACTTGCATAAAATTATCGATGCAAAAATTCATAACATGTATTGGCCATGACCAAACAAGAGCTTTATTTTTATTTTTTTTAATGAGCAAACACCTATTTTAATCCCTTAAAAAGATAATTTGGTTCTTTAAAATATATTGACACCAATTTAATTCTTTAATTATAAAAAGTGATATCTATTTGATCTTCTAATATAAACTAGTAATCACTCAATTAGAAACTCCATTAACAATATTCTCATGGTTTGTTTACATGGAATAATAATTTTAATATCACTTACTATGATTGGGAAACTAAATAGATGAATTTTTTTTAAAAGGATCAAGTTCATATCGTCTGTATCTTTGAGGGGACAAAAATTGATGTTTAATTTTTCATTTAAAATAAAGGTAATATGTAAAAAAAAAATTGACAAATAAAAGATAAATTTTTATATAAATCTAAAGTACTCAAGTGTATTAGACCAATTATAATATTAATTAATAAATAATTATTATAATTAATTAATTAATAATTCTAATTAACTCAATTAATTAATATTATAATTAACTTAATGCAGTCACTTGAATGGTGTACAATGCAAGAATTTCTCCAAATAAAGAGGAGGATGGCGTAATTATACCCAAAAAATTTACATGGACTTACTCGTATGTGAATTTGTCCAATATACATACATATAGTCACAGGGAGTTGGTCGCCACCGAAGCTCAATCCCGTTCATGTACTCAGCCTGAATCTCCGGATAAGAACAGTTTCTATCACATGTAACATTTTTCCCCCGCCACGGCGACACCATTACCTTCAACTCTATGGTGCATGACTCTGCAACCTCTGCGACCTCTGTGTTGAAAGGCAAAACATAAGAATAATAATAAAGCCTTTCCGTATTCCCAGCAGTTATTCCACTGCGACAGTTCTCTGAGATGTCCCAGTACTTATTATTATTTACACGTTTTTCGCATCTCACAAATGTTATTCCATCGAGATCAATATCACCGATGAAGATGTCGTCGTATGACAAAGAACTAGAATTGAAGAGATGGCATCCACTGGCGTCAACTCCGGCGAAGGTTTGATGGAAGGTAGATGAATTAGCCGCCATAATGGTCTCCACTTGATGTTGGCCATAGTTGAGGAATAGCACTACTTTGTTGTTGTCTTCACAGATCACCTCGTACCAAGGATCGCCGCAGATTGCTCCAAAATCTGAAGATTTGTTGAATATAGTTCCACAAATATAGGGGTCGAATACTACCAATCTTTTGTCATATTTTTGAAAGATGAAAGTAAAAGCATAGAGGCACAGAAAAACTGTGAAAGCCGCGGGGATGAGTACCCTCGACGACATAGAAAGAGAGAGATTTTTCGAAGATCCGGCACCGATATTTAGTAGGATAATAATGTTATAAGAAACCACACGGACCTTTCACAAATAATAAAGTGAAAAATGCTAGATGTACAAAAATTAAAGATACAAATTCCTCACAATTGTATACTTGTCAAACATCAGCAGCGAAAGAAACTTATTTTTGGATAAATTTTTGTAAATTTTCTGAGCATTATATTATTTTACTAAAAATGTAACATATGACAATAAATTATTATACATACCATAGAATTAAAAATAAAATATTATTTAATTAGATTAAAAAATTATAAAACTATGAGAATACTCTTAGAGGATCTAAATAATTTTCTTTGGGTGGAGGTATATTTTGCTCTGGATGAAAACTATGTGTCCCGCTGTGTGATTATGTAAATTTTTCTCTGTACATCTAACATTGGTGAAATTAAATTTAGGGTAGATGAAGAAAAAAGTGAGAGAGGAAAAAAAGGAAGAAAAATGGATGAATGTAAAAAATTATCTGTTATATATGTTTTTGGTGTAAATATTAGTATTGTATATAATTTAGTGTCTTGGACTTAAACTTGACTGATTTACATTTTTTTATTAAAATTAATATTGTCAAAGTCGGATTAAACTGTGAACTGAAAAAGCTTCCGATTTAGGTTTATCCCGTCAAATCGGATAATCTTTTGTATATAATTTATTTCACTACAAGAAATTCACGTATTACTGGAGGCTTGGACAAAAATCCACCAAAAATTGAAATTTTCAATGGATTTGGGTAGCTGAAAAATTCGGTAGAAATAATTTCTAGTGAAAAAAATTTGCCGAAGATTTATCAGAAACTTAGCGATGAATTATAAGTTCTCCGAAAAGTCACCGATGGATAAATTCACCAGAAATGATATTTTTGAAAAAAAATAATAACTATCTCCCAGTCTCATAATTTGCGCATATCATTTTCAACTTTTAGTAGCCTCTCTTCACTGTCTGACATACTATTTGTGAAAGACTCAACATATATAAACTAAAGAGGTAGTCAAAGACTTGTGATCATTAACGAATAATGTTTTATGAGCTATGGGTTTCATCTACAACATTTAACTTCAAGCTTAGCCACCTTCTTTATACTCTCCAAATGTTGCTTGCTTATTGTTTCAGCAACTTGAGTACTCAAATCCCTCTCAATGATCCTGAATTCTAGATTCTCAAGTGATATTGTAGCTCACTTTAAGACTTGAATTCTCTTTCTCCACGTCCTCAAGCCTCTAGTAAAGATTAGAACAAATTGATGTAGTAACATCTGCTTTAGTTATTTGAAGTTGAGCCTTAAGCTCAACAACTTTCCCCTCAAGCTCAGATTTTTTGGATTCCTAGCCACAAGAGTTATTTGCAACATAGCTTCATGGATCTTTTGCTCTTATTCTTCTCTAGCTTGCTGAAGCTGTCTCATACATTCATTAAGTGCCCCATCAAGATGACTAACTACAACATTTCATAATTCCGACAAGTGATCAGAGAAGGAGAGCGAAGAAAGAAGAGAGGAAGAGAAGAGAAATGGGTAAGAAGGCTTCATGGGGTGTAGTTATAATCAAATTTTGGCGGATTTTCCAGCGGCTCAATCTAGCGCAAATTGACAAAAACTACCGCATTGATTTTTATTCATTTTTTGGCGATTCAATCCGCCACAAACTGATTTTGGATGATTTTCCTGCAGAATTTATTGACTGAAAATTTTGAAAAACTACTGCATCAATTTTCTTTCCTTCTTTGACGGATTTTCCTGTGGCTCAATCTGCTGCAAATTGTTTTCGACAGATTTTTTAGTAGAATTTATCTACTAGAAAATTTGAAAAATTGCCGCATTGGATTTTTCAATTGCTAAATCTGCTGCAAATTGTTTCTAAAAAATTTTCCCACAGAATTTATCTGTTGGTAATTTGTTTAACTTTTTATATATTTTGAAATATTTCTTTTTTTTTCGGCAGATGTGTTTGTTAGAAAGTAATTATTTACCGACGAATATAATTTTGTTAGAAAATGCCTACGATAATAAGAGAATTTTTTATAATGTTTATTACCAAATCTATATTTTCTACAATTTAATTTGATATCACATAATCAAAATTGTTCGATTCATCCCAACCCTGCCACAAGAACGATTATAGCATTGAATCAAAACCGAATTAGATGTTGATTCCCAACTTTGGTGGTTGGACCGACTAGTTCAGTCCAGTTCAAATAACAATGGTTAAAATCACAAAATTGAACATTTGTTAAAATATTGTATTAAATTTTTATTTATAAAGGGCTGGGCGTAGTGCTAAATAAACTGAATTCCAATACTTCGTATAAGAGGAAAAAGGCTTGAAATTTGGAGATGTCACTTTTATGGTAAGAGCTTAACCGTATTGTTCCATGTATGAAAAGATTAGTTTCATACTCAAAAGGTACGAGAATACCCTTAAAAAAAATAAAACTCAATCAAATCAATTTGATTTAGTGGAAGTGTATTCCTTTTGATTAAAACAAAAAAAAATATTTTTTATTTTTTTTTATTTCTCAAAATATCTTCAAACCTTTTTGGTGTGAGACTAATTCTTAGATTCAAAACGATACGGTTATTAGATATTTCCCCCACAAATGACATCTAGGTTCAAACATTTATGCTCCCTTAGAAGGATAATTTATTTACCATTACGGTCAACCCTTGTGGGTTCTGATCTTTGGAACTTGTTATTATTATAAATTATATATGAAATCCTAATTGATTGATTTGCAAATGTTTGGGATACCTAAAAGATGAATGAAAGTCATTTTGTTTTAGAATTTTTAGTTTATTACCCCTCTTAGATTAGTAAGATGTGTTAAATGATAAGGGTAAAATTATCAATGCAAAATAGTTTTAACTAAAATCAAATAAAATCAACTCACATCCAACTAAGTTTAAGTGAATTTTTATGTGCACACAACTTAAATCCAAATGAATTTATAAATCAAATAAATTCTTATTTTATAATTTTCAAATAAAAATTTTATTTATAAATCAAATTAATTCCTAAATATGTGATTCTAAAACTTTAAATGAAATTTTTATTTATAAATTAAATCAATTTCTAATAAAACTTGTTGCTGAACCTTTTTCTGAGACGCGCATTACACTCACACTAAATTAAAATTAAATTAATTGTAAAACTTTTCACAAAGTCATTCTTTTTTTAGTTGTATAGTAAGGAAATTTTCGCTTCAGTTTTTGTGTGGACTGAGACAAAAAATTTCCTCAAACAGTCTTAAGATCAGCACACCCACCACATCAACTTATTGCATTTAGAGGAATTAATCAATTCATTTATGTGTCCTCCTAACAATTTAATTTTTTTACTGATAAAAATCTCCAAATAGTTAATTTAGAGCTTGAATTGTCTATCAAAGCAAAAATGGTTTGGCGCTCTTGATGGAACCATTGATCACGGAGCTTCAGCTGTACAAAAGATATGAATGTCACAAGAATCCTTTTGCGTCCTTCTTATTTAACTTGATTCTTTTGGTTATCCTTTATTTACATCAAGTGACCTATGCAATTATAGTCTATAATTATTTCGATTTTCCAAGAAGTTGGCCATGTAGTTTAGTGTTAGATGAAGTAATAGATGAAAATAGTTACAAAAAAAAAAAGTGATAGGTGCAAAAAATTAAGCAATTTATTTTCTGTTTGCAAGGTGGAAATGAGTTAGGTTAAACTAAGTTTTGGCCATAGTTGTACGGATCTGACTAGCCTGGTCGACTTTAGAAACTCGTGACCCAAGCTTCAAGTTGGTCCAGTCAACGTATTAGACTATTTTTCTGATCGTCCCGATCAAACCTATATTGACCTAAGTGACCCGGTGACCCACCAGGTCGGGTTGACAATTTTTTTTAAAAAAAAAATCAAACTAACTAACATTTATTTTTTAAAAAATAACGTGATTTTGAATTCTTCATTGCACTAAGGGATACGTAAGAGTGGAAATTCATTTCTCTCAAGTCAAAATTTAATTTTTATAATTTCGTTGTTTCTTTTTCTTTTAAAAATTACAATGTTTTTTTTAAAAAAGGTAAAATAAATATATTTGAGATTATCAAGTTTTGTACAACTGACTTAAGGTAACCGTCTCAAGACGAATGTGTTAGGGGTGCTGTAGGATTAAGTTTTCACCATTTCCTATACATAATCGACTCCCAAATCCAATATGATTTCAAAGACTGTTTTCTAATTTTTTTCAATTCAAATAAAATTAGTGACGACTCAATTTCTATATATATATTTTAAAAATTACATTTGTTCGTCACTCCCGTCGCAGATCTCTGTCGCGACGCCAATTTTCCTTTTTTTGTGTGTGCTAAAAACCCAACAAAAATGTAATTTTTAGGAATTTGAACATTATACTTAAAGGTTTTTGTTATAAAATATATTTTACCATTAGACCACATATGCTTTCGTTAAATATTATTCTTAATTTCTTAATTTGTTATGCAGCCAATATGTTATTATCACTACTTACTTTGAAGTATTTTTTTCATATTGTATTTTTTGTTTAATATTTTTTAATATAATATATTTTATATCAAGTAATTTTTTATATAATATTTTTTAAAAAATATTTTTTTTTCTGGGATTTTCCAATTCGATCATTTGACCCATGGTCGAACGGTATTAACCCGGTGACTTGGTCTTCTGATTGGGTCGACTTTCGGTCCGGGTTATATAACTATGATTTTGCCTAAATAGACTTAGGCATGTTGTGTAATGTGTCGACCCGAGTTTGTATTATTACCCATTATAAATTTTTTTTTTTAGGCTTGGCTTGACTTATTTATGATAATATAAAAGTCTGATCTGACTCAAAAAGCTATTTAAAGGCATACATTACATGAAGGCCTTTATATAAGTCAAGAAACTTAAACTTTTAAATTTTTAAATAAGCATAACATTTAACAAAATAATAATAATAATAAATATTATTATTATTATTATTATATATAAAATAAATATATTATACTAATATATAACTAACAAATTATATAATTATTACAAATTCATAATTATATATATAAACATTAAATAAATAGATCGACCTAATAAGTTAAATAGGTTTTTTGAAAAATTTAAATCTTAAATTATATAATTAAATAGATTTTAAAAAAAAAATCTAAATCTGACTTATTTATCAAATAAACTAAACCTATATAAGTGAAAAATAAGTTAAATCATTGACCTTTATAAGCAGCCTCACATATTCTTACACTTACATGTTTCTAAAGTTTTCGGTAGGTAATTGTCTTTGCAACGAATAACAGTACTACTATAAATATTAATTTATCTTTGTTACAGTTTTTTTTATATATAAATAATAAATTTTTTTTTTATTTATTATTATAATGCATTTGAAACACTATTTTTCAAAATACTTTTTTCTTTGACAGTTAAATGTAAATTGACTTTCCAATGCTATTTTTGTATGGCAATGATGATTTGTAAAGATAATGCTATTTTATTACTTTTTTAAATATTATTTAGAAGTCAAATTATGAGAAATCAACTTTTTAATTGTAATTTTATTTTATTTTTATTTACACGTTAACAAGTCGGTTTCGAAACTGACTTCTTAACTGTTATTTTATTTTATTATTTTGTTAAACCAATCATTTACTTCCTTGTGTAGTCACAATAAATTATTATATGCAACATGGTCTCCTAGAAATGAATCCGTCCCAGCAATAATATGCAGGCCAGTATTCTTTTCATGGCCAAGTACCGTTCTTTCTCTGCTCTAGACTGCCATTCTTAATGATGTCGCCCACATTGCGAATTGCTGCAATTTCTTGCTCATGCTGTACTACCATAGAATAACTATGTGTAGCTTTCACAACCGGAAATAATAGAAAAGTTGGTAGCTTCTATGATGTATCTGAAGATTTTTGGTGCATCAATGCACCTTACTTTTGACCCATAATAAGCCGTTTATTGGCTTATTACATTTGAACCTATAAGTTAAGCATATTGCAATTGAGCTCATGTTTAATTAGGGATGTCAATTTCTTAGATTTAGATCATATCTAATATGATCCAAAACATAATAATGGATAAATTCATTAAATGTAATAAACTTCCAATAATTTGGGCATACTCAGATTGAGCAACAGGATCACCTCTATTCTTTTTTAATTGTGAGTTAGAATCATAAGGGATATTCATTGATTTCGAGTCATAATGACCAAACTTTCTAAGAAGTTTCTCTACATAATGTTCTTGGGATAGTGTTATACTATCACCCTTCCTTATGATCTTTACTCCTAGTATTACACTTGCTTCACCCATGTCTTTCATATCAAACTTAGATGCAAGAAAAGATTTTGTTCTTTCCTATAGTGTGAGATGTGCTAGACTGCATTATTGAGAGGATAAGCTTAAAAGCTTTTAATGATTTTCATATCCTTTATGGGTGGTGTATGATTTGCAGTATACACTTGATGAAATCACCTATATGAGTGTCAAGTGGGGCCGCTTGTATGAGATTATGGCATATCTCTAGAGCAATCATGAATTACCAGGCGCGCGCATGGCCTATTAGCGCAACACAGCGACAACAGCGAGAATTGTGGGGGTGTAGTGTGACTGGTAGACCTCTAATGTATACAAAGTGTTTCTGGTTCATAGAAGTTTACTTCACCAACTCACTGTATGTTATGTCTCATCCGTCTAGGTCTGGTTCATAGTCCAAAAGACACCAGATTCGATGCATTTACACCCATGGTGTTAACCCAGGAAAAATCTTGTTTTAAAATTTTCTTAAATCTTTAAACTTTTGAAATATGTGGGGGATTGTTGTTGTTTTAGCTTTTATTATGATATTTCAAAAGTCTAAAGTCCCACATTGCTTGGTCTTCAAAGTTTTAAAGAGTTTATAAGGTAACTTATGTTTTGGGCTTGTTAGGTAAGCTTGTGAAAGGAATGGGCTCGCGCGCACAAGTTGGACCTCGTTTGGGCCAAGTCAGTGCAAATCATCCGATTTGCCCCCCTCCCCCCGCGCGCACGATAATGAGGCCTCACAAGTTTTTTGCTCCAGTTTTATTTAATTATGTTGTGCTAATTATTAAGTTTTTATAAACCTTATCCGGAAACGACTATTTTCTTATTCTATTTTTTGACTTGGTCTCCACATCCTTAACCTCTCACGTTCCAACGTGAGGTGGACACGTTCCGACGTGAGGCGGCCACATTCCGACGTGAGGCGGCCACGTTCCTACGTGAGGCGGATATAAGGTGGACACGTTCAAACGTTCACATGCTTTATAATCTGTTATACTTAACACACTTTAATCAGTTTTTAAATTCAAAACGCTTTAACCAAAACCGACACTTCTTCTTCTTCTTCTTCTTCCTGGGTTACACCGAAAATTCACTGCTGTTTTGTTACCTTGGCTTCCACCGAGACGAGCCTGTTGAATCCTGGGGGATTCGCACACCCGTGCGATAAAATCCTTGAGGACAGTGTCTACTCACACGTCTCAGGCTATTCATTTCATTGTGTTCTTCTGTATTGTCACCTCGTACCAAATAACACTTTTGATCCATAATAAGCCGTTTATTGGCTTATTACATTTGAACCTATAAGTTAAGCATATTGCAATTGAGCTCATGTTTAATTAGGGATGTCAATTTCTTAGATTTAGATCATATCTAATATGATCCAAAACATAATAATGGATAAATTTAGAGTTTTAACCCAAACTTGATCGGTAGATTTAGATCATATCTAATATGATCCAAAACATAATAATGGATAAATCTAGAGTTTTAACCCAAACTTGATCGATAAAATTTGACCTGATCCAAAAATTCCGAAAATAGTTACTAAAATTTTTAAAAATAAAAAAATTATTTAGTAAAACAAATATAATCGAATTCTCTAAATCTGGACAAACTTTCAAAGATAAAGATCTGAATTGTAACAAAAAAATAAAAAACAAAGATCTGAATTCAAAGATCTGCATTCAAACGTAAAACTCATGATTTGAGATTTTGAATCATTGATTGAAGGCGAAGCCATGACGGCGACTTCCCGACAATTACCAACCTCTAAACTGTCAATGACTTCCCAGCGATTAACACTTTGATGCAAAAATAAAAAAAACTCAAGCTAAACACTCAAAATTGCTTCACATGGCTGCCTTCGTTGACGAACCCATGAATCCAAAACCCTTTTTATGTGTTTTTATCATTTCCTTGGTTTGGCAGAAACTGAACGAATGTCAATTGGTGAATAATAGAAGCAAATTTAATTTTATCAAGGGACTAGTTTGCAATTTTCAATTCTTCATAGGTTACCTGTTGGGATGGTTACCCATTCTTCATATCTGCCATTATTTTTTTTAATCATTATATCAATGACTACAAAGTAATGGTGCATCCATGGACGTATCCAAGGGGGGGCGAGCATATGCCTCGGCCTCTCCTTTTTTCATTAATTTCTTTTAAGTATTAATAATTTAATTAAATTTATTAAAAAAAAAAAAATAATTATATTAATTTTTTATAAAGTTAATATTTATTATATTGATTCTTATTTAAAAATTATAAACATATCCATGATTTTATATATTATTATTACACTCTAACATCCTTATTTATTTACAAAATTATATATATATTTCATACTTTATGTACAAATATTATATAAAGTCTCATTAAAAATACAAAGTAAAAAAAATATGAGTAATTTCTCAAACAAAAAGAGTGTCACTTTATTATAAGCACTAATATCGGAAAGATCAAGATAATTATACTAAAGATAAAAATGATGAAGTTAAAAGAGTTTATACTTGATATGTACTTGACATGTGATTCATGATTATTTTATATACATTGATATTACAATTTTAACTCATTTTCTATTAATTTTTAATCTTTATATAATAAATCTACTAGTTCATCTTACTTTTAGCTTCACTTTCTTTCTTTTTTTAAATTTATATATATAAAAACTTAATTTTACTTATAAATCATGATATAAAAGACAACTACTATTATGATGTATTTAATATCTAATATAAATATTTTTTTATTTTTTTTACGTTATTCATAAATCTTCTTATATAATGAAAGAAAAATACTACTTTTTTAAAGTGAACAAATAAGAATATATTTATCTTTAATTTAAAATAGTACATTTTGATCTTAATATACTAAATAATTTAAGAGTGAATATATTTTTATTTATTAATTTTAATTTTGTTCTCTATATTTAATAATATAATTTATAATTTTCGATCACTTCACCAAATTCTTTTTGGATCCGTCCCAGGATGCATCCATGGACTATATTTATTTAGGTGCATTTTAGACCACACCAAAAAAAGTTTCAGATTGTTGAAAAGATTAAGCAAGGAATAACAGGCTTTTTTATATAAATAATTTATTTATTTATTTTTTATTTATTTATTTAATGCACTTGAAACATTATTTCTTCGAATGCGCTTTGTTTGATAGAGTTGAAAAGTAGGTTTACGTAATTGTGTTTGAGTTTGTATTTTCAATACATTGACTTCAATTTTATTAGAACCGACTTCTTATCTGTTAATTTTTTTTAATATATATTTCACTAATCTAATTTAACTTCTTTGGTAGTCAAATAACAATGTGCTTTCATCTACAGTAAAAAAAGAAAGAAAGAAAGAAAGAAAATGTGCTTTCATCAAGTTGAATTTGTTCCCAACTTCTCTTTCCTTTGCTTGAATCTGCTTCAGAACATTTCTCCAACTATCTCATAAATTCTAACCATGGCCTGAACTCAATATATTAGGATAATAGGAAAATTTAATGTGCTCATAAATAAGTTAGAAGTGTCTCATGTTCTAAGCAGTCACAACCGTTAATTATGATCTAAAATTAATCAACCGTTCAAAATGATTATCTGATATTTGCACAATAAGCAAGTTTAATATGCTTTACTCGTTGCATCATTACCTCGCAATAAACAAAAAAAGAGTTACAATACTCTTCTCATTCTACTATTATCAGCTTTTGTTTATGTGATATATTTCTTAATACGTTTCTATATTTATTTATTTAAATAAATCATAAGTCATTCAAATTTTAAAAAATTAACTTATATATTTATGTAAAAAAAATCAATGATGAAAAAATAAAGAAAATTAATTCTCATATACCCATAATCCATTACATAGATGTTTATATTTTATAAAATTCTAAATTATTAATTTTATAATTATAGACATGACATCACTTGCACCTTTCAACTGTGAAAGTTGAAGTATATTTGGGAGTTTTATTTATTTTTATTTATTAATATAATGCACTTGAAACATTATTTCTTCGAATATGCTCTGTTTGATAGAGTTGAAAAGTAGGTTTAGTATAAATTTGTGTGTTTGAAATAATCTGTGAAAATTTAATTATTTTAATAATTAATTATTATATAAAAGCTTTTCGTTATAATCGATTATAATTGAATCAGTTTTATATTTGAATATGTTAATTTGAAAAATGATTTTAAGTTAATATGTTTCGTTTAGATAATATAAAAAAGAATTATTTTTATGTATTAAATTACTAAAATAGGTATAGAATGATTAAAAAAATTATTTGATTGAAGAAAAAATTTTATTTACATTGTAAAGTGTGAAAAATAATCTATAAGTTAGAATAATAAGTTTCAATCTTCAGCATTATGAAAAAAAAACTTTTATAATGTATTAAATTTCGTATAAAAATTGAAATTGATTTTGACAAACATATTATAATACTGTTAAAACAATTTTTTTCCAAAAAAAAAAACTAAAAAAAAGTTAATCAAAGTTGAACCAAAAAAGTCCTCAGACTCTTCAACGTAGTTGTGTTTGTCTGTGTATTTTCAATACATTAACTTCAATTTTATTAGAACCGACTTCTTATCTGTTATTTTTTTTTTTGTATATTTCACTAATCTAATTTAACTTCTTTGGTAGTCAAATAACAAGGTGCTTTCATCTACAGTCAAAAAAAGAAAAAAAGAAAAAAAAAAGTGCTTTCATCAAGTTGAATTTGTTCCGAACTTCTCTTTCATTTACTTGAATCTGCTTCAGAATATTCCTCGAACTATCCCATAAATTCTAGCCATGGCCTGAACTCAATACATTAGGGTAACTGGAAAAGCTTAATGTGCTCATAAATAAGTTGGGAGTGTCCCATGTTCTAAGCAGTCACAACCGTTAATTATGATACAAAATTAATCAACCGTTTAAAATGATTACATGATACTTGCACAACAGGCATGTTTAGTATGCTTTACTCGTTGTATCACTACCTCGCAATAAAAAAAAAAAAAAGAGTTACAATACTCTTCTCATTCTAATATTATCAGCTTTTTGTTTACGTGATATATAACTGGACAATTCAATCGGGTAGGTAAAAATTGTTTACTTTCACTTCTATGTTTACTATTTCAATTTGTAGAGTGCATTTACTAAATCAAAGTAGAGGGTTAAGTTCAAAGGACTTATTACTTAGACATAATCATTCATCAGGCATGGCTGCCTGGCTAAAAGAGCGCATCCCTTTCTTGTCCTTCTGCTTCTTAACTGTGTTTGCAGAAACTAGTTTCCTTGACCAATGCAAAGAATCAAGTTGTGGTATTCATGGACCATCCATCAGATTCCCGTTCCGTCTTAAAGGAAAACAACCAGAATGGTGTGGCTATAATTCTTCCTTTGATCTATCCTGTACTGATAGCAACCAGACAGTGCTGGAACTTCCACTCTCTGTCAAGGCCTTCGTCAAAAGCATAAACTACACATCACAACTCTTTAGTGTATCTTATCCTGAAGGCTGCCTTAACAGACAGATTGCAAATTTTAGTTTATCTGCATCTCCTTTTAGGTTTATTCATGACTTTGAACTTGAAGAATGTGTATTATTCAATTGTTCAGGGACGTCTCATACAAGAGCAGATAACGGATACTTTATAACATCTGGAAAATTTTCTTGCCTCAAGGTACCTGGCTTTGAAGTTATAGCAGTAAATTCTAGCCAGCGGATCCTCAACACTCCGTTAATATCTTGCGCCAGAATCCATAACCTTGTATTGTTGCCTAGTTCTTTGTTTGACAACAACATTGATACTGATCTAATTTGGTTACAACCAGATTGCAAAAAATGCGAAGAACAGGGTGGGCAATGTAAAGTGAAAGAAAATAAATCTGAACATCAATCCGAATGTATAGGCATCCTCCATAGTCTTAAAGGTATAATTTCTTCTATATACTTTCACACTCTGCATTTAGGATATGTGTTTATGTCAATTTGAAGTTATAAAGGATTCCTGTAGCCTAAATCTGCAGACCATTTTGATCCAACTCAAACCCTTTAAGCTTTGCATTGGTAGTTACACAAGGATTGTACCTTTTTTCTCCCTTAGACAATACTACTAAAACAACAACAACAACAATAACCTTTTCTCACTAGGTGGAATCGGCTATATGGATCAAACGATATCATTGTATTATTTTATAAATCATATCTTTAGAAAGGCCATTAAATTGAAGTCATTTTTAATAGTTTCACTTATAGTTTTTTTTTTGTCTCTCTCTACCTCTAACTATGAGCTCTAAAATTAAGCATAGGTAAATCTAAGAGAGGATTAAAGACAGACACAGTCAATTAGGGAATGGTATATTCTGTTTTGGCAAAAGCAAATAGGGATAGAAAGAAAGATGTAATAATATATACTCACTTGAGAGAAACTCATATCTTCATTTTTTTAGCAGGTTCATCGACAGGGAATATGCTTGCTGGTAAGCTTTCTACAGCCATGTCTCATTTGGCATAGTGAAGCTAGGATTTCTACAATTAACTTGCTATATTATGTACGATACTATGTGCAGGTGAAATCCTAGGCCCTTTTATGCTTATATTTTTTGGAGTGGCAGCCTATTGTATCTATGTAGTTGGCATTAAAAGGCAGAGTTATATGAATATCAAAAAGTTTTTGGAGGACTACAAAGCACTTAAGCTGGCCAGGTACTCTTATGCAGATATAAAGAGAATTACAAATCAGTTTAAGGAAGAACTGGGGCAAGGAGCTTATGGAACTGTCTTCAAAGGAAAGCTATCCAATGAAATTCAGGTTGCTGTTAAGGTCCTAAACACTTCAACAGGGAATGGCCAAGAGTTCATCAATGAAATGGAAGCAATGTGTCAAATTCACCATGTCAATGTGGCTCGCTTGGTTGGCTTTTGTGCTGATGGACTCAGACGAGCTTTGGTGTATGAATTTTTTCCAAACGGTTCATTGCAGAAATTCATAACTTCAGCAGACACCAAGGATGTCTTTCTAGGTTGGGAAAAGCTACAAAATATTGCTCTTGGTATAGCCAAGGGAATTGAGTATCTTCACCAAGGTTGTGACAAACGGATTCTCCATTTTGATATCAAACCTCAAAATGTATTGCTTGACCACAATTTCACACCCAAAATCTCTGATTTTGGTTTGGCCAAGCTTTGTTCCAAGGACAAAAGTATTGTGTCAATGACCAAAACTAGAGGCACTTTGGGCTACATTGCGCCGGAGGTATTTACTTGGAACTTTGGCAATGTATCCTATAAGTCAGATGTATATAGTTATGGGATGCTGCTGCTTGAACTGGTTGGAGGAAGGAAAATCACTGATGTCACAGAAGAAAATGGTAGACATGTTTATTATCCACAATGGATTTATAATCTTCTAGAGAACAATGAAGACATAAAAATCCATATAGAAGGAGAAGAAGACACTAAAATTGCAAAGAAGCTGTCAGTTGTGGGACTTTGGTGCATTCAGTGGCACCCAGCAAATCGTCCAACCATGAAAGATGTCGTTCAAATGCTGGAAGGAAACAGAGAGAAGTTAGAGATGCCTCCCAATCCTTTTGCCTCTACATCTGCAACTAAAACAAGTGCTACTGGACGTCTGAACCAAGAGCTAGATGTCATCTCAGAAATAGAGGAAGTTTGTGATCAGCAGTAGTTACCCGGAATTAAAAATTACTGTATCTTGGGAATAAATCAGTTCATGTGCTACTTTATTATCATTTCTCTGGACTTTAACATTAATACTTTGTTTGTTGTCTCTTCAAAACGAGGGTGAAAATTTTAGGGATGAGTTTTATATGTAAAATTGTGTGAAAAATTCATCCTTGAATTTTTCACCCCCAATTTTTAGTGGATACCAAAATGAAGGTAAGATGTAATGAGCAACGTTAAAATTTAGAGTGCAGATTCTGTTTGTAAAGTATTTTGTTTAAGAAATGCTTTTGGTCCAAATAAAATTTATGTGAGTTTGTGTAACTCATATGTTTGCTTAATAGTTAATCCCAAGCCTTTTTTCCAATCTACAACAAGATGTTTGCTTGTTAGACCACCTTGTACATGAGCACACCTATTATTATATCAAATACCGTGTTCATCATTCACTGATTTTAAATAATTTGTCAAAATGTTTCCCCTTGTCCTCACAGGGCTTTTTAATTTAAATAACGCCACAGTATTTACTGGCGCAGTAAGTGCTAAAGTGGACATAAATCATGCATTGAATTTTTCTTTCATCTATCTTTTCTTTTCTTTGAAAATTTCTGGTTATTGTAGCTGGTATGGATGCCCTGTTATTGAGTCTTTCACTTCACATTAAGTTGATCTGCATATATATGTTGTAACTCGATGGGTTGTTTCCAACTTGGTTTCTCAAGTATTGCCAGTTCAGAAGAAACCTACTCTTTCTTAATAGTGTTGGGTACCAGAGTTATAGAAAATAGTATCACACAGCTAAAATAGAGTTGAGAAAAGAGAAACTGACACACAATATTTAATGTGAAAAACCCTCTAATGATGATGAGGGAAAAAACCACGGACAAGAGTAGAAAAAGTTTTTACTATGAGGAAGAAATTACAAGACCTCTCTCTAAATACAAGGAGAGAACTATACAAGAAAAAGAAGAGGAAATATTTGGGATGATTTACAAGAGGAACTTAAGCCTCTTTATATAGGCTTTCAAGAGCCTCCTTTCTCAAGAACCCACCAATGTGGGACTTCTAAAACAACAATTCTCCCACTTGAAGATTTGATTGAGTCAATCATATCTTCACACTACTCTTTCTACCTTGTCATTCCATGTTGCTTATGTTTCTGATAGGCCATAGGAGGATCGACACTAAATAAACTTGTCAGTGTTAATTGGCTTTGTCATAACATCTGCTAGGTTGCCTTTGGTGTGAATCTTCTGCATATCCACACTTTCTTCTTCTACTACTTCTCGAACAAAATGATATTGAATACCTATGTGCTTTATCCTTGAATGAAAAGCTGGATTCTTTGCAATGTGTAAGGCACTCTGACTGTCACAATACACAGTAATTATTTGCTGCTTGTGCCCGAGTTCTTCCATTAACCTTTTAATCCAAATAGCTTCCTTACAAGCTTGGGTAGCTGCCATGTATTCAGCTTCTGTAGTAGACAGAGCTACAACAGTCTGTAACTTGGATAACCAGCTGACCGTTCCTCCTGTAAGTGTGAACACATAACCAGTAGTAGATTTTCTTTTATCAAGATCACCTGCAAAATCTGAATCAACATATCTCTTGACAATAAATTCTGATCCTCCAAAACATAATGCAGCACCTGAGGTCCCTTTAATGTATCTTAGGATCCTCTTAACAATATTCCAATGCTCTTTACCAGGATCTGCCATAAAACGACTGACCGCTCCCACTGCTTGTGCAATGTTTGGTCTTGTACATATCATAGCATACATAAGGTTTCTCACTGCTGATGCATACGGTACTCGAGACATTTCCATCCTCTCTGCTTCACTGCTAGGATTCATACTTGAGGATAATTTGTAATTGACAGGAAGTGGGGTAGAGACTGACTTACAATCTTGCATATTGAAGCGTCGCAAGATTTTCTTTAAATAGTTCTTTTGAGAAAGCCAAATCTTCCTATCTTTTCTGTCTCGATGAATTTGCATCCCTAAAATCTTGTTTGCTGGTCCCAAGTCCTTCATATCAAACTCCCTAGCCAACTGTGCCTTCAATTCTTGGACTCGAACTTTGTTGGGGCCTACCACCAACATGTCATCCACGTACAATAACAAGATGATAAAATCATCATCACCAAACTTCTTGTAATATGTACAATGGTCTGAACTCAGTCTGTTGTATTTGAGGCTAATAATGAAGGAATCAAATCTCTTGTACCAACACCTTGGCCCCTGCTTTAGACCGTATGAGAGATTTGGTTAACTCCGCAAACCAAGTTTTCTTTTCCTTGTTCTTTAAAACCTTCTGGTTGGAGCATATATATCTCCTCTTCAAGTTCTCCATGAAGAAAAGCAGTTTTCACATCTAATTGTTCAAGATGTAAATCAAATGCGGCACACATAGCTAGGACTACTCTGATAGTAGTAAGTCTGACTACCGGAGAGAATATCTCATTGAAATCAATTCCTTCTTTCTGAGCATACCCTTTGACCACCAGCCTTGCATGATATCGTTCCACTTGATCGTTGCCATCTCTTTTGATCTTATAGGCCCATTTGTTACCAATGGCTTTCCGTCCCTTTGGAAGTTCAACAAGTTCCCATGTCTTGTTTCTATGTAGGGCTTCCATTTCTTCTTGCATTGCTGATATCCATAGAGAAGCTTCTGAGCTACTCACAGCCTCCTGAAAGGTTGACGGCTCTCCTTCTTCTGTTAGAAGACAATATGCATCGTGGCTTGCCATAACATAGTCTGAGTGTAACACCCACCGTAGGGTGTCACATTTATGTTACTTTATTACCCAAATACCCTCAATAGTTATAAAATGTGACGTTGTGATAAAAATATGAGTTGTAAATTTTTTTTTATAACAATAAAATAAACTTAGCGGAAAGTAAAACTGTCATACAACAACCTCACACATAATTTACATCATATACATATTACACAAGTGCTGTCAGGTTTATTTATTACAGACCATTTCTTGAAACAACAAACACACTTAAATAATTACAGACATTATCTATATCAGAGTTCAAACTTGCCCAAGTTTAACTAAGTAGAAGACCCCTCAGACGGGTCCTCCTCGGGTTTCTCAGTAGGTAGGAATCCATTGTGACGAGTAGCCCTACGGACAGGTGTCCGGGCTGACGACACTATGCTGATTTCCGTTGGGACATAATTTCTAGTGTCCCAATGTCGCCTGATATGCAACGGAAATTCAACATGAACAAAGATCGTCACACAGAAAAATGGATCCCCACGATACAGCCTACTAATACTAACAGTCAGGTACCCCTCGTAAATAAGTCCTCGCTTATCGGGACTTGTCATCCATTCTCCAGCTCCTCCGTGAAACTGTAAATGGACATATCCGAAGAAACTGGCTCTTGACGTCATACTGTCAGAACTCTGCGGTTCCTGATGTGAGAAGTAATTCCTCTTCTCCTTCTAGTACCGTATCTTTCTCAACGTCTTCACCCAATATAAAAACAATATATAGATATACATATAAAGAGGTGAGATCACCTACGCCAATACCAGCATAATAGCACAGAGATAATACAAACAACATATTATACCAAAATATCATATCATGATCACAATTATGCCATCATCATAGTGTAAGAATAATAATTACCATCATGCCACTATCACTGTTTAAATCACAAAATAATTACAATAACATCATCACATAGATATAGATGCTCAGTTTCATGCATGCGTACATAGACTCAATGTCCTACTCCATGGAGCTAATACTCATGTCGGAGAAATTGATCAAAAAGATCTGCCGGTACCAAGTGCCTCAGATCAAGTGCTATAATTATATCTTGCACATCTAGGACATACACGACAGTCTTTATCAGATCTCGATTAAGAATAGTGTCTCGGTCCCGATCATCGGTGTGTTGCATCGGTCTAACTCACGGTGCAGAAGAGCTACCAACTGCCCATTGCGAGCAACCTGCACCCCGATGCCCCCAAGGTCAATAAGTGACCTACACTACGCGTATCGCACCCACTCAAGAGGTATACATTTCTCCTAGGCAATTAGCCATATACAATCCATCGGACCATTTTCAATGCATGTGTAATGCACTAATTATCAACCAAAGGTAAATTACATAATTTCTCATACGAGGTTCAAATACTGTTTTACGTTCATGTATTAATGCCAATTTCAGGCAAACTTCTAAATTTCTTATACAGTATTCATATACTGATTTTAACTGTAAAGTTCTTCAGTATAATTAACAAAAAAATACATTACCATGTTTTTCTCATTCGTAAAATATTTTTGTCATATTTTCACGGTCACGTAATATTTTATTACATAATCAATGATTTGTAATATTTCTGTTACGTTTAAAAAATTCGTGTAACAATTTTCTACTGTATTAAAACGCGTAAAATATTTTTTCATTTTTAAATCACCTAGCAATATTTTTCTATAACATTTCGATCGTGTAAAATATTTAAACGCTTTAGAAATCGCGTAGAAATATTTTAACGTTTTTCAAATCGCGTAACTTAAAAATTATGTTTTTGAGTTACGTAAATCATTTTTCACCGTTTTTACCCTTCGTAAAATATTTCTTAACTTTAAAAATATTATTTTAGACTTTTCTTACAATAATATAATTTCTTACTTTATTCTCTTCTTATTCTTAGTCAAAAATCTTTTCCGTAATATATTTTCTAAAAAAATCACTTTTTATTGATTTAATCTTACAAAATCATATTTAATTGATTTAATTACTGTTTCTAACTTTAAATTTTCTAACATTTTCCAAAACCCAATAAATAAATACTATGTTAGTAAATTTAAGTTATGAACGTTTTCTTTTATATTTCTAAATCACTTTTAAAAATTAATTCTCTTTAAAATAATTTAAAGTTCAACACTTTAAATCCCTTTTTCTTTTATTTATTAAAATTCCACTTGACAACACTTTAATTCCTTTCCAAAATCCTTATTTGAAAATTCTTATATTTTATAACATCAAAACATTTTTTCTAAATTATCAAAATCTTATAGATGGCCATTGGAACCATGAAATATTTTTCTTCTAACTTAAACAAATTTCATTCTTGTTTCTACACAAAATAAATTCATGAAAATATTACTCAAAAACCGTGTGCACTCTTTTTGTAAAACAAAACCTTTTTGTTTATTTTCTTTACTTCTCAATTTATTTATAAAAATATCATTTTTGTGAACACTAAATTTGTTGGTGTCTTGGCTGAAATTTATTTTAGTTCAAGGACTAAAAATCAACTTCATTGTTCTTGAAAAATTTCAATAAAAACCCTAGTCTTGGAAACTCAAAACCGTGACCTCCTCCATGGCCTTTGGAGCCAAAATTTTGTTTATTTCAATATACATCCATCATAATATATTCAACATATATCATCATGCATATTTTAACATACCATATAAACAAATAAAAATCATACTAAGCATGCATACACAAGTAAATCATGCAAAGCATATCAAATCTAGGCAAAAATAATCAAAGCACATAACACACATAAATTATTACATGACCATGGATAGGAATCCTCACATGGATTCACCATCCATCAAATATAAAACCATCTCTCACCACCATGCTTGGTTGGTGAGATGAATCTCCCTCTTACCTCTTGAAGAACCACCAAAAAGCTTGTTGATTTTGTGTTTTGAACAAGATCTCCACCAACACAAGTTCTTAAACATGAAACAAATACAAGAAAATTAGTATATCAAGCTTGAATAAGAAGAACCATGGATCAAACATGGTTTAGAACATGAAAAAGAAAAGGATAAATGAAGTTTTCTTACACTTCACCAACAAAAGCTCTAGAACTTGATCTTAGTAAAAGTCCTTCAAGATGGAAGAATTAGAACTTGGTGTAAACTACAAAGGTTCTTAGAATGATGAAAGGATTCAAGAAACTAGGTTGTATGAAATTAAAAAGTGATGGAGGAGAAGGTTGGAGTGCTTGGCCGAATGGTCATATTTTGGGAGAGAAATGAAGTTTTCTTGGTTTGGTTTCTTTGAAGTCTAAGTGATAAAGTGAAGAAGTGATAAATGAAGTATAGAATGGTCTTCCAAGATGGCATTGCCGTAGCATGCCTTGGAGAAAAATACAAAGTGAAAGTTGAAAAATATAAGCACTAATGATCAATAGTAATTTGTCTTAACACTTGGCTATTTTCTTTTTCCTTTTCCATCCTTTTTCTTTGGCCTAAAAACCTATTCTAAAATGGTCTCCCTTCTTCCTTGCTCCTTCAACCGTCCCCCCCTCATCATACACTCCAAAATGTGACAATTTGATAGCCATTTTTGTTTTTAGTCATTTTAGGTATTAATTAAAAGCATTATAGGTAGAAGACTTATTATGGACCATTGGATCTTTTCTCTTTAAACCCTATCCCTTAGATGTGTCTCCAAAAATGAAGGGTCAAGATTACACCTTCAAACTTTACATCCAAGGGTCCAAAATGGTTGTAATCGTTTTTGATGACCAATTCTCCACCATTGATCTAAATCCAAATCCAATGGTCATTAATGATCCATCTCCACCATTGATTAATTTTACATCCAAGGGTTGGTAATGGTCATAGCCATTTATGAAATTAAATCCCTACCCTTGATTTAATTTCCGTCCAACGGTTATAATTGATCCTGTTTACTTTTAAGATCAAATCTCCACCGTTAATTAAATCAAGATTAATTCTCCAACGATAATTAAATTGATAGTGGATATCAAACCACTAATGTTATCTTAATAGTATAGAATTTTATTTTTATCTTATGTTCTAACCTCACAAATATATATATATATATATATATATATATATATATATATAATTATCTTGTATTTTTAATTAAATACGATCAAAATACAAAAAAAAATTTTCTAAAATTGTTTCCAGATTCGGGTTTAGTAAGATCCTCTGTCTCCGTCTAAACAAGACAAATTTTTCTATTCGTATAAAAAAATTTCATTTTATGGGGACCCACACTGGCCCACGTATGGCCACACAGGCCCATATACATCTCGTGGGGCCCACAACATTGAAAAAATTCTAAAATCACACATAAAATCACAAAAATTAGAAAACGCACAAATATCAAATCAAATTACGTAAATTAATTAAGACTAAACAGTAAAAATTAATTTACGTAGATTTTTCCGGCCCGAAAATTATTATTTTCTTGACACGGAGCAAATTACTCAAAACGATCAAATATGCAGACAGAATATTCAAAATAGTTTTACAGTACACAGAAATCACTAAACAGTAGAATTCTGTTAACTGTCAAAATTACTGTTTAATACATAGGAGGTTTGGGGTGTTACACTGAGTGCCATGAAGGTGCTCGTATCTGACGAGTTGATTGCCGAACTTCTGTATCATTGGCCTCATATGGTTCTTGTTCTTCGTACTCTAGTTCTTGTTCTGCTTCAAAGGAATCTTCTTCTCCAGTTTTTCTATCTATCTGTACCGTAGTAGTCTCTTTCAAGGTGTTGTCATCTTCTTGTTCTCTTTGCAGTTCATTTTCTGCAAATATCACATCTCTACTGACAATAACTTTGCGGGCAGTGGGATCTCACAAGCGATACCCCTTAACTCCGTCAGCATAACCCAAGAATATGCATTTCCTGGATTTTGGATCCAGTTTCGTTCTTTCTTGGGAATTGTACATCACATATGCAGGACATCCGAACACATGAAGATAAGAATAATCTGCTGGTTTTCCATTCCACATCTCCATTGGTGTCTTTAAACCAATTGCAGTTGATGGCGACCGATTTATCACGTAACAGGCGGTTTTGACTGCTTCTGCCCAGAAAGACTTGGCTAGACCTGCAGTTCGCAACATAGCTCTTGTTCTTTCTAGGAGAGTTCTATTCATCCGCTCTGCTACACCATTTTGCTGAGGTGTGTATGCAACAGTAAACTGCCTTTTAATACCCTCTTGCTTGCAAAATGTGAGAAAATTGCCATCTGTATATTCTCCTCCATTGTCTATCCTCAAGCACTTGATCCTCTTTCCGGATTCAAGTTCTACTCTTGCTTTAAAGTCTTTGAAGATTGGAAACACAACTGACTTCTTCTTGATTGGGTACACCCATAATCTCCTAGAGAAATCATCAATGAATGATACAAAGTATTTTGCTCCTCCTAGGGACATTTCTGGTGACTCCCACACATCAGAATGAATCAAGTCTAGTATGCGCTTGCTTCTAGCAGTTGATCTATCAAACTTTAATCTATGCTGCTTGCTTGTAACACAGTGCTCACAAAGAGGTAAGTTTACCGATTTGAGCCCGGGAAGAGATCACGTTCCGTGAGAATCTTCAAACCACGTTCCGACATGTGGCCTAATTTGTGATGCCACATTATCGTTGATTCTTCTTGGCCTGCTAATGCAACTGATGTATCTGTCTTTTGTAGTGTATCTCCCACAAGCATGTATAGATTTGCCGCAGTTTTTTCTGCTTTCATCACCACTAGAGCACCTTTAACCACCTTCAAGATCCCACCTTCAATATGAGTCTTGCACCCGAGGTCATCCAATTGCCCAATAGACAATAAATTTTTCTTTAAACCTTTCACATGTCGTATCCCTTGAATTGTGCGAATAGTACCATCGTGAAATTTTATTTTGACAGTACCAACTCCAGCAATCTCCAAGGCATGATCATTTCTCATGAATACAGATCCTTCTGAGATAGGTTCATAAGTACTAAACCAATCTCGTTGTGAAGTCATGTGCCATGTTGCTCCTAAATCCATAATCCAAACATCATTGAGCTGTTTTCCGCCTTTGGAACCAATTGCTACTTCGCTGTAAAGGATTTCTCCATCATCAGAGGTACTCGCAACACATCCTTGAGATGTTGTTGCTTCAGGAGCTTTATTTGCATTTTTCTTGTTGTGCCAACAATCTTTCTTCAAGTGTCCTCTCATGCCACAAAGGTAGCATTTGAAGTTCTTCCTTCTTCGTGACTTTGATCTACTCTGATTTCGGCTCCCACTAGAGCCACGTTCCGTTGATCTTCCTCTCATCATCGACAAAGCCTCTACTTGCTTTGAGTTTTCCAATCTGTCTTCTTTGTTCTTCCGCCTGGATTCTTCTTCAAGAATAGCAGCAGCAACGTCATCAAATCGAAGATTATCAGCAACATTATTATTTGTTATGTTGATGATGAGTTGATCATAAGAGTCAGGTAGACTTTGAAGTAGAAGCTCGCACGTTCATTTTCCACCATGATGTATTCGATCTTTGTAGTGAGAAAAATAACGTGTTCAGATTGTTGATGTGATCCGGTACTTTCATGGATTCACTCATTCGAAGTGTATAAAGCCTCCTTTTTAAGAATATTCGGTTGTGAAGTGACTTGACCTCGTACAATTTGGTGAGAGCATCCCAAATCTCCTTTGCCGTCCTTTTTTCTGCAACACTTGACAAAACAGAATCTGCCAAAGCTAAATGCAGGTTGCCAACAGCATTGTCATCCATCTCCTTCCACTTGTCATCAGGTATCCCAGTGGGTCTGCCTTCAATTGCTGCTAAGCAATTGTCCTTCCTCAAGATCACCTTTATCTTTAGTTTCCATAAGGAGAAATTACTCCCATTGAACCTCTCAATCTCATATTTTGTCGCCATGGTTTTACACCAAATAATTTTCAACTGAATCGACTTACACTATTTCACCGTGAATAGTATCATATACGTGAACAATATTATATGTATTATCGTATACTAGAACAAATCCAGTATGCGTTAATAATTACTGTAAAAGTATACAACTACACGTATGAATAGTCACTGTGAATAGTATCTGCAGTGTAAATAGTGTCGTATTCTGGAATAGTGACCGTAGACCGTGAATAGTGTACCAGGCAAGTTCCCAGTAAAGAGAGGTGGGTCACTAATGGACACGCTTAAATACCAAGTCTTTCCTAGACAGAACTTTTCTAGACATACACTCCCACACTATCACACTTTAATTCTAGCAACAAGAATAATTCTTTTCTGATGTGGAAGATCAGTCAATACTGCAACCACAAAGCATACTAAGAATTTTCTTCTAACCCTTGCATCGTAGTAACTGAGAGCTCTGATACCACTGTTGGGTACCAGAGTTATAGAAAACAGTATCACACAGCTAAAATAGAGTTGAGAAAAGAGAAACTGACACACAATATTTAACGTGGAAAACCCTCTAATGATGATGAGGGAAAAAACCACGGACAAGAATAGAAAAAGTTTTTACTATGTGGAAGAAATTACAAGACCTCTCTCTAAATACAAGGAGAGAACTATACAAGAGAAAGAAGAGGAAATATTTGAGATGATTTACAAGAGGAACTTAAGCCTCTTTATATAGGCTTTCAAGAGCCTCCTTTCTCAAGAACCCACCAATGTGGGACTTCTAAAACAACAAATAGTGCCATGTAATTACTATTATTTAGTTTAATAGTGTGTGTTAATTTTTCTTCCCTTCTCATTTAGTCTCCAAAATTATAGCTCTTCATTCCTAAAGTTCTTACCAGCTAGTGTTATCCTACAAATGTTTTCATGAGCTTCTTAATATTTTATTCTACTGCACATAACCATTAATTTCAATATCATAACTCACCAGCTTGCTAATCAATTTAAAGTTGTGTTCAACCTTCTTCTGCTGCTGGATCCACATTTAACCAATGCTTCTAACAAAGCCAACTTCGATCACATCAGCAAGCGGAAGAAGTCCTAATAGAAGTCCAAATTCTTCCAAGAGAGACGTTACCATTTTTATTCCCTCTTCATGGCCCTTGGCAACAATTGTCCCTTCTTTCTCTGCCATTTTCACCTTCTGGGATTCCCTATTCTCAAAGGAAGTTTTTTTTTTTTTGAGATGCTTTCAGGTAACCGATTCAATTGTTTGTTATGTACTGAGTGTGTGTTTGGTTTAACTGTAAAAATTTTGATTATTTCAATAATCGATTATTATATAAAAAATTTTTTGTTATAATCGATTTATTTTTATGTTTGGATATATTAGCTGAAAAGTGATTTTAAATTAATCTATTTTATTTGGTTGATATAAAAAAGAATCGTTTTTATGTATTAAATTACTAAAATAGGTATAGAATGATTAAAAAAGTTATTTGACTGAGAAGAAAATAACATTTACATATCAAAATGTAAAAAATAATCTATAAACTAGAATCATAAGTTTCAATCTTCAGCATTATAAAAATTAACTTAAAATTTTTTTTATTTTATATTGAATTTCATACAAAAACTGAAACTGATTTTACCAAACATGATTAAATACTGTTAAAATAATTTTTTTTTAAAAAAAAATGTTTCCAACTAAAGAAAGTGCAACCAAATATGCAGTTGAGTGGTATACCTGTATGTGACAAATAGAATGGAGAAAAAGTAAAAAAAAAAAAAATGGAGAAACCAAGATGTGTAGTGTTGTGTTAACCATCAAACATTTTTTCCGGGTATACTTTGTTTCAGCCGGCCCTTCATCATCTTTTACCCGATACACTAGTCTCAACCTATGGGGTGTAAGGAGATGTTTTGGAAAACAAAAAATTATTGTATTTTCTTAAAGTATCTATACTATATATATTTTAGAGGTTATTTTAAAGAAAATTTATGTCAAGTATCAGTTTTCGGTAACTTTTTTTTCTACCAAAAATTACATCTTTCTATTCGAAGTAATCTTTTTATTTTTATTAAATAAAAATATAAATTATTTATTTAATTTTAATTTTTAATTAATTATCACTTATGTCATACAACTGTACTTCATCACAAAAATTAAACTTCTTAAAAAAGCTAAAAATCAATCTTATTCATTTATTTCACTGTCTTTTTTTTATCAAACTGATCACCTAAGTTTTTTAATTAACTTTTTATTTTTAAAATCTACTAATATGTTTTTGAATTTTTGATTTTTTTTTAAAAAAGTCAAAGGCTAATAAGTCCGGTCCATGACCTGACCACTTTTGAATATTTTAAGTTTTCATTACTTAAAACAAAAGCATACATAGGTTCATGACCTTCTAACCACTTTTGAATATTTACTTTTTCATTACTCAAAACAAAAGTATACATAATAAAAACGTGCCAGCACTGAAATTAACATTTAAGATGGAAAATAAAAAAATTAAAAACGGTGAGATGGGAATGAGGCCAGCCCATTTCTTTGTAGGTTTGACTTTCAATATAATGGCGACATCTAATATACACTTTTTTTAAGAGGGTGTATTATATATCTTAAAAGTTAAATTGTTGATTTAATATTATATTAATTTAAAGATAGAGATTAATTACATAAAATTTAATAAATTAGTTAACATTAAATAAATTATTTATAAAAAAAATTTATTATGTTTATACATCTTTTTTCCCAAGTCTTGCGAGTTATTTGTGATCTTGCACACTTTCGTAATTTCTCAATCTAATTTTATTATTCTTAATAATAATGTAATAATTTTTACACATTATAAAAAAATGTAACATCATCTTTTTATTTATATTTAGAATCTTATATAAAAACATATTTTTTTAATAAAAAAATAAGAATTTTTTTTATGGCATAACTAATTTCTTAAAAATTAAATTTTTAATGTTTATTTTTTTATCTTAATTTATTTTGTCTACTCTTTAATACTATAATATTATAATATTATATATTGATTCATTTGGACATTGTGCTGCGGCATTCTTTGATGAATGCTGCATGAACAAGTGTTCCCAATTTGAAGACTGCTCACGCGACATTCTTTGTGATGATCTTGCAAGACCTTTTTTTAAAAAAAATTTAAAAAAAAAATTAAACTAGAAAAAATTTGAATTAGAAAATATTGTTCACACGATATTTACGTGTAACCTCATCTTTTTATTTATATTTAGAATCTTATATAAAAATATATTTTTTATAAAAAAAGAATTTTTTTATGGCATAACTAATTTTTTAAAAATTAAATTTTTAATGTTAATTTTTTTATCTTAATTTATCTTTGTCTACTCTTTAATACTATACAAATATATATTGGATACTAGTGAAAAGAAGTGTTGCGGCATCCTTTGTAAGGATGCCGCGTGAATAGTGCTCCTAATTGGGAGCACTGTTCACGCGGCATTTTTACAAAAGATGCTGCGACACTTCTTTTTTAAATTTTTTTTATCTTTTTAAAAAAAATTAAATTTTTTTAACTCTCTTTTAAAAAAATTTCAATTTTTTTTATTTTTAAACCCAATTTAAAAAAATTAAATTTAGAATTATTGTTCACACGATACTTTATTTTATCAAATTTTGACTGTCACCCGCTACGAAAAAAAATTACCTCTACTAAAAGATAAAGTCAATGGAGTACGGTACACCATAACATCAACTGGTGTACAATAGCATCCACCTACAATCAATTTCCAATAAAATTCAATTCTCTTCGTTCCTTTTCAAAACCCAATTCGGTCAAACACATTACAGACGTGTTGCTCCATGTTCGTGACTGTTCTCCTTCCAAGTTTCAAAACTGAACTCCTTCACAACCATTTCACACCACCACTTCATCTCCCTTTCTTTTTCGCCTGCGTCTCAAACGGCTTCTTCCATCTTTGTGTATCGATGGTTTGGACAAAATCACTTCAGTAAGGGAATGTTGACGGTGAAGGTTTGCGTGGTTCGACTATGACAAAATTGGGGCTTTTTTGTTTCTGAACTGAGACGTTGGGTTGATTTGCAGTGAAAGTCCCTGTTCCCAATGAGAAATCCTTGCATATTGCTTTCCATTTTGCTCTTCTCCCAACCCCTCAAACGTACTCATATCTCTAACCTTTTTCTTCTCTGATGTTACTTTCAGGCATTTTGTGAAGCAGTTTTAAGCTTTGAATGGAATTTTTGCTTTGATAGCTCATTAAACATAGGAGGGCATGAGCATGAAAAGTTAGTATGATTGTGTTTATAAATGACTTTTTATAATTTATTTGGTTACTTTTTTTTTGTATTTGTGTAGCATCTCCTTGTTTGCTTCGTTCATAGCAGCCTCAAATTGTAGCTGAAAACAACAAATCTGGTCACAACAATCAATATGAAGTGGGCGTGTTGACTTATCACCTTAATACAAGGCAAAATGAAGCAAGAATCGATAGAAGACGGAAAAGTTACACCTCTGAATTGGAGTTGAAAGCAGGTTAATCAGATTACTTTTTGTATTACTTGATGGAGAGAATAATTTTCTTTATGGTCATTTTTATTTTAACTTTTTGATCTCTTTCCTTGATTTATAGACAATGATGTTTGGTGATCAGGAGTTCAATAACTCTGGCTATCACATGGATTTTTCATCTGAAATGTGTGAACATGCTCATATAATGTAACAAGTTACATGAACTCATTATACTGCTTCTGTTAACTAGTAGGTTTGTTATCTTTTTTTCGTTTGTCATTCTTATTAAATTTGGATATGTAACAATGATTATATGTATAAATGGTTTGTTATAATTTATTTCGTGAATTTTTTTTTTTGAATTCCTATAGCATCTCCTTGCTGGCTTCACTTATATTTGTCTCAATTTGAAACTGAAAACAATAATTCTGGTCATAGGAGAAAAACAACAGTGCAAATAATTTAAGAATTAGTTATATTGTTAATTTTAGTTTGATAATAAAGATGTTTAAAATAAAATAAAAATTATTACCCCGTGCATTACACGGGTTTAATGAATCAATGAGTGTTACTTACATTCATTTATATATATACTTTCTTTGTCTAAATAGATGCATGTTCTACAGTTCCCAAAAGAAAGATATGTGGAAAATTAGAGTTGTCTGAGTTCTGAAATTACTTTACTATGGATGCTTTTGTTAATGGTGAAAGGTTACTGTGCATGTTTGATTGCTAAATAATCATATGGGCACCATTTTCGTAGCTTTATTTTCTCAGTTTATAAGTTCGAGTTAGGATTCAGCAAGCAACAAATCTTTGTGGAAAGTATTTAAAGGTCCTGAATAGTGTCTCACTTTGGGTTGTGTTTACAGCTACTTCGTTTTACCCCTATTGTAACTCTTAATAATTAATTATAGCAAATACATAAAAAATATAATAACAATAGTATTTGCTGAATAGTGTCTGATTTCCAGTATTTTGTTGCTTCCATCGCATTCACTCCCACTGTTAATTTGTGATTGTATTTCTTCAATAGTAATTTCTAAGTTGTTATGCGTTAGCTTCATTAAATTAGTTTTTTGTTACACTTATTAATTCCTTTTGAGCAATTCTCAGTATTAATTATTTTGCTTCTATGTTCACAACATGTTATTTTGTTTGATTTTATTGTTTTTCTTCTTCTATTAAAGGTTTGTATGGTATGATTTTTTTTTTAATATTATGTTATATGTTAGTATTGAAGGACTGTATTAAACATATCTTTATATGAAAAATGGCTGATGATGCTTCAACATCCTGTCGGAGAAGGTTTCCAATTGTTGTTGAGGTTTATAATGAGTGTGCAAAGGTAGTAACTGTAAAGTAGTTTTATTTTTTTCTTATTTTAAGTTTTGAAAGGTATACATTATAATTCTATGTAAATGCTTTATTATTTTCAAGGGTTATGGTGTTCTACCTTTGAGCATCACATCTGGATTTAGCTCTGGGCTAGGTACATGTCTAAATTGGAGTTGAAAACAGGTTATCAGATTACTTTTGTATTGCTTTATGGAGAGAATAATTTTCTTTATGCTCATTTTTTTTTATCATTTTGATCTATTTCCTTGATTTACAGACAATGATGTTTGGTGATCAGGAGTTCAATAACTCTGGCTATGACATGGATTTTTCATATGAAATCTGTGAACATGCTCATATAATGTAACAAGTTACATGAACTCATTATACTTTATTCATTAACCAAGAGGGTTTGTTATCTTTTTTTGTTTGTCATTCTTATTAAATTTGGATATGTAACAATGATTATATGTAAAAATGGTTTGTTATAATTTATTTTGTGAATTTTTTTTTGAATTCCTATAGCATCTCCTTACTGGCTTCACTTATATTTGTCTCAATTTGAAACTGAAAACAACAATTCTGGTCATAGGAGGAAAACAACAGTGCAAATAATTTAAGAATTAGTTATATTGTTAATTTTAGTTTGATAATAAAGATGTTTAAAATAAAATAAAAATTATTACCCTGTGCATGACACAGGTTTAATGAATCAATGGGTGTTACTTACATTCATTTATATATATACGTTCTTTGTCTGAATAGATGCATGTTCTACAATACCCAAAAGAAAGATATGTGGAAAATTAGAGTTGTTTGAGTTCTGAAATTACTTTACTATGGATGCTTTTGTTAATGGTGAAAGGTTACTGTGCATGTTTGATTGCTAAATAATCATATAGGCACCATTGTTGTAGCTTTATTTTCTCAATTTATAAGTTCGAGTTAGGATTCAGCAAGCAACAAATCTTTGTGGAAAGTATTTAAAGGTCCTGAATAGTGTCTCACTTTGGGTTGTGTTTACAGCTACTTCGTTTTACCCCTATTGTAATTCTTATTAATTAATTATAGCAAATACAGAAGAAATATAATAACATTAGTATTTACTGAATAGTGTCTGATTTCCAGTATTTAGTTGCTTCCATCGCATTCACTCCCACTGTTAATTTGTGATTGTCTTTCTTCAATAGTAATTTCTAAGTTGTTATTTGTTAGCTTCATTAAATTAGTTTTTTTGTTACACTTATTAATTCCTTTTGAGCAATTCTGAGTATTAATTATTTTGCTTCTATGTTCACAACATGTTATTTTGTTTGATTTTATTGTTTTTCTTCTTCTATTAAAGGTTTGTATGGTTTGATTTTTTTTTAATATTATGTTATATGTTAGTAATAAGGGACTGTATTAAACATATCTTTATATGAAAAATGGTTGATGGTGCTTCAACATCCCGTCGGAGAAGGTTTCCAATTGCTGTTGAGGTTTATAATGAGTTTGCAAAAGTATTAACTGTAAAGTAGTTTTATTATTTTCTTCCTTATTTTAAGTTTTGAAAGGTATACATTATAATTCTACGTAAATGCTTTATTATTTTCAAGGGTTATGGTGTTCTACTTTTGAGCATCATATCTGAATTTAGCTCTCGGCTAGGTACACCTCTGAATTGGAGTTGAAAATAGGGTATCAGATTACTTTTATTTTGCTTGATGGAGAGAATAATTTTCTTTACGCTCATTTTTTTTAATCTTTTTTATTTATTTCCTTGATTTACTGACAATGATGTTTGGTGATCAGGAGTTCAATAACTCTGGCTATGACATGGATTTTTCATATGAAATCTGTGAACATGCTCATATAATGTAACAAGTTACATGAACTCGTTATACTGCTTCTGTTAACCAGTAGGTTTGTTATCTTTTCTGTTTGTCATTCTTATTAAATTTGGATATGTAACAATGATTATATGTATAAATGGTTTGTTATAATTTATTTCGTGAATTTTTTTTTTTGAATTCCTATAGCATCTCCTTATTGGCTTCACTTATATTTGTCTCAATTTGAAACTGAAAATAACAATTCTGGTCACAGGAGGAAAACAACAGTGCAAATAATTTAAGAATTAGTTATATTGTTAATTTTAATTTGATAATAAAGATGTTTAAAATAAAATAAAATTTATTACCCCATGCATTACACGGGTTTAATGAATCAATGAGTGTTACTTACATTCATTTATATATATACTTTCTTTATCTAAATAGATGCATGTTCTACAGTTCCCAAAAGAAAGATATGAGGAAAATTAGAGTTGTTTGAGTTTTGAAATTACTTTACTATGGATGCTTTTGTTAATGGTGAAAGGTTACTGTGCATGTTTGATTGCTAAATATTCATATGGGCACCATTGTCGTAGCTTTATTTTCTCAATTTATAAGTTCGAGTTAGGATTCAGCAAGCAACAAGTCTTTGTGCAAAGTTTTTAAAGGTGTTGGGGATAAAAATACAAGTTTTGATTTTATAAAGATATTCTCGACAGACAGTTGACATTCGATGAAGATAGACAATTCGACGAAGATGGTTTTTCTGTGGTCGGATGATAACATTGAGATATTCAATGAAGAGATTTTCGACAGCTCGATGATGATGACATTGAAGAAATTTTCTAATGTGTTATAGTCAGATGTTGGTTTTTGTCGAAAGATCTCAGTTGCTTTCAGTTATTAGTTTTGAATTCAACAGCTAGATGGGGATCCAAGTGGTGGCCAACTCTCAAAAGGCCAAGGGTTGGTTTCGTTGAAAATAAAAGATACCAGTTCTGGATTTGACAGGAGTTGGTTATTGTCAAAAATTAAGATATTAGTAGAACGTGGCATAACTGCCATGAACGTGATCAGTTTCTTAAGAGTCAGTTATTTTGTTTTTGCCTATAAATACTAGTATTCACGATATTAAAAGGGTGGTTTTACTGGATATACAATCCTAACATCTCACTCAAGCAGATTAATGGATTTGATTCCAAGTATGACTTCCATTTTCATTTGCAGCCATTTACATTAATGCAATGTCTCTTTAAATTCTTTATTTTCAAGTCTTGTTCTTTAAATTTCTTTACTCTTTCTGCACTTTAAATTCATGCGTTTAACGTTTTCTGCACTTTAAACTTACTGCATTTTTACAATTCCCGCATTTAAACTTTTTGCACCTTTATTTTCTACATTTTAATCTTCAGCACTTTATATTTCTTACAATTTACTTTCTCTGCACTTTTAAATTTCTTTGCACTTTATATTTTGCACGTTACTCATCAATTTCTTAAGTTTCTTTTCTAACGAGATTACCACATAACTCGTGAACCCACATTCGTTTGATAAAATATATTTGTTTGCTTGGAATTTGTCTCATACCAAATTCACCCATAAACAAATTGGCACGCCCGGTGGGACGAGTTCAGAGTAACTCGGTAGTGTCACAAACCTCTTCATAAGAAGATGGTTTTATGCGTTTAAGAAGTGGAAAGTTGGTATTTTCTTGCCCTTCTCAAGATACGCAAACTATGAGTAACGTAAATAATCAGGCGTCGAATGCACTTTCAGTTGAAGTTAGTGTGCCATCTTCGATAGCCGTTACTGCATCGCCTTTAACAACGGGTCCTGTGGTTGATGTAATAGCAATTGGTACTCTTAGGAGTAACCCAGTGTTAGAACAAGTGGTGCCTGGAGTGACTCAATCATCACTAAATCAACCAAGTAATCAAAATATAATAAACTCAAATTCAAGGTTGGCACCACAATATGGTTTGCCACCAAATTATGTTCCTCCTATGATGGCATAAATGGGACTTGACTCTACTTTGACTAATACTATAGGCCAAACAGTAGCCTCACAAGGCCAACCACAAATAAGTTCGGCTTTAACAAGTTTTAATGGCCAAGGAATAGGAGTTACAAGTTCAAGTAATTCAACTCCCTTTCGACAACAGAGATTGAATTTGGGACCAGTTTTCTCAAATATGTCGAGAGACAATCCCCAAAGTATAACAGAGCCAACTATGAATTCTTTGGCCAGTTTTCGACAACAAATGGATGAAAGCAACCATGACATGGTGCATATGTTCACTTAGCAAATGGGTGCCGTGATTACGTCAATCATGGAAGATACAAATAATGTTTGCAACACATTGGCTCAGCAAATGGCAAGGCTAAACCAAGCCTTGGGAGTAGGTGATTTGACCAATGATAATATTCAGGGAGCCCAGCCTGGGGTAAATAGAGAAATAGTTGCACCTCAGGCAAATGTGGGGCAAAATCAATAAAACTTAGATCAACTAGGCCAAAATGATCAGCCTCGTTTGGAATATGGAAATGTCCATGTGCTCCGTCGAGGAAACGAAGATCAAGTGGCCAAAAATGATATAGTCATGAGATTGCTTCGACCAAATCTTGGGAGCACCAAATGGTTGAACAAAATGTAAACCAAGTAGTGGAACAAGTGCTGAATAGATTTGGTTTTAACGCTGGCTATGCCAACCAGCCATATTTTGTATCAGCATTTCTGAGTAGGTCCAACAGCCAGAGTTGCCTAGAGGAGTTAAGATTCTAAAACTTTCCAAGTTTGCAGGAGAAAGTGAGGAATCGACCGTCGAACATATTGCACGGTTTACAATAGAGATGGGGGAGTTGGCCACTGTTGAAGTCCTTAAAATGAGATTCTTCCCAAGTTCCCTCACAAAAAATGCTTTTTCCTGGTTTTCGACATTGAGACCAAATTCAGTCCACTCTTGGGCTCAATTAGAAAGAAGCTTTCATGATCAATTTTTTAGAGGAGATTTGAAAGTGGGACTTACAAATCTTTTCAACATCAAAAGGATGTATAATGAAACTATGGATGACTATCTGGCTAGGTTTCGACAAATGAGGAGTAGATGTTTTACTCCTATACCAGAGGTCAAAATAGTAAAGGTAGTTGTAGGTGGTTTAGATTATTATATAAGGAAGAAGTTAGTGAATCAACATTTAGTTGATCTTGCCCAATTAGGTGAAAAAGTTAGGCAAATAGAACAACTAAAAGTTAAAAAGATTCAAAAACAAAAAAGATTTCTTAAAAGAGAAAAGGTGGCATTTATCGGATTAAATGAATCCGACAATGAGTTTGAAGGCAGCGATGATGAGTTCGAAGTTAACATTGCTGAACTTCAGAACGGCCCTCCTTATGTTTGTCAGGCATTACAGCCTACTAGAAATAAGGAGAAAATGAGTTACGTTAATAGGAAAACATATACATTCGACGTAACCAAAGCCAACAAGATTTTTGATTTGTTACTAAAAGATAAACAGATTAAACTGTCGGAAGGTCATAGGTTGTTAAAGTTAGATGAAATTAAAGACCAAAAATATTGTAAGTTTCATAATAGTTTCGGTCATGTTACTAATGAATGTGTTCGTTTCAGAGACATAATTCAAAAAGCAATAATGGATGGGCGTCTGAAGTTTGCCGACAAGCTTAAAGCGGATATGAAAGTTGATACAGATTCGTTTCAGGCTGAAGTATCTTGTGTTGATCAGCAAGTTCCTTTAAATGTTGGGATGCTCAACATAAGGAGGTTGCAAGAATTCAACGTGGATACAAAGGATGCAATCGAGGTATATCCCAAGCCAGGTGAGTCTCTTGAGACATTTCTTGAAAGAAAGAAAGATGAGGGCAAGGTAAGGTTGTGCCCAAGGTATAATGCAGTATATGATGAGCTTGCTGCGAAGAAAGCTGCTGAAGAACAACCAAGTATCCAGCAGGGTAAGGAAAAAGTTCTCGACAGAAAAACCTGGAGACCACAGAAGACTTTTCATGCTCCAAGGCCAAAGCCAGTCTACATGCCTAGGCCTAACATGAATGGTTAGTTAGTCGAACCATAGGGGTTTGTGGGAAACAAAGCTCATGTCGGACCATTTAAGACTAGGGTGCCACCTGCTAAAGTTGCCGTGAATAAGTGGATGAAGAATTCCATAATAGATAGACATACGTATTTTCGACGGAATGTGTCTGCCATGAGGAGTAATTTTCAAATGGATCAGCCTTTTTGGAATGAAGACTACAAGAATGGAAGGATTAATTTAGGAAAAACTTCGATTGGTCAAGATGAAGCAGGGCCATCAAAGGTTCCTCCAATGTCAAAGAGTAAGAAAAGGAGATTACAGAGATTAAGACAAGCGCAAAAGAGAAGAGATATGGCTGAAGGATTAGTGATCAAGGAGTAGCCTGTAGAAACAGGTTGTTTGGTGGTCGAAAAGAAACCAATGCTTGATCAGGATAAAGATGGTAGAAAGATAAAAAGTGTTGTTACCATGGGATCATTTCCAGGGGAGCCGACAAGAAATGCAGTTAGACGGCTTGATACTGATGATAAATCTCGACAAGAAAGGTTGGGAGAAATAAGAAAGGGTAAGCAAGTTCAAAGGCCAATTCCAAATAAAACAAAGAGGAAATGGCCAATTGGATTGATAGATGTAGAAAAAGAGATAAGAAAGAACAGTTTACCAGTCGAAAAAGACAAGGAGTTGATCAGCTCGAATGCTGCAAACCCGACAATAGGAAAAGAGCAGATTAAGGACTCTGGAATTAAAAATAGTAATATTAAAGACTGGTCAAAAGAAGAAATTAGGAGAATTTTAGAAGATCCAAATCAAGATGTTGAGTGGAGGAAGAAAGTGCTCGACATAAGAAAAGAAAGAGAAAGATTGGCAAAGCCTGACTGCCAAGATATAGACCCAATAACTGATGAAGTTATTGAGGCCTTGAATGATCCAGAGGATCCTTTAGGTCTTGGTGATGAGGAACAATTCGACATGGACATCAACTTGGAAGATAATCTGGATGATATCTTAACGACTATGGATAGTAATTTGCCGTCGGAAGATTACTTCAGGATTGGAAGACATTTAAGTGATGAAGAGCTGCCTGACGAGGAGGAATTCTTGAAGTCAATGAGTGTTAATTTAGTTTCGGTGTTACCTGCAGATTTTGAAGGGTATCACGAAATTGAGTACACTGGGGAGAATGAAGAAGATTTTGATGACCTCGATGATCATTGGCTTCTTTTCCAGGACAATATGATCACAGTCTTTGATAATACAGCTCAGCTTGAAAAACCAACAGAAGATCAAAAGGCTCATTTATAACCGTTACACATCAAGGCTCTATTAGAAGGAAAACCCACCAATAGAGTTTTGATCGACGGGGGGGAGGGGGGCAGCAACCAATTTAATCCCAAGGGCCATGATCAAAAAACTTGGGAAAGATGAGTCAGATTTGATATCGACAAACATGATAGTCACAGATTTTAGTGGTAAAACCTCCCCGTCAGACAGAGTGGTGATGTTGAAAGTACAAGTCGGATCCGTTGCAAGACCGACATTATTTATGGTAATTCCAACGAAGTCAAGTTACAATCTTTTGTTAGGGAGAGATTGGATTCATGCCATCGGAGCAATACCCTCAACGGTTCATCAGAAGCTCATTCTTTGGAATGAAGATGACCAAGTTGAAATAATAGAAGCGAATGATAGTCCTTGCTATCTCCAGTAGCTTTATATCGATTTCAGAATATATGCTCCAAGTGTTAAACTAGTAACAGCAAGTGATGGAGTGATTAACAAAGACGTACTCGAAGTTTGCTTGAGGGATCAGTTTGGTGTACGACTAGTGAAGAAGGCTGAAGAAGATCGGCCAAGCACTAGTTATGAGTGTTAAGGATTACTCAGAAAAATTATCGGCTTATTTAGCCGACAAAGCAGTATTCACTGTTGAAAGCATGCTGTCGGATTGTGTAATTGATGACGGTCCTTTAGGATTTGAAAAAGGGCTTGATGAAAAGCAAAGTGTGGAAGTGGAAGATCCTTTGGAAGAAATAAACTTGGGCACTGAAGCGGATAGAAGGCCCATTTTTGTTAGTTCATTTCTGCCAAAGGATTTTAAAGAAAAGCTTGTCGAATTAATTATGGAATATAAAGATTGTTTTGCTTGGGATTATGATGAAATACTTGTATTGAGTAGAGATCTTGTCGAGCATAGATTGCCTCTGAAAGAAGGATGCAGACCTGTTAGACAAGCTAATAGGAGATTTGCACTTGAGGTGATATTAAAGATAAAAGAAGAGGTTAAAAGATTGCTCAAAGCCAAATTCATCAGAACAACCAGGTTATAATAATTTTTATAGCCGAAGAGGACGTGTCGAAAACTGCCTTTAGGTGTCCAGGAGCCATTGGGACATTTGAATGGGTAGTCATGCCTTTCGGTTTAAAGAATGCAGGGGCCACTTATCAGAGAGCAATGAATACAATTTTCCATGATGTCATTGAAAAATTTATGGAAGTCTACATCGACGATGTCATTGTCAAGTCGGAAACGAAGGAAAACCATTTGACAAACTTAAGGTAGGTATTCGACAGAATGAGGAAGCACAGCCTTAAGATGAATCCAGAAAAATGCGGTTTTGGAGTGTCGGCCGCCAAATTTTTTAGTTTCTTAGTCCATAAAAAAGGTATAGAAGTGGACAAGAATAAAGCCAAGGCAGTTTTGGAGGCCACATCACCGACAAACAAGAAAGAATTGCAATCTTTTTTAGGAAAAGTTAACTTCCTAAGAAAATTTATATCCAACTTGTCGGGAAGAACCAGAGTTTTTGCTCCATTGATCAAGTTGAAGGCTGAACAGGATTTTGTGTGGGAACCGTGCCACCAAGAAGCCTTCAACCAGATAAAGCAGTATTTGACAAAACCACCGGTCATGATGCCTCCAGTGCCCCGTCGACCGTTGAAATTATATATATCAGCATCAGAAGAAACCATAGAAAGTATGCTGGCTCAAGATGTAAATGGCATCGAAAGGGCCGTGTATTATCTTAGTCGAGTTTTAAATAATGTTGAGAGAAGATATAGTGCAATAGAGAAACTTTGTTTAGCATTGTATTTCTCATGTACTAAGCTTAAATATTACATGATGCCTTGTAATGTACTGGTTATGTCAAAAACTGATATAATAAAATATATGTTATCGAAACCAGTGTTAAATGGTCGTATTGGAAAATGAACAATTGCTTTGTCAGAATTTTCTTTACAATATGTACTAATGAGAGCAATAAAAGGCCAAGCAATTGCTGACTTCTTGGCCGACCATCCTTGTTTGGATATAGATAATGTAAATATTATCGGTTTAAAACCTTGGTGTTTATATTTTGATAGTTCAAGGCATCAAAATGGAATTGGAGTAGGGATTTTAATTGTTTCCCCTCAAGGTACTCCAACTAAGTTCATGTTTGAACTTAAATATACCTGTTCTAACAATGAGGTTGAATATGAAGCCTTAATTATCAGATTGGAGATACTAGTGGAAATAAAAGCACGTAATGTGCATATATTTGGTGATTCACAGTTGGTCATTAAGCAATTTGCCCAAGAATATAAATGTGTTAGTGAAAATCTAATGAAATATTATATTGTGGCAAGTAAGTTAATGAAACAATTCGACGAGATAACTGTCGAACACATTTCCAGAGGTTTAAATGAAGAGGCTAATGAATTAGCACAAGTAGCCTCTGGTTATAGACTTTCATCCAAGGTTCTTACAAATTTAATGGAAATAAGAGAAAATTTATATCCATTAGAGGAAAGAGATATACTACAAAATGACATTTCGACGATTAATGACTGGAGACAACCAATACTAAGTTATTTGGAAAATCCAAGTCAAGATATGCTCAAGTATAGAGCATCGAAGTTTGTGGTATTAGGGGGAGCCTTGCATAGAAAGCCTGTCGATGGAAATTTAGAAGTTTGCCTGAGTGAAGTAGAGGCTTATATTGCCTTGGCAAAAGTCTACGAAGGAATTTGTGGAGCTCATCAGGCAGGTGAAAAGATGAAATGGGTCCTTCGACGTCAAAGGTATTATTGGCCAACACTAGTTAGGGATTGTATAATGTTTGCCAACTCTTGTGAAGAGTGTCAAAGACATGGCCATATACAAAATATTCCTGCTAGTGAGTTACATGCTATAGTTAAACCTTGGCCTTTCAGAGGGTGGGCCTTAGATTTAATTGGCCAAATTCATCTCGTCTCGTCGAAGGGACATAAATATATTTTAGTAGGAGTTAATTATTTCACCAAATGGGTTGAGGCTGTAGCCTTGAAGGATGTAACTCAGCAGGATGTGATTGACTTTATTGAAGATAATATAGTTTGTCGGTTTGGAATACCACAAACTTTGACAACCGACCAAGGATCAGTATTCATTGGAAAGAAAGTTGTCGAATATGCCAGTTCAAGGAAAATTAAAATGCTCACATCGACGCCATATTATGCTCTGGCAAATGGCCAAGTAGAGGCCATGAACAAAATAATCATAAATTTGATTAAAAAGCATATTGGTCGACAACCTAGAAATTGGCAAAATACCCTTAATCAAATTCTATGGGCATATAGAAATTCACCAAAAGAATCGACGGACACTTCACCATATAAGTTAGTTTATGGTCATGATGCAGTGTTACCAGTTGAGATTAATCTCCATTCCATTCGAATTCAAAAACAAGACGAGTTACCAATTGAGCATTATTGGGACTTGATGTTTGATGAACTGAATGAATTAAGTGATGAAAGATTAGTAACTCTAGAAAACTTGATTCGATAGAAAGAAAGGATTGCAAAGTTTTACGACAGTCGAGTTAAGTATAAATCCTTTAAGATGGATGATTTGGTTTGGAAAGTCATTCTGTCCATGGATAAGAGGTGTCAAAAATATGGAAAATGGTCTCCAAAATGGGAAGGACCATTTAAAATTACTCAAGTATTTTTTGGGAATGCTTATGCACTTGTCGAAGTTAATTCTAGATTAAGGATTTAATTAATTAATGGCAAATATTTAAAGCCATATAAACTGACAATATATGAAGTAAAGATAGAAATTGAGTAAAAATGAAATTTCATTCATATATTCGACAAATATAAATTACATACTGATGTTACATCTGGTTTAGATTGTCAAGGAAGAAAACAGAGAAATAAACCTATTCTAAACAAACCAGAAGCTTCTCCCCAGCTGAATGTGTTTTGAATTGAGCTCGTAAGACCTGAGGAAGAGGAAAGAGCAGACGACCCTTAACTTGTCCTGGACGAGATTTTGGTTGGTCGTCTACTCCTTGATGAGCCATTTACATCATAACAACCGTGTTCCAAATACACTGGGTTGTTACGATGCTTACTGAAGCTCATCAGAAATATTACGATTCTTACTAAAGTTCAAGTTGATCATCACCATTAATACAGAGCCTTTTTTCCATTTCTCCCATTGAGAAAAGAAGAAATTATCTGAAGACATGGTGAAATGATGGAAAAAAAATCAGAATACGGATTTGAACTTCGGTGTTTCAGAAGAACACTATTTATAGAAGATTTGCTGCAGAAGGAATCATTACGTGATGCCTTGTAACTTTCATTATAATTAATTAAGTTAATTATGATGCACAGTTACGAGATGCATTGAAAAGAAACAGAATAAAGAATGTTTAAAAAGCAATGAATAAAAACGTATTGGAAAGTGATCAAAAGGGTTGTTTATTAAGTATTGGCCTAGAAAGCCATACAAATCCTGTCAGATTATCAAACCGACGGTATAAAAGAACCAATACAATTAAGTCCTCTGCAAAACTTCCCAAGAGTCCTCCAAAGCTCGTTTATTGGCACAAGCTTTTTGATATTCTGGTTCAAGAGAATGTATGTCCGCCAATACAGCTTTGGTCTCGACAGCCCATTGTTTTGAGTTGTTGATGATGTTTTGTTGTTTTACATTCCCTTGCTGCAGTGCCATGCTGAGTTTTTGTTTTTGTTGATGAGTTTCTTCAAGTTTTTTTCTCCAAATCTTTAATTTCTTTGTAAAGTTCTGCCTCCTTATTTTTTCCATCAATAAGATAACCTTTCAGTTTGGTTATCTCATTCTTTGCGTCGGTCAGTTGCTTTAAAATCTTGGATTTTTCTTGAAGTTTTTTATCATAAGCAGGAATGACCTGACAAATAGTAGACATGTTTATAGATAAGTTTTGGAGAAAATCTTTGACAATCGAAGGAATAACTCGATTCGTTATTGGAAGTTGTTGAGAAAGAAGCTTTTACAGAAAAGACGCGCGAAAATAAGATGGAGTAAAAGTGGTGTGTTTCTGTGAAATTTAAAGAAGTGATGAACAGTAGAGAAGGTAAGAGGACGCGTGATATTGGTAAAAGAAGCTGTTTTTTCATAAAGGGATAAATATCATCCCTATTTATTAGGAAGAAATGGCTATTTAATGTTTGAAATGATAAGTAGCAGTTGTGGTTTTCAAAAAAATCCACGAAAGATTTTATTGGATTTTTGAAAATCAAATCAAAAATGATTTTGAAAAAGATTTTTGATAAGGTCTTGACGTCGGATTGGAACTAGAAGATAAGATTAAAATTTATCTTTCTTCTAGTAACGTCGAAAGAAAAATTTTGGGAGGCATTTGTTGGGGATAAAAATACAAGTTTTGATTTTATAAAGATATTCTCAACAGACAGTTGACATTCGACGAAGATAGACAATTCGACGAAGATGGTTTTTCTGTAGTTGGATGATAACATTGAGATATTCGACGAAGAGATTTTCGACAGCTCGATGATGATGACATTGAAGAAATTTTCTAATGTGTTATAGTCAGATGTTGGTTTTTTTCGAAAGATCTCAGTTGCTTTCAGTTATTAGTTTTGAATTCAACAGCTAGATGGGGATCCAAGTGGTGGCCAACTCTCAAAAGGCCAAGGGTTGGTTTCGTCGAAAATAAAAGATACCAGTTTTGGATTTGACAGGAGTTGGTTATTGTCAAAAATTAAGATATTAGTAGGAACGTGGCATAACTGCCATGAACGTGATCAGTTTCTTAGGAGTCAGTTATTTTGTTTTTGCCTATAAATACTAGTATTCACGATGTAAAAAGAGTGGTTTTACTGGATATACAATCCTAACATCTCACTCAAGCAGATTAACGGATTTGATTCCAAGTATGACTTCTATTTTCATTTCCAGTCATTTACATTAATGCAATGTCTCTTTAAATTCTTTATTTTCAAGTCTTGTTCTTTAAATTTCTTTACTCTTTTTGCACTTTAAATTCATGCGTTTTACATTTTCTGCACTTTAAACTTACTGCATTTTTACAATTCCCGCATTTAAACTTTTTGCACCTTTATTTTGTGCATTTTAATCTTCAGCACTTTATATTTCTTGCAATTTACTTTCTCTGCACTTTTAAATTTCTTTGCACTTTATATTTTGCACGTTACTCATTAATTTCTTAAGTTTCTTTTCTAACGAGATTACCACATAACTCATGAACCCACATTCATTTGATAAAATATATTTGTTTGCTTGGAATTTGTCTCATACCAAATTCACCCATAAACAAAAGGTCCTAAGTAGTGTCTCACTTTGGGTTGTGTTTACAGCTACTTCGTTTTACCCCTATTGTAATTCTTATTAATTAATTATAGAAAATACAGAAGAAATATAATAACAATAGTATTTACTGAATAATGTTTGATTTCCAGTATTTAGTTGTTTCCATTGCATTCACTCCCACTATTAATTTGTTATTATCTTTCTTCAATAGTAGTTTCTAAGTTGTTATTTGTTAGCTTCATTAAATTAGTTTTTGTTACACTTATTAATTTCTTTTGAGCAATTCTCAGTATTAATTATTTTGCTTCTATGTTCTCAACATGTTATTTTGTTTAATTTTATTGTTTTTCTTCTTCTATTAATGGTTTGTATGGTATGATTTTTTTTTAATATTATGTTATATGTTAGTAATGAGGGATTGTATTAAACATATCTTTATATGAAAAATGGCTGATGGTGCTTCAACATCCCGTCGGAGAAGGTTTCCAATTGTTGTTGAGGTTTATAATGAGTGTGCAAAGGTAGTTACTGTAAAGTAGTTTTTTTTTTCTTCCTTATTTTAAGTTTTGAAAGGTATACATTATAATTCTATGTAAATGCTTTATTATTTTCAAGGGTTATGGTGTTCTTCCTTTGAGCATCACATCTGAATTTAGCTCTCGGCTAGGTACACCTCTGAATTGGAGTTGAAAGCAGGTTAATCAGATTACTTTTGTATTGCTTGATGGAGAGAATAATTTTCTTTACGCTCATTTTTATTTTAACTTTTTGATCTCTTTCCTTGATTTATAGACAATGATGTTTGGTGATCAGGAGTTCAATAACTTTGGCTATGACATGGATTTTTCATCTGAAATTTGTGAACATGCTCATATAATGTAACAAGTTGCATGAACTCATTATCCTGCTTCTGTTATCTAGTAGGATTGTTATCTTTTTTTTGTTTGTCATTCTTATTAAATTTGGATATGTAACAATGATTATATGTATAAATGGTTTGTTATAATTTATTTCGTGAATTTTTTGTTTGAATTCCTATAGCATCTCCTTGCTGGCTTCACTTATATTTGTCTCAATTTGAAACTGAAAACAATAATTCTGGTCACAGGAGAAAAACAACAGTGCAAATAATTTAAGAATTAGTTATATTGTTAATTTTAGTTTGATAATAAAGATGTTTAAAATAAAATAAAAATTACTACCCCGTGCATTACATCGGTTTAATGAATCAATAGGTGTTACTTACATTCATTTATATATATACCTTCTTTGTCTAAATAGATCTAACTAATAAACGTTTCAAATTAATCCTTTAACTTATAAAATCTTAACAATATTGTTCTTTCGCCTAACTTTGTTAGTTCCATCAACTTACGTAGCAGAAAATCATTTTCTTAGGATTTCTGCTTCATCTTCTTCTTTTTACTATTGCTTCTCCTCCGTTTCTTCTCATCTTCATTTCAACGGTGGCTATGCAAATTGAACTTTGACGGTGACTTTGCAAATCGACCTTCTGAGTTCTACCAGTGGCTTTGCACTATGACCATAGCTCTAACTTGGTGGTTCGACGATCTTTACAGCGTGCAAGATCTAGACTAGTGTTTTGGCAGTGGCTTCAAACCTTAAATTGTGCAAGATTTGGACTAGTGTTTTGGCAGTGGCTTCAAACCTTAAATTGTCCATTTGACCTTTGAAGTCTAGACCTTTGATTGTGGTGCATGGGGTGCAAGGCCTCAACCTTCGAGGTGCGACAAATTGATAATGTAGCTACAAACGTCTAGCCTAAGGTTGATTTTTGGTGTGACTACGAATCGACGATTTGCAAAGCCATTGTTGAAGTTCAATTTGCAGAACCATTATCAAAATATAGATGAGAAAGAACAGGGAAGAATCAATAGTAGGAAGAATTAGAAGAAACAGAAACCCTAAGAAGAAGAAGATGAATCATTAGTCATGTCAGATGTTAACTAAGTGATTTTCTGCTACGTATGCTTACAGAACTAATGGAGTTAGACGAAAAGATAATGTTGTTAGGTTTTTATAAGTTGGAGGATCAATTTAGAATGTTTATTAGCTAGAGGACGAATTTAAAAACTAAAAATAAGTTAGATGAGAAGAGTATAGTTTTTGCAATTCATAAATTTTTGTTGTGAGTTAACAAGCAGAGAATGGATGAAAGGATCTAAATCATTACAAAGAAAAATTCTAACATAACCGTGCATGCATGCCGGTCAACTGAGATTTAATTCGCACCTCAGTAATCACACGGGTGTGCAAGTGTAAGTAAGAATTCTTCTACAGTCAAGGAAGGTTGGCTTAATTAATTTGATTGAACTGCCTTCTTATATATAGAAAGTCATTGGTTTGATTCTTACTAGTAATCTTTGGTTTGCAATGCGCTATGCCTGAATTGTGGAGCAACCTATCCAGTTTATATTTTATGTAATATACCAAAGTGGAAATTATTTCTCTATTAGAAGATGTTGGAGAAAAATGAATACTTTGAAATAAGCTAATATTTCTCACACTCCGAAAATTAACTAACTTCAAGTAGAATATGGTATTTATAGATTTGATATTTGACCACAATCTTATTAGATACAATATACAAGAATTTCTTAGGTGCTTAGAACAAGAACAAATTCTTGCTCTATATATTGTGTAACACCTCTACTATAATATTAAAAGTATTATTAAAGTGTGAGACAATAATAATTCACACAATTAAAGTAGTATGTAGTGAATAATACACAATAAATTTTCTTGTTTCAAGAGCATTTAAGAATTTTTCTATTGTATACGTGAACTAGCATCATGAATATGGTTGAGGATCGCATGTCTCCTTTCTTGTCCCCTCACTTAAATTTTGTCAAGTGTTCTAAACTTAATTACATATCATCTTTTCTTTTCTTTTCATTTTAATTTATTTTTCACTTAGTAGAATTTAAGTGGAGGGATAGAGAAGGGGACATGAAATGGGGACAGGTAATCTTCGTTCCATGAATATATACACTAGAATTGAACTTGTACTTTGGGGGAAAAAAAACTCAAGAAATAAATGAACATATATGTACTCACAAAAATACTCAAATGATTGTTTCTAACAGAAGAGACTTCGTTAACTATTTTTTGATGTACAACGAGGCTTAACAGCCCAAACTACCTAGAAACATACCTATCAATGAGAACATTAGAAGCATTATAGCAAATGAAGCAACTGAAAGAAAAGGAGGAATCTCAAAGGAGTGAACCCCCGGCTGCAATGAGTGAGCATGACGAGCAAGAAGATCTGCACAGTGATTTGCCTCTCGAAAACTATGATTCAAGTGGACCTGCCAACGCTACCTTATGAGCTGAGAAATCATTTCCAGTAAAGGAGCACAAGGATGCCACGGGGAACACGTTGGATTAAATGTCTCATGATGGGCACGTGACTTATCTTATTAATTTAATAAGTGATTAAATTAAATTAATGAACTTTTCTTATTGGATAAAAGGAAAATAGTAATTTTGTAATTATAATAATTTTCGACTTAATAGAAATTAACAATATTTAAGAAACAGTTTCTACGTAAAATTCAAGGTCATGTTCCTTGTCATAAAGGGATTCTTCTTCTTTTACCATTACAAAAATATAAGAAGAGAGTAAAGGAATACAAAGGAATAGAAAGTGATTTTTAAGATTTTTCTAACATTCTTAAAACACAATTTATTCTTTATTTATGGATAAATGTTAGTGTTTTCATACCTTTTTATTTGTGAAAATCATAAATTCTAAAATTTTATTATTTTAATAGTAATTTTCTATGTTAAGATTCTTATAAAAATTACAAACTATCATAACAACCCTTAGAAAGAAGGTCAAGAGCTACCCTCAGTCTGCTTCAAGGATAACATTCCTGTACTCTTTCTCAAAAGAAAGCTTCAAACCATGATACATACCCCACAATTCAGCCATTGTAATGGTGCATGAACCAAGGTTAACCATGAATCCCATCAAGAAAACATTTGCATCATTCCTCATCAGACCTCTGCAAGCAGCAGAACTGGAATTAGTATAGACAGATCCATCAAACGTTGATCTTAACCCAATCATGAAGAGGAGGAGACCACCTAACACTAATCACATGAGGCTGGGGACCAAAAGCAGCATCATTCTGCTGAATTATTAAAGCTCTGCCATATAATTTGCTGCAAGGCAGCGAGCCTTGTAAATAATATCAGTAGATGAAACCTGTAACCTTTCGAAAATTCTTAAATTTTGATGTTGCCAAAGGACTGAACAAGTGGTGGCAAAGAGAAGATGCCAATGACCAGTTCTTGCATGCCTAGAGTTAGGCGAAATACTAGAAATCACCCAGTCCTCAAGATTCAACGTGAAGAACTGATCATGTAGGGAATGATGGAGTAGTTGACGCCACACATCAGTAGCAACTGGGAAATCTCTCATGACATGAATAGTATCCTCTACCGCTGCTCCACAAAGATAACAAGCTTCACCTTGGGCCATGTTTCTTCTTACTCTCATCTGGTTTGTCAAGAGTGCCTTAGAAGACATCAACCACATAAAAGCACGGATTCGCTGAGGAGCTCCTAGGGACCAAACTTTCTGAAAAAATAAATGCTGATCCATCCATATTAATATTAGAGATGATTACATATGCACTCCTAATAGTGAATGAACCATCATGAGAAGGTAACCAAGCAACTGTATCATCAAGGGCATCCACATGAGGAGGTTTTTGGGAAGCAATAATCTCAAGAAAATAACCAGGAAGCGCATCACAAACCCGTTCCCAATTCCAACCATTATCTTCCATACAAAAATCAGCAACTGTAACATTTAAATCCAGCAACTAATGATTTCATAGCAAAATCTAGGAGGGAATAGATCCCTGAGATCCAGTGATCCACCCAGAATTTAGCTTTCTTCCCATTATAAATTCTCCAAATCATATTGTTACCAAAATCTTGCCGCACACTAGTGATTCCTTTCCAAACTCTAGAAGCAGTCCTCTTTTTTCTCGTAGCAAGGTTCACTACAACCGTACTTTGTAACATCCTTAAAAATAATAATAGTAATAGGTACATAAAAATATTTACATAAAATATTTTAATAAATATTTTTAAAATAAGGAATTAAGTAAAAAAATAAATATCTCATATAGATTAATTATCATAATAATGTATTACTTTATATACCTACTTAAAAAAATAATATATATATATATATATATATATATATATATATATATATATATATATATATATATATGAAACTTCAGTAAAAATAAAAAATAAAAAGAGAGAGAGGAAGTGAAATGACGTGAGGAGATTTAGATAAGATAGTAATAGATAGGGGATTATGCAACAATTAATGCATGAGATAAAAAAATAAAATAAATAAATGACAAGCTCTAGATTGACGCATAGATAAAGAATGCAAAGATATTTTATATATATACATGTATATATAATGCATGAAATGATATTTAGAATCTTGACATTTAGAAGATTCATAGAGACAGGATCTGAATGTAATTAATATACAGATATTAAAAAAAAATTGGAAAGTAAAACGGAAAGAATCTTCACTGCTTCTCTGAATCTAGCAAGATAAATTGCTATGAATGATTATCAGCAAAATTTCCTAAATCTAACAAGAGAAGATTGGATAAGATACACAATTAATGCAAGGTAATTAAAAAAAAATGAAACAGAATGAGCATGTGAAAGTGCTCTGGAATCGTCCTTCAAAACATCACAATGAGATAAACACACTAATTGCTCTATAAAAGGCCGAACGTTTCTGCTCTTCAGGCAGAAATACTGTAATAGAAAATTGGCATTCTGCATAAACTTTTTTCTCCCGATCAATTCTCAACTAAGGTAGGGAAAATGAAAAACTCATCCCTTTTGTCAATACTCCACTTGCTTTAATCTTTGATTCTATGAGTTTTTAGTAATTTCTTGATTTCAACTCATTGATAGCCAAAACTTTTAGATCTGATTCTGACTTTGTGAACCCATGTAGGGGGCTTTAAATGGGAATGAATTCTTTGGGACTTTGATTAATTTGGTTGATTATTGAACTTACTTTTTGCTCTACACCACCGAATATTATTCTGCACTATTTTATTATTTTTTTCATTTCTCAGTTCTTGTTAAAAGTGAGAGAGCTTTTAGTTTCTGTTATTGCTAGTGAAAGAACTCTAATATGACATTATTCTCTATCATGTTCTGATTATTATTCAAAAGTGAGAGAGCACTTATTTTCTGTTATTGCTATTCGATTTAACACTATTATGTTCTTGTTCAAAATAATAATATGGCTATTAATCTACTTTTATTCTTTGTTTTTCATATTCTAATATTAATCTCACAATCCAAAAGAAACATATAACATATACTAAAGCTTCTGCATTATCTTTGCATTATCTCTCCAAAAGAAACGTGTATTCTAAAGCTTGATATTCTCAGCTCACATTGCTTTTGCACTATTTTTTTAATATCATTTTTCTGCTCTCATTTTTGTTAGAAAGATAATATAGAGTATGTATGAAAATGAAGTTGTTACAAATTTTTACTAATGAATCATGTATGCTCTTGGAGTGTCTCGGTCAAGACAGAAGAAACATGTGAAATATTTTACAAACTTTATTTTTTTACGACAACATGTTAAAGTTTTTATTAGATGAAAGAATTATATCCCTAAGGTACCAAGATCAAATGTATAAGTTTATAGCCATGAGGAAAAATTCTTAGGGGACGCCCTGAGTAGATATGAGCTCATACAACGTGATGTACACATGAGTGATAAAAAAAAAAAGAGTAATTTGGGATTAAAATTCTAAAACGATGGTACAAGAATGAAAATGGGATAAGATAGTTTCAAAATAAAACATAGTTTCTTTTAAATTGATGATTATTTAATATTGATTTGTTTTACTTAATTTTTTATTCAAACTGTTTTAGAAAGACTTATGAATTTTAGATTATAGCTTGATAGAAAATTGAGAAAAAAGGGAAGTAATAAAATCATTTTCCGTACACGTGACGGCTGAAATATCATCATTAGTTAAAATGTCATTATTTTTCTTACCTCTATTGAGTTATATCTCACTTATTTGATATGATATTTTAGATCATGTTGATCGTCAAGATTCTCATTGACTTTTCAGTTGAACAAACTTATATGCTAAATTTAGGAGATTGCGTGTTCACAGTAACTTTAGGAGACCTCTTCCTGATCATACTACTCTTGATGAGTAGTTAGAAAAAAAAATATCCTGCAAATATGTAAAAAAGAAAAATGTGAAAAGTTGTAGTAATACATTAAAGGCTTTAGTAAAGCTTAATTTTGCTAAAATAATGCCTAACTTGAAGGGTGTTATGTTTACATAACCTAACTTTTGAAGGAATATAATTCTTTATACAAAATATCATATGAACTAATGAAAAATACAAAAAATTAATATATCGTATTTTATTATAACTTGAAACTTAAATAAATAAAGAAAAAATTAGAGTAAGACGTTACATACTTGGCTCTCAAAACTATAACCCATTAAGTATCCCTATTATGGACCAAACCGCAATTTAGTGGACTTGCAAAGCTTGTTCGAGCTAAGAAGATGCACTTTTTTCTCATTGTCAGAGGATCCCCATATAAAATCACTACACACCTTGTCCACTTTATCACAAATGCCACTAGGGAGCAAAACAGTTTGCATGGAATAACTAGGAATAGATGCCACTGCCAATTTAGCTAAGGTAATTCGGCTTACAAGAGATAAAGAAATAGCTTTCCATCTATTTAAGGTTGATTAACCCAATCAATAATATACTTTTAAGTGTGCTTAGTTGTTTTCTTATGAAGAAGAGGTACACCCAGATATTTACCCAAATCAGAAGTAAGCTTAAAACTAAAAGCATCACTAATTTATCTTTTCTGGTTACCATGAACATTCTTGGAGAAATATATGCAATATTTTTCTTGATTAACCTTTTGACCCAAGCTAACACAAAATAAATCAAGAATACTTTTAATGACCTTCACTTGGTCCATAGAAGCATTTGCAAAGAGAATTGAATCATCTTGTTGCTAAATTGGCAAGTGTACTAAATTGCACAAGTAATAAAGTGTTGAGTTAAAAATATCATTCCACAGAGATTGTTTTAATTTTGTGTTAAATAATAATTAATCACTCTTTAATATTTATCAAAGCAACACTATAATTGAAGAAACCAAATTAACAAAGAGAGCAAGAAAAATAACAAATAAAACCAAACAAACACTAGGTAAAAGATTGAGAAAGCAAATAATTAAGGGTCTAAGGATCCATTATTACTTACTACTCCATTTGAATCCAAGCAACATCCATTATAAAATACAAATGAATTGGTATTGTTAGTCAAGATACTTAATTATTTATAAGTATACCTATAAGTCAAATAAACATGCTTCACTTGCCTAAAACACTATATTCATTTGTGAATTAGTCTAAGATCCACTCATTAATTAAGACCAAACCTCAATTAATAACTATGCATGATTAAAAAGTATATTTCTATCCTAGTAGTGAATCACTTTACCCACATAATCAGATGAAAATGAATACGCGTTATCCAAATCCAAGGTCAAACACTTAATTCGTCCCTAGTTTCCTAGGGTTCCTATATCAAACATTTGGTGATCAGTCAAATGCAAGCATTAAGAAAAAAAAGATAGATAAACAAAACCATTTTCCTTAATAAAGAACAAGAACAATTATAATAGATTCAAATTACATAACAAGTTTAAATAGAACCCTAGAAGAGGAGTAGAACCTCGTCATATTCAAATCCATACAAATTGGATTAAGAAACATGAATATAAGTAAGAAAATCAAGAGAAAATGGGAAAAATTAGCTAGATTGTGATCGTGAAGCACTTTGATCTTCAACCTACTCTTGATTTCCTCCAAATCTCAAGCTTCTCTATCTAGAAATCTTTCCCAAACTCAGTCTCTCTATCTAAAACTAAGAAAAACAGTCCTAAAAAAATCGCATAAAATGCTATTTAAATGAACAGGGATGTGTTCCACGCCTAGGCGTGGTCTGGCACAACAGTTTAAAAATTCGAGGGCTCCACACCTAGGCGTGATACTTCCACGCCTAGGCGTTGATCTTGATATCCTTGCCTTTCTTCCATCCTTCTTTTGACCCTCTAAACCTAGGAAGTAGACTTTGAGCTCTTCATTAAAGTTGTAAAGTTTTGTCTTAACTTTCCAATACCACCAGAATCATCCTAAAACAAGATCCTTAACTCTAGTTATGATCAAAATACTACCTCAAAGTCAAGATGTCAATTCACCAATCTAGTCCAAACTTTCATTAAAGTTTACATAATCAACCCGGTAGAATCAAGGAAAGTAGTAAACATAAAAGTTGTAAAAATTTCTCTTAACTTTCCAATGGCTCTAATCGTGTTCCATTTGAAGGTGTCTTCAAATTCACTTCATTTAGTTTAGCAAAGTTGGTATGACACTAAACTTGACTTTCATATCTTCTTGACTTGACTTGATTCCTTTCATTCTTGAACACATTTGGGTAATGAATCTACATTCTAAGATCAAAATGTACCTCAATAAGACTCCAATCATAAATGATATATAACTAAATCAATTTAACTCCAAATCAAGTCTAATCAACACTAAAGCGTATGGAATTCAAGATATTCAAATAAACTCTCAAACTTTGTCAATTCCTAAAAAAATCAATGACTTAACATACATTTAAGCACAAAATTTAGACATAATAGAGTTATCATATCCACAAACAGAGATGAGATACCATCGGACCATCTCTAGAAAGAGATATAGGCTCCCAAATCCACAACCATAGTAATCAGTTAAGATTATCTCTAGATGCACAAGACAAAAAGCTAAGGAGAGAGAGGGTCCCTTAGACGAATACATCTTAAAGGGAGAAAATGATTGGTACTTGCTCCATTCCAAAGAATTTTTATTGAAGGAGACGAGATAGCCCACCAATATCAATGAGTGTGTCTCTCACAAATTCTCACTTAAGCCGGTCATAAGCCTTTTTAAGATCAATTTTAATGGCCATAAACTCCTTTTTTTTTCCTTGTTTCTCTTTCATTGTATGAACAACTTCTTGAACTATAATTATATATATTATCTCAACTATGTCTTCTTGGAACAAATATCAACTAATATTTTCACACATTTTTTTCTTTGGCATATTTGAATTCAAAAGAAGTACTTGGATGGTCACGAACCCATGCCACAAGTAAGTATGACCCACTCTAAAATTCTAACTCCCCTTCAAGCCAGAAGTAAAACGGTATGACCATCTCCACAATTAGAGACTAAGGCGCAGCTCTGCGCTATGGTCAGCATATTTCTTTTCATAATAGATGCAATGAAGTTTCCTGCTACATAATTCCCAACACTACAAATCAAACATAATCCACGTACTCCTCGATTTATTTATTAACAATTATCTTCTAAACTTCAATTTTTGAAGCTTGTCACTCAAGAATATCATGCCAAGTCGCCAACAGCTTCGTAGGCAGCTTCTGCAATAGCACCTATGACGTAACTTTTATAAAATAGCCACATGCCGTGCCGTTTTAAAGTTGCATATTAGTCAAAATTGTCTATTTTAATAGGTTATCATCATAATAAGGTTCCATTGACCTGTTCAATTGCTGCCATGTTATAATCATGAAATCATAGTGAATGACGTAGTAAGTGAAAATAAATTGATGATGGTGACATATATGTTTTAACCAATAGCTTTCCACGTCTACAGTATAAACTATGTAAGGGTTTATTTCTTTCAAAGGCTCCTTCCAATTTCTAAGCATTTGCTATGCAATTTCCAAATAGCCTACACGCTCAAGTTTTTTGTTATGCGAGCAGGCAAGTTAAGAAAAGAGAAAGAAAATCCCGTGTGGACTACGCGTGAAATAAATATTCTTTCTTAATTATGTTACATTTCTTAATGCTCTTGCTGGTTCTCACTAGTACAATATAAAGTTTAATCGATCTCTAGTCTACCACCTATAAATAGGACATATTGTTGCTGTCATTCATCCTTAGAACATAGAAGCTCATTGCATTTCGGAAAGAACACTAGTGGTTTCTCTTAACTTCCAAAAATGACGGTTAGAAATACTATTATTTTTTTCCATTGCTCTTGAATTATGTCTCTCTACCTCTTTGAAGTTCCTGGCTATATTACATGTCATTTGCATCATCATGCACATACGTAAAAGTTCAATAACCATAATTTCTTCTTTTCTTGTCAAGATATAAATTTGTTCTATATCCTTGATTATTGATATTCAAGTATAACTTGAAAGGATTAAAAGTCAAAAGTTCAAAATGAGTTTGCATTTAAAAATGTTCTATTTGATGTGTCTGAGACTCCCAAACACTAATAGTCTTGATAATACCAATAGTAGAGAGATGAGAAAGTTCAAACAAAATTATCCGCATCACTATATAGTATATACATTCACCAAGGGTTGGTTCAACTTGTAAGATCAAATTTTTATTAGTAGGTTATATTTGTAACTATCACTGTAAGCTCTCATTAACACTTGTGGTATTGGCTTAACTTGTTGGATCAAACTTTCATTGGTAGGTTATAAGTACCACTATAAGCTGTTATTTAGGCTTGTGGTATGTCTTGATATTGGAATAAGGTCACCTCCTCTCCTCCTAACTAGCTTGACATATCAAGTGAAAGTATTAAGTTGTCATGAAAAATAAGTGGAACTAATCTTAATTTCATATGAATTATTAAGATTAAAAGTTACTTTATGTGACTTTGTGTTTTGACCATGCATATATGATTTAAGGAATAAAATTTTCTTTATCTCATTCTCACAATAAGCCACCTGTCAAGCTCATATATATATATATAATATATATATATATATATATATATATATATATATATATATATATATATATATAACTTTTCTTACTCTATCTTATTTCGTGTGTTTTCCAGATAGTAGAGATGTGTGTGCATATGGACTGTGCAGGTTGCGAGAACAAGATAAAGAAAGCTCTTAAAAAATTACGTGGTAAATACATAGAACCTTAAATTTTTGTGTAATGTCAAATGTGTTATGCGAAAATTATATATATTTACTATGCATTGACATTATATCATATTAAGCTGTGCTTGACAATATTTTTTCCTTTTATTTTTCTCTAATATAGAACAATATATACATATATACAATATTAAAATTCAAACAATATGGGGCGGAACTAGAATTTTCTGAGTGAGGTGTTAATTGTACCTTCACTCATATGTATACTAAAAAAATTTAAAAGAAGGGGCTGAATTTATATATTAAGGGGGGCTTATTAAAAAAATTACATACAATACTCAATGAAATTTTTTTAGTTTAAGAGTGCGATTGCACCCCCTTTGCTCTAAGTGGTTCCGCCCTGGACCATATTCAATCTTGGATGTACCTATTATTGTTTAAATTTTATAAAATTTAGAATATAAGATCTACATAATAATTAGTTATAATTCAAGAATTGAATGTATCCAAATCGTTTTTCTATAAAAAGTTATAAAATAATGTGAGAGTATTAAGTCTTATATTAGTGCTTACCACACACATAGTCAGTGTAGTTTTACATTATTAGTGCCAAGGTCAAATTCTGCATCGATCCTTATCTTATCTATTGATTTATAAAATTGTATCAGGAGTTGATAGTGTTGACATAGACATGGGCATGCAAAAGGTGACAGTGATGGGTTGGGCAGACCAAAAGAAGGTCTTGAAAACAGTAAGGAAGACTGGTAGGAGGGCAGAGCTGTGGCCATATCCATACAACCCAGAATACCATGGCTTCGCACGCCATTACGGGAATAACTATGCGAACGACTCCTACTCTGCATCTTCTATGCCGTCCTCTTCTTACAACTACTACCAGCATGGATATAGTAATGGTGAAGACTTTGGCTATTACCGAAAGCCAATTGGTGCAACAATGATTAATGAGAAGGTCACGTCCATGTTCAGCGATGAAAACCCTCATGCTTGTTATATAATGTGAGGAGATTTCTATATAGTACTCAATTTTTTTATTTTTTTTTTGAGTTTTGGTAAACATGATAAGTTGTTAAGTATTTCATTGATTATTGATTATTTTTAAACATTTATTATAAGTTCAATATTTAATGAATGCTTAACAACTTATCCTAAATACTATGCGGTACCATAAAAATTTGCATAATGTGATCCAAGCGTTAATTAAGACATGAGCTTTTTTTGCTTTCTTCTGTCTGTAAATGTGGAGGAATTATCATGGAGTGTAAAACCTCAATACATACATGTTCTCTTGCAAATTAATATCGATACTTATGATGGAACACTGCAATAATTGAGTACTAAGTAGTTTAACACACTTTTTTATTTTTTTTCTTACGAGGCTTTGAGTATAAGACTAATCATTAAGGTTGTCTTTCTATAAGTTCTTTTTAGTATTCAAACCCATGATATTAATTGCAAAAATTCCTCAACTATTGATCTCAAATTTGTTTGTAATTTTAAATTTACATATGTGGAAGCAAGTAGATAAATTTATAGAGGATGTATTAAGCATCTTAAGGTATTAAATGGAGTCAATAAAGAATTAAAAATTAAATATATCTAATGTCAACAAAGATAGGTAGTAGTGATCAAGAGATTGACATTCCTTAAATTTAAATTTTATTTGCAATCTTCTTATACTAAAGGATGTAAGTTGGCTTAAATATATTTTTTTATCGATGTAAATATAATGCTATATTTGGATTTAGTTACTGGCTTTTAAAAATCTTGAGACGAGTCTTTCTAAAAGTTTTTCCCTTCCCTCATGACCCATCTATTGAATTATTATTTTGTCTAGGCAGTGTTGTCAAAATTTGTGGGATACTGTCAAAATTTGTAAAGTCCTATTTAAGAAAAATATTTATATATATACAATGGGAGTGATACTTTTAGAAGTTTTGTAAACTGTTTATATTTTATTTAATAATATTTTATTTTTAATTTAATAATATGTATAGTTATATGATGTCATGTATCACACTTTTATTAGAATAATATAATATGTTTAAATATTACACAAGAATTTCTCTATGTTTATCGTTTTTTTTTTTTACATGACTATTTACGTGAAAAATTCATGTGAGAAGATTCATTCCTAAGCTATGGTAGGCAATTAAGAACTAATCAATCTCTCTTTTTAACAATCAAACATTTCTTCTCGTGGTGGTGATCTAGTGGTGGTTGAAGGCGATTCTGATAATATTCTAGCAGGACGAGATTTTGAACTAACAATGGCAAGAAACCTATCTAATTTTATGGAGACAGTGGGGCTGAATCATTAAAAATAAGAAATGATTTGATTTGATTTGAATTGAATTGATTTGATTTGATTTAAAAGTTAAATTTTGTGTTTGAAACTTTAAAAATAAAATAGGATTTGAATTGATTTATAAATCAAATTTTGTATTTGGAATTCATTAAAATGAGAATTTATTTTATTTTATTTTATTATTTTACATTTTAACATTTATGAGAGGTGGTTAAAAGTAGTTATTAAAGATAAAATAGTCTATTCATTTCAAATCAAATCAAATCCTAACAAATTCTATCAAAATTGATGAAATTTTTAAAACAAAAGGAATAAAATCATGTGATTTTAAAAATCAAATTATTTCTTATTTTTTAACATTCTAAACTCAAAATTTAATTAAATTTAATTTATAAATCAAATCATTTATTATTTTATTACATTCTAAACACACTTATATATGAATTTTCTAGTTACGTATTCACTTGGAGATATAATTGGAATAAATAATGGTAGATTAATTAAAAAAAATTGATGTTTCTACATTATTTTTGAAAAAACACCACTTTTTACATTATTTTAGATGATTATGATTAAGTAAAAAAAATTGGTATAATTAATTATATAAAGAATAATATAAAAAATAATATGAAATAAAAAATATGATAAGAAAATCATAATTGTATATTAATTAATGCTAAAGCGCCTTAATAGCTTTCTTGCTTCTTATACTTGGCGCACGGGCCGGTTTGATCAGTTTTCAGTCTCTTATCTTGAAAGTATTGTGGGCTTATATATCCCAAACCTTTGTTTCTGAGTACTAAGCCCGAGACTCCAAAACCAAAGAGAAGATTTGTCTTTGATAATAGATGCGCTTCAAATTCTGAAGCAAAGAAGTCGTTCCATCAAGCATGGCGTGTAAAGGGGGCGGGGGGAAGGTTCAAAGCTTTTCAAGGGACATACAAGCGAAAAAAACACCACATGAAATAATCATTACGATCATATAAAAAATTGTTCAAAACAACAACAAAATCAGATTAATTATAAATTATATGCTATTTTGTTTCTATTATAATAACTGTTATTAGCTGGACTTATATTATTTATTATATTTATAAAATACATTTAATGAGATGTTATTAGCATAGTTAATATATTATTATCATTTATTTCATTTTATTTAAATACTTTATTTTCATTAAAAACTCTTTCTTTTTACTTCTTCCATTTAACAAAATCCTTTAAAAAAAAAAGGCTACAAATCCCACTGGTCCCGTGACGCACCATCACACGCTCCCTGCGTCTCTCTTCTCTTCTGTGTGTTGCGTTGCGTGTCGTCTATTGCCTAATGATGTCGTTTACATCATCAGAGTTATATCGCATTCACAGTCGCCTTCTTCCCACGATTGGAGAATACAATCTGCAATTAAAGACTTCTGAGTCCCTATAAACTACACACTGCAAACACACAGAGAGAGATAGAGAAGGACATGGGCAGTGGTGTAAGTTGGTCAAGAAGATAACAACGATTATGGCGTTTCCCTACGCCACTTTACCTCGAAACGAGTGAAATAAGGATTTGGTTCTGTCATTTTCTCTCCAACCTTCTCTCTCTCTAACTCTCTCGATTTTTTATTTTCTATTTATATACATGGCAACGGCCCTGTTCATTTACGCGCGCTGTGGCTACTCGCCTCGAATTTCTAATCGCAAGCATGGTTCACATCAAGGCCCAATAGCCTCGTCTTCTCATGCTTCATCGTCCTCTTCGCCTTGTTGTTCTTCATCCTCCTCCTCCAACAACGCTTTCACTTTCCCTTCCGGTAATTTCTTTAGGGTTTTTCTAACGAGTGTCGACATTGATAAGGAATGTAAAATAAGAAGTTTTACAATTTACTTTTTAGAAAAATTGATTTTTTTTATTTTTTTAAAATACTGTATTAACTAATTTGATTGCGGTTTTATTGGGATTGAACGTGTTAATGTCTGATAATCAGATCGTTTTGTGTTATAGGTCAATCAAACATCGATCACTGATCATCTTATCATTTTATTCTCTAAACCTCACTAGCATAGAGCTTAGCAATCAAATCAAAACTATAAAAAACGGGGGAAATTCTAATATACTCTGCCAATAATACTCTCAACGGCTGAGATTTGATTTAAAATTTATTAAATAATATTTAAAATTTAATTGGATTGGGTGATTTGTTTCAATGGTTATGCGGTACCACGGGTTATGTTTTTATTGAATTGGGTGTAATACTCTCACAAGACACAAGAATTTCTCCAAAAACTGAATCTGATTCTTTCTTTGTGTTTATTTAATTTACACTTGATGTGATCACACGCATACATTTATGCATTGCAAAAAATGCAGATGATCAGATGCATACTTCGTTACTAAAAATGGAGATGGAAAACTGTCTTCCTATCTATTTATTAATAGTAGACATGTCCTTCTTGAGGGTGAGCCTTGGCACAACAGTAAGGAAGGTTGTTGCCTTGTGACCTGGTAGTCACAGGTTCTAGTTGCGGAAATAGCCTCTCTGATCACTGGGGTAAGATTGCATACGTATGGTGCTCCACAGACCCCATATTGGTGGGAGCCTTGTTCATTGGGCCACACTTTTTATATTTATGTCCTCATTGGCTTGCTTTCTCCACCCTTTCTCTTTGTCACCCTTTTTTCGGTTTTCTTTTTCTAATTTTCCAGGTAAAAGACCTTTGTTGGAATTATAGGGTTTAGGTTGGGAAGAGAGAAAAGAGAGAAAGATGGATGTGAATAATATAGTATACTGAATATATGGTTGATAGATGTGATACGATGCCATAACCTAATACTCCTATTTATACAAATAATTAAGTTAAGTACTAGTAATACTAGTACTAGCTCAAGCTCACTAATACTAAGACTAATAATCTTAATATTCTAACAACCCTATTAATATTGGTGCAATTATAAATAATATGATTATACTTTCTAAAATTTACTTTTAATTTTCATTAAGGATGGTAGATGAACTTTTGCAGGTACAAACAGTGGACAGGGACACCAGGGCCTTAGAGCTCAAGCTATGAATACTATCACTCATGGAAAGTCTATTGCATGCATAGGGAATTCAAACTACCCTGATCATCTCCTCGTTCTTGTTCATGGTATCATGGGCAGGTATATTTATATTGAGAGAATAGAAAGTTGCTTGAATAATTTTGTGTTAATATTTGAGTGAAGCTTATTATGAGCTGTGGGTGAAAAGAGAAATTAATGTGCTTAATGCTTGAACAAGTAGGTACTATATTGAAGTTTGGCTGAAAAGGATTATGGTTTTCATTTGACAATAACTCATTTCATTTTGAAAGTTTTTTTGTTTGCAAACTGCATAGTATTTGTTTTGTTGTAAAAAAAAAAAAGGTTCTTATGTAATTCTCCCATTCCAAAAAGCTATAGATGTCACTTTTTAAAGTGCAATTAGAAAACCCACATTTTTTTATGGCTCAAGGGTTGCAAAAAGTAATATGAAGTAAATTTGTATGAGCAAATAATTCTATGGATAATTTTTTTTTTGCAGCTCCATCAGAATCAACTATTCTCAGGCTCAATGGTGATTTAGGAAAAGCAAGAGGTTATATAGATTATATTTGGCTAGTATTTGGTCTGATTGGGAGGACCGGAGGATAGCTATAGAAAGAAGTATTATTGCATTGAAAGGATATTTCCATAGTTTTTTTGATTCAACAACCTTGGTATCCTTGGAAAGCAAGTATATATCTCAATCAATTGTTTGGCTTAATGCTTTGACATCATTACTGTGTTTAGACTGAGGTTTACTCAGAAGTTTTTTTTGTTATTTTTAGTTTTGCTAAAAAGGATGTACATGTAGTTATTTTGATGGATTTTCTCTTCTATTTGGTAGACATGAGTGGATTTGTTCCTTCTTTTAATCCTTCCAATCATCCTATGTCTAGTTCAAGTAATTAATCAGTTGAGGATCCAGATTATATTAGTATAATAAAAAAGAGTGGAAGAAAAGTCTTTGTTAAGTGGATGTCCTGTTTATGATTAGTTGGTACTCTTTCCAGTTTTCCTGTCAATTATAAATCTGATTCATTCGGTAAGGATAATCAATTTATAATCTCACAATTTAGCAAATGGACGTGAGAAAAGTGCCGTTCATTCATTTACAGTTTTATCTCGTTTTCACTTCAAAATTTGGGGCAATGGATGTCTATCATATATCCACTTCTTTCTGTTGGTCATCCGGTTGTTGTTCTTTAGTTTAGTCTCATACGAAGTTATACTGATGTTTTTACTGATACAGCACAAGTGACTGGACTTATGCAGAAGCAGAGTTGAAAAGGCGCCTTGGAAAAAACTTTTTAATATATGGTAAGTACATCTTTTTTTACTTGTGGTTCTATACGTTATATTATGTTTGAACTTTGAACCATAGTTTTCTTAATTTCTTTAGATTCAATTGTTACTTTCAAGATATGTTTCATTGTGAAATTTCACAATTGTTCTCATGTTTGACTTTGACCACTTTTACGTTATATTTTGTTTGACCTTTGAACCATAGTTTTCTTAGTTTCCTTAGATTAAATTGTTACTTTCGAGATATGTTTCATTGTGAAATTACGCAAATGACTCAGTTTTTATTTGAAGATGATGGATAAGTGTATGTGTGTATATTTTGCATAAAGGTTTAAATATGATTTTGGTCCCTTTAAATATATTAGTTTTTGGTTTTGGTCCCTCAAAAATTTTTGTTACGATTTGTGTCCTATAATTTCATAAGTGAGTGAAATTGGTCTCTACGCTCATTTTAAAAGTGAGTGAAATTAGCTCAATTCAACTCTTTCATATTAAATTTTTCTTCGCCCTTGAAATAAGGGAAGGTATAATATGAGGGGGTTTGAATTGAGCCAATTTCGCTCACTTTTGAAATGAGGACAGGGACCAATTTTATTCACTTTTGAATTTACAAGGACACAAACTGTAACAAAAAATTTTGAGGGACCAAAACCATAAAAAAGTGGTTTAAGTCAAACATGAGAACAATTGTGAATTTTTTTGATTGACTGCCTAATTTATTGGGGGCTACTGACCGAGATACCTTAGCCAACTCAAACGCGATCTACTTATTATACTTGGACAATGCCAGGTTTGAGCTGGCTTGCAAAATCAAATTCTCAATCTTGTGCTGAACCTTTCTCTCTCTCTCTTTTTCCCGAGTTAATGCATGAGAAAGTCTATTTGTATAATTTGGAAAGTAGTCAGCTTAAGCTGTTTAAGATAACAATATTTGTCTTAACGTTGTGTAAAGTTTTCTTTTGCATTGCTTGAGTGCCTCATCCATGGATGTAAAATTATTTCTTGAGCAGAAGTCCTTAAAAATTATTTTGATGTCTGCAGCAAGTTCGTCAAATACTTATACTAAGACATTTACTGGAATTGATGGAGCTGGAAAGCGATTAGCTGATGAAGTGAGTCTTGAGATATATGCAAATTTATGTGTCTAAAGCTTAGTCTTCAAATTTCAGTTCTGGTAGCTTGGAGTTTCTCTTGAATTTTTTCATGTTGTATATTTATTGCCTTTCATAAAAACAGGTCATGCAAGTTGTTAAAAAGACAAAGAACCTGAAAAGAATATCCTTTCTAGCCCATTCTTTAGGAGGCTTGATTGCTAGATATGCAATTGCTGTCCTTTTTTCACCTGATACCTATAATAGGGACCAACCTGGTGATCCAGTGAAGGGCATGACAGAAAATTCTCAAAGAGCGAGCTTTTCAAAAGGAGAGATGATTGCTAGGTTGGAGCCAGTCAGTTTTATCACTTTAGCAACTCCACATCTTGGCGTAAGGGGAAAAGGGCAGGTCTGTTCTGGACAATATAAATTACGGTGCCAATGTTTTCGATATATATAGACTTCTATCTGAAATTCTGAATGATCTATGTCACTGTTGCTTGTGTTGTCTTACTTTTTTTCAACTCGAAGTTGTCTTGGTCCTTTACATTGATGATTCACAGCTTGGCGCTTACTTAATACTAATGTTTTATTTATGATCAATTACTGCTTGTGTATCGCTGATTTGGTTTTGGCTCACTCAACTCAAGAGAGGACTATTTAGCTTACTAGTGCCTTGGGCAGTGTAGCAACTAGTGCATTGAGGGGGCCTATTCCCTCCAAAATACTCATAGGGCTATTCTTATTTTTGTACCTTTCAATCTTCTATATTATCATTTGTATTTTGAAGGTAGAAAGTTAAGTCGCCCTTTTTGCTGCAGTAGCATTTTCTGCTCGTTTGAGTACTGTGGAGTTCTATTAAAATCTAGATGGTTATAACTAATTTATCTGGATATAGTGCTATATGAGGATTTTTTACTTTTCGAAGCCTATAATTTTCTCATTAGTTAGCGTATTATAAATATTACTTACTTTAATATTTGTTTCTGATTCTACTATATCTACCTCTTTCTCTTATTATGTTTTCATTCATTATTTTCTCTCCTTTTTAATATTACTTTAGTTTCTCTATCGTTCGATTTTAATCAAATTCAAGCATTGATATTCAAGACAGCCTCCAGCTCCATTGTTTTTTGAATAACCTGATTCACTCTTTTTCCATTTTAATAATTTTCTTCTTCATTTTGTTTTCCCTTTTATGGACTCTGAGCTGAGATTTGACTGAACTATTCTCTTTTTTTATCAATGGATCTGCAGAAAATCAATTTTTCTTAATTAGTTCTTTCTTTGATTTATGGATGCATGTATTTATATTTTGAAATTCCTTTTTACATAGGCATACAGCCTTTTGAAGAATCTTTAAAATAGAAAGAAGGAAGGGTGGAAAGAGGAGATAATTGAATAGGAGAGAGTGCTAATAGCCTTTGTTCTGTAGTAGTTCCAGTAATGAGAGAAACTTACAATAGGATTTACAGTATCCACAAACAGACTCTAACTTGTAACAACATCTAAATTTAGCCGGAGAAGTCTTACTTTGAAATCATGGAAAATTGGAAATGGTAATTAGAAAATAATGCTAATAAATGACACTTTGAATCAAACAAAACTATGAATGAATTGAATATCCAAACTATCCTTCCTCCAACCCATCGTTTAGATGTCTCATTTGTGCTTTTCATGTGTCTCAATTTATACAGAAAATCTACAGGCCATTAGAGTTGACTGTTTACTATGCATACTTTTCAGCTTCCGTTTCTGTTGGGTGTCCCAATCTTTGAAAAGCTTGCTGCACCGGTGGCTCCATTTTTTGCTGGTCGTACTGGTAGTCAGTTGTTTCTTACTGATGGTAAACCCAACAAACCACCTCTTCTTTTGAGAATGGCTTCTGATAGTGAAGATGGAAAGTTTCTGTAAGTAAAGGAATCTACATGTGCTTACTCTATATTCCTCTTTTTCAGTTAAGTAATCTGGTACTTACAAGATTTAATGTTTTGTAGATCTGCACTTGGAGCATTTAGATGTCGCATTGTTTATGCTAATGTTTCATATGATCGTATCCTCTCAGTATGTTTTTCTATTTTTACAACCTGTTAGGTATATTAATGATAAGCTTTTGGCTCTCTCTTCCTCAATTTTGGTAATTTCTTTTAACTTTATATAGATATGGTTGGATGGCGCACATCCTCTATAAGGAGGGAAACCGAGCTTGGTAAGGTGAAGATGATGATTTCTTCTTTTGGATTATCTCATTTTTTGTTGTTATTGATCTCCAATAACATATGTAAGTTTAATATTTAATGGTTAGATTACAATAAAATAAACATCTAGTAAGATGCTTAGATACATACTTAATATCCTGACTCTGTTTAAGTCTTGCATTTGTAATGTATTTAACTAGTCTTAAATTTATCACTAAAATGCTAAGTTGCAATTTAAATTCTAAATTGCCAATAGGGTAACTTTCATAGGTTTGAAATATTATTAGGATTGAGTTTCAATATAAAATTTTCTTTATGTCACTAAGAAAAATATCAAGAAAGTAATGAAAACAATGGAAGAAAGGAAAGAGATTATTATGAGTTGACTACTTCGTGTGTAGAATATATACTAGATCTATTAAAGAGTATTAAGTTTCCCTCTTTTCTCCCCCACCACCCAGAAATAAGTAGTAAGCCTCTCAGGGAATTGCCCCTTGTATTATATATCAATAAAAAAATTGTTTAAGAATGAAAGTCAAAAGAAATAATATAATGTGTGCTAATAAATAAGAAAGACCCTACCTCTTAGAAAGTCACAAATCAAAGATCCCGATATTAAAGGATCTGTATGCAATCAGAGAAACAAAACCATGGAAATGAGATAAAATAAATATACTTGAAGCTACCACAACAAAGTTTAAGTGGGACATTGTGAAAAAAAAAATGTAAAATTTGAAAGGACTAAGAGAAGTAAGTGTGCCATCCAAATGTGACTACAATTCATTAAGTTTAATTCTTCCAAAAGCACCTATGTACTTTCTCACCTGAAGAACTTCACCAGTTTAATAGTTGAGCGGGGTCTTAGCATTTTCAATTATTAGCATGGTTTTATAATTCTCACTATGTTAACTCAGTTCATTAGTAGCCTAATCTCCATTGTCCCATCATAATTATCATTAGAAATTCCAAGTGGAAGTTCCTATCACTGCAGAGTCACAAGCTGTCAGCATAAGATGAAAGCCTGTATCCAGAAATGCATGTGGTAATGGTTGTAAGTTGTATCTGCATCAGTTGATCAATGTAATGCTGGTGTTCTTGAATGTCTAGAGTAATCCTTTTGAAAAAAATAAGAATAAAAATTAAATGATGGATCAAAGCAATTGACACATTGCAACTAAAATGTTGTGAATGGTGTTGATGGTAGCATCCTAGTTGGTTAGTGTCAGGTTCTGTATTGCAACTTGGAAGGGAAATTATTAAATGTTGAGAAAAGGGGGAAATACTGGCATCCTCGTTATTTAGTGCAGATTCTATATTGAAAACTAGGAAGAGAAATTTTTTGAAAACTAACAAGAGAAATTTTTTAATACAGGAAAAAGGGAAACGCTTGAAATGTGAAAGTTAAGTATGCATATATATTCTTGTTTCTAGAGTATTAACATTTTCTATTATTGTATTGGCAGCCTCCTCGCCAGTCTTTAGATGGATACAAGCATGTGGTTGATGTGGAATACTGCCCCCCGGTTCCTTCTGATGGCCCTCAATTTCCTCCAAAAGCAGTGAAAGCAAAGGAGGCAGCACAAAATGCGCCCAATACCCAGAATACTGTGCAATATCATGAAATTATGGAAGGTAATTATTATTGCCAAGAGTAACAGAAGATGTATCAATTATCTGCTCAGTCACTGTTGTTGTTCCACTAAAGCCACTATTTATCTTTTTAACAGAGGAGATCATACGGGGATTACAGCAGTTGGGATGGAAAAAAGTTGATGTCAGCTTTCACTCAGCATTCTGGCCTTTCTTTGCTCATAACAACATGAATGTACTGCATCCACTAAATGTTGCTATCAGGGATGATGGTATCATTGATACAGAGTTTTTAACTTGAGTACTTATCTGATTTCAGGTGAAAAATGAATGGCTTTACAATGCTGGTGTAGGAGTAATTGCTCACGTGGCTGACAGCTTAAGACAGCAAGAAGCATCATCAATTTTGGCTGCTAGCTTGTAACTAGTGCATGTAATTTCACAATGCCTGAGATATGACTAACTGCACAATAAAATATGGAAAATCATTCTTTTATTCTAATAGCCATTCATATATTTACAACATTTTATCATGAACATACATGTTCATGCAAGCATATAGTAGTTCTTACTTAAAGGTGATTATCATGCAACTTAGTAGAAAGATACTTTGTCATACCAATGAAAAAAAATATGGTTTGAATCTAAGATGACTGGTATAGACACGAATTCTTATTGGCATTTGGAAAAAGGAGTACACATTTTAACTTCTTCATATTTGAGGATAATCTACATGATTTGTTTTGTCCTTGTTATGTATTACAATTGTCATTGACGTGATTAACTTAGGCCGGCCTATGTTGAGCTGTATGTCTCTAGCAATAGTGATGATACTTGGGATGTATTGTTATTAACTGTCTCTGATTTAAACTTTGAGCTGGGACTTGGACTTTTATCAAGGAAAAGAAAATAAAAATGTTCAAATTTGCCTCTTGTTCTTATGTTGGGTCTGATCCAAAACATATACAATTGCTTTTGCTGATATGTACATGTACCACCACTCAAGGAATGGTCTCCGTTTCACATGTTGGAAGTGATGTTCATAACTGACCTAGTGTACTCGTCGGTAGCTAATACTAATTGAGTTTAATGTTACGGTGTCAACTTTCAGCACCCATTGTTTGAGGTAAACGGGAGGTAAAAAGGAAGGCTATTTTGTTCGATCAGATGCTTCCTAGAAGTAATGGCAGTCTCTATTTTGGTGCCTGCTTGGCCATGTTGTGAATCACTTTCAATTAGAAAAGTGTTTTTGTATGTTGAATGTGATAATAATATCAATCAGAATGCTTAAAGTGAGCCCATTTTCATTCTTGAAAAGAATTTTCGGATTTGGATCATATCTAACGATTTTTAAATTTTTAATTTTATTTTCATCAGCCAAACATGTTCATGTTGTTGCTGGTTCATTCCTAACCTGGGCAGCTGCATGGCAATGTTACTCATAAAGTCTACACCTTCATCCCTAAAATTGTATTAGTTGATTAAAGAAAAATAAGTCCATGCCCTCCTTTATTAAATGAAAAAGAAGTTTATTAATACACACTTCATTATCTAAGTTTCTCATTTACATCCAATTATACTTTATTCTTCTTTGATATTTCCTTCTTGACTAGAATTTAAACAATCATCTTATGATGGAAGCAAAGTTACGTTGTCCCTCAAAACGATTTTTTTTTTCTCTTTTAAAGGGAGGGTTCAATCTTGTTACCTGGAAAAAAAAAAAACAGAGTAGACTAATTTGACAAGTGTATCAATTTCTTTTTTCCATGTAGTTAAATTAGTAATTTATTTTATATTTTAGTTGTATTTTTTACTTTTAGTTTTTACTTTTTTATTATAGTTTAATTAAAAATTAATAGTATTAATTTAAATATTTGCAAAAAGAAAAAAATGTTAACATATATCCATAATATAACTCAATAGAAAAAGTTATATGTTAGGACATTTTTAATTTTTCGGCCTAAACTAATATGGGATGTTATTGACGATTCAATCAAATTTGGTTGAATTATTATTCAGCAAAACTTATAATTAGAATGTTACCAAAAAAAAAAAGTTTGAAGTTAGAAAGTTATTTCTGTATAGAAATTAAGCAAAATCAAATATGTACATAATAATCCTTCAAAACATTCATACCAAAACTGCCTCAGTGCATGGGGCTTCAGTCTTCACTCACCCAAAAGGTAATTCATGTTCTTGATTATTTAGATACGCCCGTGGTTTTAAATATTATTACCACCTACTTTTCTAATAAACTAGTTATTTTATTCGTGAGCAGCACAGATTATTTATATTTTATTTATAACTTGTAAAAAAAATTATTTTATTTAATTATTATTTTAAATAAATTAAGTTTTCAAAATATATTTTTAAATTAAAATTTTTAAATGTAAATAAATACAATGTTACAAATAAATTACAATTTTGTTTATATGTTATCACTTTTATTTAGTAATCTTTTTCTTATTAACACATTCACCTTACGCAATTAATATTTTTATTACTTCGAAATTAATAATATTATCAATTGCTTCTCAAAATATATTATCCCTTTAGGGCCTTTAGTGAGGTTACTCCAGGTTAATTATCCTACTCCTACATTTGATTGTTAATGAACGGATGATTCAATGTTCATAAAAATCTACTGTCAAATACCAATCTACTCCTCATTGCATAATTTCTACGTTACATAGTCATCACTTATGACAGTATTCAAAACGAAGAAAAAAAGTCGTCATTCATGACCTTTGTCTCAACGATTGTCCATGTTCTATAGCACCAAAAATTTAAAGCAACCGTGAGTAATCAAAACCTCTAAATTCATACTAGTAATAAATTTATATTTATTGAGTTATTTTCAGTATAAACTTTTTATATATTATTATTTTTAAAAGAGAAACAGTTTGATTTTGATTAAAAATATATGAGAGTTCAAACTCCTTTTAATTTTACTTTTTCAAATTGGAGGTGCAAACATTTTTATAAAATATGATTAAATAATAATGTAAAAAAGTACATTAAAAGTAACTTAAAATTAAACTTTATTTTATCAATGTTCTTTCATGAATTAGTAGAGTTCATTGAATTTGGTTAACATACTAACTAAATTAACTAGACCTTAACCAACCTACACATAAAAATGTGTTGACTGTGGTGATTGGTTTAGTTTTGGTTTAACCCTACTCAACTTGATTTTGTATTAGATTTTGATTTTTTTTTCAACTTATTGAAGTGAATTATATACATATTTTAAAATCTTTTAATGTAAAACAATGTCATATTAAGTTTTTTTTTATATTTTTTATATTTTTAATTTAATATAAGACGTTGTTTTGGTGGAATCTGATTACTCATTGAAGCAAAAGGCATATTGCCAGAAAGTCAATTCGTGAATATTTTTGTACGTAGTCTTTTGTGGAAAGTAATTTCCTTGCATTTTCTCTACCTGTTCACCCTTTTTCTCTAATTTATTTGCTGCCACATCAATTCGTAGGATCAACCCAGCCAGAATACTTTTCTCTCAATTTGACCAACATTTACTTTTCTTCAAATTTAACCTAACTCGACCCTACTGATTACTATAATTTATGAAAAACATATTAAATATCGATCTGTATAGTTCTATTGCAATAACTTCAAAGTTGCCGGATTTGTTAATGGCAATGCACGTGGGTCTTTGCCCTTTGGAGTACGGAATTGGCAACCTCATTTTTAGATTTTATGTAGGGGTGTTCATGCCTATATGTTAGTTCATCCGAATAATTTGGCAAACAATGTGTAACATATTAGAAAAATTGAAGTTTAAATTTAATTTGGTATGATGTGGCCGGTTCCAAAATAAGCTGACTCACTTTGTATTAGATTGATTCATTGGTTTAAATTTTAATTATTTTCATAATTTAATAAGATATACTTAAAATGATATTATTAATTTTTTGCTTAAAAAATTAAAATTTAATTAATAATTAAACTTTTATTTAATTTATTTATCATTAGTCTAATTTTTTTAAAAACAAATCCTAGACTAATAGGTTAGTTTGCCCAACCAGTAACCCGCAAGGGTTGGGCAGGAGTTAGTATTTTTACTAACCCAAAATATATATAGGTCCGACTCAAAAATGACCCTGCCTAATCGAGCCAAGCGACTCATTTTGCTAGTTTTTCATGATTGGTACCGATCTAAAGTTAATTGGGTTAAGTTTGGGTTCTTAAAATTTGACCTAATATGTTTTTGGGTTTGGTTTGAGTTATATTTCGGGTTTACCCAACTTGGTATAACACAATAATTTAAAATTTATATGTTTTTTTTTAAAATTAGTGATAAATTATAAGATTTTTAGACATAAATTAATATTTTTTGTATAATATAATAATATTTTTATATTAATATATTTTGTTTTATAATATTTATTGTAAAATAATCCTTAGTTTTAGTTTCATACTTCTAAAATTTTATGATTTAGATATGCATAACATTTAATATTATATATTTTATATAAATATCGTATCAACTTGATCCCAACCTTGACCATTAGTCAGACCATGACCGAGTTGAGTTCGGATCCAAAAAAATTGACTAATTAACATATTGAGTTAGTTTCGGGTCAAACTTAACTCGTCTCAACCTGCTCGTTTAACACCTCTAATTTTAGATATTGGTGTGTTGTTTCTTTCTCTAATAAAAAAATGTACAGCTAGCACCAAGCACAAAAATAAAAATAAAAATTGTACAGGTTACCTATATGTAGATGCAAAGTTTAATAATGTTACTGTAAATAAAATCATGAAAAAATTATAAAAGATTTTAAATTCTCTTTAAACATCATTAGTTTAATAATTGTCGTAATTATTTAAAAAACTAAAAAGAACATTACATTTAATATTTATACAAATCTAAAAGTTAAATTTTCTAAAATATTTTTGTCTCTCTTTAAGTAATTAAAAAAAAAAAACAATTGTTAACTTCATTCTTCAACAAAATTTATTACATGTTCCTTATTGATAGGCAAATTGTAATCTCATTATAAATCTTCGATGATATTTCTGATTTGTCTTGACTTTAAAATATAGAAGACTTCCCTTCACCCTAATTATTTTTAACAAAAAAATTATTGTATATTTAGATTTGTTTATATTAAGAAAATAAACTTTTCTTTTCAAAATCTCTTCTGATAAAAATTTAATTATAAACTGTTTTATGTATGAAATAAACTAATCAAAATATAAACTTATTATTTAAAGCACAAACAGTGGTTACTTGGCAAATAGCAGGCAAAGGAGTAGTATAAAACCCCACAAAAAAGCATGCAACCCAATATTCAAAAGAAAAAGTAATTACTAATAAGAGTTGAGTGTAATAATAAATAGTTTATATTTTTAAAAGAGAAGATTAAAGTTTAAATTTTAAAAAAATAATTGTTGGGAGAAACTCTTAACGATAATAATGTCTAATGTCTAATGATTTATCTCGTAACAATATTTAAGAATACTTAGAGCATGTTTGGTAGAGCTTTGATTAGCTTTTTTTAACTTTTTTTTGAAAAAAAAAATTATTTCAATAGTGTTATAATATGTTTGATAAAATTAATTTAAACTTTTATATAAAATTTAATGTATTATAATTTTTTTATATAATGCTAAAAATTAAAATTTTTTATTTTAACTTATAGATTATTTTTTATATTTTAATATATAAATATTATTTAATAATATTCTTAGATATTACACAAGTTTAGAATTTTTTTACTAATCTTTCTCAATTCATGTGAGATGATCCATTCCTAACCTATGGTAGGCAATTAAGAACTAATCAATTTCTCTTTTTAACAATCAAACATTTCTTTTCGTGGTGATCTAATAGTAGTTGGAGGCGATTCTAATGATATTCTAGCAAAACGAGATTTTGAGCCAGCAATGGCAAGAAACCGATCTAATTTTATGGAGACAGTGGGGCTGGATCATTATGGGTTTTTTAGTTACGTATTCACTTGGAGATATATTTGGAATAAATAATGGTAGATTAATTAATGCAAAAGCGCCTCAATAGCTTTCTTGCTTCTTAAACTTGGTGGGCCCGGTTTGATCAGTTTTCAGTCTCTTATCTTGAAAGTATTGTGGGCTTATATCACAAACCGTTGTTTCTAAGTACTAAGCCCAAATTCCAAAACCAAACGGAAGATTTGTCGTTAATAAATTATGAATTATTTCATTGGTTATTAATTATTTTTAAATATTTATTATAAATTAAGCGTTCAATTAATATTTGATAATTCACCTTAAATGTCAAATCTGTTAGGTATTATATAGAAATTATCATAATGTGATACATGCATTAATTAAAACACAAGCTTTTTTTGCTTTCTTCTTTCTGTAAATGTGAACTATGTAGAAATTATCATGGAGTGTAAAACCTGAATACATACATGTTCTTTTGCAAATTAATATCGATACTTATGATGGAACACAATAATTGAGTACTAAGTATTTTAACACACTTTTTTTATTTTTTTCTTACGAGGCTTTGAGTATAAGACTAATCATTAAGGTTGTGTTTTTATAAGTTCTTTTTCTTATATTCAAACTCGTGATATTAATTGCAAAAACTCCTCAATTGATCTCAAATGTGCTTGTAATTTTAAATTTACATATGTGGAAGCAAGTAGATAAATTTATAGAAGATGTATTAACCATCTTATTAAATGGAGTCAATAAAGAATTAAAAATTAAATATATCTAATGTTAAGAAAGAGAGGTAGTAGTGATCAAGAGATTGACATTCCTTAAATTTAAATTTTATTTGCAATTTTCTTATATTAGAGGATGTAAGTTGGCTTAAATATATTTTTTATCGATGTAAATATAATACTATATTTGGATTTAGTTATTGGCTTTTAAAAATATTGAGACGAGTTTTTCTAAAAGTTTTTCCCTACTCTAATGATCCATCTATTAGATTTGTGTTTAAGAGAATTGTTATTTGTCTAGGTAGTGTCGTCAAAATTTGTGGAATACTGTCAAAATTTGTAAAGTCTTGTTTAGGAAAAATATTTATATATATACAATGGAAGTGAAACTTTCACAGGTTTTGTAAACCGTCTATATTTTATTTTTAATATAATAGTTTGTATAGTTATACGGTGTCATGTGTTGCATTTTTATTAGAGTAATGTAATATTCTTAGATATTACACAAAATTTTTTCAATGTTTAGAGTTTTTTATTTATTTATCTTTCTCAACTCATGTGAAAAGATCCATTCCTAAGTTATGGTAGGCAATTAAGAACTAATCAATTTCTCTTTTTAACAATCAAACATTTCTTCTCATGGTGATCTAGTGGTGGTTGGAGGTGATTCTAATGATAGTATGATGAGATTTTGAGCCAGCAATGGCAAAAAATGAGTAAACATTCACTTTAATCCCTAAAATTATATCATTTAAATTTGATGGAGATGCACACGCATCGCCAACTTGAATGCTAATTTATATTTATCTTTGATTTTAAAAAATTAATATAAAAAATTGACTTAATCCCTAAAACCTCAAAACGCGTCATGTTAAGTGTCACACACCACATTAGTTACCGCTTTTGAGGGGATTTCAAAAATTTGATGGAGATGCTTTACTCATTTATCGTGTTTTGATTGCGCATGTTCAACGCCAACTTGAACGCTAATGTGATTTTTAACCTAGTCCAAAATGACGTAGTTTCGGATTTAACATTCACTTTAGTCCCTAAAGTTTCATGCACCGGTCATATTAGTCTTTGAATATAAAAAATTGACAACTTAATCCTTAAAAACCTCAAAATGTCAGTCATGTTAATCTCTGCGTCTTTTGTCGTCAGTTAAACTTGATAAATACATATACGTGCATGTTAAGTGTCAAGTTGGATGCTGATATGACTTTTTATCTGGTCCAAAACGATGTAATTTTGTTTGTGCTTAAATAAACAAAGGTCTCAATCCTAAAACGAGGTCGTTTGAGCCCAAAATTCTTAAAGCTAAATGATTTTGTTATTGTCAAGTTCCTAGGCTAGCTAACTTCGACTTGATTTAAGGATCCTCTCACCGTTTTTATTAGAGGTTGAGGGGTCTTACCCATCTCCTTAGGTTGGCTTTTCACCTCCATTAGTAGTGCAATCACTTCCTTCATGGTAAGGTGCTCTGCTAGGGAAAAGTTCACACAAAACATAGTAATTCTAAATATTTGAAGCATTTATTGCACCATTTGATTTGGTAGACCTTGAAGCTTTGTATCTAATATTGATACAATTGGTTCAAAGCTTCCCATCTGCCTCTTCACCCACTCAACTATGTGTTGTCCACCTCCAACATGGGATTCAATAACACTATGATCACTTAGTATTTCTAGCAAAACCGCTCCATAACTATACATATCACTCTTTTAAAAGGGATTTGATAGAACTAATTTTCAAATTAAAACTTCAGAAGTCTAGATCTATGGATAAGTTACACTTTTATCATTGTCAATAAAGATGGATCATTCAAATAATTAAATTTTCTTTCAAGATGCTTCATCTAGTAAATTTGTCAACTTCATATATATTTAAATAGAAAGCACATCTTTAGTTCACAAACATTTTCTCTTTTTGTAAGTCAAATCAAGGATTATTGCAAACTCTGATTTTGTGCTATCATATATAGCCATTCCATAATATTATTCCTTAATCACCTTAAATTTTGAGGACCAGTTTTTTCCAACAGGATATATTGAAGTTAAATATCATATAATTGACATAATACAAAGAAAAGGAAGTTGTAGTCATTTTAGTCACATATCAACTGTGTTAATAAATTTAATTTCATTTTTTTATAAAGCAATATTAGACATAAAGAAGAAAATAAATACAATGAAAAAGGAGGATAAAAAAATCCTCCATAGAGGAGGCACAAAAGATAAATATAAAAAAGAGAGACAAACATGTTTAAACAACAAAGGTCTCCAATCCATTTGTATATCTGCTACGACTCTCCCTTAAAGAGATTGTGTGATGGGCACCAAAAAGATTATCCCAAAACAGAGTTGTTAGCTGAGAAAAAACTTTTTAAAAAATACAAGTATTTTCTCAAACCAAAGAAAATCATATATAGCAAATTGTCATAGAACATTTCCTTCCTTTATCCAATCAAAACCAGTGAAGTTAATCATAAGAAACTGAGACAGAATAAGAGAGTAAAGATAACATTCTACAAACAGACCAAACAAATTATTCCATGTGAACCTAGTAGTGGAACAGTGAAAAATGGTAAGCAACTATTTCAAAGCTAAAGCAACACATGACATACATTAAGAGAGAAAAATTTGTAAGGTCTAACTTAGCACTTAATGTGTCACGTGTGTATGTCCGTCAAGTTTAACTAACGACAAAAGATACGGAGACTTACGTGATTGACGCTTTGAGATTTTAGTAATTAAGTTATCCATTGTTTAAATTTAAGGACTAATGTGATTGATACATGAAACTTTAGGGACTAAAATGAAGGTTTACTTTGAAACTACGTCATTTTGGATTAGGTAAAAAACTACATCAGCATCTAAGTTGGCATTAAATGTACCACATGTGCATCTTTATCAAGTTTAATTGACGGCAACTAATATAGGGACTAACTTAATCGATGTTTTGAGATTTCAAAAATTAAGTTATCAATTTTTTAAAATTAAAAATGAATCCGACTGAATTCAGAGACTAAAATGAAGGGCAAGAAACCTATCTAATTTTATGGAGAGAGTGGGGCTGGATCATTATAGGTTTACTAGTTATGTATTCATTTGGAGATAGAATTTGAATAAATAATGGTAGATTAATCAATGCAAAAGCACCTCAAAAGCTTTCTTGCTTCTTATACCTGACCGGCCCAGTTTGATCAGTTTTCAGTCTCTTATCTTGAAAGAATTGTGGTCTTATATCCCAAACCTTTGTTTCTGAGTACCAAGCCCAAGACTCCAAAACCAAAGAGAAGATTTGTCTTTGATAACAGATGCGCTTCAAATTTTGAAGCGAAGAAGTTGTTCCATCACCATGGCGTAAAGGGCGTGGGGGAAAGGTTCAAAGCTTTTCAAGTGACATCCAAGCAAAAAAAAACACCTCATGAAACAAGCATCACGATCATATAAAAAATTGTTCAAAACAACAATAAAATCAGATTAATTATAAATTATATGCTATTTTTTTCTATTATAATAATTGTTATTAGCTGGACTTATATTATTTATTATATTTATAAAATAAATTTAATGAGATGTTATTAGCATAGTTAATATATTATTATCATTTATTTCATTTTATTTAAATACTTTATTTTCATTAAAAACTCTTTTTTTTTACTTCTTTTCTTTAACAAAATCCTTTTAAAAAAAAGGCTACCAATCCCATTGGTCCCGTGACGCACCATCACAGATTCACACGCTCACTGCGTCTCTCTTCTCTTCTGTGTGTTGCGTTGCGTGTCGTCTATTGCCTAATGATGTCGTTTACATCATCAGAGTTTATATCGCATACACAATCGCCTTCTTCCCACGATTGGAGAAAACAATCAGCAATTAAAGACTTCTGAGTCCCTATAAACTACACACTGCAAACACAGAGAGAGAGATAGAGAAGGACATGGGCAGTGGTGTAAGTTGGTCAAGAAGATAACAACGATTATGGCGTTTACCTACGCCACTTTGCCTTGAAACGAGTGAAATAACGATTTGGTTCTGTCATTTTCTCTCCAACCTTCTCTCTCTCTAACTCTCTCTATTTTTGATTTTCTATTTATATACATACATGGCAACTGCCCCGTTCATTCACGCCCGCTGTGGCTACTCACCTCGAATTTCTAATCGCAAGCATGGTTCACATCAAGGCCCAATAGCCTCGTCTTCTCATGCTTCATCGTCCTCTTCGCCTTGTTCTTCTTCATCCTCCTCCTCCAACAACGCTTTCACTTTCCCTTCCGGTAATTTCTTTAGGGTTTTTCCAACGAGTGTCGACATTGATAAGGAATGTAAAATAAGAAGTTTTGCAATTTACTTTTTAGAAAAATTGATTTTTTTTTAAAATACTGTATTAACCAATTTGATTGCGGTTTTATTGGGATTGACCGTGTTAATGTCTGATAATCAGATCGTTTTGTGTTATAGGCCAATCAAACATCGATCACTGATCATCTTCTCATTTTATTCTCTAAACCTCACTAGCATAGAGCTTAGCAATCAAATCAAAACTATAAAAAACGGGAGAAATTCTAATATCCTCTGCCAATAATACTCTCAACGGCTGAGATTTGATTTAAAATTTATTAAATAATATTTTAAATTTAATTGGATTGGGTGATGTGTTTCAATGGTTATGCAGTACCACGGTTATGTTTTTATTGAATTGGGTGTAATACTCTCATAAGACACAAGAATTTCTCCAAAAACTGAATCTGATTCTTTCTTTGTGTTTATTTAATTTACACTTGATGTGATCACACGCATACATTTATGCATTACAAAAAATGTAGATGATCAGATGCATACTTCGTTACTAAAAATGGAGATGGAAAACTGTCTTCCTATCTATTTATTAATAGTAGATATGTCCTCCTTGAGGGTGAGCCTTGGCACAACAGTAAGGAAGGTTGTTGCCTTGTGACCTGGTAGTCACAGGTTCTAGTTTTGGAAATAGCCTCTCTGATCACAGGGGTAAGATCGCATACATGTGGTGCTCCACAGACCCCATATTGGTGGGAGCCTTGTTCATTGGGCGACACTTTTTATATTTATGTCTTCATTGGCTTGCTTTCTCCACCCTTTCTCTTTGTCACTCCTTTTTCGGTTTTCTTTTTCTAATTTTCCAGGTAAAAGACCTTTGTTGGAATTATAGGGTTTAGGTTGGGAAGAGAGAAAAGAGAGAAAGATGGCTGTGAATAATATATTATACTGAATATATGTTTGATAGATTTGATACGATGCCATAACCTAATACTCCTATTTATACTAATAATTAAGTCAAGTATTAGTAATACTAGTACTACTAGTACTAGCTCAAGCACACTAATACTAAGGCTAATAACTTTAATATTCTAACAACCCTATTAATATTGGTGCAAGTATAAATAATATGATTATACTTTCCAAAATTTACTTTTAATTTTCATTAAGGATGGTAGATGAACTTTTGCAGGTACAAACAGTGGACAGGGACACTAGGGCCTTAGAGCTCAAGCTATGAGTACTATCACTCATGGAAAGTCTATTGCTAGCATAGGGAATTTGAACGACCCTGATCATCTCCTCGTTCTTGTTCATGGTATCTTGGCTAGGTATATTTATATTGAGAGAATAGAAAGTTGCTTGAATAATTTTGTGTCAATATTTGAGTGAAGATTATTATGAGCTGTGGGTGAAAAGATTATGGTTTTCATTTGACAATAACTCATTTCATTTTGAAAGTTTTTTTGTTTGCTAACTGCATAGTATTTGTTTTGTTGTAAAAAAAAAAAAAGAGTTCGTATGTAATTCTCCCATTCCAAAAAGCTATAGATGTCACTTTTTAAAGTGCAATTAGAAAACCCTCATTTTTTTTATGGCTCAAGGGTTGCAAAAAGTAATATGAAGTAAATTTGTATGAAGAAATAATTCTATGGATAAATTATTTTTGCAGCTCCATCAGAATCAACTATTCTCAGGCTCAATGGTGATTTAGGAAAAGCAAGAGGTTATATAGGTTATACTTGGCTAGTATTTGATCTGATCGGGAGGATAGCTATATAAAGAAGTATTATTGCATTGAAAGGATATTTCCATAGTTTTTGTGATTCACCAACCTTGGTATCCTTGGAAAGCACTCAATCAATTGTTTGGCTTAATGCTTTGACATCATTACTGCGTTTAGACTGAGGTTTTACTCAAAAGTTTTTTTTGTTATTTTTAGTTTTGCTAAAAAGGATGCACATGTAGGTATTTTGATGGATTTTCTTTTCTATTTGGTAGACATGAGTGGATTTGTTCCTCCTTTAATCCTTCCTATCATCCTATGTCTAGTTCAAGTAATTAATCAGTTGAGGATCCAGAGTATATTAGTATAATACTAAACGCTGGAAGAAAAGTCTTTGTTAAGGGGATGTCCTGTTTATGATTAGTTGTTGTTCTTTCCAGTTTTCCTGTCAATTATAAATCTGATTCATTTGGTAAGGATAATCAATTTATAATCTCACAATTTAGCAAATGGACGTGAGAAAAGTGCCTTTCATTCATTTACAGTTTTATCTCGTTTTCACTTCAAAATTTGGGGCAAGTCTATCATATATCCACTTCTTTCTGTTGGTCATTTGGTTGTTCTTTAGTTTAGCCTCATACAAAGTTGTACTGATGTTTTTACTGATACAGCACAAGTGACTGGACTTATGCAGAAGCAGAGTTGAAAAGGTGCCTTGGAAAAAACTTTTTAATATATGGTAAGCACATCTTTTTTTACTTGTGGTTCTATACGTTATATTATGTTTGAACTTTGAAGCATAATTTTCTTAATTTCTTTAGATTAAATTGTTACTTTCAAGATATGTTTCATTGTGAAATTTCACAATTGTTCTTATGTTTGACTTTGACCACTTTTACGTTATATTTTGTTTGACCTTTGAACCATGGTTTTCTTAGTTTCTTTGGATTAAATTGTTATTTTCGAGATATGTTTCATTGTGAAATTACACAAATGACTCAGGTTTTATTTGAAGATGATGGATAAGTGTATGTGTGTGTATATTTTGCATAAAGGCTTAAATATGTTTTTGGTCCCTCTAAATATATTAGTTTTTTGTTTTGATTCCCCAAATTTTTTTGTTACAGTTTGTGTCTCTATAATTTCAAAAGTGAGTGAAATTAGCTCAATTTAACCCTCATATATTAAATTTTTCGTCGCCCTTGAAATAAGGAAAGGTTTAATATGAGGGGGTTGAATTGAGCTAATTTTGCTCACTTTTGAAATGAGGACTGAGACCAATTTTACTCACTTTTGAAATTACAAGGACACAAACTGTAACAAAAATTTTTGAGACCAAAACCATAAAAAGGTGGTTAAAGTCAAACATGAGAACAATTGTGAAATTTTGTGATTGACTGCCTAATTTATTGGGGGCTGCTGACCAAGATACCTTAGCCAACTTCCAGGTTTGAGCTGGCTTGCAAAATCAAATTCTCAATCTTGTGCTGAACCTTTCTCTCTATCTTTTTCCCAAGTTAATACTGAGAAAGTCTAGTTGTACAATTTGGAAAGTAGTAAGCTTAAGCTGTTTAAGATAACAATATTTGTCTTAATGTTGTGTACACTTTTCTTTTGCATTGCTTGAGTGCCTCATCCATGGATGTAAAATTATTTCTTCAGCAGAAGTCCTTAAAAATTATTTTGATGTCTGCAGCAAGTTCGTCAAATACTTATACCAAGACATTTACTGGGATTGATGGGGCTGGAAAGCGATTAGCTGATGAAGTGAGTCTTGAGTTATATGCAAATTTATGTGTCTAAAGTCTAATCTTCAAATTTCAGTTCTGATTGCTTGGAGTTTCTCTTGAATTTTTTCATGTTGTATATTTATTGCCTTTCATAAAAACAGGTCATGCAAGTTGTTAAAAAGACAAAGAGCCTGAAAAGAATATCCTTTCTAGCCCATTCTTTAGGAGGCTTGATTGCTAGATATGCAATTACTGTCCTTTATTCACCTGATACCTATAATAGGGACCAACCTGGTGATCCAGCGAACAGCATGACAGAAAATTCTCAAAGAATGAGCTTTTCAAAAGGAGGGATGATTGCTAGGTTGGAGCCAGTCAGTTTTATCACTTTAGCAACTCCACATCTTGGCTTAAGGGGAAAAGGGCAGGTCTGTTCTGGACAATATAAATTATGGTGCCAATGTTTTCGATATATATAGACTTCTATCTGAAATTCTGAATGATCTATGTCACTGTTGCTTGTGTTGTCTAACTTTTTTTCAACTTGAAATTGTCTTGGTCCTTTACATTGATGATTCACAGCTTGGCACTTACTTAATACTAATGTTTTATTTATGATCAATTACTGCTTATGTATTGCTGGTTTGGTTTTGGCTCCCTCTACTCAAGAGAGTACTCTTTAGCTTACTAGTGCCTTGGGCAGTGTAGCAACTAGTGCTTTGAGGGGGCCTATTCCCTCCAAAATACTCATAGGGCTATTCTTATTTCTGTACCTTTCAATCATCTATATTATCATTTGTAATTTGAAGGTAGAATTAAGTTAAGTCGCCCTTTTTGCTGCAGTAGCATTTTCTGCTCATTTGGGTACCGTGGAGTTCTACTAAAATCTAGATGGTTATAACTAATTTATCTGGATATAGTGCTATATGAGGATTTTTTACTTAACGAAGCCTATAATTTTCTCATTAGTTAGCGTATTATAAATATTACTTACTCTAATATGTGTTTCTGATTCTACTATATCTACCTCTTTCACTTATTATGTTTTCATTCATTATTTTCTCTCCTTTTTAATATTACTTTAGTTTCTCTATCGTACGGTTTTAATCAAATTCAAGCATTCATATTCAAGACAGCCTCCAGCTCCATTGTTTTTTGAATGACCTGATTCACTCTTTTTCCATTTTAATAATTTTCTTCTTCATTTTGTTTTCCCTTTTATTGACTCTGAGCTGAGATTTGACTGAACTATTCTTTTTTTTTATCAGTGGATCTGCAGAAAATCAATTTTTCTTCATTTGTTCTTTCTTTGATTTATGGATGCTTGTATTTATATTTTGAAATTCTTTTTTACTTAGGCATACAGCCTTTTGAAGAATCTTTCAAATGAAAAAAGGAAGGGTGGAAGGGTGGAAAGAGGAGATAATTGAATAGGAGAGAGTGCTAAAAGCCTTTGTTCAGTAGTAGTTCCAGTAATGAGAGAAACGTACAATAGGATTTACAGTATCCACAAACAGACCCTAACTTGTAACATCTAAATTTAGCTGGAGAATTCTTATTTTGAAATCATGGAAAATTGGAAATGGTAATTAGAAAATAATGCTAATAAATGACACTCTGAATCAAACAAAACTATGAATGAATTGAAAATCCAAACCATCCTTCCTCCATCCCATCGTTTAGATGTCTCATCTGTGCTCTTCATGTGTCTCAATTTATACAGAAAATCTACAGGCCATAAGAGTTTTGACTGTTTACTATGCGTACTTTTCAGCTTCCGTTTCTGTTGGGTGTCCCAATCTTAGAAAAGCTTGCTGCACCGATGGCTCCTTTTTTTGTTGGTCGTACTGGTAGTCAGTTGTTTCTTACTGATGGTAAACCCAACAAACCACCTCTTCTTTTGAGAATGGCTTCTGATTGTGAAGATGGAAAGTTTGTGTAAGTAAAGGAATCTACATGTGCTTACTCTATATTCCTCTTTTTCAGTTAAGTAATCTGGTACTTACAAGATTTAATCTTTTGTAGATCTGCACTTGGAGCATTTAGATGTCGCATTGTTTATGCTAATGTTTCATATGATCGTATCCTCTCAGTATGTTTTTCTATTTTTACAACCTGTTAGGTATATTAATGATAAGCTTTTGGCTCTCTCTTCCTCAATTTAGGTAATTTCTTTAACTTAATATAGATATGGTTGGATGGCGCACATCCTCTATAAGGAGGGAAGCCGAGCTCAGTAAGGTGAAGATGATGATGTCTTCTTTTCGATTATCTCATTTTTTGTTGTTATTGATCTCCAATATTTAACATATGTAAGTTTAATATTTAATGCTTAGATTACAATAAAATAAACATCTAGTAAGATGCTTAGATTCATACTTAATATCCTGACTCTGTTTAAGTCTTGCATTTGTAATGCTAAGTTGCAATTTAAATTCTACAATTGCCAATAGGATAACTTTCATAGGTTTGAAATATTATTAGGATTGAGTTTCAATATAAAATTTTGTTTTTGTCATCAAGAAAAATATCAAGAAAGTAATGAAAACAATGGAAGAAAGGAAAGTGATTATTATGAGTTAACTACTTCATGTATACTATTGAAAGAGAGAAAAGAGAGAGACATATGAAGAAACCGTGTGTCTCAACTACACAACGGAGACTGAATATATACTCAATAAGTAATAACTAATTACACAATTTACATGATGCGACTAACAGGTTACTACTAATTACACCTAATTACATATGTTTCCAACACTCCCCTCAAGTTGGAGCGATATAAATCATATACACCAAATTCTTACACAAATAACTTATTCGTGGACCTCTCGTGACTTGGTGAAGACATCTATTGATCATTTGAGTTGACAAAGTTTGTGGTGATGTCTCCTGATAGAATCTTTTCCCTGATGAAATGATAATCAACCTCAATATATTTGGTTCTTTCATGAAACACTGGATTGAAAGCTATATGCAAAGTAGCTTGATTGTCACATATTAGTGTCATTTTCATAACCTCACCAAATTAAAGTTCTTTGAGGAGTTGTTTCAACCAAATGAGTTCACAAGTAATGACCGAGGCCATAATTTCAGATTCTCGCTTTCAAGACTAAATCTTGTAACTACATTTTGCTTCTTACTTTTCCAAGAAACTAGGTTGCCTCCAATGAGTACACAATACCCAGAAGTTGATCATCTGTCAATAGGAAAACCTCGCCTACCAAGATCTCGAGTATCCAACGACCCGAGTATGTCCCTTATCTTCATAGATGAGCGCCTTTTCCAGAGCTGCTTTAATATACTTTAGGATGCGAATCACCGCATCCCAATGTGCATCACAAGGTGAATTTAGAAACCGACTTACCACACTAACCGCAAAGGAGATGTCGTGACGAGAATAACGGTGAGTAGTTCGCTTTTCCAACTAACCTTCGTATCTTCCTGGATCCGAGAATAGCTCTCTCTTGATTTAGTAAAAGTTTAGCATTCGATCCATAGGGTGTCGACAGGCTTTGCATTCAACAGACACTGCTTTCCTCAAGAATGTCCATGGCATACTTCTTCTCGCGTGAAATTACTATACCATCATTGGATCGCTGCACCTCTATTCCCAAGAAGTATCGAAGCTTTGCAAGATCTTTGGTCTGAAAGTGATGACCAAGATATTGTTTTACCTGAATTATGCCATGGTGATCACTGCCACATAACAATGTCGTCGACATATACAATCAAATAAATACACTCTTGAGTGAATGACGATAGAAGACAGAGTGGTCACCTCATGCGTGTTATACCAAAATCGCTATTTGAACTACAAGATAAATCGGCCAAACCAAGCCCTAGGAGATCTGTTTAAGGCCATACAAAGATTTGTGAAGATGACAAACTAGTCCGTAGAAGATTCCCCCGAAGAACAAACCCCTGGTGGTTGCTCCATGTAAACCTCTTCTTCTTCTAGATCACCATGGAGAAAAGTATTTTTGATGTCCAACTGATGAAGGGCCAGTGGCAAATAGCACCATTGACGAAAAAAAGTCTAACCCAAGCCATCTTCGCCACAGGCGAGAAAGTATCCCCATAATCCAAGCCAAAATCTGGGATATCCTTTGGCCACCGACGAGCCTTGAGGTGATCAATCTTGCCATCAGGGCCAACCTTGACGGTATAAATCCACCGACAGCCTACCAAAGACTTTCCGGGAGGAAGAGGAACAAGTTCCCAAGTACTTCATCGCTCAAGGGCACACATCTCATCGATCATAGCTTGTCTCCACCCAGGATGAGATAAAGCGTCACCCGGAGAGTTACGAATGTAGACACGAAAGACAAGGAAGAAAGACAAAGCATAATGCGAAGAAGATAGCGATGATAACTCAAATTAACATAATGAGGAGAAGGGTTACGAGTAGGCAGTATCGTATACCTTTTCGGAGAGCAATGGGAGGGTCAGGAGGCAGTGCCGGAGCTGGTAAAGGAAGTGGTACCGGAGGAGAGTCCACATTGACCTCTGCAACTTCTGGTGGAGTGTGTGGTGGCCGACGATGATAGACCTGTAAGGGACGAATAGTAGTGGTGGTGTGCTCAATAGGGGTCGAGGTGCAAGCAGACTCAACAGAGATAAGAGGAAGAGGGACGGGTAAGACCTCGTAGATAGGCTCAAGAGTCGATGAAGGAGACTGGAAGAAAGGAACAGACTCAAAGAAGGTAACATCAGTCGAGATGAGGTAACGTCGGAGATCAGGGGAAAAACAACGATAACCTTTTTGGGACCAATGGTAACTAAGAAAAACACACTTAATAGATCGGGCAGAAAGTTTATCAAGACCAAGAGTGAGATTATGAACAAAACAAGTAGACCCAAATATACGAGGTAGTAGGGAATGCAGAGGTTGATGGGGATATAAAATAGAGTAAGGGACCTCGTGATCAAGTGATGGGATATAATTATATTTAAAAGTTTCAAACCTAAGTGTAGGTTGTCTCAAGTAATAAATTCTCGGGGTTCCGAGGTCGATTCACAGGAAATTGATGAAGGAAAACTAATTAATTGAGGTAAAGAGAAGATGTGTCACAAGATTAAATGTGATATAAATTGTTCACAAATGAAAAGGATTTGCTTCGTTAGGAGATCCACTCTTGGTAATAAATTAAAAATAAGATTATTTCGTTTTATAACTCAATTGAAATCAAATGCATAATGAAGATTCCAATCTAAGATTTAACATTTAAAGTTCAATCATGTAATCATATTATGGTTCCATAATTATCTACTAATACTTTTGTAAATCGTCAAAAGCATCCAATGTCCAATCATTGTCTACAATGGATCAAGATATTCATTATACAAGAAGAGTTTAAATTAATTAGAAACAACATACAACACATATTATATTTGCTTAATAATATATCATTTAAGACAAGAAAAAATTAATCTAACCTTAATTTATTACCAAGAGCTTCACATTTTTACTCAAACAAGATGAAGATTAGTTACACATGAGAAAAAAAAAAGAAAAGAAAAAGAAAAAGAAAAAGAAAAAGGAAAAGGAAAAGGAGAACAACAGAACGGAAATTCTCTCTTCCGAACGCTTGAACGCCCCTCCTTCAGAATTTGATTGCCTATTTATAGGCAAATTTGCTACAGGAGCTACATCTTCTGATGATCTTCTGATGACGCTACGTGATCGATTACGCGATGCTTCTGAAGTGATGCTACTGATGACGATTTGTTGACATCATCCATGACATCATCCATCAAGTTTTTTTTTTTATAAATCTTCTATGCAATCACCTCCATTCTTCGATCATTTGCATTTACCTAACAAAAATACATAGAAACACATAATTATAACACAATTTAAAATACTAAAACTATAACAAAACTCAAGAACAAACTCAATTAAAAAGATTAAAAAGAATGAAATACACACACAATGAACCATAAAAATTATAAGTTTTGCAGGTTCATCACACCCCCACACTTGAGCTTTTGCACTCTTTACAAAATATATAAGACCAAAACTAGAAATGACACTGAACTAAAAAAACTAAAAACTTTAAAAGATTTAATGAAACAAGAAGAAAACTAGTCGTTCAAGGAACAAAGCATATTTTTTTATATATATTCTTCACATCTCAAACCATCAAGTAGAACTTGATTAAAAAGAATCTAATCAAGAATGAAAGATCTTCACAAGATTCACTCTCAATCCCTCTAGTGTTTAAAATGGTAGATATTTCACTCAATTCAACTCATGTGAAAAATTGCATTTATCATAAGAAACTTTATCTTCTACTTCTCCACTACTTCGGATCACATGCACACAAAAAATCAAGAGGACTTTATTCAGGTTATAACGGTGGTAAAGAAAAGGATAATATGGATATAAGAAAAATACCAAAGAGAATAAAAAAATTTATTACATGCAGTTAGAGTGGAAAAGATATTTGAGAACATTCATCAATAATGACAATGACCATTATTTGACTAATGTTTTGTTGAAGATCGATCCAAATTGATGAGTTGAATTCATTGTTAAGCATAAACCTTCTCCTTCTCTTCCTTTTGTTTCAAAGCAATCTTTATTCTGATATGGATATGTCGCATAACAGATCGATGGTCAAAATTTTTTTTTCTTTTCTTTTCTTTTCTTTTTCTTTTTTTTTTTTTTTTCCCTTTTTTTTTTCTTTTTCCTTTTTTTTTTACACACACACACCTCCACACTTGTTTAAGAACAAAGTCAATCTTTCTCTTATTCCCTAAGGTCAGTTAAAAACATGTTTTTTTTTTTTTTTAAGGTACGTAATGAAATTAAAAACAAGAATCGACCAAATAAGTTCTCAAAGGGTTATACAGGAAAAATATACTGAGGATGGTATTTGGTCAAAAAGTAGCTATTTTAAAATCGCCTCAATCATATTTATGTATTTGTGAAAATGTAGCGCCAAAAGAATCAAAGTTGTTAGTTTCAGAAAGAATGATTTCACGATGTGAAAATCACACAAAGAAAGAAGAGAATGAATACAAATGTTCAATCCATTCATCAATAAAATTTCAAAATCTCACAAGAGCGTGTTTCTATCATTCTTAATTCACCAATTCAACATTCAAATCCAAGCGTGTGATTTTTAAGAAAGAAGAAAATTTATCTATGACCCAAGATATGCTTTTTTTACTTTTAAAACCATTTTTTTTTCAACTATGATCGTCTTGTCAAGAGTAAAATTACCTTAAGGGCAAAATTTACTCCTTACTCTACCATCCTTAATTGGTTTTGTTGTAGGTTTCGACGGTCATCTCACTAAACATACTTTCTTCAACTAAAATGCGTCTTCGGAGTAAAATTACTCCTTACTCTGTCAATATTCATTGGTTTAGCAAGTTCATGAAAATCATATCATACTTCCCTACTTTTTTTTTAACTATTTAACTATCCTTATCCTTTCCCCCAACTAGATCACAACATTGTCCGCAATGTTAAAATATAGATAAGTAAAGGATAGAAGATATTACCTGCTGGAGAAATCTGACACAAATTTAAACAGAAACAGTATGATAAATAAAATCAAACCCATTAAAGGTGAAGTGTCAAATCTGGCTTTTTTTTTCTTTCTTTCTCAAGCTTTCCTGATGACCAATCTATCTATCCAAAGGACTTTATCGTGTTCATAAACAAAAGCTTCTAATTTATCAATCAATTTCATCAATAATGGAGAGAGATAAGAAGTTTTCTTGTCGAAGGAGTGATAAATTTTTGTTCCACGAAGGGATCGAGAAAAAAATAACAAAAGATCAAAAAAATTATTAACATTCAACAAACCAACGGGGTTTATGGTGGATGTTCGATTACTACAAGAGATAATTTGAAATTTTTTTCCAAAGTACCAAAACCACCCCAGTAAGGCGATAAATGCATCGAGTTGTCAAGATTTGTTTCATTCGTCCACGCATAGATATTAATTCTTATTTTTTCCAACTTTGCCAACGATGTTATTTTTGAGCTAAAGGTCTGGAATTACACTTAAAACCTGACCGCATGCTTACAAATGCAGAGAGTGATATATTTCCATTAACCCACGACAACCACCCCTATATACAACTGACTGAATATTCCTCGCGGCCAGTTGTGTTTCGACCAAGAAATGCTACATTTACAAACTCTAAACCCTTCCCATAACTTAACTCACAAAAATGGAGACATTTTTAATATTACGAACGGAGGTTATAATTTCACCTTCCCTTAGAATGATTATGAGTTGGAGGAAAGTGAAGAGAATGGAGTGTTTAAATAGGAAAAAGAAGGGAAAAAGTAATCATAACACCTATATGGGTAGGTTGGCACATTGTCAGAAAAGTTTGAAAGTAAGAAACACGAAATCTTTTTTTTTTCACTGTTTTTGTTTTTGTTTTTGTTTTTTGTTTTTTTTTTGTTTTTAAACTTTTTTTTTTAACTTCAAGAAAATCATCAAGGTAAAGAAGTCTAGAAACCCTTGAAGGACCCTGCTCAAAGGATCTTCTGTTCAAAAATCAAAATACAACAAAATTATACAAAGATAAAAGAAATATAATAATAAATGAGGACATACCTTGTCATTGTGCTAATTTTCATACAGTATCTTTATCTTCAAGTGTCATGAAATGCGATTGCCATGTATTTGAGTTGCGTGTCACCAGTGCAATATATGAATTCCACAAGGATTGCCGAACCGACAACAAGAACCTTTGAATCCCTTCTGTCCTGCTTACGGAAGACAACTCTCTATCTTCCTGCAACCTAATTAAAGACCTGTATTCTAAGAAGATGGTGATCACTGATCATCCCATGACCAATCGGAACTCGCCATGAGACCTACTAATTAAAGTAAGTATACAAAATTCTCGGATATCGGTTTTCGTTCTCATCAAAGACGGGACGTTTCTTTCTGTCCATCAGTCTTCTGAGCCTTGGTTTCAAGAATGGGAATGTAGACACGCTTCTTCTACAGAAGACATGGCACACGAACTTTATTTACATACTTGGCGTGTGAAGGTCTCTCCTGAAGTCTAGGACAGACGGGCATCCGTCTGGGGCTCTAATCTAATTAAAGACCAAGTACAACCATGTTTGGATTTACATTTTTTTTTTTTTTCAAGTTGTTAGAAACCGATGAAAGATGGGTGTATACTCACTTGAGATTGGGATGGAGGTAGTATGCTTCTTTCTATTTATGTAAAAGATTGTTGACCAAGATTAGACCCATTCAAGACCAAAGGCCAACATAGGGGCTCCCAAAAGACCTGACAAGTGACCATAATACGACCGCTACCTCACATATGGGATACAATCTACCTTCTTTGTTTTTCAATTAAGCCAAATTGGATCGGACGATGCATTTCGTCATTCACGTTGTGTGTTACCAAAGCCAAACCCAAGATGTATACATACTTTTTTTTTTTTTTTTTTTTTTTTTGATTTTTTTCTTTTTATTTTTTTTCTCTTTTTTTTTTCTCTTTTTTTTTTAACATGAAGAAGAAGAAGAAGAAGAAGAAGAAGAAGAAGAAAATATGTACATGTTGTTGTGGATGTGGCTCACATCCGCCTCCAGTTCACGTCCCGTCCAACCGAAACGCCTTCTATGCAGTCGAGGATAAGCTTCCCATCCAATTTTCTTATAAATTGGCAAACAGGCCTTTTAGAAATGATTCCCAAGATCAGTATTACTTCGTCATCCTTGAAGAAATTCCACAAGTTAAGAAGTTCACGATGTACTCAAATCACAGAATGCGTATCAAGAGTCAATAAGATATCATCTAATGATTCTTTACTCACCCATTCTTAATGAAGAAAATTTTATCTTCTCTATTTGCGGAAACCATCCCCAAAGAACGACATCGCTTGTTACTGATTCCATCGTCCACATATGTGATGTACTGTAATCTTTTTCTTTTTTTCCTTTTAGAATATGAACTTCATCAAGACACGACACGTGTATGAGTTAAATGAAATTGAAGACTCGCGCTAATCGGACCTTTCTTCGATTATCCAACGTACATCTTCTAGGTATACCTTTATGCATTAACAATCTCAATCTTTCACATCTAAATTGTAAATTTTTGTTAGAACATTTTGAGGAAGAGAAGGAAAATATTTTCTCGTGTTTGAGAGAATGATATCCATTTTGAAGGAGAATAAATCATTATTTTGGGAAGCGAAAGAAAAACCGACTTGAAGTCACGAATCACCGTCATCTGCCATTTTACTGGGAGCTAAAGAAGCTATGCAAAACAAAATAAAGTCACAAAATTAGAGTAAATTTTTCACATAACAAGGATCGAGAAAGGAAATGAATTCTACTTCAAGAAATTGATTTTCTAGAAATGGTTTAAGTCTTTGTTCATTGACTTAAACACATTACCATTCCTAGGATTCTCAATGTCCTATACCCATGGCTGTGATATACATGTTTGACAATAAAAGTACACCATCTAGATCTCAATTTTTCAGGGGAATAGGTGAAGGCGAGAATTATAAAGCTAGAACTTTTGACCAATTTCAAAAGATTTTCTCAAAATAGATTTGTCATGTAAAGCTTTTTGTTCTTTCTTTATAAATTTTTGAGTTTTCATATGATCATTTCTCAATTCCTCAAGTTCATTTATTTGTAATTTGCGTAATCATTATCACGAAGATTTAAATTGAAAGCTTTAATGGCCAAAATGCTTTATGCTTCTAGTTCTACGTAAAAAGTGACAAGGTTTTTCATGGATTAACCGATATGGTGACATGCCTAAAGATGTTTTAAAAGCGATCTGAGTTCCAAAGTCGTCATCGTTTAGTCTTAAAGACCAATCTTTACGATTTAGGTTAACTGCTTTTTTTAAATTTGTTTAATTTTCCTATTTTTCTAATTCTATTATCCTGATTCTGAGGGTGATAAGGAGTAAGAACTTTATGGGTATCTATTTCTTCATTAAAGATTCAAATGATTTATTACAAAAATGTGTTTATCACCGATTGATATTTCGAGGATTCCAAAATGACTTAAGACATTGTCTTTTAAAATTTGAAAACGTTTATGATCATTTTGTCGATACTGGAATAGCCTCAATCCATTTTGAGCATGTCAATCTAAACCAAAATATATACAAATCCAAATGAGGATGGAAATGGACCCATGAAATCAATTCCCCAATAATCAAAAATTTCAATGACAAGGATAGGGTTCAGAGGCATCATATTTCTTTTAGAAATGGACCATTTAATTTTTGACAATTTTCGCAACTTTTACAAAAGGTATGGTTTGTCTTTAAATAAAGTGGTATAAAATCCATATCTGAGATTTTCAGCAGCTTGTTTTCTTTGAAGAAAAATGACCTCCACATGAGAATACTTAATGACACTACCTACCTTGTCGTTTTCGGTTTCTTTACATCTCCGAAAGATTTAATCGAAGAATATTTGAACAAATATTTTCATTCCAATAAAAAATTTTTACCTCGGTCAAAATTTTTTTCTGCTTTGATGTGACCAATGAGTAGCGATCTTTCCCGTTACAAGAAATTGACTATGTTCAGTTAAACCAAGGCATATAATTGGTCCCTGAAAAAATAAAACTCATCGGAAAAGAATCATTGATAGGTGTCTTTATCAAAAGATGGCTGTTATGATTCTCGACAAATGATCTGTGACAACATTTTCGGCTTTTTCTTATCTTTTATTGTGATGTTGAATTCTTGAAGAACAAGATCCAATCGTATCAACCTGAGGTTTGGCATCCTGTTTAGACATTAAATATCTAACAACAAAGACGTGATCAATTGAAAACAATAATAGAAGAACCAATTAAATGAGCTCGAAATTTGTCCAATACAAAAATTACAAAAGTAGTTCTTTTTTGAGTGGTGTAATTCATTTGTGCTGACTATTTAAAGTTCTACTACAGAATCAAATCACATGAACTTGCTTACCTTCCTTTCTTTGGTCAAATCACTGACAAAGAAAATCACTTGTATCACACATTAATTCAAAAGAAAGATCAGTCAGGGGATTGCGTGATAGAAGAGATGTTAGAAAACTAATTAATTTTTCAAAAGATTTTTGGCATTCTTGAGTCAATCAAATGATGTATCTTTTATCGTAAGATTGCATAATGGTTTAGATATACACTAAAGTCCTTAATAAATCTTCATAGAATCTGCATGTCATGTCAAAAATGAACAAACTTCTCTGATTGTTTTTGGGAAAGCGAAATGAAGCAATTAATTCAACTTTGGCTTATCAACTTCAATTCCTTCAAAGATATCACATGACCTAACACGATTCTCGACGTAATCATGTAATGACATTTTTCCCAATTTAAAACAAATCCTTTTTCTTCACATCTTTTAAGAACTTTATCCAAATTATCAAGATAATTTTCAAAAGAATTTTCAAAAACCGTCAGATCATCCATGAAAACCTTTAAATAATGCTCAATTATGTCACTAAAAATACTTAACATGCATCTTTGAAAAGTTCTTTGGAGCATTACAAAGATCGAAAGGCATTCTTCTATATGCAAAAGTGCCAAAGGCATGTAAAAGTAGTCTTTTTCGATCCTCTAATGCAATTGGTATTTGATTATACCCCGAATAACCATCAAGAAAACAATAAGTAGGGATGTCCCGCTACTCTTTCTAAATTTGATCAAGAAATGGTAAAGGAAAATGATCTTTCCTAGTGGTTGCATTCAATTTTCTAAAATCAATACACATCGCCAACTAGATGAAATCACAGCGTGAGGTGTTAACTCACCTTTTTCATTTTCAACTACTGTTATTCCGCATTTCTTAGACAACTTGTGTAGGGCTTACCCAATCGACTATCGGAAATAGGGTAAATAATTCCAACATCAAGTAATTTAAGAACTTCACTAACTACCTCTTTCACGTGTGGATTTAATCTTCTTTGAGGTTGTTGTGATGTTTTAAGATTTTCCTCTAAATGTATTCTACGCTGTGTACAAATCAATGGATTAATGCCTTTTATATCCGTTAATGTCCATCCTATCGCACTTTTATGCCTTTTAAGTACTTTATCAACATACCTTCCTCGTTCTTGATGAAGGATTGATGAAATTACTACTGGAAAGCTTTGGTCTTCTCCAAAAATGTGTACTTCAACCCGAAGGTAATGGCTTTAGTTCATTAGTGTGGCGTATTTCTTCATGAATATTATCATTCATGGGTTGTAGCTTTTCGAATCTCGGCTTCCATCCTTTGTATTCCATTGCTATGTGACAATCAAACAAAGAAAGATATTTCGAAATATCACCATCTACTTGCATACCGAATCAAATGAATTAATTAAACAAACTTCTAATGGGTCAGAAAAACTCCCTTTTAGAAGATGGTCATCTACAATGGCCTCAATCCCGTCAAATTTTCCTCATTTTCATCATTGACTTCATGTGGTTGCTTTGCATAAGTTGAAAACATTAAGCTCAAGTGTCGTGTTTCCAAATGTTATTTTCATCAATCCATTTTTACAATTTATCAAAGCGTTGAATGTTCTTAAAAATGACGACCTAAAATAATAGGAATTGACTTGGAACAATTAATCATGGTTCGAGTTTCCAAAACAATAAAATCTACAGGATAAATGAATTTATCAACTTGTACTAACACATCTTCCACTATTTCTTTTGGAATTTTAATTGATCTATCGCCAGTAGAAGAGCTTCTGAAAGTTGGTTTTAACTCACCTAGATTGAGTTGTTGATAAACCGAATATGGAAGCAAATTAACACTAAGCCAAGATCAAGTAAAGTTGCTTGTTCAATCATATGTTCTCTAATAATGCATTTAAACCGTAGGACAACCAGGATCTTTATGTTTCAAAACATTATTGCTTTGAATAATGGAACTTACCGTTGTTGGTCAAAAGGCATTCTTTTTCACATTTAATTTTCTTTTAACGGTCATAAGTCTTTCAAAAATTTGGCATAGGAAGGAAAGTGTTTGATAGTATCTAACAACTGGAATATTGACCTTTACTTGTTTAAGAATTTCAAAAATTTCAGTTTGGTGGTCTACTTTCCTTGGTTTGCTTAATGCTTGAGGAAATGGGGTGGAGGAGAGAGAGTTTGGTCTCCTTTTGGTTAGATGACTTATCAACTTTTCCTTATCTTGGGAATTGATTCACCATCTTTCTCAAAGGTTCATAAATTTCTTTTTCTATAACTTTTCCACTCCTAAGAGTTATCACAGAATTGACTTGATTTATTTGTTAGTTTTTGAACTACCCTCATTTAGACTATATTAACCTTTGGGATTCGGTTGGGGTTGAGAAGGAAATTTTTTCTCGTGAATGGTGAGTCAGAGAGTAAGTTTGGAAAGAGTGTCTTTTATATCTGTCATGGTTTGAGTGTTTTGTTTATTGATGGCTCTTGCTTTTACATTAATGCACTCAATGTTCCCTCAGGTTTTTCCTATATGGTGGGACATAAGGTACATATCCTCGAGGATTTTGAGAATCCTATTGTTCTGAGGAGGTGGTGGTTGCATAAATTGTCTTGATTATTATTCCTCCAATCAAGTTCGGATGATTTCTCCATCCTGGATTGTAAGAATTTGAAAAAGAAGAGGTGAATGGCTTTTTAAAATTGTTCATCAGTATTTACTTTCTTCACGCACAACTTCTTTAAAAATAGGAATATTAGGACATTCATTTGTCGAGTGTCCTAATTCATCACAACGCCACAAAATTCTTCATTTTGCCGTTTTGATTTGACTTCTTTTACTTTCCATAATTCCATGGATTCAATCTTTCTACCAAACTAAGATACCTTGCATTTAGATCTTCTTGACTAAGATGGTATTTTCCTTTTCTTGCATTTGCGAGGTTATATCTAATTGAATTTTCGAAGGATTAGTTAAATGCAAGATTGAGAATTTTCACCAAATGGTTTAAATAATCTAAAGCATCTTCGGTTCTTTATCAAGAAACTCGCCATTACACATCGCTTTTTCACAAATTGTTTAGTTTCGGTGTTAAACCTTCATAAAAGAAGCTTATAGTCGTCATTTTTCAAAACCATGATGTGGCGAAATTTAACAAATCTTTAAAACGTTCCCAACTTTGAAAATACGCTTCATTTGAATTTTGGAAAAAATTTGGATTTGTCTTTTCAAAGATTGGTTTATGTGTTGGAAAAAATTTCTTTAAAAACTCACTTTGCATTTTACTGCTACGTAATTGATTGATCTTGGTTTCAAAGATTAAGCCAAGTTTTTGCTTTATCTTTCAAAGAAAAAGGAAACAATTTAAGTTTAACAATTTCTTCAAATGCATTTTGATTTGAAAGAATACTGACTTCTTCAAATTCTTTTAGATGTAAATATGGGCTTTCATTTTCTAAACCATGAAAATTGGGAAGTAAAGAAATCATACCTAGTTTAAATCTAAAATTATTAGCGAGTAAGTGGAAAGATAAAATATGATGGACTAGAATTTGAGGTGGTTGCAAATATGCACGATTCGCGAATGGTTGATTTCATTGTTCATCATGTATACTTTCATTTTCACTTTCGTTGTGTTTGATTATCATGTATTCAACATGTGCTTCAAATTCACTCATTGTGTTAATTGTGTGTGATTGTGATTCAAACAAATCAATATATAAAGACTTGGATTAATTTTAACCAAACAACAATGAATTTGAATCACGATACCGCAGTTAAGATAAATAAGTGACATAAAATAAAAATAATATTAAGTAGGCGGATACATCGACCGTTAAATATTAAGTAGGATGTGGTATAAACCAACACCCAAAAATAAAAATACGAGAAATTAAAATGCAAAAAATAAAGTCAAAAAAGTAAATTTAAATATGAAAACCTGAGAAATGACAGAGCCCACAGAACAGAAATGAAAGAAAGAAAGAAGAAATATTGTTTCTTTAAGTTAGATGTGAAAAAATAAATGACATAAATTAAAAGTTAGATTGTGTAAAATAAATGGCATAAATTAAAAGTTAGATTACAGAAAATAAATAAATAAAAAAAATGTTTACAAAGATGGGGTAATAAACCAACTACCAAATAAAAAATGCAAAAAAACCATTAAATTACATTAAAATAAAAGGGAGAAGCTACTTTCATTCGAAGTTAGATATATAAAAGATTAAATTTTTTATATTATTATTTTTTTAATTTTTTTTTACTATTCACCTACTATTTACGTACTATTTATTTATATTACTATTCATATACTATTTATGTACTATTTATATTACTATTCACATACTATTTACGTATTATTCATATTACTATTTACGTAAAAAAAAAATTACTAAAAATTAGTGTGTTAAAATAGATAAATAAAAATGAAAAGAGTTGAGAAAGAATATACCTGATAGTGAATTTACTTACGTAAAAGAAACCTCAATATATTAGAATTTCAAATCAAGTTCCCGACAACTACAAAAAACTTGATGGGATATAATTATATTTAAAAGTTTCAAACCCAAGTGTAGGTTGTCTCAAGTAATAAATTCTGAGTCCGGCGTGATCCACAGGGAATTGATGAAGAAAACTAATTAATTGGCGTGAGGTAAAGAAGATGTGTCACAAGATTAAAGGTGATATAAGTTGTTCAAAATGAAAAGGATTTCTTGGGTTAGAGATCCACTCTTGTTAATAAATTAAAATAAGATTATTTCGTTTTATAACTCAATTGAAATCATGATAATGAAGATTCCAATCGGAAGATTTAACATTTAAAGCTTGAATCATGTAATCATATTATGGTTCCAATAATTATCTACTAATACTTGTAAATCGTCAAAAGATCTAATGCTGCCAATCCTATTATTTACAAATGGATCAAGATATTCATTATACAAGAAGAGTTTCTAAATTAATTGGAAACAACATACAACACATACTATATTTCGCTTAATAATATATCATTTAAGTACAAGAAAGAAATTAATCTAACCTTAATTTATTACCAAGAGCTTTCACCTTTTTTACCCAAGCAAGATGAAGATTATTACTTTTAAAAGAAGAAAAGAAAAAGAAAAAGGAAAAGGAAAAGGAGAAAACGAACGGAAATTCTCTTTCCGAACGCTTGAACGCCCTCCTTCAGAATTTGATTGCCTATTTATAGGCAAATTTGCTACAGAGCTACAAATCTACAGTGATGCTACAAAGTGACGCTACGTGATCTTTATGATCTTCTGATGATCTTCTGATGACGATTTGTTGACATCATCCATCAAGTATTTTTTTTTTTTACAAATCTTCTATGCAATCACCTCCATTCTTCGATCCTTTGTATTTACCTAACAAAAATACATAGAAACACATAATTACAACACAATTTAAAATACTAAAACTATAACAAAACTCAAGAACAAACCCAATTAAAAAGATTAAAAAGAATGAAAAACACACACATGAACCATAAAAATTATAAGTTTTGCGGGTTCATCATCAAGCACTGAGAGAGGGCATACAAGACTAATCGGATAACAGGCGCAAGAAGAACGCATTGCCCCGAAGCGAAAAGAACATTACCATGAAGTAAAAGGGTCCGAGTTGTTTCTACGAAATGTCGATTTTTACGTTCAAGAACCCCATTTTGTTGAGGGTATATGTACAAGTGAAGGTTTGGTGAAAGAATGCCAGAAGCATAAAGGATTGAAATGGTTGAGACAAATACTTTTTATCACTACTACAAACACGTATAGGAACACCAAATTGAGTTTTAATTTCATGATAAAAGTTTTGAAATATGGAAAACAACTCGACCAATTTTTTTTGCATCAAAAATAACCAAGTCTGCGAGAGTAATCATCAATGAAGGTGACAAAAATATCTGGATCCTAGAGTAGAAACGTACGATTAGGACCCAAACATCGAATGTACTAAAGCAAAAGGAGAAGACGCCGACTCGTTGATTTTACTGGAGGAACGGACTACGGGTGTGTTTTCCTGGTTGACATGACTCACAAAGGAGACTAGACTACTTAGAGAGGTTGGGCACCAATTTTTGAGTTTAGGAAGGCTAGGATGACCCAACTTACATGGATGGTGAGAGGGAATCCTTGACAACAAGCAAACACGAGAGGGTTGGAGAGCTAGTAGAGGCCATGGGATTCACATCCGGTGCCAAGTATCCGTCCCAAACTCCGGTCTGCAGAATGACAGTAGTTTTTAGTAAAGGTAATCATACAATCAAGAGACCTTTAAAAAACGACTAATGGAAAGGAGAAATTAAAAGGAGACCCAGAACATAAAGGACGTAGTCTCAAAGGGAAGGGAGGGGATAGGTAGTGTGATCCTTGGGATTGAGACTTGAAACCATTTGCTAAAGTGACAAGAGCAAATAACCATTGTGAGAAAGGTTGGAGAAAAGAGTCTTATTACCGTAAATGTGGTCAGTTGCACCAGAATCAAGAACCCAAATACCAATGGATGGGGAACGAGAGAGACAAGCAAATGAAGTACCAATATGTGCAACAGAGGCAGTGGAACTAGAGATCTGACGTTGCTCAAACCACTTCAGAAAGTCGGCATAGGCAGTTGTTGGAGTAGAGAAACCAGAGGACTTACATTGTACAAACCACTGTAAAAAATCTGCATACTCAGCCTTCGGGGCGTCCTTAGAGCTAGCTGAGGAGGTAGAACTAGCTATGGATCAGAAAGCAACAACCAAACAGTACTTGAATACACCGAATCAAAAGGGGGGGTCGCCACAAACGGTCACGAATACAAAAGGCGAGGGCAGATCCAGACAGAAGAGAGAAAGGCAATCACGGCGGTACAAACGGCGGCAGGTGGGGGTGGCTCATGCGCCGTCACGAGCTGGAAAACGGGCCGCGCGGTGGCTGTTTGGCAGCGGCGAAGGGCGGCGTGTGGGGGCGCGTCCCGGCAGCGTTGGGGCTGGGTTTCTGGGGTCCTGCCGGTCGGCGGGAGACGATTCCGATGGTGTGGTCGGCGGACGGAGGTGGCAGTGGCGAACAGGGAGAAAAAGAGGCCGGAAAGACGTCACGGCAAAGGGAGAAAGGTCGGCAAACCAGAAGGGAAACACAGTTGGCCGGAAAAATTTTCACCGGAGAGCAATGGGCTCATCGGACGTGCACGGTTATAGGATTGCCTTTCTTTAGGCTCTAGATACCATGTTGAAAGAGAGAAAAGAGAGAGACATATGAAGAAATCGTGTGTCTCAACTACACAACGGAGGCTGAATATATACTCAATAAGTAATAACTAATTACACAATTTACATGATGTGGGACTAACAGTTGTACTACTAATTACACCTAATTACATATGTTTCCAACATATACAATATATACTAGATCTGTTAAAAAGTATTAAGTTTCCCTCTTTTCTCCCCCACCCCCCAGAAATAAATAGTAAACCTCTCATGGTATTGCCCTTGTATTATATATCAATAAAAAAATTGTTTAAAAATGAAAGTCAAAAGAAATCATATAATGTGTGCAAATAAATAAGAAAGACCCTACCTCTTAGAAAGTCACAAATCAAAGATCCCGATACTAAAGGATCTGTATGCAATCAGAGAAACAAAACCATGGAAATGAGATAAAATAAATATACTTGAAGCTACCACAACAAAGTTTAAGTGGGACATTGTGAAAAGAAATAAATATGTAAAATTTGACAGGACTAAGAGAACTAAGTGTGCCATCCAAATGTGACTATAATTCATTAAGTTTAATTCTTCCGAAAGCACCTATGTACTTTCTCACCTGAAGAACTTCACCAGTTTAACAGTTGAGCAGGGTCTTAGCATTTTCAATTATCAGCATGGTTTTATAATTCTCACTATGTTAACTCAGTTCATTACTAGCCTAATCTTCTTTGTCCCATCATAATTACCATTATAAATTCCAAGTGGAAGTTCCTATCACTGCAGAGTCACAGGCTGTCAGCATAAGATGAAAGCCTGTAGCCAGAAATGCATGTGGTAATGGTTGTAAGTTGTATCTGCATCAGTTGATCAATGCAATGCTGGTGTTCTTAAACGTCTAGAGTAATCCTTTTGAAAAAAATAAGAATAAAAATTAAATGATGGATCAAAGCAATTGACACATTGCAACTAAAATGTTGTGAATGGTGTTGATGGTGGTATCCTAGTTGCTTAGTGTCAGGTTCTGTATTGCAACTTGGAAGGGAAATTATTAAATGTTGAGAAAAGGGGGAAATACTAGCATCCTCATTGTTTAGTGCAGATTCTGTATTGAAAACTAGGAAGAGAAATTTTTTAATACAGGAAAAAGGGAAACGCTTGAAATGTGAAAGTTAAGTATGCATATATATTCTTGTTTCTATAGTACTAACATTTTCTATTATTGTATTGGCAGCCTCCTCGCCAATCTTTAGATGGATACAAGCATGTGGTTGATGTGGAATACTGCCCCCCGTTTCCTTCTGATGGCCCTCAATTTCCTCCAAAAGCAGTAAAAGCAAAGGAGGCAGCACAAAATGCGCCCAATACCCAGAATACTGTGGAATATCATGAAATTATGGAAGGTGATTATTATTGCCAAGAGTGACAGAAGATGTATCAATTATCTGCTCAGTCACTGTTTTTGTTCCACTAAAGTCACTATTTAACTTTTTAACAGAGGAGATCATACGGGGATTACAGCAGTTGGGATGGAAAAAAGTTGATGTCAGCTTTCACTCAGCATTCTGGCCTTTCTTTGCTCATAACAATATTCATGTACTGCATCCACTAAATCTTGCTATCAGGGATGATGGTATCATTGATAGAGTTTTTAACTTGGAGTACTTATCTGATTTCAGGTGAAAAATGAATGGCTTCACAATGCTGGTGTAGGAGTGATTGCTCACGTGGCTGACAGCTTAAGACAGCAAGAAGCATCATCAATTTTGGCTGCTAGCTTGTAACTAGTGCATGTAATTTTACAATGCCTTAGATATGACTAACTGCACAATACAATATGGAAAATCATTCTTTTATTCTAATAGCCATTAATATATTTACAACATTTTGTCATGAACATATATGTTCATGCAAGCATATAGTAGTTCTTACTTAAAAGGTGATTATCATGCAACTTAGTAGAAAGATACTCTGTCATACCAATGAAAAAAAAAAAATGGTTTGGGAGTCTAGGATGACTGGTATAGACACGAATTCTTATTGGCATTTGGAAAAAGGAGTACACATTTTAACTTCTTCATATCTGAGGATAATCTACATGATTTGTTTTGTCCTTGTTATGTATTACAATTGTCATTGACGTGATTAACTTAGGCCGGCCTATGTTGAGCTCTATGTCTCTAGCAATAGTGATGATACTTGGGGTATATTGTTATTAACTGTCTCTGATTTCAACTTTGAGCTGGGACTTGGACTTTTATTAAAGGAAAAGAAAATAAAAATGTTCAAATTTGCCTCTTGTTCTAATGTTGGGTCTGATCCAAGACAAATACAATTGCTTTTGCTGATATGTACATATACCACAACTCATGGAATGGTCTCCGTTTTCACGTGTTGGAGGTGATGTTTATAACTGAAAGTGACCTAAATGAGCATGATGATCGTATCTTCCGATTTACTAGTGTACTCGTCGGTGGCTAATACTAGTTGAGTTTTATGTTACAGTGTCAACTTTCAGAACCCATTGTTTGAGGTAAACGGGAGGTAAAAAGAAAGGCTCTTTTGTTTGGTCAGATGCTTCCTAGAAGTATCAGTCTCTATTTTGGTGCTTGTTTGGCCATGTTGTGAGTCACTTTCAATTAGAGAAGTGTTTCTATGTGGAATATGATAATAATATCAATCAGAATGCTTAAAGTGAGCCCATTTTCATTCTTGAAAAGAATTTTCGGATTTGGATAATATCTAACGATTTTAAAAATTTTCATTTTATTTTCATCAGCCAAACATGTTCATGTTGTTGCTGGTTCATTCCTAACCTGGGCAGCTGCATGGCAATGTTGCCCATAAAGTCCCCACCTTCATCCCTAATTAAAGTAAAATAAGTTCATGCCTTCCTTTACTAAATGGAAAAGAAGTTTATTAATACACACTTCACTATCTATGTTTCTCATTTACATCCAATTATACTTTATTCTTCTTTGATATTTCCTTCTTGACTAGAATTTAAACAATCATCTTATGATGGAAGCAATGTTACGTTGTCCCTCAAATCGATTTTTTTTTTCTCTTTTAAAGGGAGGGTTCAATCTTGTTACCTGGAAAAAAAAAAAAGAGTAGACTAATTTGACAAGTGTATCAATTTCTTTTTTACATGTAGTTAAATTAGTAATTTATTTTATATTTTAGTTGTATTTTTTATTTTTAGTTTTTACTATTTTTTTATTATAGTTTAATTAAAAATTAATAGCATTAATTTAAATATTTTCAAAAAAAAAAGTAAACATATATCCATAATATCACTCAATAGAAAAAGTTATATGTTAGGACATTTTTAATTTTTCGACCTAAACTAATATGGGATGTTATTGACGATTCAATCAAATTTGGTCGAATTATTATTCAGCAAAACTTATAATTAGAATGTTACAAAAAAAAAGTTTTAAGTTAGAAAGTTATTTCTGTATAGAAATTAAGCAAAATCAAATATGTACATAATAATCCTTCAAAACATTCATACCAAAACCACCTTAGTGCATGGGGCTTCACTCACCCAAAAGGTAATTCATGTTCTTGATTATTTAGATACGCCCGTGGTTTTAAATATTATTACCACCTACTTTTCTAATAAACTAGTTATTTTATTCGTGACTCGCACAGATTATTTATATTTTATTTATAATTTGTAAAAAATTATTTTATTTAATTATTATTTTAAATAAATTAAGTTCTCAAATTATATTTTTAAATTAAAATTTTTAAATGTAAATAAATACAATGTTACAAATAAATTACAATTTTGTTTATATGTTATCACTTTTATTTAATAATCTTTTTCTTATTAACACATTCACCTCACGCTTTTAATATTTTTATTACTTAGAAATTAATAATATTATCAATTGCTTCTCAAAATATATTATCCCTTTAGGGCCTTTAGTGAGGTTACTCCAAGTTAATTATCCTACTCCTACATTTGATTGTTAATGAACGGATGATTCAATGTTCAAAAAAATCTACTGTCAAACACCAATCTACTCCTCATTGCATAATTTCTACGTTACATACTCATCACTTATTAGGATTTACACGGCTCGGGTTTATGAAAAATAAATATTTGAACCAATTAGTTGAGGTTGTGTTAGATTGAATCGGGTTTGAAATTTTTTTTCCTTGGTAATCCAAATTCAATCAATCTGAATACAATCGGGTTGATTCGGGTCAGGTAGTCGGATTGTTAAATAATAGAATATTAAATAGAATGGCAGGTTACTCCAGTAGGTTACCTTCGATCCTCAACCCACATAGCCGTACTCACCAGCTTCTCCATCGCTTTAGCCACCACCGAAGAGACCCCAGGCACGAACTCGGAGCCAAATCGCCACTCCTGTTGGCCAAGAACGAACTCGAAGCCTCGCAGCCAACCAGACCTGCATCTCACCACACCTGGCCACCATCAACTGCGACCTGACCAACCTGTGAGGTCGCAACGGAGCTCTGGTGCTGGTTTGCAGAGATGGAATCACACATACCATTGATCTAGTCTTAACAGATCTACACGAGGGAGTCGCTGCTCGCGGGTTGGTTTTCTGGCAATGGGAGGCGAGTTCGAAGAACGGGCCTAACCAACCGGTGAGGTCACGGCAGAGCTGTGGTGAACAAATCTACATAAGGTTCATGGAGATAAAGTTACATAGATTGTAGATCTGGTCTGGACAAATCTACACGAGGTTCAACAAACAGATCTATGAGGTCGCGCGCAACCGAGACCCACAAATGGCACACCAGTGTCGCCCACACCTAGATCTGCCTCAAACCTGTGCTGCCAGGACTAGATCTGTAAGCCGTCGTCGTAGGTTCGTCGTCCTCCACCAGATCTGTGAGCCACCATCGCAAGTGTGCCTATAAATGCTGCATCACCACGCACCACTCACGTGAGAATGGATCAGAATCATCCATCCCGCCACACAGTCCACGGGTCAGACCACCACCACACGCTGAAGCCACCGTGAGCCAACCTTGATCCAAGCACCATTGTTCTTGGTCCTTGCCATTACTCCTTGGTTGGCACCTCAAACTTCATGTTTTTCTTTTTTGTTTCATTTTGAAGTTCAGAGATGAGAGGTTTAGGTGGAGGCGGCGAGGGGAGGCTCAACGAGGCAGCAACGATTGATAGCTGGGCCTAGGAGGAAATGAGAAGAGAGGATTCATTGTTTCAATTTGGGGGCAGTTTGCAGAGAAATTGAGAAAATGAACGAAGGTAATATGTCAAAACGACGTCATCTGCATCGAGTGATCGAGTCGGTCATTAGGTTAGTTTCTTGAACCTGTTACCCGAATCAATAAATAAACAGGTTAATTATGTCATATCTCAACAAACTCGATGATCTGAACCAGTTCGAATATTTTATATTGAATTAGATCTAATTAGTCGGGTCATCGAGTCCATAAATCAAGTTGTGCAACCCTATCAGTTATGACAATATTCAAAAGGAAGAAAAAAAGTCGTCATTCATGGCCTTTTTCTCAACGATTGTCCATGTTCTGTAGCACCAAGAAGTTAAAGCAACCGTGAGTAATCACAACCTCTAAATTCATACTAGTAATAAATTTATATTTATTGAGTTATTTTCCGTATAAACTTTTTATATATTATTATTTTTAAAAGAGAAACAGTTTGATTTTGATTATAAATATATGAGAGGTCAAAATCCTATTAATTTTACTTTTTTAAATTGGAGGTGCAAACATTTTTATAAAATATGATTAAATAATAATATAAAAAAAGTAAATTAAAAGTAACTTAAAATTAAACTCTATTTTATCAATGTTCATTCATGAATTAGTAGAGTTCATTGAATTTGGTTAACATACTAACTAAATTAACTCGACCTTAACCAACCAACACATAAAAATGTGTTAACTGTGGTGATTAGTTTAGTTTTGGTTTAACCCTACTCAACTTGATTTTGTATTAGATTTTGAATTTTTTTTTCAACTTATAGAAGTGAATTATACACATATTTTAAAATCTTTTAATGTAAAACAATGTCATATTGAGTTTTTTGTATTTTTTTAAATTTTTAATTTAATATAAGACGTTGTTTTGGTGGAATCTGATTACTCATTGAAGGAAAATGCATATTGCTAGAAAGCCAATTCGTGAATATTTTTGTACGAAGTCTTTTGTAAAAAGTAATTTCCTTGCATTTTCTCTTTTCCACAATTTTCTCTATCTGTTCTACATTTTTCTCTAATGTATTTGCTGCCACATCAATTCGTAGTCAGTGGATCAACCCAACCAGAATATTTTTCTCTCAATTTGACCAACATTTAATTTTCTTCAAACTTAACCTAACTCGACCCTACTAATATTATACTTTATGAAAAAATATATGAAAATATCGATCTGTATAGTTCTATTGCAATAACCTCAAAGTTGCCGGCTTTGTTAATGGCAATGCACGTGGGTCTTTGCCCTTTGGAGTACGGAATTAGCAACCTCATTTTTAGACTTTAGGTAGGGGTGTTCATGCCTATATGTTAGTTCTTCTAAATAATTTGGCAAAAAGTGTGTATTAAATTACAAAAAATTAAGCTTAAATTTAATTTGATCTGATATAGTAGGATCCAAAATAAGCTGATTCACTTTGGGTCAGATTAATCATTTGGCTCATTTTTTTAAAAATTTAATAAGATATATATAAAATGATACTATTATTTATTTATTTGAAAAATTAAAATTTAATTGACAAATAAACTGTTATTTAATTTTTTTATCATTAATTAAAAATTAAGTAATTCAAATTTTTTATTTTTTATTGATTTAATTTTTTTTAAAATTTAAATTCATTTTTTAAAAAAATCTTAGCCTAGTAGGCTAGCTCGCTCAACTCATAACACGCAAAGGGTTGGACAGGATTAATATTTTTGTTAACCCAAAACATACATGATCTGGTCTAAAAATAACTCAATTTGATCTAGTCAAGTGGCTCATTTTGCTAGTTTTTTCATGATCAGTACCAACCCAAAGTTAATTTGGTCAAGTTTGGGTTCTTAAAATTTGACTCAATATATTTTTGGGTCGAATTTGAGTTATATTTCGGGTTGACCCAACCTTGATATGATATAATACTTTAAAACTATATATATATATATATATATATATATATATATATATATATATATATATATATATATATATATAAATTAGTATAAATTATAAGACTTTTAGACATAAATTAATATTTTTTGCATAACATAATAATATTTTTATATTTATATATTTGTTTTATAATATTTGTTATGAAATATCATTAATTTTAATTTTATACTTATAAAATTTTATAATTTAAATATACATAACATTTAATATTGTGTATTTTATATAAATATCGAATCAATTTGATCCTAACCTGACTATTAGTCAGACTATGATTGGATTGAGTTCAAATCCAAAGAAATAGACTGATTAATATATCAGGTCAAGTTTAGGTCAAACTAAACTCGCCTCAACCTAATTGTTGAACATTCCTAATTTTAGATATTATTGTGTTGTTTCTTTCTCTAATAAAAGAAATGTACAGCTAGCACAAAAAAAAAATTGTACAACTTACCTATATGTAGATGCAAAGAGATGCAAAGTTTAATAATGTTAGCGTAAATAAAATCATGAAAAATTTATAAAAGATTTTAAATTCTCTTTAAACATCATTAGTTTAATAATTGTCGTAATTATTTAAAAAAACTAAAAAGAAAACTACATTTAATATTTCTAAAAAACTAAATGTTAAATTTTCTAAAATATTCTTGTCTCTCTTTAAGTAATTAAAAAATAATAATTGTTAACTTCATTCTTCTAACAAATTTTATTGCATGCCAGTTGATAGGCAAGCTATAATCTCATTATAAATCTTTGATGATATTACTGATTTGTCTTGACTTTAAAATATAGAGAACTTCTCTTCATCTTAATTTTTTTAACAAAAAAATTATTGTATATTTAGATTTGTTTATATTAAAGAAAATAACTTTTTCTTTTCAAAATCTCTTATGATAAAATTTTAATTATAAACTATTTTATGTACATAATAAACTAATCAAAATATAAACTTATTATTTCAAGCACAAACAATTTGTATTACTTAGCAAATTGCAGGCAAAGGAATAATATAAAACCCCACAAAAAGCATGCAACCCAATATTAAAAAAAAGTAATTATTAATAAGAGTTAAGTGCAATAATAAACAAATTATATTAAAAATTAAAGTTTAAATTCTGTAAAATATAATTATTAAAAGAATTTTTTAGTAGTGATAATGTTGGATGATTAATTTCGCAACAATATTTAAGAAGATTTAGTTAAACACAAAAATAATAATAATAATATTTTTTGTAAAAAGATAAAGAGAAAGTAATTTTGAAATTTCATTCCCCACCAAACGCCACCAATCATTTTTGCGTCTTTACAATCTCACTCGCTCTCTGTCGTGACCATCACTTCCTTTATATTTTCAAAGGCGTCCCAACCACTCTTTGAATAGCGCGTTGGAATGGTTACTCACCCACGACCATGACCAATTTGTACCGTTGTAAAGTCAAAAGTGGCTAGGCTGTAGGGAGAATTAACGTACCGTTAATAATATAAAATTATGGGTGAAGTATTAGCCAATAATTGGTTGAGGTGAAAATGAGAGGAAAATAAATAGAAGGAGAGAAAATGGGTTAATTTTGTACTTTTCGTTTGCTTGGTTGAGGAGAGGGAACTGAAAAAGTTATCTGGGACCTGCAAAAATGTTTTCTGGCCTCTACTGCGAAGAAAATCGTACAGAACTTAAAGAAAAGGATTTAAATGGTAATTCTATCCTCTTTTTCTAAGTAGATGGAGAATTAACACCTTGCAATGATCACAAAAACGTTGTGAGACTTTGATTGGGTTTGAAATATATAAAAATAAAAAATGATTTGATTTGAATTGAATTGATTTGATTTGATTTAAAAGTTAAATTTTGTATTTGAAATTTTTTAAAAAAATAAAATTTGAATTGATTTAAAAATTTAAAATTCATTAAAATGAGAATTAATTTGATTTAATTTTATTATTTTACATTTTAATTCTTATGAAAAGTTGTTAGAGGTAATTATTAAGGATAAAATAGTCTATTTATTTTAAATCAAATCAAATCCTAACAAATCCTATCAAAATTGATAGAATTTTTAAAATAAAAGAAATAAAATCTATAAAATTTTAGAAATCAAATCATTTTTCATTTTTAAAAATTTTAAATATAAAATTTAATTAAATTTAATTTACAGATCAAATCATTTCTCACTTTTTTACATTCTAAATACACTCTTAGTCTATTACAAAAAAAAAATGATGGTTAGCTTTGGTAAATATGACCACTGATGATAAATATGTGAGTTGAAGATTTTTATATGTATCGAATAAGATATGTGAGTTGAACATGAGAAGAAGATTGCCATTATTTGATGATGGAGGAAGGGAGGAAGCGTGTTGGGGGTGGGGAAAGTGGGGAATGCGTTGGGGTGAGGTTGAGTTTATTTAAGATAAAATATACTTTAATATTTATTTTTTTTAAAAAAAATATTTTAAGAAAAAAAAATATTTGCCTAATATAATTTATAAGAAAATAAGAGGAAGTGAATTTTTTTAAAAATTATTTTATATTTGATTTTATCATTAAGATTTAATAATTGTTTTTTAAATTAGTATTTTATAATAAAATGTATTCATTTTACTTAAATAATATGTTTAATTTTAAATTATAAAATAAAGAACAATATATTTATATATTAGTACACATATAATAAAGACAAATATATTATTATACATAATTATATGTTTTCCTTCACCTTTTTTTATACAATCTTTATTTTCTTTCTTTTCATTCAAACATATGCTGAGAAACTACATCTTTTTTCTCGTTTTTTCTTTTCTCTATTTTCTTTTCTCTCATATTCTTTTTTTCTATTTGTTTCTCCTTATCCAAACAAAACATTAATAACCATTTGGTAACAGTTATGAACATTTGAAAGACCTTTTAAAATAATTATTTTCGTTAATTTTATACTGCTAACTGTGTTTTTATTAATCTTTTGATTGTAAGTTTATAACCAAAATATTTATTACTAATAATAAAGAAGATTACTCGTTTTAGTGTCTATTTTTACTATTTTAAAAATAATCATTCAATTTTATTTTATTTTCAAAATTTTATACAAAGATAAAAGTATAAACATATACTCTAATTTCTCATATTAAAAATAGTTGCAACTGTTACAAATCTCTTGATAATTTTTAAAAGCTAAATAATTTAGTGCATGTATGAATAAGATTTTTTTTAGCTTAAATTACTTTTTTTTTTAGAAAAAAGTTGTTTCAACAGTATTTAATCATGTTTAACAAAATCAGTTTTAACTTTTGTATGAAATTCAATGTAAAATAAAAATTTTTTTAAACTAATTTTTATAATGTTGAAGATTGAAGCTTATGATTTTAGTTTATACATTATTCTTTATATTTTGATATATAAATACCATTTTATCCTCCATCAAATAATTTTTTTAATTATTTTATATTTATTTTAATAATTTAATGCATAAAAATAAATTTTTTTATATCAATCAAACGATATATTAATTTAAAATCACTTTTCAAATAATAATATATCTAAACATAAAAATAAACCGATTATAATCGATTATAAAAAAAGCTTTTATACAATATTCAATTATTGAAATAATCAAAATTTTCACAATTGACCAAACACACACTTACATTAATTTCTTCATTTAAGAAATATTAAAAAATAATAATACAATATATATTATCAAATAAATAATATAATTAAATGACTTAAATAAAAAAATAAAATTAATCGGCACGTTAGTGTTATGGATGCTCTAGTAATAATAATAATAATAAATAATAATAATTAAATAAGAACCATCTTATAATATTACTAAATATATATATAGAGTAAGATATCTAGTATAAATAAAAAAGATTTATACTTGATTTTATATTTTTTATTTTATTGTGATTACGTAAGTATAATAGAAAATAAATGATAATCACATGATCATAATAAAATGAAGAATATAAGATTTGATGTAAGTCTTTTTTATTTACATTTAATCTTATACTTTTTATTTTATTATGATCATATCATTATTATTTATTTCCTATTATAGATATGAGATCACAATAAAATAAAAAATATAAAATTAAATATAATTTTTTTTTACTTAATATCCCATATATATATATATATATATATATATATATATATAGGATCTTACTTCGAGGTGAGAGGAGTGTTTATTATGAGAGGATGAGAGGAATGAATCTTGTGACCATCGGATCTTATATGAATGATCAAGATTAAAATATAAATGCATGTGACTTTTTTTAAGTGGTGCATTACATGACCTTTAAATAATTTTTAATCTTGATCATCCATGTATGATTGTATCAGATCATCAAGATTCACTTCTTCACCTTCTCAAAATAATCACTCCTCTAACTAGATATCCTCATATATATATATATATAATAAATATCAAAATATATTATGTTGTAAAATGAAATAATCGTATCCTACCTCAACGTGAGAGTGCAATAAGTTAAGCGTCTAGTTTTAAATTTAGAAATATAATAATAGGATTGTTACATAAATCAGACAAAGTTTAGAGAGAGAAATAGAGAGAGATTTGAAGAGCGAGAAAGTAGCATAACGGAGAAAAGAGGAGAGAGAAAGCTTGCAGATCGTCCATGGCGTCCTCCAAGGAACGTGAAAACTTCGTCTACACCGCCAAGCTCGCTGAACAAGCCGAGCGCTATGAAGGTCCCTTCCCTCTCCTTCCTCTCTCTTTAATCCATTTTCTCAACTTCCATGTTTCTCATAAAGTTTTTCTTTTACTTTTTTTTTCTCCCTGATTCCTCTGTAATGAAAGCTTCCCTCTACTGTGCAAAGCTTGAATGTTTATTTGAAGATCACTTTTTCGTTGAATTTTATTTTTTTTGGGGCTACACTGTTTTCAAGTTCGTTGGTGCTGATTTGTTTTACAATCTCTTGGAAAATAGGTGTTGGGATTTTGAATTTTCTCAATTTTTCTCAAGAATTTTTTTTTTGTGTGTGGGTGTGTTAGAAATGGTGGATGCAATGAAGAATGTGGCGAAGCTAAACGTTGAATTGACGGTTGAGGAGAGAAACCTTCTGTCAGTTGGGTACAAGAATGTAGTGGGTGCTCGTAGGGCATCATGGAGGATCCTTTCCTCCATTGAGCAGAAGGAAGAAGCTAAAGGGAACGATCTGAATGTGAAGAGAATAAAGGAGTATAGGCAAAAAGTGGAATCTGAGTTGTCCACTATCTGCAGTGATATCATGACTGTTATTGATGAGCACCTTATTCCCTCTTCCTCTGGTGGTGAACCTAGTGTGTTTTTCTATAAAATGTGAGTGATTTTGTTCTTATCCCTTCTCTCTCTTTCTCTCTGAGAATTTAGAATTTCATTGTTTTGCTTTTCCCTTTATTATTTGCAGGAAAGGGGACTATTATCGGTATCTGGCGGAATTCAAGTCTGGTGATGACAGAAAAGAAGCTGCTGATCAGTCCATGAAAGCATACCAGGTCTGCTTGTTGTATTCAGACCTCTTGTATGTATCTGTGTGGTTTAAAATGCCTTTATGTTTGTTACCTGCCATGTCTTGTGATTTCATGATATGTGGACTATGTGGTTGTTTGGCATGTATCTGTTAACTAAAGCCAGGGAAGAAAAATGTTTTTGTTTTCTCTTTCCTTTGTTAATTCACAATTATTACTTATTGGTATTGTTTTGATGCTAAGCTGATAAAATTAGTGAGTATCAGACAAAAGTGCAAACATTATTGGCCTGTGTCCTTTTTCTCTTCTCAAGGTAAATAGTTAACATGTATTATTGTAAACTAAATTGTTTAATTGTATTAACTTTAGCAACAATGTTAATATGTTTCTTATGTTAAATGTTATTATCTCAACCTGTAAATGATTTGTAAGCCAGAACTCATAACTGATGATATGAACTTTGAAGGAGTGATTATAATGTATCTAATTACTAAGGTTGTACTTGTTAGGGTGGAAAAGATGAAGTGAGGATTCAAAGTTTATATATGCTTGCTTTGTGAGAAAAATAAATGAATCTGAATGCTTTAGTCACTTTTATGTGTTTCATTAATCTTTTTGTCTTTCTATCCAATCATTTTGTGCCTTCCTATTGTTCAACTTTCCTACCAAACACAATTTTGATGCTATTGAATGTGGCTACCCAAACTCTGTTTCTTTTCTTTCCTGCCTTGGTGTATCATTGCTATCCTTTTGGTTGGTAAATTTGGTTTTGTTTCTTTTATCTTTTTCCTTGTTGGGGAGAGGAAAAGGGGGAGCAGGGACACAGGACAATAGTGCTTATTCTTCATGCATGACATTCATTATACCTTATATTTGTCCTATGACCGACCTATGATCACTTGTACTGGGGTGACACTGTGACATTTATTTAGATGTAGACATCACCAATGTGAAGTTGGCTGTCGAGTTACCAAAGTAATTTTCCACCAGTTCATGTTAGTCTTAATAATTCATAAATATTGCAGATGGCTTCCACTACAGCTGAGGCTGAGTTACCTCCCACGCATCCCATCAGATTGGGTTTGGCTTTGAACTTCTCTGTCTTTTATTATGAAATTTTGAACTCTCCTGAAAGGTATGCCTAATATTATCTTTTTCCTTCCGGTATTACTATTTCATATCCCTTCTCCTCTTTGTTCATGTGCTAAGTGTCAGTCTGTTTAACAAATTTAGCATGGTACTGCTCATATTTCAGGGCCTGTCACCTTGCTAAGCAGGCATTTGATGAAGCAATCTCTGAGTTAGATACTCTGAGTGAGGAGTCTTACAAAGACAGCACACTAATTATGCAACTTCTGAGGGACAACCTCACCTTGTGGACTTCTGACATCCCTGAAGATGGAGGTAATCATTAATGGAAATTAGTGTTGCCTGTCACTATGCTAGTTGGACTTGGTATGCAATGTAAATGAAATATGAGATTCTTTATTTTTATTTGATAGAATGTCCTTTACAGGTATAGTAGACAATGTCATGATTTATGGTTAGTAGGTTGTTTGTTTGTGGCTATTGTGACTTGCAGAACCTTTTGTTTGATGTTTTGTTTGTTTGGAGGGAAGTTTTATGTTGATGACATGCTAGTTTCAGGTGGGCCTCTGTGGCTGTGTTATTGTTAAAATTTAAAAGAATATGTTGTCCTACTGTCAATGCTTACTTTATTGTGTTTCACAACAAAGGCCCAAAGAAAGAGATGATAAAAACTCTTAGTGAACTAGATCTTGATTTGTTCCAAGAAATTTCAACAGTCCTCCTTTGCAAATAATTGAAGAATCCCATGTTGATTGTCAAAATTCCAAAATATTGAAGAAAAGCCTGTACCTAACAGTTTCAGAGGAAAAAAGAAACTAGGGAAGATCTGAGAAATCATATTAAGCTGTTACTGTTAATTGCTTTATGGAAGCAACAAAGTTAAGTTAGAAATTTGATATCATCAAAGAGCTTTTCCAAATGTTGAATTTCTTTATCTTTCTTGTGATCTTAGCAAACCAAATCCTTGCAACCAAGGGCCAACTTAAATATATCTGATCCAATTTCATTGCTTCATGTTTGATTTTTTGCTTTCTTCTCCAATTCCAGCTATTGAAATTAATTGATACTGATGTCATAATGAGAATTATTAATGGTAAATGTGACTCTTAGCTTTTTAGGGCTAGGTGGCTGAATTTTCAAGTGAATCACTGGGGTTTGCATATGACTCAAATTTAATTAGATTTTGGGAATTTTGGAGATTAATGGTCTTCATGAACTTGATCTGGTTGAATTGAGGTTATATAATTTGTCTTTTCTTTAGTTGTTTGTTGTAGAAATAGAATTAGGTTAGAGTTATTGTTTCTAGTCTAAGAAGCATGGATACAGGTAGGAGTATTGGATATGACACCAGCATGACATGGGGATACAGCATTTCCTTAAAGAACATATATATAAAAAAAGAATTATATCTATCATCTCATAAAACATAAAAATACATATAAAAATAAAACTATCTCAGTAGCTGAGTAGAACTTCAAAAAATAAGAGCACTCAGGCTATAGGCTAGGATTGACCCAATGAATTTAACCCAACAAATAACAAATAATTTAAAATGAAAGTTCGCCAACCAAAACGCAGGCCATCAACCAAAATGCAGGTGGAAGACCAGTGGGCAGAGACTCTTCTTTTTTGAGCCCACCAGTTCATTGGCACAACTTCCCAGGTGGAAGATGCAGCAACGCTGCAGGCTTGCAGGTGAAGAGTGAGGTCACCAACGATTGGCACTGAGGTGAAGAGATTGGAAGCTGAAAATTAGGACTTGGGTGAAGATTTGGGGCTGTTACGTTCTTGTTGTTGCCCATTTGTTTGGGGCAGAATCCCACAAAAATTTGAAAATTTGGCTGCCTCGTTTCAAAAACTGAAGAAGTAAAGGAGAAGCATACATATCCTACCATCCTGCCCCATACACCGTTACGGTGGCCTGAGAGCTGTACCACTGCTTAGTTTAGAGTATTTTTAGGGTTATTATGTACTTGGCCTTTGTGTCTTATGAGGTGATATTTTCCCTAGTCATCCATTTTATTTTTCAACTCATTTTTCATTTTCACTCTAATATCTGCTTTCTAGTTTTATATCAAGTTGGTTATTGGCCTAGTTGGTATTAGAGGCTAATAACGATGCAATTCGTTTATGCAACTGTGTCAGTCACTGTATTAGTAATCTTTGATCTAGCTATGCAATGACATCCTTCATTTGTTCATGACTCCCGTGTCAGTGCCAAGGGGTACTTTCTTATTCTAAGGTCACCAGAAAGCTTCTCGAGGAAATACTTGCAAAGTATTGTCAAAAAAGGTGTAGCTCTCCTGTACTGAAAGATCAAAGTCACGAACAAGAGAGGGGCATTCCATATATTACTAATTATAGCCAACAACTATGTGGTCCGTTTAGTAGTGGTCAACATATTTTCATCATGGTTTACTATCTATACTGATTTTTTGCTATTGTTTCAAACTAGGGTATTCCTTCACATTTTATTTTTCCTGCTATTGTTATTTTTATTAATTCTGTGGTCCTGTTTACCCAACTTCGGTATCTTTGATTTCTCTAGTTAATAAATTACCTCCTTTTTTTTACAGCTGAGGAACAAAAGGTGGAGTCTGCTCGAGCTGCTGGAGGTGATGCAGAGGTAGGTTATGTACGCACTTAGCATATGGTATTTGTGTTTTACTTTTTACCTTAACAAAGTTATATTCTGCAGTGAGGTGAAGCAGATATTGGCTATACAAATTTGTGGTGTGCATACCAGAAGGCTAGTCTCTTGCAACTCTGGGTAGTTTTTTTTTTCATGTTTTCTTTTTGAATAAAGTTTTTAGCTTACCTATAGGATGTTGTAATAGAACATGAAGTTGGTCTCTAGAAACTTGCAAACCATAGGGCTTTTCTCATTTGACTAAATGGAAAGCATTGTTAAGGTTGCTTTGGAAGCCTTTCATTCTATGCATGTCTTTTCTGCTAGTCTTCTTCTGGAGATTGGAGTTGAGACGCAGAGTGTTTGGCTGTAATTTAGTTGATTGCTTCATTTTGACTTATATATCTATATAAAAGAATGCTGGCTTGCATTATTTCATCAGTTTACATAGTTAATATTGATTTAAATTTTGGTTTGCATAATTTTTTCCAACTTAACTAATGAAAGTCCTATCGTGAGTATTCATTTATCTCAAAGATGAACTCTCCCGAAAGTTTGAAGTTATTAAGTATAGGTTCACGAATGACTTTATATTGTAGGACACCCTTTCACGTAAAAGCTTTTTGGGTTTAAAACGTGGACGATACATGTGCTCATTCTACCTTATATTGAAATTCAATTTTATTTAGAAGAATGGGAAGGTAAGGACGGAGCGCCTTACCAATTGGTCATAATGGCTCCAAATTAAGGATTAGCTTTCCAAAAGTTTAAGCTATTAGTGGAAGCTCAATATTAGTTTTATATTTCTAACATGTTCTATCACAAGAGCTCTCAGGCTTGGAGTGTGAATAATGTATAAGCTCATGTCATCTTGTATGAAAAATCAACTTAATTATGAAGAATGGAATAACAAGGATAGTACACTTGACAACTTGATTATAAAGATTTTGAAACAATATAAAGGAATAATTCCTAAAAGCTTAAGTGATGAAGGCATTTTAAAGAATTTATATCTTAAATGGTCCTCGCAAAAAAAAAAAAAAAGGAAAGAAAAAAAATATGCTCATTGATCGTACATGTTTTCCTGCTCTATTGCATTTGCAGAAATTACAAAATTCATTAAGATTCTTAGAAGATTAACTTAATTCAAGGATGGAATCTTAACTACTAGCCGACTTTACATGCACTTTAACATATCCTTCCTCTTTCCTACAAAGTCTTAATTAGTCCTGCTTCATTTATTTATTTATTTTTAAATAACGGCAAGAAATAGAACATCATAAACAAAAGATCTAGACTAAACTATAGTTGTAAAACTCGACTTGGACTGGACAGTTGGACCGATAAACTGGTGAATCGGTTCCCCAGTCGGTCCGAGCCTTATGTTAGATCGGATCTACAAGTAACTCGGTTCCAACTGTTTGACTCGGCCGAATTTGGAGGCAAATCGTTTGACTCGGACCCCTGAGAATCAACCGGGTCCATAATTACAAAAAAAAAATTTAAAACCATTTGAACTTTGAAGTTTGAACACCCAGTGACTCTCGGATTCTCATATTGAGACAAAAGTTAGAGAGAAAACAGAAGGATGAATGCCTTGCAAAGCTTTTCAACCAAGAAATAAGAGAGAAAAATAAAAAAAATAGAGAGAAAAATGAAGGTTTTTTAAGTATGTTATGGGCTTCACTTCGACCTCCATACACCAGATGTAATTTTTAAATCATAAAAAAAAATAAGAAGATAAAGAGACAGGAGAGGAGAGGAGAGGAGAGAAGTTTCTTTTCTTGAATGAAAATTTCAGATTCCAAGTCGGGTTACACTTACAGTAAAAAAACAGTTTTTTACTTTCTTTTCTTATTAATTTGTTGACAACTTGACTAACTTAACTTCATGTGGCAAATGAAAATCTATCCTCAGGATTGCAATGAACCCCATCTTATCTTTTATTTCCTCACCTTATCTCTTGGTTTATTTTTTTTATTTTTAATCTCTTGGTCTAGGCTTATCTAACGTGCTATGTTCTAGTAAAAAAAAAAAGTGCTTTGTAATTTGTAAACATGTAAAAGACTGATTCCTTTGTTGTATGGCCTGTTGATTTTTTTCTCCCATGGGCTGGGCTTAGTTTAGTCATTATTCATTTTTTCTAGTACGTGTTATATTCTCCATTACGAAAAATAGTAGAACAAAAATGATTTTTCTCCAAATTTGGTTAAAGGTAAAAAATTCTATATAGTTTTTTCTAATTTATATTAAATATTTATGTATTTTGTCTATACAAAGATATTTATATAATTTTTTATTTTATATGATTCAACCTAGTTGAATTAGTAATTCACCAGTTGAATCAGTGATCCATTAACTCAGTACCTTGATCGAGTCAATTATTGGTCCGAATTTAATAACTATGAACTAAACAGTTCAAATTATGGCATTCCATTTTTGTAAAAGTTATTTCACTAGAATAAAATTTAATAAATTAGAAGAGATAGAAAAGAGAAATTTAAAAAAGAAGAAGAAGAAAACTTAGGTGTCTTTTAGTTCGTTGAAATAAGGGTGGAGGGAATAAAAATAAATTAAGCTTGTATTTGGTAACAGCTATGGAAAGAAATCAGTCATAATTCATAAAAAAAGTCCAATTCCTCCAAATGTGAAGAAATGGTCATCCCGGTATTAGTTACTGTGATATCTTATGTATTTTTTTAAAAAAATAATAAGAATGTCCTCACTACCATATTACACATGGTACCACTGCCACAATAATGCTTGTATATATGACACCACCGCCTCAATGTTACTTTATAAGAATTCTCCCTATATCTTTTTATTTTTATCACCAATTAATCTTTTTCACTATTGTTTTCTTGGGCACGTAGCTTTTCACTTTTTCGTAGGAGATATCTAATGCTAAATCAAGCTAGCATCCTATAGCTTTTGGTATAGTTAATTCAACTCGATCTGATACAATATAAGTATATCTTATACAAAACCAATTAGCATGGTTATTGGCCACTTAATCAACCTTTGGAAATTCATTATATTTAAAAGGGAATCAAGTTTAACCAAAATAATCAACTGTTCTAAAACAACACTTCGCTACAATGATTTTTTTTTTTATTAATATAGGGTCTGGAGACAAAGTAAGGAATATCTTTGTTATGGAATCATATTGCAGGCCATATTTATGAAGATCATATATAAGCCTGTATAAAGTTTTCCTCTCTGTCATTGCTTTCTAATTGCAGCACAAATAAGAAGGGAGAGCTATGGTTAGGAATGGTGTGAGGCATCATCCACTAGCAATGTTGATGATTGGAGTGGTTATTATTTGTTCCACCATTGCCCGAATCCATGACACTAATCCTAGACGGCCTTGCACTCCATCTCTTCCTCTTTCTGGGGTAGACACCATAGATAAGTTTCTGAAATATGAATCAAGTGAAGGACAAATTACTTGTCTTGTACAATGTCATATTACTTGTAGGAAAATTTTTCCGGAAAATGCACCACCACTCATAGGATGCGAAACCGTTTGCTCTTTGTACTGCAGGTTGTATGGTAAGTTTTGTTTACAACTATGTTCGATCACTTATATGACATAAACTTGACACTCAAAGATATTTTATTTTAAGCAAATTATGGTAGTTATAATTAGCCCTGATGACAAATGAAATAAATATTCTTCTATTGCACTATATGTTATGTTAGGCTTAGTTTTGCTGCACCTTAATTTGGGCTTGAAGCACAATATTATTACCATTAGGCTTAGTATCAGGGGAATAATAATCTTTCTCAAATAGTTGTCATCTAGGACCTGACATCTGTTTATTACAGGCCCATCCCAGATGCAATTTAAATACATCCTCCAACAAATGGAGAAAGATTTGAGCATGTCGGTCAGAAAGGGAAGCGATTCGCACTGCTGATTTTGGATTTAGTGCTTTTGTTTGCGTTCTCTTTTCTTTGTTGTGGTGTGCTTTAATTGTACTTGAGCTTCTATAGTTTGTTTAATTTTACTTTCTATCACGCATTAGTACCTACCTACGATAAAATGTAGTAAAATGTTACGAATATACTTGCTGAAATTAATTTTGTCAAAAGCACTGTACATCATTATTTTAAATTGTAGTTTGTAACTGTCGTGCAACTACAATTGCAGTCATAATATTATTATTTTTAAAGTTTTTGCAATTACAATGCAGCATGGAAAGATTCTTACATTCTCCTGGAATAAATTTTTTTACTCTAATAGGAATATTCAGCCATTGATTTTACTTTCATTCTTTCTCTCTCCTTGTTACCCTTAAAGCAAGGGTTGAGATACTCCATGAGAGGACTCATGGAGTAGGGAAGAAACACTCACAAACGTACGTGAACATAATATGCGTAGTGTAAATACCATCACTTGTTAAAAATGATGACTCCGGCGGTGGTAATAGGTTATTATAGTCATTGTTGGTCATTATAATTACAATTCTGATTTTTTATTTTATTTTTTGTTCTCACATCATTTTTTATACTATTTCTCATACTATTAACCATATATATATTTTTTTATCATTTAATTATAATTTTAAAAAAATATAAATAGTAATATACCCTTTAAAAAATTATAAGAGTAACATTTTCCTTATAATTAAGTGCCCCTTCAACTTTTTACTATTGTCGTCATGACTAATTATATATCTTACTTTTCGGGTACACATGGCATATACAGAAACAATGAAATCTCAAACTAGCTACACAATATTAACAAAGGCTTTGAGGCCCTTATTATGGAAATATATAAAAAAGAGGTTTGGTGAGAAAGAGTGAAAGAGCTAAGAGCGGGTCAAAACAACAATTTCGACCACCAAAAAAACAAGGGAGAAATGAGAACCTCACAGAACTAACAAACACAGCAAAAATAACGTGAACCAATTATGGTATAAAATGCAGTCCTTTAATCTCCGTTACACACAGTCCTCCTCCTCTGAATAATAAAATCTCCATCCAAACCAAGAACAACATCAAGATTCACAATGGCCAAGTCTACAATCATCATTGCCTCAGCCCTTTGTTTCTTGTCCTTCCTTGGTTCGGCTTATGGCCAGGACCGCTTCTTTGTTGAGGGCACGGTTTACTGTGACACATGCCGCACCCAGTTCCTCACCAGGGTCAGCGAGTTCATGCAAGGTACATGTTGCACTCACACACACACTGCCGTTATAAATCATTGTTAAGTTTCAATATAATTGAGAGTTTCACTTAAGAACAATTAGATAAGTTACAAGCCATAACATTTTTTTATTAAGAGTTCAATATATATATATAACTGCATACTATGTATATGATTAAGAATCTAAAATAAAAATCTGGGACCATGGTGAAGGTGCAACCGTGCGCGTGGAGTGCAAGGAAATTGAGGGTGGGAATTTGACATTCAGCAAGGAGGCTGTAACTGATGCTGTCGGGTCCTACAAAATTGAGGTGGACGGAGACCATGAAGAGGAGGTCTGTGAGGTTGTGCTTGTCAAGAGCAGCAGGGATGACTGTGCTGAGGTTGACAGTAAGTCTCACCTCGACCAGGCTGCTAGGATCAGCATCACTAAAAACAATGGAATTGTGTCCCCTATCCGCAATGCCAACCCTCTTGGTTTCTTGAAGAAGGAGCGCCTTCCTGCGTGCAAAGAGGTGTTCCAAGAGCTTGGACTTCAAGAAGATGGCACCCTCGCTTGAAGAAATTTACAACATTCAAGTTTGTGATAGGAATCCCTTTTAAACCATTAAAGAATAAATGAGGGATCCATCTTTTTTAACCCTTTGTTGTCATCATGATATGTTTGAATAATATATAAGCATGTACGTTATATATGAGGGACTTTTTCTAGCCTTCAATTCGCTTTATAAAAATGGATCCTTTGGCTTTGGTATTTCTTCTTGGTGGGGTTTGGATGTAATCAGCTTATTTCGGCTTTAAAAAAAAAGAGAGAGAGAATTAAAGGATTCCAATTAATGTTCAAATATTGCATTGGATGTGTAGTCTCAACTTTCTCTAGTGTCTTTTCAAAGCATTCAAAGTTGAAAGGCAAACAAAAAGGATACAAAATTAACAATAGAATTGATTATTTTTAGTCTTGTGCCAAAAAAAATATCATCCTTCAGTCATTGATATTTCTGGAGAGCTTCAGTTTTGCAATTTAATTATGAAGTTGTTTCTTTAAAATTTGTGGGAGTTCAAAACAAATAGAATTTTCATTATTTTGTAATAAAAAATAAAAAATAAAGAAAAAGAATTTTCTAACTTATAGTAAACTAGAATTGTTCATCAATTTTTTGTTCATTTGGGCGAATGATAAGAACGGCCAATCCATGTTTGTTTCAGTTCCAAACTAGATACTTCCTTCTGTGGGGCTGATGGGTTTTTTTGGCTTGTAATCATGAACGAACCCAATCCATGGTTCTTTTTTTTTTTTTTAATGCCACACGCACATATATAAAATAATGTTAAAAAGATAGTTTATTATTAGTTTTTTTTATTTGAATTATCATGTTAAAATTTGTTGATGTTAATCTAGATTAGGAGATATGTATAATTTTAGGATTTCTATTGTGAGGTTTTCTTTCTGTTTAGGAGTTAAATTATCATTAGGAATTTTATGGCTGTTTTCGAGCGATAAAGGGTGCGGTTCTGTTCATGGGGTTTCTGGGTTTCTTTGAGACAAGAAAAATGGTGAATTCCCCTGTCTTCATTCTTTAATTCCTCTGGTTTTTCTCTCTAATTTTCTTCAGAAGTCCTTCAGTGCTCCCTCATATTCTCCCCTCTCTTTTGCTGCCTATGTGCTCCCCCTTTCTTCTCTGTATGCTCTGCGTTGTGTGAGGCGAGTCTCAATCAGAGTAAATGTTCTGTTTTGCTGAATGAGAGTCTGCTAATGAGAGAAAAATGTAAGTGGAAGAAGAATGTGTGATCAGCAATATCAGTTAGTGCATGAGCTGTGTGTGAGAATGGGTTTTAGCTCATCTAATCAACCTTTTAGACGGCTTGAATTCTAATTCAGGATTTCAGGACACCCTGTGGATAAGTGCTCTTTAATCTTATTAAGAGTCTCACATCATCTGTCTTAATATTTTAGATATAATTTTATATATTTATTGAGTCACTTCACTTAATGTTAATTGGTTTTAAGTTAGAATCTCATATAGTATCAGAGTTAAAATTTTATTTTCATTGCCTACTTCGCTAGGCTTGTTTCGGCCTACTTCGTTAGGCTCACATGTTGCGTTCAGACATCTGTAGAGGGGAGTATTAAAAGTCTTACATCGTCTGTCTCAATATTTCAGATGTAATTTATATATATGTTGGGTTACTCTACTTAATGTCAATTGAATTTAAGTTTGAATTTCATAAAAATCTAAGATGGAGTCTGAAATGATTGATTATAATCCTCTTGTATACATTAATCTTCCTTTTTAGTACAACAATTGTTAGCGAGATTAATTATAATTGATATTATGATTGATCAAGATTGATTTTAGATATAATTATAATTGATTTAATGCAAAATTATAATGACTTACTACATAATTATATTTTATTATTTTTCTTTTTTATATAACATTCTTCTTCTATAAATAGAGATTAATCTTCATGTATACATTAATTTAGAAATATACACAAATTTATCAATATTTGTCTCCTTATTTCTGTTTCTAACTTGGTATCAAAGCGTCTAGACTCTCGATCCAATCATAGATTCTAGACTCTAGACTTCAATTTAGATTTCAGATTCTAGACTCTAGACTTCGATATAAATTTCAAACTTCAGACTCTAGACCCCAAACCTACCAGATGTGCCACGTCACTAGATTTTCCCCTATTCATCCACCAGATTTGCTCCTATTTGCAAACCCAAATTTGCCCTTGTTCACATCACTAGATCTGCACCAGTCCGAGCACCGCTTCAAGACCACCACCAACCGGTGACGCCGTCATCACTGGATCTGTGCGACGTTGTCACCCAAGTTATGAGATATGCCAGATCCGTCATACGAGCCACCAGACCCGACCTCGAGCATTCCAAATCCATGCGGACCACCAACCAGATCAGTGTCATTCGCGAGATGCCGTTGCGAGCCGTGCAGCTCCACCATTCATCAGTGATTCCACCGTTTTCCGCCGTGAACTCGCAACCAGTGTCAGCTACCCGCGATTCATGTTGCTGACATAGACCCGTGATCCGTGTGCTGAATACACAACCCGTGTTGCTAAACTTACGACTTGTGTTGCTGACATGGACAATGACGTAATCAAAGTACCTAAGTTACCCACGGGTCCTTGTGATGATGTAGCAGTACTGACGTGACACTAGATCCTTCCTAAGGTTTTTTGATGAGATCTTTTCATTTTTGAGGTTCTTTTCAGTCAATTTAGTTCCGAAAGTTCAATTTTTTTGCGTCCTTCTTTGATATAATGGAGAAACTAGATATTGCTCAGTCTCCTTTAGTTGTGCTTATTGTCCCCAGATGTTCCAAATATTGTAAAAATCTAAGACACTTGATTGAGAATTGTCCCACATGTCCTCAAAGGTTTGATCAGAACAAGTTTCAACCTCGTCCTAGTTTTTCTAAGTATGTGCTTGTTACTACTACTGCTAAAGGATCCTCAAGTTCTTCAGCCACACCCCAGGCTGTCTTTTCTACTAATTAATCATGCTAGTAAATCAATATAATTATGTATCCAATCAATTATAATAATATCTAAAATCAATCATGATCAATCATAATCTTAATTATAATTAATCATATAACATTCCTCCTCAAACTCAAATGGGTATAGAAGATACCAACTTGAGTTTGAAAAATAAACAAAAAATAATCTAAAAATACAACGTCGAGATTTTGGAGAAGCCAATAGACCCAAACTGCTTTTGGGATAGAATCATCTGTATTTGGGAAAATCTACAACGGGAACAGAGTCTGAAACGAAGTCCTGTCATCAAAACGAAATCTAGAATCAAGGACGGAATTTGAAATGGAGTCCCAACATCAGAACGAAATTTGAAATCTAAGGCGGAGTCTGTGACAACTGAGTCTGGAACGGAGTGACAAAAAAACAATGACGGTGAGTAGAAGTTGAAAAGATGACACAGCATAAGAGGTGACTAATCAGAGTTTCAGATTTTCAGGAACTATGCAGCGGTCTCAATTATGGAATCTCAATTAATTATAATTGAGATTATGATTGATCACGATTAATTTTAGGAATGATTATAATTGATTTAATATATAATTATATTTTAATATTTTCCTTTTCTATACAACAACATTCTTCTATAAATAGAGACTAATCTTCTTGTATACATTCATTCAGAAATATACACAAATTTATCAATATTTGTCTTTTTATTTTTGTTTCTAACATGGTATCAGAGACATGATATCCACCTTGAGGAGAGCTTTTCCTTTTCGCTATGCAGAGTTTGTAGAACTCATTAGAATCGTTACTAATCACCATCAAACCTAAACTTTTTCTGTTGTCCGCTTCGTTCAAACTTCAGACTCCAAATTCCTTATTCCTAGATTCCAGACTCCATTTTAGACTCCGTCCTAGGTTCCATACTTCGTTCTGATGACAGGACTCCATTTTATACTCAGTCTTAGATTCCATATTTTGTTTTGATGTCAAACTCTGTTTTAGACTCCGTCCTAGATTCTAGACTTCATTCTGATAGCCAGACTCCATTTCAGACTTCATCCTAAATTCCAGACTTCATTCTGATGGCAGGACCCTGTTTCAGACTCTGTTCTTGTTGGAAATTTTCTCAAATGCAAATGGTTCCACTTGAAATGTAGTTTGGGTCTGTTAGCTTCTCCAAGATCTCAACATTGTATTTTTAGATTATTTTTAGTTTATTTTATTTTCGTATGTCTACTTGTAAATATTTTTAGTTTATTTTCCAAACTCTAAACTTCAAACTCAATCATCATCTTGGTCAATTCTGCACTTTGATTTCCAAACTCAAGTTGGTTTCTTCTATATCCACTTAAGTTTGAAGGAAAATGTTAGCGTGATTAATTATAATTGAGATTATAATTGATCATGATTGATTTTAGGGATGATTGTAATTGATTTAGTAAAGAAATATATTGATTTAATATATAATCATATTTTATTTTATTTTATTTTTTTGTGCACAACAATCTTCTTTATAAATAAAGACTAATCTTTTTATATACATTTATTTAAAAATATACACAAATTTATTAATATTTATCTCTTTATTTTTATTTTTAACAAATCTCATTAGAGTTGATGATTTGTCGAATTCTTAAAATGGAAAGCAGCTTGATTCCTGCACTCCTAAATTTTTTCACATTAAAAATAAATAAATGAATTTGTGAGTGTGATAAAAATGTGACGAGGGAGTACTTGATGAGTAAATGACTATGATGATAAGAATTAGCGGGAGACTGAGTGTTGAAAACGGTTACGGGAGAACGTGAAAATATGATGCATGAAGTAGAATAAGGTAATGTATAGAGAGTCAAATTTATTTTCTTTTTTCCGTTTATTTTATAAAAAGGGGATGAAATTTGGATTTCTTATAATTGACCGGGCAAAGATACGCAATTATGGAGCTAGATAATTGGACCAAAATGATTGAAAAAATTATGCTAAAATGACTTTGAATTATATTTGAGCTCTAATTTGGATATATAGATTTTCTTTATTTTTTTTTATTTCATAAGGTTTGTTATTTTCTTGAAAATCTTATATTAGTTTTAGTGGGGACAAAATTTAGTGTTTAAATTAAAAATAGGTTTTAATCTAAATGTTTTCTATAGATAATATTCAAATTATAAGTTTTTCACCAAATTAACTAATCTAAACGAAAAGTTTTACTCTATATATCCAATTACTAAGGGAAACGAAGGGACAGCTCAAAACAAAAAGCGTTACTTTGCTCAAATCCAAAATACCGTAGCAATTCTCATTTGGTAGATACTCATGAGTTATTGGGTTAATTTTTTTTTTTTTTAAAATATCTTCTTACCTCTTCAAGGTGTGAGAGTAATATTTAACATTTTAGGACAGATATATGAATATATCTAAGATATATAAAAATAAATAGTATTAATTACGTCATTTATTATTTAATTAACTAATAATATATCTATAATAACCATGCAAGACAGATATATCGATATGTCTAAGATATATAAAAAAATAATATTAGTTACGTCACTTACTACTTAATTAACTAATAATATATCTATAATAACTATACAAGTCATTATAGAAAACCTTGACAGAATGTAAAAAACTTAAACACTCTCTCTCTCTCTCTCTCTCTCTTCACACACACACACACACACACACACATAACCTTAACCACATAATGGCCTATTGTAATACATAACTCTAAATATAATTACAAAGCGAATATAAACTATATACATAAGTTTTGTCTAAACAAGAAACAAGCAAAACTATACTACACTAACTCTTCTGTTTTTTGAATTTCTTACTCTATGAAGATTATTGACCTGCTTTTACCATGAAAACACAGAAATGGGTAAGAATATGAAAATCCTCAGTAATAAACATATATTTCATAGCATAATAACTATGTAAATTGCATACATAATTAAACTAAATTCAACATTATACAATCGCTCATACAATCGTATAACATTTTCTACAATAACTATCATAGGATTTTCCTCCACTATAACTGATAATTGCACAATACCTAATAGTATAACCAAACTGATAGTTTACATACTGTTAACATAAACAACTGCCCATACAATCGCATATGTCAACAACAACAGACAATTGCCTATACAACTGACTGTAACTGCAAAGCTGGCGATTTAACACTACCCCTACTTATTCATTCTAAGAAACTCTGGTTCCACGAACATTTGCTAAGGTAAGGAGTGGACTTATCACATCCTTAACCTACTTGGGACAGAGGAAAATTGTCGTCTTCACTAACTGTAAACTTGCTCGTAGACTCAACTCATCCTTGTGAAAGAGTCTATCTTAACTAATGCATCATTTTAACCCAACTTATGGAGTCAAATGAGCACATCTATGATTTTTACACACTTAACTCAACTCTATTGCAAGTGAATAATTCGTGCATCTAGATAAGTAAATTATATCTCTCTCATTTGTATTTGGCTCTTCTTACTAATGCACTACATGTAATGACTTGCGTCACACTAGAGTGCTCAAGGTTCTAAATACCTGTTTTAGGTAACTCATAATTCTTGGAATACCTAACAACTTGATCTTCCATACTTAACTTAGTATTCAAGAAAGTAACTTTCTTCCTACATGCATCTCAAACTCAACTATACTACTAGAAGAGTTAAGTATGTTTATGCTATACTCAATAAATATGACAAGTTTTCAAGTTACAATTTATTCTATTATGTATTTAACAATGCATGAGATCTCACTTAACTAGAGAAGTTAGTACAAAACCGTCCCTGATTAGGAACTAAATACACAAACTTGACTCCACTCAGGTGAAACTAATACAAGAGTGGTTAGTACTTGCAACACTTTGTTGCTTAAAGTTCTAGGTACCATTCCAAAGTAATCCACTACTCTAGGATATCCCAAGGCTCATACCTTTACCAACTAACTAGAGTGAATGTTGCTAATTCATTCTAGTATATTCGTATCTATTACATCATCTCATCACATCTTGTGTGATATCTAATACAACACTAAGTGCTTAGGGTGTTAGATACCTACCTATGACAATCCTTAACTATTGGATGCACAAAGGGTCTAAACTTTATCATTTATATTATAGGGATGTTTCCTCTTTAAAATATCCTTAGTAGCATCCTAACACACTTTAAAAAGCATGTATGAATGATCCAAACTAGTCAGGAACCTCAAAACATCAAGAATACAATCCTTGAAAAATTCTAAAACTTATGCCTAGGCATGACTTTCCCACACCTAGGCATGACTATCTCATGCCTAGGTATGGAATTCTCATGCCTAGGCGTAACACTTTCTGTCTTGTCTGGACTGAAAATTTTTCAATCCATGCCTAGGTGTCTATTCTATAGAAAATTCTACAAAACACCTTTTTGCATAACTTAGTTCCAAGCCAAGTTTTCACCCTCAAACTCAATTTCTAGATGATTTCTATCATCACTAAAGGTCTATAATCATGTTATAAACTTCATTTCATCTCTTAACTTAATCAAACTTGGATTTAAAACTCAATCGAGCCAAGAAAACATCAATTTACCAAAATGCTCAACAAGTGGGCTATGGACATCCACCAAACAAAATTAAGCTATCGTGGTTCCAATAAGCCAAAAATGTTCTAAATCAACTCTTGGGATCAAGAACCAAGCTAGAAGCACAGTTTTGACCCACCAAACTAATTTTTCCATTCATGAACCCCAACTTCATTCAAAATGAACAAAAAGAGAAAAGATGAATAGAAACTCCCTTACCTCAAATGTGGATGATCAATCTCCAAGCTTCAAGCTTTGATCTCGATCCTTCCCTTAATCCTCATGCTTTTCCCTCATTTTCCCTCTTCCTTCCTCTCTCACGGTTCCTTTATTTCTTTGCTTTCTTTGTTTTTTCTGTTTTTACTTTCTTTTGACAGCACTTGTTGCCTTTTGGTTGTGTGAGGGAGAGAAAATGAGTGACAAAAACATCCTTGGGATATTTTGTAGGAACTTTTTTTATCTGCTAAGAACACTCAGATTGCACTAAATCGAGTTTTGTAACTTTTAACAACATTTAAAATAAATCATATGATTCATCTAAATTATTGTTTCATTATTTTTTCTAATTTTTCATATCTGCTACTAGTCAATCTGTATTAAAATACACAACTAATATGCTTAAAAATATCAAATTAACTCTGATTATCCTCAAATTTTAACTACACCTTGCTCTACTAATTTGTGACCTGGGAACAAATTCTCTATATTTATTTCCCTTAACTTAGCAAGTTATACTACTATATGAGTTATTTTAAGTTACTTTTTAACTTTCGGATTGCAACTAAGTGCCTAAATGAGTTCAATTCGTTACAAAATTTAACTGATATGTTATACAAGTATAACAGTACCTCTGAGACTATATACAAACCTCACATGTTTTCGAGATGTTATACAATATGTTTTCTAAGGTTTTAGGGATGCAATGTCGCTGTAAATCTCAAATTAATACTAATCTTTTTCTTAAAAGATATTGGATTTAATTTTGATATAATATCAGTATAAAAAAATTTATACTATCACCCAATCATGTATTACTACGTTATAATTTTTTTTATTCTCATAATAATTATATAAAAAATTACACATGTGATAAGATATGATTAGTTGATAATATTAAAAATGTTACACTAATAATGCATCAAAACTAAACTAAAAAATTTATTTTATTTATACTAGCATTTTTATGGTTATTACATGCCTTTTCAGTCTGTATTTATGTTTTTAGTTAAGATTTAGAAAAACAGCAAAAGTAATAATGCATAATTCACTATAATTATAAAGTTCTATTTAAAAAAAATTGCAATTGCATAGTAAGAAACTGAAAAGTGTTTAAAAGCTATTACAACTATAAAGTAAGAAATATTTATAATTTAATATATTATATTTATATTTAATTAAATAATAATTATATTTAAAAAATAAAATTGTTACCAAATAAGGGAATTCCCTCTATAATAATATAAATATAAATATAGATGCAATATATATTTTTAAGTTTTTATTTGCTCAATTTATTCACATTATTTAATATTTTTAATTTTTAAAATATTATTTCTTTAATAAAAAATAATTTATTAAAATACAGTCAAACGTATAAAGAAAAATATTATTTAACTTTATTTTTTAAGTTTTATATCTTTATCAACTTTTCATTAATATAAATTAATTATATCCGTCAAATATATATTGAATATTTATTATAAATTATTTTAGAACTTTTCCTCAGCATAGTGTGAACATAATCACATGGAGACCAAAAGTACAACTTTATGAGTCACAATTCCTTTAAATCATGTCACATCCTTTCAAATACAAAAATGGAATTATCACGGATGGACTTTAAAGTTGATAATACCAACCATCGATCTCTGACTCTTGGCTACAAAAGTTGGATGCAAATATGGGCTCCATCCAGTGCACGCTGGTATATTTCAACTACTTAGGCTTTGTGATTTGATGATCATGCATTGTGTTTTTTGAAGGGTGAAAACTCTAACCATGTTGATTTGAAGCTTGGTAAATGTCTCCCATCACATATGATAGGTGATGCAGCAAAAGCTATCAAAAAGAAAAAAAAAAAAGGTTGGCTGATTTAACGTACTATGTTGAGTGAACTTAAAATAACATAATATATATTATTTTTGGTTTAATTAATTTTTTAAACACTGTAAATATATTTATTTATAATTTTATTTTTATAAAAAATTTATCACATTTTTTTTCTTTTTAAATTTCGAGACATAAGAAATTAATTTTTAAAAAAGATGTATAACAAGATTAAGTTTATCTGTCTCAAAATTTAAAAAAATTAAAATAAAGTTAAAATTTTATAGAGACTAAGATCAGAAATAAATATCTTTATATGAATTAAAAAGTTAATTAACCTATTATTATTTTTTATTTGGTATATAAAAAATCAGTTCTATTTCAAACAATTTATCATATCAGTAATTAATTTTTTGTCTTTATTAGGTTTGACAATGAAAAAGGTGGGAGTGGATTTTTATTCAACTTAACCCTAGCTCACACCTTTAAGGGTTAAAACTCATTAGTTTTACATTTATGAATATTTTAAAATAATTTATATAATAATTAATTTTTATCTTACAATTAATTCATTATCTCACAGAAATTAAAAAATATATTAAGAATAAGTATTTAACTAATGTTAATAACTAATATAATTAATATTATTAATAACTAAAATAAACATAATATTCATTTAAATGTAAAGTAAGAGAAAATGTGAGGTGAATTGACCACAAATCCATTAACACCCCACTACATAATAGGTTTTAAACCCGATTAATATAAGGTGGAGCGAGCTGGGTACCATCCCTATTTATTAGACAAAAGATATTGATTGCGGAAATAATGTGAAATATGTCTATACTAATGGGGCTACTTTTACAAACTCATCTAATCACATTACAAATCATAATTATTATTATTATTGTATATATTTTTTATCTGGATTATTATTGTATATTTTAAAACAACAAATTTGACCACAACTAATTGTTATTATAAAACATAAAATTGGAATCTTTGTTTTATTTTACTGAACTCCAAATTCTTTCTTCATATTGATTAGGTAGCGAGTGTAAACAGGTTGGCCGGCCTCTAGAACCACGCTGTGAACAAGAGAAGACGGATAGATTCCTTAATTTTCAAAACAAAGAGGAAAAAAAAAAAGAATAATTAAACTACAATTTGCTCTCAAAATTTCGTGTTTAGTGTTTACTTCTTCAAATTTTGTCACTTTCTTTCTCACTTGACCATTTCTTCTCTATATAAGTTCACATCAAACGATGTAGCTTTCGTGGATTGCAAGTCAAACCAAATGGATTAATGCACTTTTGAATTAATTCTGTAATTATGTATGAACAATGACCACATCTAGGTTAGAAATAATTCGAACCGTTCATTTCTCCACATAGTTGAACAAGTTTGGTTCATTTGCTGCACCATTTTTTCTCGTTGTTCACATCTTCATATATCAGATAAGCTTTGGACCGTCCCAGTTTCAAGCCTCCTTTTGTCCATATCTGATTCGGGTGCTCTGTGATTTCGTGGCTGATAACAAGGTTTTATTGACCTTCATGCTGAGTTCCAGTAACAAACAATTCTTTTAAGATATTTTTGGACTATTTGATACCATTTTAATATACTGAAAGTTATAACTAATGCCCAATATTAACTATTCAAAGCTTATATATTTTCCTGCAACATATTCAAATAATTGGAGTTTAAGCAGTTCAGGCCATGTATGCAGGCAAGTAAAGTAGTGGAAATTCTTAGAATTGCAGATTGAAGTTTTTTTTTTCCCCCAATTGCACAATTTCCTCTTTATATAAATGCAAAATATCAAATAAATTAACTCTTTCACTTAATATATGTGAACGTGTTTTTCTTTAAAAATCATTTTAGATGTGTGAATGAGATGAGGTTTATTAATTAATTAAAGGATTACTAAATTTTACTCTTTTTAATTTTTGTTGATAATATATGTGATAAAAGAACAGGCTAATAAATAAGAAAAAAGAAAAACATTTCCCATTCCATAATTTTCCATATACAAAAACGAAAGAAAGAAGAGAGAGAGAGAGAGCTCAACAAGGTTGACCAGTACCACCTGAGCTCGTCCTCCGCCGTTTAGACGGAAAAAGGTGCCGGAAATCACCGTGAACCATTGTGGCAACATGCCATTCATCCAAAACCAAACCCTCATCCAAACCAAACTGCTGGACGGTGGATGCTTCATAGAGGCCACCACCGTCCGGGAACCCACCAGCGCCAAGGCATGGCGGTTTAGCCTTTCGGCGGCCGGCCCCTACAGGCACATTGCGGAGGGCCCCGCCGGCCGTCCAGTACCTCTGGCAGCCCTTGCAGAAATGCCTAGGCTGATTAACGTTGTAGTTATTGAAGTAACAGAACTTGGTTTCCATGCTCTTGCATCTTGGGCATGGTATAATCTTATCAGGCCTTTTCTCCTCTGTCCCATCATCACTGCCTTTCTTATCTTCGTTTCTTTGCCTACCATGCAACATAATCGTTGTGCCAAAGAGCTTAATCCCTTCACTTTCGTGGCTACTTTGTACTTGAGCCATGAGAGAGAGAGAGAGAGAGAGAGAGATTATTCTTAATGGTGAAGGTTTTGATTGGGGTTGAGAAGGAAAGATTGTGGAAGTGCTTTTATATATAGATAGGGAGGAATAAAGCTAGAGTGCTTTATACTTAGTACAATCATAACAAAAATGTTTCTTTTTTAAAATTCAAAATATGACGCTCATCTTCAACACCTTACTATATGTGAATATAATTGATTGTTCACATATATATATCATATGTTAAATTAATATAAATATATATAAAATATTATTTAAATATTATATTTTAATTGTTCACATAACAAAACTATTATCCTAAACCATGGGTCGCATAAAATCCATGTGATAGACGCGAAAAAATAGTTGGAATATAAAGTTTGTTGCCAAATTAAACTAAAGAAAAGAGAAAACGAAGAAAAGTGAAAAGGGTTTGAAGGAGTAGAAAAGCTTTGGATGAACCTTTTGTACACATCAGTAGTCTACGTCATGATTATGCAGTGCTCAAATGTGATCAACGTTGGCCCAATCCAGGTAGATAGCTTACAAAGTCCAAAAGGTGTACGAAGAAAAAGTGTGTACATATATGTCTATCTGCATGTATTTTAATTTGTCACTAGGTATTTTTTGTTCACATTATTTTTTACTCACTGTTATTAGATATTTTATAAGTATTGTTACGACATTAATTAATTATTTCAACATTATTATTAACCAAAAAGGATAGCTTTTTCTTTTTTTATTAGTTTATTTTTTTATTTCACTAAAAATTTCAAGAATGAGAAATGAAAGTAATATTGTTTTGATTTATTTTTTTGTGATAATCTTTTGATTTTTATTTTAGACGCCTAAATGCATTGGTGCAATATGCTTTGTGTAGAAATGTGTCGTAAACGTAGCAAATAATAATTAAGTAATGCTTAAGTGCTCTACAGAATGATTCGCTATTTGTTTAGATAAGTTATAGAGTGATGCTATTCTTAGGTCTTAGCTCAAGCGTGAAGCGTGTGAGCGAAACTAGCATGTATTTGCTAATACTAAAATTATGCGGGACATATTTACTTTCAAAATGAAATACGCAAGATAGATTAAATTAAATTATTTACTTCTGAAATTAATGGAGGTGATTGAAGCTTTCGAGCGTTTGGTATCATTTTCCTTAGTCAATGTTTGTAGATGTCAGCCATAACTGATTCTTAGGGCTTGATCTAGCCTTTCAATACCCCTAGTGATGGTTAACTCCAAGGCCTGGTTATCGAGGCCAATGCCTTCTTGAAAATATGAGAAGTAGCCTATCTGTGTATTTATTATGATTTAAAAGGCAAAAAGGGTGAGAAAAGAACAATTCCGTTATTTATCTATCCAGAATTTAATATTTAATTTATATCTTTTTCATATCGGCATATGATATATTTATTTTATTTTAAAATATAATATATTTTAATATTTAATTATATTTATACCGATATATGATGTTTATAGAAAATGTTAAATTTAGCAATAAAAAAATATTTTTTTTAAAAAAAAACTACAGTTTCAAAATCAGGAGGAATATGAAATTTAAAAATTATTTTCCACTTGCCTTGATTTGGTTTGATGCAACCAGATAGATATATATTCTACATGTGAGTTGGGATACCTCCAAATAAGTTATGTAGACTTGACTTTTTGTGACTTTTAAAAGGGTACGTAGGTCGGTCATGAATCAGATTTTAATATTCTGCAATTTTCACTGAATTTTGATTATTAAAGTTACATGATCCTAATGCATTTGGTAGTACTTTTCACACCAAAGCCAACTTTTCAGGCTCCAATGGACTTTGTTGCTCCCTTTTCCATCAAGTAAAATTTTTTGTATGTGGGTCATGTTCCCTTTTAGTACGAAACGTTTTATATAAAAAACTTTTTTGGTGATCAACGTTTTATATAATATGCCATTTCTTTACTAAAGGAGTCTTTAACTCTTCATATTATTAATATAGCTATCAAAATGAATCAAATTTGATAAGTTAATTTAAATAATTTGATAAAATAAATGAATTAAATTAATAAAATATCAATTTAAAAATTATATAACTTGATCTGATCCGATCTAAATAAATTAGGTCAGCTCGACCCGAATATATTAAAAAAGATTGAACTAGACTAATAAAATATCAATTTAAAATTTACATGACTCGATTTATCCTAACTTAAAAATAACCTAACTCGAACAGACTGAGTCAGTCAGTTTTCACAACTATAATTATTAATTGGAAAGTGATCTCATCTCCAACTCATTACTTTGTTTTATAATGTAGACAAGGAGCATCAATTTGCTTTCTTTTATCGATAAATAATACACTTTTTTCGTGGGGATTCTTTTAAAGTCAGTAAGTAGGTATTTATTTATATTTTGTTCTAAAATGGAAGTCTGTCTTCAATTTTAAAAGCAAATTTATATTAGAGCTTAAATTATATATCTGTCTCTATTAGAATAAGGGAAAATGTTCAACGTTAATTATTGTTAGGCCGTGAAAATGAGTTAAATTCGTTAGATTGATTTGTTTTATTAAGTTTTAAAAATATTGACTTGTATAAATTAATTCATTTTTAGATGACTCATTTAATCTACAAGTTAAATAGGTTGGCCCATTTAACTCGTGGATCAGCCCATGACCCACCTATTATTTTTTTTAATATTGATTCATAATTTTTTATAAATATTAGATAGGCTAAGGCTAGATACTTAGAGAGTAGATACTCTCCGCAATCCAACACATTCCCTCCCCTATTATTGGGATACCTTACCTGACCTATTGGACTTAAAAAAACTAAAATTTAAAATTAAAACTTAAATAATTTATTAAATTAAATAACAAAAAAAAGTTTTATGACCAGATACTCAGAAATCAATTCAGATTGAACAAGATTACAAGAAGAACCCTAGTCGCTTCTGTGTCACACACCACACTCCGCTCCCAACTGCCTGGTTGAGACACCCAGTCATTGTCTTCCTCGGTCTCTCTCTCATCGGAGCCATCTGTCTCGCTGTCTTCCTCGTGGTGTTTGATTTAGTCCTTTCTCTCTCTCTAAAGCCCTCTGTCTCGTCGTCTTCCTTCAGTTGTATTTATATTCTTTCAGTTGTATTTTTCCATTTTCCTTTTAGTGAAGGAAAATTAAATGAAAAAAAAAGAAAAGATTTTTGGAGCAGTATACATATATAAAATGGAATTTTTTTACTCAATTAAACTTCTGTTTGGTAATGAAGATTTACTCAATTGATATAATAGAATATATTCAATATCTGCTAATAATTTTTTTTTTACAAAAGTTCACTAATTGCCTTACGTTTTGTTTTCGTTGTGGATGCGGCCATGCCGCCTGACTTTAAATAATTTTTTATTGGTAAGTGACTTTAAATAATTTACGTAGTTAGAAATTGAACTTAGTTAACAAAAAAACAGAATTTGAATTTATTAGTGTGTATCTACTCTCACATAACATGTTTATTTACTATTAAACTAATTTCTTGGATGGTTAAACTTTCATTTATCTAGGAAAAACAAGCGAAGAGGGTAAGAATAAGAAAGAAAGAAAGAAAGAAAGAAAAATCGGTCCTCTGTATTAATTATTTAACGCGCATATATTTTCATAAAGTGCCACGCATCTGTTTTTAATAAGATATATATAAATCAGAACCTTAAAAGAAATATTCAGTATTATTACTCTATTTCTTTTAATAAATTAAGTTATGTTATTCACGAGAAAAATACAGTACTTACTGAAACAGAAAAATTGATACAATCAATAAAATTATTTATAACTATTTATATTAATAATGTACCTTACTTTGGCCGCTATTATAATCAACTTTAGCAAATAAAGTCTCCCCTAAAACAGTTTGTTAAAATTAACAAAGTGGCATGTTGCTTGCAGTGCTGGGTTTTTCAATATCAAGTTGTTATAATTAAATCAACAAAGAGAAGTCTTTCATTCTTCACTAGTTAATTAGTTTATCTTTAGCTCCTCCTTTTTTATGTTGTCACTTTACCTTCTTTTTTTTTTTTCTCCATATAGTTAGCTACTATTCTGTTCTTTATTTAATTATTTGATATTGGTCTATGTAAGTTGTAAGCTTAGGTTTGATAGGCCATCCATAACTAGAGTAATATAAATTTAAGGATCAACCTATTCCAGCTACCTAGATGCCTTTTCATTTTTTATTCTCTATTTCAATGGTAATAGCTTTTCTAGAAAACAAAAATATTCTCAGATTACGTTTTATTATACTAATTTTATTCTTTTTGATAATACATATTAACATACATTATTTTTCTTTAATATCATTTTTAGTTTTGTGTTGATGACTTTTAAAATATGTTAGTGTTCTCATCAGGAAAATGAGGTCCGCTTTAGCGAACACATACAATGAGTACCCACAGGTTCAGCAGGATCATGAACTATCCTGATAGTAGAATAATAATAGAGGGTTTTGTAGAGAAGAAAAAGGCATAATTTGATTAAAACAAAATTAGTAGACTATATAATTCATCCTAGTGGGCATTTGCTTAATAAATTGTGTTTATCTTTCTTTAACATAATGATATATCCTGTAACAAGAGAGAATCGTTACCCGATTGGCACACCAATGAGGACATGTCCAATGATACTCCCATGGTCAAGATAGGATAGAGATAACGTGAGTAAGTGATGAAAATAGAATTAGACAAGAATCAAGAATTTTTGGAGTTCTAACAATAAAAAATTCTCAAAATTCTAAAAACAATGAATCTTCATTATTCAAAATACAATAAGGTGATTTCTTTTGGTACTCACGAAAATGGGAGGGTTCTGATACCCTCCTTAAGTAGTTTAATAAGATTGAAACACATGTACATCTCATAATCCTAGTCATATCCACATTAGCTATTTATTAATGATAGATATGTTGACTTATTTATTTGTTGAATGAGCCTTAAGGATTTAATTGAATTTTTTTTATCAGACTTATGAATTTATTTGAAAAACATAAAAAATACCTTTACCTTATTCTCCTTTTACGAAAACAAAATTAAATTGAAATTTTCATATCTGAATTTCGAGTCTGTAAAAGAATCTTAATCCTTATAGAAGAAATGCAATGGAAATCACCCAATGGTATTGATCGCAATGAGTTCTCCCAAATCACCCTCCATCTCAAGAACAAGCCTTTTTTTATCTTTATTCTAAATTTTGAAACAAAGAATGTACCAAGTATGCCAAAACGAGAAGGAAGGAACTCCCATACCACACGCCCTCTCTCGCTAACGTTAATTAAATCTACTCTTCAGAAATAAACAGACACAACATCAGGGAAAAGAGTTGGTAATCAAATTTAAAAATAAAAATATAAAAATAATAAAAAAGATTAGATAAAGGTAAGAATTAAGAAATCAAGCCACAAAGATTCAACGAACCAATAAATTTCTTGAGGTAGAGGGTGATATGGAAAATTCAATGGGGTTGACGACGTTGGGTGATTTTAATTTCATATTCATCTGCAAGGGTTAGGGTTTTTTCATGGGTTAGGATTCTATAGGTTCAAAATTAGGATACGGAGATTTTAATATGATTTTGTATAATTTATATATAGCAGCATATCATTTAATTTTTTAACGTTAGAACATTCATTTACATTTAAAAAAATTTGATCCTATCATAAACAAGTATAAAAGTTTGTCGCTAACAATAATAAAAATTAAAATATGAGTAAAGAAATGTTTTATAAAAAAATCAAATTTAAAAACCTATCTTCTATACTCAAATGAATAAAAGATAATTGATAGATAAATAAACTCACGATTATTAATCAACTCAACAAATTTTCTTACAAAAATCTTTCATCATCAAAATTTGAAACTAACAAACTTAATGTCTTAAAGTTTTTTTTTTGTTAAGATATAGTGTCTGGATAACTGTTGTTTTTCTCTTTTATTCTATTCATTTTAGATCTCCCTAATATTTTGAATTACCCTCTTTTTAACAATTTTTCAGTTATCGACATGAGCTATTACCTATTTGCAGGAAGTCTCATCTCAAATGTTAACAGCTTTGATGTTTGGATCTATTGTTGAGAACATCTAGTTTGGCCTCAATCTAGAAATTCTCATTAAAACATTATACAATAAATTTACAGCGTTATCGAGTTGACTTTGCCCGAACATATATGAACCCAAATCATTTCCCTTTTCTAATTGACAAAGTATGATACATCTTTATTATGTTTACAGTGGTGCTATACGGTACGAAATGTTTCATACGAAAAGTTACGAATTGGTCACGGCAATATTACGGGAAGCATGACCACACTTGGGTCGTTGAAGGTAAAAGATGTTTTCCAAAAAATTCTGAGAGGTTGATTCATACGAATTTCGTCTCTTACTATTCAACATCTATGTTGCACGGTTACATGTATGAGTATCATATATGATACAATACAATACGATATGTAAATATGATAATTTTAAAAAAATAAAGATACGGATACCACAAAATATATATATATATATATATATATATATATATATATATATATATATATATATATATATATATATATAATTAAATAATGTATATTTATATATGTAAAAAAGATAAAAATCAAATTTATCTATTTATGATCGCGTTTCATGTGCTGTCTAACTTATTTAGTGATAAAGAAAGTATGATATTCTGTAAAATGATTTTGAAGAAAGTAAGATTACAAGAATAAAAATATGCTTTAAGTTATGTAATTAGTGAGAAAGGGACTTAAATCCATAGCTTGGATTTTTTGGGCAACAATATTTTGAGGGTGGTGGTGTTTAAAAACAAATTGAGATACACTAAAAATAAAGATATAGAAATATTATACAAATATCAGTATCAGATATGAGTATATGACATGGATATGTAACCGATTTTGAAGTATTCATGCATTTTTCATATGTTTACTGACATCGATAATACAGAAGATAATTGCCACAAAGCAACTGAGAAAGAATAGCCAGCAAAATGCTTTCCTGAAATAAAATCAATGAGAAGAGCCTTAGTATGTATACACACAAATAGACATTTTTTTTTTTATCAAAGTGTCATTTATTGCAAAATTATTTATTAAAATATTACTATTTTGAAATTATTTTTTTAAAATGTTATTTTTTTAAAATTATATATTAAACTGCCACTATGTTATTTAATGTGGCATTTTTATTGTCTATATGAAAAATATCAAAAAAAAGTGACGTATCTATATAAAAAACGTCAAATTATTTAGAATTTTCTACTTGAATGCATCACCATCTTTAAAGTTTTTCATGTGAATACGTCATTTACTCCGGTGTTTTCATTGTTGACGCGTTATTATTTTTAATGTTTTTTATATGAATACGTCATTTATTAATTTTCAAAACTTTAAACAGTTTGTTATTTTTTATATAGATACGTTATCTTCTTTAACATTTTTTATGTAAACAAAAAAGAGTCATATTGAATAAAAAAATAAAAATTTAATATATAATTTTAAAAAATTATTATTTTGATAAATAATTTTAAAATAATAATATTTTAATAGTAATTTTATCATAAACAACAGTTTGGTAAAAAAACTCACACAAACAAATTATACAAGAGAGCAATAGAAACAAGATTTACCATATCCCGGTTGGACACAATGGTTCTGCTGTGGGATCTCGACGCCGCGATGGAAATTGATAAACAACCTGATTCTTTGATGCAAGATGAGAACCTTCAACGTTGACATAAATAACCTTATGAGGTTCCGCTTGTGCTTCATCCTCAACCTTAGTCCCAGCCTGAACTTTTGATTGACTAATGGCACAGGCTTTAGGAGGATCGGCATCTGTTGGGTAACTTGTAGCTAAACAATTACCATTTGTATACATGAATATGAAAAATTGAAAAAACTTATTATTGTCAAATTATATTAAGATTAAATATAAAAGGGGAGAATTATCTCTAAAAGTGCACAACCTCTTATGCGAAAAACACACTCTTAGTATGTTTCAATTTTCAATCATGGCAAAAATAATCAGTTAATAGAAGCCTTCAAGGAATTAATGTGTGACTAATAATATATTAAAACACTATACCTTTCTCAGTGGCAACAGATGAAGGTTTCTGATCGCGACTCATTTTGCCTGGCTTGGGTACCTCTATTGTATAGCCTGCAAATCTGCAAACAACTTTTATAAGGACAAATGGGTAAAGCTATTAAAGAGACCTGCAAAAAGATTTGCATTAAGATTAATTTCAGAAGCAGATACCTTAAGATGGATTCTTCGGGAAATCTTCAAATTTTATTTCAGAGCAAAATTAGTCAGACTGCTGAAGGGGGCAATGAAAAGGTGATTTGTAATCATGAAATTAACTATCCGCACACCATAATTAGTGTTACAACTCAACGTTGTTCCTTTTATATATGCAAGAGACATTAATCACGGAGTATTATTTTATGAATAATTTTAGAGTAATGTTATAATTTAATAGTTAATTAAAAAAGTATTTAAAGAAAAAGTAGGTCCATTTAATATCTTATAAACATAAAAAATCCAATACTTTGTTTATAACAATAATTAAGAGTATTAGTTAAGAAAATATAAAATTATGAATCTTGTTAATGACTGTTTTAAGGATACGAGTTAAGAAGCATTTAATACTTTTTATTAAGTATTTTTAATTACTTAAAGAAATAATAATAATTTTTTTTAAGTTTGCACTGTATTAAATGTTTTACTACTGAAGAATATTTACTGTTTTATATTTATAATCAATGTTCTAATCACTATATGTTATTTTCTTCATTTGTTTAAGATAATTATATGATAATTAAGAAAGCCATTAACAAACCTTGATTATAGAAAAATACATAATTAACACGAACTAAATTATTCTTTTATTTTAAATATTATTATTTCATTAATCTTATCCCATTCTATTTAATAAAATCATATAATATATAAAAAGAATATACGTATCTTCATATTCGACATTTGTCATCCTAATATATTGAACATGTTTAAAAATTTATTATGTGATAAATACATGATTTTAATAATTGTCATGTAGCTTCATATTGCAATTTAAAATAAATATGTGCATATGTCTCCAAATATTAAAAATCTTGGCACATAAATAAATAAAAACACTCCATAATTAGATACAAAATAATAAAATTTAAAATAATACAATAATATGAGGAGAAAATGAAAAACAAAAATAAAAAATAAAATTACACAAACAGGTAAATAAATAAATAAAATAAATCAAAAACATAAAAACTCAAAAACTCAAAAACTCAAAAACTCATACTCACGTAAAGGAACATAAAGATTTGTATAAAAAAAATTGGGAAGAGGGGTGCAAAAACTGATTTGTCTACAATTACAAAGATTTTTACGTGGGTCTTATTTGTTGATCTACAATAAAGAACTCAGAAACTCTTATGTCTTAGGGAAGAGGGGTATAGAAAAGGATTTAGCTAGTAACCAACATATATGTTAATGGCTCCACTATTGGTTAGAGGATAGGGAGCATAGACCCACATATTTGACCCGCGTGAAGAAATTACTATTTGTCCTGATAATTAATTCTTTAGAGCAACCAAAATATTTCGCGTAAAGGAGCACTAAAATCATTCTAAGTAATTTCTTCTTTTTCTTCCGAATTTCCATGATTTCATGAAGTAATGGGGGAGAAGGGTGCAGAAAAGGATGAGAAAAAAATGGGAATTAAGGGAAACATGTGGACGAGGGATAAAGTTTTTATTCGCTATGAATTTGGTTGAGGGGAAGCATGCGGAAGAGATTGTGGATTTGAGAAAAAAAATTGGTTCAATTGCTTCAGTCTACCAGTACAACATTGAAGAAGGTAATATTTTTAATTTTTTTTATTGTTAATTTTGATACTAATAGGGTTTCATTTTCCTTCTTACTAGGGTTTTCCCTTCTCAGTCATCCAAGCCAAAACATATGCTTCCTGGTATGATTCAAATAATTAGATTTGATTTCTTTCTATATCAAATATGGAAATAATGTATTAATTGATACATTTTATGATTTATGCTACAATTGATGCTTAATGCTTAATGGTATAAATTAATATAAATTTGATTTCAAATATAAGGAAAGTTATTATATGATTCTCAGTATAATGATCATATACTATTATTTTATGTTATTTCCAATTTTGACAATCAAATTTGTATTCCATTACTTTTTTGTTAATTTGATTTGTTTGCTAATCTTCTTCTTATAGTGTCTACATTCATATTTTTATCATCTATAATCTCTATAGCAAAATCAATCAATTCAATAGCAGTTGACTAAATATTAATTATTATTATTATATTTTTAAACTAAACTTATATATATATATATATATATATATATATATATATCATGATGAATTATTACAAATAATATATTTAATAAATTTTTTATTTAAATTATATTTATTTTTATCATTTAATTTTTAATTTATTAGTGCAAGGTACGGATGAAAAATCTAGTTATTAAGAGAAAAGGATAATATTATAAAAAAAAGTAATTAATGTTTTATTAATTTTCTAAAGTGAGAAAATAAAATATTTTTTTTAAGTGACACACAAAAAGAAAGAGAAAGAGTTAATAAATTCCGGGTTTTAATTATATGAGCAGGCAACTGCGTTAAGGTTATTACTTATTGTTCTTTGTCTTGCTTTTTCTAGACTATAACTTACCAAATTGAAAATATATACATGCAATTTTGTTCATCTAAGCACGGGAACATTTATCCAATTTTGCATTGATTTTTTTTCATTTCTTTTTTCAATTTATTTGTTTTTATAACATGTTGTTTTGTTTGGTTTAAATATGTTTTTAGTCTTTTAAAATATAGCAATTTTCCCTTTTGATCTCTCATTTTTAAAACTTTTTAAATGAGTGCCCCAAAAAAAATAATTTAATTCCCGATTAGTCCTTGCATTACTTCGTTGTTCGGAATTGCCATTATCCACCACGTGGATGCTGATGTGGTTTTGTATGTGGTGCTTGACATGATCCTTGTGATCCTATGTGGCAAGTAAATAACTAAAGTGAACATCAACAACCTAATGAACTAAAAAGGATGAACTAAAACTAAAAATCGATATATTTAGAGTGACTGAAACCAAAAATCAAAAGATTGTGGATTTAGAAAAAAATTAGTTTTGTTGCTTCGGTCCACCCATGGGCACAATATTGAAGAAGGTAATGTTTTTGATTTTTTTATTGTTAATTTTGATATTAATAGGGTTTTTATTTCCTTCTTACTAAGGTTTTTCCTTCTCAATTATCTAAGTCAAAAAGTATGCTTCCTTGTATGATGCAAATAATTAGATTCGATTTCTTTCTATTTCAAATATGAAAATATTGTACTAATTTATACGTTTTATGATTTATTCTATAATTGATACCTATTCTTAATGGTATAAATTCAAATAAATTTGATTTCAAATTTATGAAAAGTTAGAATAGGATTGCAAGTATAATGATCACATACTATTATTTTATGTTATTTCCAATTTTGACAATCAATTTTGTGTTCTATATACTTTCTTATTAATTTGTTTTTTTAATAATCTTCTTCTTATAATGTCTACTTTCATATTTTTATCATCTATAGCCTCTCTAACAAAATCAATCAATTTAATAACAATTGACTAAATATTAGTAATTATATTAAATTTTTAAACTAAACTTATAAATATTTTTTCCAAGATGAATTATTAGAAATAATTTTTTTTAATAGTTTTTTAATTTAAAGTATATTTATTTTTATAATTTAATTCTTAATTTACTAGTACATTGCACATGTGCAAAATCTAGTTACAAAAAAAATAATATTACAAAAATAATGTAATTAAGAATTAAATGATAAAAATAAATATAATTTAAATAAAAAATTATTAAAAAAATATTTGTAATAATTCATCAAGAAAAAAATATTTATAAGTTTAATTTAAAAATATAATAATAATAATTAATATTTAGTCAACTGTTATTTAATTGATTGATTTTGTTAGAGAGGTTATAAATGCTAAAAATATGAATGTAGACATTATAAGAAGAAGATTATTAAACAAATCAAATTAATAAGAAAGTAAATGGAACACAAATTTGATTGTCAGAATTGGAAATAACATAAAATCATAGTATGTGATCATTATACTAGTAATCATATAATAACTTTTCATATATTTGAAATCAAATTTATTTTAATTTATACCATTAAGCATAGGTATTGTCACAACTGGGATCGTGACGAGATAACAAAAAACATGAGAGCGATTGTGAAAATTAATGAAGTTAACATGATGAATTAGAACCAATGTTTATTTAAATTGAAAAAATATTAGAAAAACCTTTTAATTAAGAAAATTTGTCTTTTAGAAAATAAGTTTGGATTCTGGAGTCGATTACAGGTAGGGAAGGTATTAGCACCCTACACTGCTCGTTCCAAGAACGATACCTTAACTTAGTCATATAAATTTTAATAATTTCAAATATATTTATTTTACTCATCTTAAAAAATATTGTAACTATTTATAAAAAAAGAAACAACTAAATTATGAAAATTTAATTTTAGTTCGACAAAATAGAGATTTTGCTCCTAAGTATCTCTAGGTGTAGTAAGGAACGTAAAGTCACGTAGTTCTTTAAAAAATGATTGTGAGTTAGTTGTTTTTAATTTTGAAAATATTTTTGTTTTGAAAATTTATTTGATTTTTTTTTTATGTTTAGAAAAAGGTTTTGATTATCAAGCTATCATCACTTAAATGATTCAAAAAGTTATAGGATTAACAAGTTGTCACAACTCAGCTAATTCCGATTTATTCTTAAATTAATTTTAAAATGAAAAAGTTTACAAAAAAAATTAATAAATAAATAAATAAACTAAACTAACAAATGAATAAGTTAACATGAATAACATGTGTATATACTAAAATAATAATAATACAAAAAAAAAAAACAAAACAAAACAAACTTACCTCCAAGACGTATAAAAATGTTATGCTCAAAAAAGTTGGTGCACAGGATCTCACGTGTTCTTTTCAAATCAAACCTTGAAAAACAACCCACTTGCAAGAAAAAATTTACTAAAGTCTTGAAACTCTTATACTTAATATTAAGCCAAAGTATGTAATTTTTTTGGATGTCAAAACAATTGAGAATCACCCATTTATATAAGAGGAGGGGAAGGAGAATGAGCATGACTTCTCCGATGTGGGACTTAGTGATACAATGAATCTAGACACCTTAGTTTTTCAAATTTCTTCTTTTTCTTTTTTTCATATTTTTTTTATTTTTCAAGTTTTAGAATTTTTCATATTTTCTCTCTCTTTTTTTGTTGTTTTTTAAATTCTGAATAAAAAGATTTTAATGACCCGGACAAAATTGGGTATTCATACCTTGATTAAGTAACAAAAATAAAAATTTTATGGACAAAATTGAGTATTAATAACTGCCTCAATTTGCTTTACATTTAAACTAAATGGAAAGCAAATGATTTAATTCAATTTTGTCCATGAAAATTTGCCTGTATGGATCGATGCAAAGCGCAACGGGCCTTAAAACAAGGTAAAAACGTGGGGTATAAGGACCCCAAAAGGTAAAAGTCACGGGTATATGGACCCAGAGACCTAAAGGAAATAGGTACAATGAATCGAAAACTTAAAGGCAATTCCATTGAAGCTTGATAGAAAAGTAAAAAAACTTACGGAGTCAGGTACTCGTTGAAGCCTAACAAAAGGGTAAGAAAGTTTGCGGAGTCGAGTATCTGCCGAAACTTGATAAGAACAAGGTAAGAAACTTGTTGAGTTGGGTATCCGCCGAAGCTTAACAAAAAACTTAAAGTAGAAAGGTAAATAGCTTAAGAGTCGGGTGTCCGTTGAAACTTGACAAAAAGCTTAAAGCAAAAAAAGGTAAAAAGTTTGCGGAGTTGGGTATTTGCCGAAGCTTAATAGAGAACTAAAAGGCAGAAAGATAAAAAGCTTGCAGAGTCAGGTATCCGCCGAAACTTAACAGAGAACTAAAAAGTAGAAAGATAAAAAGCTTGTGGAGTCGGGTATCTGCTGAAGCTTAACAGAAGGGTAAGAAAACTTACGCAGCTGAGTATCCACTGATGATTGACAGGAACAAGGCAAGAAGCTTGCGTAGTCAGGTATCTGCTGAAGCTTAACAGAAACAAGGTAAGAAACTTGCGGAGTCAGGTATCCACTGAAACTTAACAGAAAGCTTAAAGCAGAAAGGTAAAAAGCTTGCAGAGTTAGGTATCCGTCGAAGCTTAACAGAGAACTAAAAGGCAGAAAGATAAAAAGCTTGTGTAGTCAGGTGTTCGCTGAAGCTTGATAGAAAACTTATAGTTAGAAGCTTGCAGAGTCGGGTATCCATCGAAGCTTGACAAAAAACTTAAAGCAGAAAAGGAAAAAGCTTGCGGAGTCGGGTATCTATCGAAGCTTGACAGAAAACCTAAAACAGAAAAGGTAAAAGCTTGTAGCGTCAGGTATCCACCGAAACATAATAGAAAACTTAAAGCAGAAAGGTAGAAAGCTTGCGGAGTTGGATATCTGCCGAAGCTTGGCAGAAAATTTAAAGTAGAAAAGCTAAAAGCTTACGGAGTTGGGTATCCATTGAAGTTTAACAAAAAACTTAACGGCAATGGGTGCAAGGACCTGAGAACTAAAAGAAATTGTGTTGTTTTTGTAACTGCATGTGATACCTGAGATGATGCATGATATAATAGATGTCCTACTGCAGAAATTCTCATGAACAAATTAGGTAAACAAAATTGACACAAAAAGGCTTTAAATGAGTCACTCTTGGTTCCACAACTCTTAAGGACTTTTTCCAGCAGCAGGATTAAGGTCGAACAGTAACAAAATTGGTTAACTTGCTTTATGATTTGCTTAGTTATTCTTCCTTTTCTCATCAATTCTCTTATCAAAAATTCATTGCATTTCCCATGACCTTTCGAGATTGTTAAAGCAAATCTAAATATTTTTGCAGTATTGTCACATGTTTCGCATCTTAATATAAATCTATCATGAAAAATGCATATTGGCTCAATAATAGGTTGCAAAGAAAAATGATTGTCATTATAGAAATGAAGAGTATATGAAAAGTAATAAAAAAAGGAATTAGAATTGAAAGGTTTACACAAGAAATGTTGGGGTGGAGTTTTATAGCTCTTCGAATGATGCTCTCTAGGATGATCAATGCTAATTTCCCATGTATGCAACCTTAAACACCCCTTTGTCTGTTTCCAAGAATATTATTCAACCCAGTTTTCATGTATTGGGAGCTTTTCTTGACAAGACTTCATATATTCAAATTGCCCCAGTTTGACCCAAATATCCGTGTATTGAAGCATTTTAAATTCAAACTGTCCCAGTTTGGCCTTAATATCAAACTACCCCAATTTGTGACTTGAGGCAACTCCACTTGTTTAGATGTGTCAAGAACCATTTTTTTTACCCTAACTTTTGTCTAAGTCGCTATTTTCGAGTTTTCAACCTAGTAGGTCGCTCTAACTTTTGCTTAAGTCGCTTTTTCATGTTTTCAGCCTAGTGAGCCACTTTTTTTATTTTTTTTATTTTCTTTTTTGTTATTAGGAGCAAGCAAATGAAAACTCAGAAGAACATGAACCTTTTATCTCAAAATTAAAGGTAATAAAAATGACAACAACCCTTTATTGATCAAAATAGATTTTTTGAGGCTAGTAACGTGGCCAAGATTAAAGGTTATGAAAAGAATGATATAAGGCTCAAACAAGTGTTTAAGAGTTGAATGGAATCAAGGATCTTTAGTAAGCTTTATCAATTGCCTTTGACATTATCAAGAGTACTAACACTTTTTACTTACTTTTTCACTTCATCATTTACCTTTCCTATGAGTCATTTCATTTTCCATCATCTTCTTTTTCTTTTTTCTTTTTTTGAAATCACCAATTTTTTTTTACTTTATGCCAACCCCTAATGTAGGGGTGATCCTTGTCTAAGGTTCTTTAAAGAAAATTTTTTCAAGCTAAAAAAAAGGTAACAAGGGATAATAAATATAGTGATAATTTTTTAAAAGATAAAGAAAAATGGTCAATCTTCATTTTCAAATTATGATTGCTTATTTTCAAAACTTTAATTTCGGGACAAAAAAATAATGCACACCAAATGATTACTTATTTGTTCCTTGTCAAAAATCATGCTTTCAATTACTTGGAGACTTCCTCCTAGATCTTTAATGACATTTCAGGGTGCATTCTCTTCAATTTCTGTTTCTACGCCTCAACATTGGGGGATAACTGAATTTTATGAGAAGCTATGCTCGGATCCAGTCCTGACATATCACAATAATCAGATAAGAGCTTAACCAACTTACTTTGCTCATCTTCTTTCATGGAAGTTCCAATTTTAACTATTTTTTTTATCATCATTCGTCCCTAAATGTTACATTTCAGTTGACTCTTTGTGGAGTTGAATTTCTTTGGCATCTTGTTAATCTCATTAGCTCAAGAGAAGGTTCCTAATTGTCATCTTATCCTCATCAACATGACTAATGGGATTGTCAAAATCATAAAATGGGGTCATAGCACTGTCATTTTCAAGAGAGTCACTTTTAGATCTACATTTATTGATGTTAACACAAGTAACAAAAGAGTAACGAATAAATGTTAATGTAATGGTTAGGGAGAAACTAAAACAAAAATGGCAGGAAAATACATTTATTTATTGATAGTAAATATTGAAAAGGAAACATGTGAGCTCATTTTCACAGCATATCTTCCTAAAGCCTCAGGTAGAGCTATAGGATTAGCACTACATAATTACTTTGAATTAGTTTCAAAGATCATAGGAAAATCAACGATCTCCCAATTGTTGAGCTTTGCATCTAAGGAACAAGGGTACACCATATTGACACCAATTTCATCCACGATCTTAGCCTAGGAACGAGTCCTATAAGGGTGTTGCAGAAAATGCTTTCCTGCTATAGTGTCTACTTTTTCTGAGATGTGAAAACATGATGTGAAATGTAATCATCAGTATTGACTAAACAAAATTAGCAATATACATGTATGCGAAATATTAACTATTTATGTAGATTGATTTTTTTTTCTTTTGAAAATGTTAGGAATGTCATGAAAATGCAAGATAGTGTATCTTTTCTTTTCTTTTTTTCTTTTAAAAAGAATACAAGAATAAATGATACGAGGGATAGATAGATAAAAAAGAAGTATGCTCTCTTTGTGTACTAACGGATTGCCTTAAATTTGAGTAATTATATCCTAAAGATCTATGAGTCTTACTGATTCGTGAGAGCTTTCATTGGGTGACTCTACTATTCAAAAGGCCTCTAGAGCTAAGCCTCATTTCGGAATGTTGACCATAAATAATGGGCAAATCACTAGGTATAGGACAATCGTGAAAAGGACACACTCTAGATGATGTTTTTGCGATAACCAAACAGGATGTATATTCAAAATGACTACTACTACATAACATCTACCTAACTTAGGCTTCACTCAGACCCAAGTATAAAGCTCCACTCGAATGTGTGTAATAAACATGTAAGTGTCGTGGGTGTGGAGAGCATACAAACCTTCATAATCCTAAGGACTACTCTCGTCATGCAAAAATAACAGTAAAACAAAACATAAATACAACAGCCAGCCAACAATTTTATACCCTCGGGTTTTAACAACCAAGCATGAAATATTGAGGCAACAAAATATATACAAGTAGATCATGAACATCCAAGTTAACACAAAATAACACCATTAGAAATTTACATAAAAGTAATAAAAAAAAGTTATTTACAACCAAATAAGAAAATAAAAACAAAGAGAAAAGAAAAGGTAAAACAAATAAATAGAAGTTATTAATAATTTATACAACTAAAAATAACAGGCCTGACTCTCTAAGTATTCTTAGTGAAGTCATCAGTTGTCGTAATCGGGATCGCGATGGGACAACCAAAAATATGAGAGCAATTTTAAAAATCAAAGGAGTCGCCACTAATGTTTATTTAAATTGAGAAAATATTAGAAAAACCTTTTAATTAGGAAAACTGGTCTTTTAGAGAGTGAGTTTGGATTCGAGAGTCGATTACAGGTAAAAAAGATATTAGCATCCTACACAGCTCGTTCCAAGAATGGTACCTTAAGTTAGTCGTACAAATTTTAATAATCTTAAATATATTTATTTTACCTATCTTAAAAAACATTGTAACTATTTATAAAAGAAAAAGAAACAACTAAATTATGAAAGTTTAATTTTGGCTTGACAGAATAGAGATTCTGCTCCTACGTATCCCCGGGTGCAGTGGGAAACTCAATGTCATGTAGTTCTTTAGAAAAAATGATTGTGGGTTAGTTGTTTTTAATTTTGAAAATATTTTTGTTTTCAAAACTCATATGATATTTTTTTTATGTTTAAAAATAGGTTCAAATCATCAAGTTGTCATAACTTAAATGATTCTAAAAGTTACAAAATTAACAAGTTGTCGCAACTTAGCTAATCTCGAATTATTCTTGAATTAGTTTTAAAATAAAAAGTTTACCAAAAATTTTTAGTAAATAAATAAACTAAACCAACAAATGAATAAACTAAAATGAATAACACGTGTATATAATAAAATAATAATAATACAAGAAAAAAAAATAAACTTACCTCTAAGGTGTATAAAAATGTTATGTTCAAAGAAGTTGACACACAGGACCTCACGTATTCTCTTCAAATCAAACCTTGAAAAGCAACTCACTTACAAGAAAATTTTTTACTAAAGTCATCGAGCTCTTATACTTAATATTTAGCCTAAATATGTAACTTTTTTTAATGCCAAAATAATCGAGAAACACCCCTTTATATAGGAGGAAGAGAGGGAGAAGGAGCATGACTTCTCCGATGTAGAACTTAGTGATACAAGGAATCTAAACACCTTAGTTTTTTGAATTTCTTCCTTTTCCTTTTTTCTGTTTCTTTTTCAAGTTTTAGAATTTTTCATTTTTTTCTCTCTCTCTCTTCTTTTTTTGTTTTATTCTGAATTAAAATGTTTTAATGACTCGAAAAAATTTGGGTATTCATATCTTGATTAAGTAACAAAAAAAAATTTATGGATAAAATTGAGTATCAACATGTATCAATTATAGCATAAATCATAAAACGTAAAAGTTACTACATTATTTCTATATTTGAAATAGAAATAAATCAAATGTAATTGTTTGAATCATACCAGGAAGCATGCGTATTGACTTAGATGATTGAGAAGGAAAAGCTCTAGTAAGAAAGAAAATGAAACCCTATTAGTATCTAAATTAACAAAAAAAAATTTAAAAACATTACCTTCTTCAATGTTGTGTCAGTGGACCAAAGCAATAGAACTAATTTTTTTTCCAGATCCACAATCTTTTGATTTTTGGTTTTAATTACTCTAAATGTAGTGATTTTTTATTGTAGTCTATCCTTTTTAAGTCATTAGGTTGTTAATGTTCACATTAACTATTTATTTGTCACATAAAATCATGAGGGTCATGTCAAATGCCACAAACTAGCCACATCAACTTCCATGTGGTAGATAATGACAATTCCAAACGACAAGGTAGCGAAGGGACCAATTAGGAATGAAATATTTTTTTTGGGGACTCATTTAGAAAGTTTTAAAAATGGAAGATCAAAAAAGAAAATTGCTATATTTTAAAAGACTAAAATCATATTTATGTCAAACAAAACAACGTTATAAAAACAAATAAATTGAAAAAAAATAAAAAATAAAATCAATGCAAAATTGGATAGATGTTCCCGTGCTTAGATGAACAAAATTGCATGTATATTTTTTCAATTTGATAAGTGATAGTCTAGAAAAAACAAGACAAAGAACAATAAGTAATAACCTTAACGTAGTTGCCTACTCATATATTTAAAACCCGAAATTTATTATCTCTTTCTCTTTCTTTTTATGTGTCACTTAAAAAAAAATTCTATTTTATCACTTTAGAAAATTAATAAAACATTAATTACTTTTTTTTTATAATGTTATCCTTTTCTCTTAATAACTAGATTTTGCACCTGTATGATGCACTAGTAAATTAAGAATTAAATTATAAAAATAAATATAATTTAAATAAAAAATTTATTAAATAAATTATTTGTAATAATTCATCATGAAAAAAATATTTATAAGTTTAGTTTAAAAATATAATGATAATGATTAATATTTAGGCAATTGTTATTGAATTGATTGATTTTGCTAAAGAGGTTATAGATGATAAAAATATGAATGTAGACATTATAAGAAAAAGATTAGTAAACAAATCAAATTAATAAGAAAGTATATGAAACACAAATTTGAATGTCAGAATTAGAAATAACATAAAATAATAGTATGTGATCATTATACTGACAATCATATAAAAACTTGCTATATATTTGCAATCAAATTTATTTGAATTTATACCATTGAGCATAGGTATCAATTATAGCATAAATTATAAAACATATCAATTAATACATTATTTTTATATTTGAAATAAAATGAAATCAAAACTAATTATTTGAATCATATAAGGAAGCATACGTTTTTGGCTTAGATGACTGAGAAGGGAAAACCCTAATAAGAAGGAAATTGAAACCCTATTAGTATCAAAATTAACAATAAAAAAAATTAAAAACATTACCTTCTTCATTGTTGTGCTAGTGGACTAAAGCAACAGAACCAATTTTTTTCCCCAAATCCACAATCTCTTCCACATGCTTCCTCTTAACCAAATTTATAGCGAATAAAAACTCTATCCCTCGTCCACATGTTTCCCTTCTTTCCCATTTTTTTCTCATCATTTTTTGCACCCATCTTCCCCATTACTTCGTGAAATCGTGGGAATTCGGAAGAAGAAAAAGAAATTGCTAAGAATGATTTTAATGCTCCTTTATGCGATATATGTTAGTTGATCTAAAGAAGAAGAAATTACTAGGAGCAAATGATAATTTCTTCACGCGGGTCAAATACATGGGTCTATGCTTCTCTTCCTTTAACCAATAGTAGAGCCATTCACATATACGTCTAGCTAAATCCTTTTTTACACCTCTCTTCCAAAAGACATAGGAGTTTATGAGTTTTTTTATTGTAAACAAATAAGACCCACGTAGAACTCTTTGTGATTACAGACAAACCAATTTCTGCACCCCTTTTCTGAATTCTTTTTTATATAAATCTTTTTGCTCCTTTATGTGGGTATGAGTTTTTGAGCTCCTAAGTTTTTGATTTATTTATTTACCTGTAGTTTTATTTTTTTATTTTTGTTTTTCATTTTCTCCTCATATGATTGCATTATTTTAAATTTTATTATTTTCTATCTAATTATAGAGTGTTTTTATTTATTTATGTGGTAAGATTTTTAACATTTGGAAATATATGTATACATTTATTTTAAATTACAATATGAGATGTTGCATAGGAATTATTGAGATCATATATTTGTAACATAATAGATTTTTAAACACAATGTTTCATATCAAGATGACAAATGTCATAATATTAAAGCATGCTACATTTGTCATGTTGTTCCACATGACAAATGTTTTATTAATTTTCTAAAATGATAAATAAAATATATTTTTTAGTGACACATAAAAAGAAAGAGAAAGAGTTAATAAATTTCGGGTATTAAATATATAGTAGGCAACTACGTTAAGGTTATTACTTATTGTTCTTTGTCTTGTTTTTTCTAGACTATTACTTATCAAATTGAAAATATATACATGCAACTTTGTTCATCTAAGCACGGGAACATCTATCCAATTTTGCATTGATTTTTTTTTTTCAATTTATTTGTTTTTATAGCATGTTGTTTTGTTTTGCTTAAATATGTTTTTGGTCTTTTAAAATATAGCAACTTTCCCTTTTGATCTCCCATTTTTAAAACTTTCTAAATGAGTCTCCCAAAAAAAAAAAAACATTCCTGATTAGTCCCTCCATTACCTTGTCGTTCGAAATTGCCATTATCTACCACGTGGATGCTAATGTAGTTTGTGGCATTTGACATGGCCCTCATGATCCTATGTGGAAAATAAATAGCTAATGTGGACACTAACAACCTAATTACTTAAAAAGGATGAACTAAAACAAAAAATCGCTATATTTAGAGGGACTAAAACCTAAAATCAAAAGATTGTGGATTTGGAAAAGAAATTAGTTCTATTACTTCGATCTATCAGCACAACTCGATCCATCAGCACAACATTGAAGAAGGTAATATTTTAAACTTTTATTATTGTTGTTAATTTTGATATTAATAGGGTTTCATTTTCCTTCTTACCAAAGTTTTCCTTCTCAGTCATCTAAGTCAAAATGTATGCTTCATTGTATGATTCAAATAATTAGATTTGATTTCTTTCTATTTCGAATATGAAAATAATGTATTAATTGATACATTTTATTATTTATGCTAGAATTCATATATACTTATGCTTAATGGTATAAATTCAAATAAATTTGAATTCAAATATATGGAAAGTTATTATATGATTGTCGGTATAATGATCACATACTATTATTTTATGTTATTTCCAATTTTGACAATCAAATTTGTGTTCCATATACTTTCTTATTAATTTGGTTTGTTTAGTAATCTTCTTCTTATAATGTCTACATTCATATTTTTATTATCTATAGCCTCTCTAGCAAAATCAATTAATTCAATAACAGTTGACTAAATATTAATTATTATCATTATATTTTAAAACTAAACTTATAAATATATTTTTTCATGATGAATTATTACAAATAAATTATTTAATAAGTTTTTTATTTAAATTATATTTACTTTTATCATTTAATTCTTAATTTATAAGTGCATCACACGAATGCAAAATCTAGTAACTAAGAGAAAAGGATAACATTATAAAAAAAAGTAATTAATGTTTTATTAATTTTCTAAAATGATAAAATAAAATATTTTTTAAGTTACACATAAAAAGAAAGAGAATGAGTTAATAAATTTCGGGTTTTAAATATATGAGTAGGCAACCACGTTAAGGTTATTACATATTGTTCTTTGTCTTGTTTTTCCTAGACTATTACTTATCAAATCGAAAATATATACATGCAATTTTGTTCGTCTAAGCACTGGAACATCTATCCAATTCTGCATTGATTTTATTTTTCATTTTTTTCAATTTATTTGTTTTCATAGTATGTTGTTTTGTTTGGCTTAAATATGTTTTTAGTCTTCTAAAATATGGCAATTTTCCTTTTTGATCACCCATTTTTAAAACTTTCTAAATGAGTCGTCAAAAAAAAAATTCCTTGTCGATTGGTCCCTTTATTATCTCATCGTTCAGAATTGTCATTATCTACCACGTGGATACTGTTATAGCTAGTTTGTAGCATTTGACATGACCCTCATGATCCTATGTGACAAATAAATAGTTAATGTGGACATTAACAACATAATGACTTAAAAAAGATGGATTAAAACAAAAAATTGTAAGGACTAAAACAAAAAATTAATATATTTATATGAAATAAATACATATTTAATTTAAGACTTGTTCATCATTAACACATCATTCAGAAACTTTACACATATGCACAATTTTCTTCAACCCATAAACTTTACTTCTAAAACACATTTTTCTTCAATCCAAAAACTCTACCTCTAAGCAAACTGATCAATCTAGAGTCTGAAATTACCGTGGCGTTTAGTAGTTCACATATATGAATTTGGTGGTGTTTAGTGATTTGGTTAGAGTTTTGATTAAAAACGATATCTATGGATGGATTGGATAATATTAATATTCAATTTGGGTTGTATTTTATATTATACAAGTATAGCCACGATAATTTTGGAAGTTTTTAGTAGCTTGAAGGCTGATCACTTGGTGTTTTAAGGTTATGGATTCTGGGTCGATGAGTTGCTTAGATGTGGAGTTTTTGCATTGAAGAAAAATGTATTTAGATAGAGTTTTTTTTGTTGAAGAAAATTGTGTATAAGGGTAAAGTTTTTGGCTTGTGTTGATGATGAATAATTTTCAGATTAAATATGTATTTATTCTTTTTAAATATAATGATTTTTTGTTTTAGTCCTTTTAAATATAACAATTTTTTGTTTTAGTCTCTCTTTTTTTAGTCATTAATTAATGTTCACATCAGCTATTTATTTATCACATAGGATCATGAGAATCATGTCATACGCCATATACTAACCACATCAACATTCAAATGACAAATAATGACAATTCCAAACAGCGAGATAACGGATGGTCCAATAAAAAATAATTTTTTTTTCGAGGACCAAAAGTAAAAATCGCTATATTTTAGATGATAAAAACATATTTAATCCATTTTCTTCTACTAAAATAACATCAGGCAATCCTCTATGTGCACTTTTACCTGCACTTTAAGATTATAGGTAATGTCCTTCAAGATTATAGGCATGTCGTTACCAGAGTAAATTTCTTTGAACATGACACCAATTTCACTCTCTTCTCATTTCTCTTTCTCCATATATCAGCCGTTCAACCCCTTTACTCGACTCTCTTGGGCATCCAAACTAGTGGTTGCATCACAACCCAATGTGAAAACCAAGCTGCTACAATTAATTACCCATAAACCCTTCGTTAAAACCGTTGGCAACACTTTATAGCGCGATTCAAGAGTTCCTAGCTTCTTTCACATTACCATTGCGTGCCCCAATAGCCCCATAACCTTAGGGTACTATCAAAGACATTTGTGAAGCTTCTATGTGATGGATGCCATGGCCCTCACCTCATCTTGGCCTTGTTCTGAGGTTTTGCTGACGGATGGCCTAGTGCCTTTGTGGAGTGAAGTCCTCGGAGATTGGATTTGGGCTAATGAATTGGGTTTGTGAAACGTATAGGGAAAGGATGCTGCAACTGCAACTGATGCTAATGGTTATGTTTTAAAGGAGGTAATTAGTGAATCTCCCAAAATGATAATAATAAAAAGGATGCCTTAAAAATACAAATGCATTAATATTACACGAATATTAGTATTAGATATTAATACGATATAAATATGTCACCAATTTTAAAGTATTCGTGTAGGTCATTGTAGTGTTGCAACTCTTTAGATTTTGAAATGGAGAAATAATCATCTTATATCACTTTTTAATATCATCTTTTACACTTGATTAATAATATATAAATTCGTAGATAATTATGTGTATTAGTTAATTAATGAATAAATTTATATTTTATGATTAAAACTTAAATTTACTCATTAATTAATCAATATACGTGATTAATCACGAATTTATACATCATTAACCAAAAATAAAAAAGTAGTGTTAAAAAATAAGGTAAGAATACAAGAGTTGTTCAAAATTAAAAACTTTTCACAAGATATCCAATTATGCCCCCACTGGCCCACTCTCGAGCGTATTTCCCTTCCTACACTGGAAATCCTCATGTTCTAACACATTTTCAAAATGGTTTGCTATTACCTTTCTAAAACCTAATTTTGAATATAGGATGCAATACCTTTTTAGTTGAAGTTTACACTGATGACTGAATATAGGTAAAAACTAAACTCCATGAATTTCCTAAAAGTTTCCTGAGCATAGTTGCATATAGCTAAACTAAGAGGTGAAAAGGTATAATTCTTACATGATTAAAAAAGGTCCACCACTCCTCTTCACCTCACCCAAAAAAACAAAACAAAACAAAAAGGACCTCCCACCAAACTCAAATTACTGATTGTGTTCCCTACAATAACTGCAGACGCCATAATTCTGTACAAGCATTGACTCTGAACTCATTAGTCACATCCAAGAGTGTGATTCTGTTTCTTGCACGAAGATCCAAGAGTTCTGTGCAAAGTAGTCATCATAAGTTCACAAAGGATTCTCATTTAAGCATGGAAAATGAATTTTTTGGTGAACAATTACAAGGTAGAGCCAGAACAAAAAGGGACTGTTGGGAGCTGTAAAGGGAAAAGAAAGCAATAGTTAAAATTAACAAAGGAGTTGTATTGGGCCAATACATGGGGATGCACCACGCCGATGAGGAAAATATGTCCAAGGAATTTGGTCTCACTTGACACATCCTATAAAAATAAAACAAGAATATTTAAACAAAGATCCCTTCATTTTATTCTACACCTTTGGTCCAATGATGATTGATTTTCATTTTTTTTTTACTTTCCGCTTGTAAGTACTAATACAATGTGTCATAACAAAAAAGTATGCTCTTCAAACACAAAATTTGCATCCACCTATATGGATGAAATTTTCTTTTTACTTAGGTTAGAATTATATGATTTGCTTTTTGTTTTTATGTTATTCACGCTCAATTGGCCAGGCAGGGGAATGATCATTGCAGCTAGCTTGACATTTCCAAGATTTGCAGTTGCGCCAATAGAAAAATTGGTCAAGAACACGACAAAATATATAGTTGAAGGGAAGACAAGAATTTGAAACAAAATCAAGAACTCAGAATTATTATACTTGAAAGAAAAAAAATATTGTTGAATATTATTATTTAATCACAATTGTACAAGTATGATCTATATTATATAGACTTGTAACAATAATAACTTGTTTAAAATAGAACTAAATTACAAGAAATAAATATATATAATAAAGAAATAAATATGTACAATAAAGTCCAACACTTTCCCTTAAATTAATGAATGAATATCTATCATTCCTAACTTACTAGTAAGATCATAAAAGAGTTCTATGAGTAGTCTCTTAGTTAATACATCTATCAACTGATATCTTGAATGAATATGTGCTATGATTATGAGTCTACTATTTAATTTCTCCTTAATAAAGTGTCAGTTTATCTCAATATGTTTTGTCCTGTCATGTTAAACTGAATTATGTGCAATGCTAATAGTTGATTTGTTGTCACAAAATAATTTCATAGGCGCTTCTCGCTTTAGTTTCAAGTCATCTAATATGATCTTTATCTATAATAACTCACAAACTCCTTGTGTCATAGCTCGAAATTTAGCTTCTACACTTGACCGAGTCACTGCATTTTGTTTCTTACTTCTCTATGTTACTAGATTTCCACCTAGAAGCATATAATAATGATGTTGACCTCCTATGAGTAACTAAACTTGCATAGTTAGCATCTGTGTATACTTCCATTAATAGGTATTCCCCATTTTTTAAATAGTAATCCTCTTTCAGACATGGTTTTAAGATACTGTAGAATTTGATCCATAACATGCATGTGTCTCTCTCACGGATCATTCATGAATTGACTAACGATACTGACAGTATACACTAGATCTAGTCTAGTATATGTCAGGTATATCAATTTCCCTACTAGTCTCTAGTATTGAGCTCTATCCACCTTGAGGTTCTTTTCATCACTTCTCATTTTGTGATTATGTTCAATTAGTACACTGGTAGCCTTACACTCAAACTTTCCGGTCTCTTTGAGAAGATCTAAGGTGTATTTTCTTTGAGAAATGAAGATACCTTGTTTGGAGTAGACAACTTCAATTCCAAAGAAGTACTTTAAATTTCTAAGATCTTTCATTTCAAACTCAGTTGCTAATTTCTTTTTTAGGAGTTGTTTCTCAACTAGATCATCTCCTGATATAATGATGTCATCAACATACACAAGCAAGACTGTGAGTTTACCTTCTTGTGAATGTTTAAAAAAGAGAGTATGATTACCTTGACTTTGTCTGTATCCTAAGGACATCATTGTTTTTGTGAATCTTCCAAACCTATTACGAGGAGACTGCTTTAACCCGTAAAAAGCCGTCTTTAACCTGTACACCTTGTTCCTTCCACTAGTGAAGTAGTATCCAGGGGGGGAATTTCCATATAAATTTTCTCCTCTAAGTCGCTATGAAGAAAGGGATTTTTAACATCAAACTGGTGTGCTTCCCACTCAAAGTGGGCGGCAGGGGATAGTAAGATTCTTACAGTATTCATCTTAGCTACTGGATCAAATGTTTTCTCATAGTCAATTTCTTAAGTCTGAGTGCATCTTTTTATCACCAACCTTGCTTTATATTAGTCTAGTGTACCATCAGATTGATATTTCAAAGTATATATCCATCTGTACCTTACTGGCCTTTTGTCACCTGGTCTCTCAATAATCTCCCATGTTCCATTCTTTTCCAATGCACACATCTCTTCATTCATGGCTTGAATTAAGTTCTTATCATTCAATACTTCTTATATTGATGTTGGGATTTTGATAGAATCTATGACTGAAATAAAACTTCGTTGTTGCAGGGAAAGATGTTTAGAAGAGACAAATTGAGAAATATGGTACTTGAGATTGGGGCAATACATTTTCCCTTTCCTCAATGCAATGAGTAAGTCATCTAGGCCAGGTTCACAATTATTCAAAGACATGTTATTAGGTTCAGAAACATTATTATCTGGGTCAGGTTCAAAAACAGGAAGTTCAGAGATAGGATAACCTATATCTTTAGTACTTACCATTGGTTCGGACGCCTGAAGTTCTTGTTAGCCTAGTTTGAGTTTCTCTCTCCTCTAATACATCAATTTTAGACTACTAGTCTTGACCTTGACGTTAGCTAGTTCAGGTGGGGGTTCCATAAGAAGATGTTAATTTCTGTGTAAAGGAATGAAGGACCCAAGAGAGAAGGACTCGAAAGACCCAAGAGAGAAGGACTTAGCCTCAACTTCTTGAGTATTCTCCTCTTGAAGTTGAGGACGAGTAAAGAATGACTCATTTTCATGAAAAATGACATCCACGGAGGCGAAAAAACGATGACTTGAAGGGTAATAACATTTGTACCCCTTCTTGTCAGGAGCATAACAAAAAAAAAACATATTTGACAGCATGTGAATCGAGTTTGTTGCGATGTTGGCAATGTATATGGACAAAAGCTACACAACCAAAGGCACGAGACTATAGACTTTGCATAATAAGAACTGATGGAAAGTGAGAGGTCATAAGTTGAACTAGACTTACATTACCCAAGACACAAAATGATAACCAATTGATTAAATATGTAGCAGTTAAAACAGCTTCCCCCCAATATGAGCTAGGAACAAACATTTAGAATAGTAAAGCCCTAGTGATTTTAAGTAAATGACGATTTTTTCTTTTTGCAACATCATTTTGCTGAGGAGTATAAACACATGTGAATTCATACACAATACCATGCTCTTTAATAAATGTAGAAAAATTTTGATTGACATACTCCTTACCATTATCAAAATGCAAATGCTTAATCGACTTTCCAAATTGAGTCTGATCCATGATATAAAACTGAACAAACAATTGAAACATATATGATTTGTCTTCCATTAAAAAAAGTCAAGTTACTCGAGTACAATCATCAATGAAAAAAATAAACCATTTAGTGCTAGAAATGTTAGAAATAGATGCATAATCCTAAATATTAGAATGGATAAGTGCAAAAGGCTCAACACTTTTATTAGAAGTAGGTGAAAAAGTGACACAATGGTGTTTGACAAACTCACAAACATCACAATAAAAAGACTCAATAGATTCTTTTAAAAATAAAAATGAAAACATAGACTTAAGCAAAGAAAAATGAGGATGTCCCAGACGCTTGTATTGTAGCCAAATTTGAGAAGTAAGAGACTCAGAATTGGACTAATGATAGGAAAGTGACAACTTCTGATTAGGACCACCATTATCTGACATATTAAAGAGATAGTATAACCCATCATGTTCCTTAGCAACTCCAATTGTCCTCCCATAACAAGATCCTGTAAGACACAATGGGAATGAAAAAAGGTTACAAACAATTATTGTCTTTAATAAGCTTATGAATGAAAATAAGATTGTTGGAAAGCTTTGGAACATGAAGCACATTGTTTAAGTGTAGAGAGGACTGAAGTTTAATAGTACCAGAACACGCAGCTGAAGTGTGAGAGCCATCAGCTATGGTTATATGATATTTACTAGAAGAAGGTTGATAAGATAACAAAAATGATGAATAAAATGTCATATGGTCAGTTACACCAGAGTCCATAATCCATAAATTCTTAGTATCATAAACATTGAATGATTAAAAACAAAAATTCTTACCAGCTATAGTCAAGAGAACAAGAGCCAGAAGGCTTACTGGAAGTGTCAATGAGAGTCCGCAAGCGCTCCAACTAATTTTTACTAAGGGCTTGAACTTTATCATCCACATTTGAGGCTTTATTCAGAGGCATAGGATCCAAAATGGTCATATTTGGCTGACTTTGCTGCATGCTCTTGAACCTCAAGCACAACTTTTTTTTTTTTTGACGTTGAAAAACTACAAAAGACGAAATAGGAAATAGATGCGTCTTCAACGAAACAGGGACAACTGAAACGACATAGGAAGGAGACGACAGTGGTGCAGCTGCTCACGGGTCGCCGGCTCTAATGAAGGCGACGACAACTAGCAAGCTTGAACAGCGGTGGGTGGTAGCGACTTCGCAGATCTGGAGTGCGCGGCCGTTCATAGGTCGCGATTGCTTGGCTACCAGTTTGGGGTGCTTGGTCACCAACGATGGAGGTACAACGGCTACCAATTCTGTTCTAGTGATTTTGGGGCAGATTCGTTTGGTGGTTGACTTAAGGAATGAGATTTGGGTGATGACAGTGTAAACTATGGCACGTCTTGGCTGTGGAAGGCAGTGTGAGGAGGTGGCTCTGACGAGGCTGGTCAAGTGGTTTGAAGGCAACAATGAAGACTACTAGAATCCCAACGATGAAGGTTGGTTCTAAACCCAACAATGAAGACTAATCCAATCAACAATGAAGGTTGATTACAACAAAAATAATAGAGGCTCCCAGATCGGGAGCTCTTATACTAACTTGAAAGAAAAAGAATATTTCTGAATATTATTGCTTAATCATAATTGCACAAGTATGATTTACATTATATAGACTTGTGACAATAATGACTTGCCTAAAATAGAGCTAAATTACAGAAAATAAATTTGTACAATAAAATCCAACAATTATATTTTTTCAGGAACTTTGTATAGACAGTCGCCTAGAATTGCAATCTCAGAATACATGGCTCAACCTGATTAATCAGCTCAAAGATTCAAAGCAAAAACTACTAATGAAGACATAAATTCAGATGATAATGAAATTAGATAAACTAGCTGCTGCACTACACTTAAATAACAGATAGACAAGATTTATTCACACATGCTTACATACAACAAAGCCTCATGCACTTCAAGAGGCTAAAAGACATAGAGGACTGTTCTTGTATGAAAATTACAAAAACAAAATAATATCATGTATCACTCCAGTTATCATCATCTTCACCATCATCACTAGCAACAACCTGAAAGTTTCTCAATTATGGATAGTAAGTTAGATATAAAAGGCAAACACCAAAACCAGAAAGGCAAAAGATAATTAGATAACAAAAGAGGGGAACTGACCTGACGGATTGCATTTGCTTTCTCCAATATTGCCGTAACTTTGACGTTCGCAGCGGGAGCGGTGGTGGCGTTTGGCTTTCCTGTTACTGTGCGCCTCAGGTTAAAGGACTGAACGAGTAAATGACAAGACAATGCAAATGTTAGCTACAATAAACCATGATTACTTTATTTACTTTAATTTTGCAAGATCATGTTCTGGATTGATATGGTCCAGACTCTAGAATTTAGACTTATGATTGCAAGATCTACCCAAGTTCAAGATATATATATATATATACGTTATAATTTTAAGTCAAACATATGTCCTAAGTCCTAATAGAATGTAATGTCTTAACCATTACACTTCCCTGTAACTGGCCCGTCTTTAAACTAATACAGAGATGACTATAAATTTACTAGTCAAATTCATCAAGTTTCTATCCAGCCATGAGAAGGAGATAGGTTAGTGAAATAGCTACATTCTCATCATAATCGTCATTTAGTAAAATAATGAATAAATGAGAAGGAGGAATAATATGATGTCACTTTAGGGATCAATTTGATGTCAAAAATTGACATTTAATATAAATGGAGGACCAACCTGATAACAGTTATAAAATGACTACTTACTTTTGTTCTGATTTGATGTAGGAATTCTTCTCTTTCATCCATTTCCATTTCCTTTCCCATTCTCAACCGATTTGCTTCTTTCTGACCATTCAACTTATGCTGATCCAGCTTCAGGAAAGGTTGAAAAGAGAATACTTCGTTAGATTCCATTATCCACCATGATTGCATATATATAATGTTCAAGAAAAAGAATTAAGATCAAATGAGTACCTTGTCCTTCAATTTATGTATAATGTTGTCATGAGACTCGTGATCATCATGATTAATTTGTATTTGCTCAACCTCGGTGAGCATAGATTGATGTAAAAGAGTAGATTCTGGAAGACTTTGATCATTGATATGTTCAGCATCTTCAGACATATAATGTTGTGTCCCATTTGTCATATCCAACTGTGGTTTTGAGACCCACCATTGCGTTGGAGGAAGAGGTGGTGGTGGTGGTGGTGGTGGTGTAGGCTCTGCATGACTATGCGGCGTAACAACATTATTGCATTCGGAATGCTTATTACTTTCTTTCTCAAGTACATGATTCACATTATCAAAACTTGGAAAATCAAGTGAAGGCCCAGATAAAGAAGGTTCCACACCATTCGTAGTATATGTACCACCACGTCCACTAGCCACATTGGTATCATCATTGGACACCCCACCGCATTCTTTTGTACTTAACATAGATTCAGTTGATGACCTTCTGTGAGGAGAATCATATACCCCATGGTCACTGCTTTCAGGAGTTTCAACAGATTCCCACTGATCAGAATTATAGTCAGAGCGAGGGCTAAGACAATCATCTGATACATAAGGAGATGATCTACAAAAAGTGTCATCATCATCAGAGTGAGAGCCTGAATCTTCCAGAGGCATGGAAGGCTCTGGGACCAACTGGAATGAAGGAAACATATCCCTTATACTTTCATGTTGATTACTGCCATCAGGAAATTTCAGTTTTAGTTTGGAGGTCTCAAGTCCACTAACAGGATGGAAGGATATTTTCATATGTTCAAGTGGCGGTGAAGGAGGAAGTGACTCTATAGGATATCCAGAACCAACTTTCTCTTTGAAGGTTGTCTCAGGAAGTGACTGCCTTACAATGCCATTTGGTTCACTCTGCTCCAATATAACAGATTTCAGAGAATTATAGGGTCTAGTTTTTTCAACAAAAGAAACTTTCCGGTGAAAGCTATTTATTAATAATCTATGACCAAGTCCAAACACCCGAGATGAGTTTTCACCATTTCCCTGGTTGGGTTCAGTACAAGCTTTCGTGTCAGGGGCAGCTGGGAGAACACTTCCAGGTGCAACTACCCTAATTTCCCCCAAAGTGTTCCTCTCAGTTTGCCCAAATCCATTACTCATATGAGAACTGCCAGAGGTCTTTGCAGAGATACAAGCTTGGTCATCATTATGGCTTGATGTTAAGCTTCTACAACTTGGTTCCTTTAGAATCCGTTCAGCAACCTCTTCTGATAAATCCTGTTCCTCTTTATAACCATTGCTCTTTTGCATTGAATTATGACGTGTACCACCATCCATCTCACTTTTTGTGGTCAAAGACCTTTGACTTAAAGAACTTGACATGTTAAAGTCAGGAGGTTTTGATGGCTCAAGTCCCAATAATCCACCATTAGTCCAGAACCTAACTGAATGATCACTTGAAGACTCTCTAGGAGTCTCTTCAGATTTACAGATATTGCTGTTGATCCTACCAGCTTCTTCATCTGGTAAATTAGAGCTTTTAGAACCAGAAAATGATATATTAGTTTCAATGGGTGCTGACATTGTATCATTAACAGTATCAGAACCAGTGAAGGAATCAGTGCATACTGATGGATCCAAAACAGAATTTCCACCTACGTGAGGAACCTGTTCACAGATGGAACTCTCAGAGGAATGAGAATCAGCTATATTATCAGTTATTTCTTTGCTAACAGGAACATCTGATGGACTAACTGATCCCAAATTAGATGCATGTGGCTCTGATGTGAGAGGAGGAACTTCTTGCAGCAAGCCAGGGAAATTCCTGAATGTTTCTTTGTCTAAGGAAATAGTGTCTCCGGTCATTTCTTCACTATCAGGAACATTTGATGGACTCACAGATCCTAAATTAGATGCATGTGGCTCTGACGTGAGAGAAGGAATTTCTTGCAGTGAGTCAGGCAAATCCCCGAATGTTTCTTTGTTTAAGGAGACAGTGTCTCTGTTCATTTCTTCGCTATCAGGAACATCTGATGGACTCACAGAACACAAATTAGATGCTTGTAGCTCTGGTATGAGAAGATGATTTTCTTGCATTGAGTCAGGCAAATCCCTGCTTGTTTCTTTATTTAAGGAAAGAGTATATCCAGTCTGAGAAACAACATCAGATAAATTATTGTCAAATAAATTAGAAGTAGCTTCAGTAACTCCATTTTCAATCATTCCACGAGTGACATGTGAGGTGAACTGCTCCACTTCTCGTTTTGTTTCATAATCAAGATCATTTTCACATTCTGATTCGATGGTGTTAAGAGCATCCATGTAATTATCAGGTTCACTATCAATATCATCTGTTTGAACCTTGCTGGAGACTGGTTTCAGGTTGCTTTCTTCATCAAATAGGATATCATTGTAATCAATGTTTGTTATGGTAACAGCCTCATTTGCATGCATATCTGAGTGTTGGTTTTCCACAAGCCTCTCTGGAGTTCTAACTCTATCACAGGCTTGACTCTTGGATTCCACTATCTCTTCCTTTTCAACCCAAGTAACACCAGATGAACTAGAGGCAATTTGCTTTTCCAATGAATCATGTGAAATACTATCATCTATAAGAGGAGATACTGGCTGAAGAGTATCGGTTTTCTGTGTCAAGCTTGAAGAGGATGGTTCCTTACACTCCTGCTCATCAGATTGCATAGAATTACTTGGATGGAAAACACATTCAATGTAGCCAGCACCAGCCTTTGAATCAAAAGAATTTGAATGATCTTCCAGAACTGATTTCACTGTCATGTCTATCGTGGAGGCTGTTCGTGAGGAAGAAGTTCGCCCATTGACAGTGGGAGAAATAAATTGCATTCTGGGTAGTCAATACACCACGTTAGTGTTGATTGAGAATTAATAACATATATGCCATTAATAAGTAAGTATGCAATAGACAAATAGATGTAATACCTGCCACTACTGCTATGCATCTGTTCACCCCGCAAAAGTTCTCCATTCCTTCGTGATGACCTTTTCTTCTGTCCAACATTTTTTGTATAAGCACCAAGAAATTGTTTGCAAAGAAATTAAATGCATGCATATGACTGGAATGAAACTCGGTTAAAATAATCTTCCCACTGAGATGCTTTGATCGTTATAGTACCTTGTTTTTACGGGATTTCCTAGCTTTTTCAGTCTTCTCAAAGTATGATTCATTGGAATCTGCTGATACTCTCTTGAAGAAGGTGGGATCTGAATATCTCCTGAAACAAGATCCTAGGCCACCAGTATCGAATCTGATTGACACAGAGGAAGTAGTTCATTAACCAGAACAGGACACTTGATTTAAGCAGGATTAGCTGACATGGCACTTTAAAAAAAATAATAATAATAAAGGAGAGAAACATGAGACAAATAGGACAGGGACATTATACAGGGATAACAGTCCAAATTTGAATGAGACTCTAATTTTTTACCATCTAGTACTTGGAAATTAGTTTAAGCTGTAGTACCTAACTATTCTTGCTATTCTCAAACAGAAAGACAAAACAGGGGGGGAAGGGAATTGAAATAAATTTTGACATACTTATCAAGCAAGTGCATACGTGGAGGATCACGGCATTCTTCATATGAATCCATAATAAACTGAGGCAAGTCATTGTAAATGAAATGATTTCGAGCAGCTTTTATGCGAGGATGCCAGTCACAACCTGAAAGGACACTGCTTTCCATTAAAAGGACTCTTGTCTCAACATCAAAACCATGGTCATTGAAGAATGTAGTATTCCATATAGTTTAGAATAAAATATATAGTTGTATGTTATCTTAAGGTGTGTAAAGCTACCTTACTGCCATTTGATTGCTCAAATATGTGCTGAATCAGGTTAAAAAAAATTTGAGACAAAAGGTATTGTCTGAATGATATAAGTGAAACCTCCGCGTTTGAATTTTGGCATCTTTCATATTTCCTAGACTCCTTTTGGCTTCCATGTCAAACAAACCACAATTCACTAACAAGGCGTTGACATATATGCATCTATATCATCTTCATTATATTTACAGTAAATCATGACCATATTCAACAATGGTCAGCCCTCTATTTCATCATGTACCATGACTTGCTGTTGCTGAACATATTGAACACATGAATATTCAACCAACCACAGTATTTCTGGTTTCCTTAAATATTTAGAGGTCTGCTAACAATTAAGAGCTTGCAAAGATCTATATTTTTACTATGGCACACCCATAGACAAATGAAATTTCTCAGAGCAATTTCCCCATGGCAAAGGGTAACAAAGAGAGTGAAACCTGATCACAGTGGATATCATGAACCATAAAAAGAAATAGAAAGAAAAAACACTGAAACCAACCAAATTTCAATATAACTCAACTGCCTGACCAGCATAATACTAGACAAAACAGATGAAAGCCTTTTACACCACTTTCATTGATACAAATTCTAGTATGTAAATTAGTGTTTTGTGATGATTGGTATATATCTAAAGACTCTATTAAAAGAAACAAGTTTAAGAAGTTTGCAACATACTCAAATGTTAACACAGGAATAACCATCTCAAAAGCTACTCTATTTGATTCATTCAAGACTACAATATGCTTATATCATATCAGAACCTCTAAAACAGTAGTGATTTACATTCTACAACATTAGCTAGGATGTATTAATTTATAACATAACACTTTGTCCTTTTCTGAATTTTATTCCAAGATATATTTTGGGAGAAAAATATATTTGTGGGTTTTAAAATTCCCTTCAAATAAAAATTTGGTAAAGATTCAATCTATTAAGCAAAATACAATAACTCAATCTTTCTAAAGAACATAATATTTCCAGTAAATCCAGATATAGGATGAGATCATTGCCTAAAAGAACCATACCAGCTGTGTAAGCAAAATGTATGTGGCTTGTTTGGGCCAATACAGCCTTCTCCAAGGGAGGCAGGGAAGCTTCAATGTTTTGTACGCGAACCATCAATCTATGACTCCTAGAAGCTGCTGTCATTACTTGCTCCTGCAGACCATGAAAAATCTCTGCTGCAAAACTACATTTTCAAAAAAGCTTCATGAGTTAAACTGAACATCAATACAAATACTAGAAGGAAAACTATAACTACTTATTAAATTGGCATGCATAACCTGAATATTAAAGAAAGTTTTCAGAAGAAGAAAATATATGTTGCAATTATCGTGAACTGTTTATTTATATTTACACTAGAGAATGAGGCACATACCAAACATGTAAACAGACAGCAGAATCAGATGAAAGTAAAGAAAGTGGGAATTTGGAGAGACTAAATCAAATCCAACACAAAATAAGTCATTATTTTATGTTAACATTATAACTTTTGATGATTTTATTTTTAACAAATATGCAAAAAGAATATGACATGTTTGAGAACTTTTAAGACAAAAAACACAGACCATAAGTACGGATCTATATCACACAAAACTAACAAAAGTCACTAGCTATCTAAGTATAACTTCTTGCAGAAGAAATAATTGGGGTCCAGCAAGGCAGCAAGTATAAGATTTCAAGAAAGAGTATACAAGATCCCACATGCGTTCTGCTCCATTAAAATACAAATTATACATAAATCAAATTGCTTTGAGGTCCAACTTTGGCAATGAGTCTAATGACAATTATGGGAACTTAGGTCTAACCCTTTTGCAACAGTAGCCCAATTTTTTTTTAAACCTAAATCAAGATATACTCAGAGTTTTTGGTCTATTATTCTTTTAATGATTGCTTGAGCAAACCCTTTGAGCAGCATGGTGAGAATTACTGCTGCATGCTAGAAAACAAGTGAAAGCCATATTGGATCAAAATAAGTAGGGTAGGGAGTAAAACAGAGGGGAGGAAGGTGGTATATGTCAGTAATGGAGGTCTGAAAACTAGGAAAATCCCATTTCACCAAAAAAACACTAGGAAAATTCCACAATGCCATTCAGATTTGTCATATTCCTACTACTATGGACTATCTAAGGCTGTTTTGCTGAATTATAAGAAGGAATTAGTTCATTTAAAAGAAGAAACCTCTAGAAGAAAGAATCAAGAATCAGCTCACGAAATTAGAGCAAGAAAGCATTTTTAGACTAATTCACTCATCGTAACCATTGCACCTCGTGAACCACCCAAAGTGTAAGAGGCTAGAAGAATTAGAGTGATTATCCAAAAAGCAAACAAAGTTTATAGCTGGCCTGTACACAACTTATGATTGTATTGTCTACACTCTACAAAGCTCAAGTCCCTCTAATGGGAAAGGTCCAAAAAAGAAAAAAAGTCAAGCAGCATTTTGCCACCTAATCAATTGAAATTTGGCTCAAAAACCAAAAAAACAGACCTCAATTTCATCGCTAAGTGTCTTTCTTCACAAACAGAAACTCAGCCAAATTTTGCTACTACCAAAACCAGCTTTCTCAGTAACCCTCAACCTCCAACCCTCATTAAAGCCTCAAAACTACAGAAATTAACCAGCCCCATTTCCCAAACAACTACCAAAAGGGTAAAAATTGCAGGCAAAGTGCACCCATTTGAGCAAAAACTCAAAAAAAAAAAAAAAGAAACAAAATTCATATTGAAAGAAGACAATAACATACTCAGCAAGATCACCAAGTTGCCTCAAGATCCCAACAAGGCCAGCCACAGCCACACCATCCAGCACAGCCTTAGGGTCTTCTCTGTTGGTCTCTCTGTAGAGCTCAGGCTGCCCCAAACCAAACTCATTCCTCACCTGCAACCTCACCAGTGGCATCTTCCTCTCACTCACTGAAACAGTGAAAACCCAATAAAGAAATAGTCTTTTTTTTTATGCTTCTCTTTGCTGATAACTTTTTTCTCTTCTGAAATCAATTAATGAGAGGAGTGAGTGTGTATGTGAGAAGGAGCAATAAATGAAGGAATGGTGAGAGAGAAAGAAAGAAAGAAAAAAAAAATGGGATTTTTATGGAGTTTTTAGAGAGAGAAAGTAGGTGGGGTGTGGATTGGAGCAGCTTAACTGCCAAAGAGAAGGGAAGAAGAGTGAGAAAGCAGGTTAAGTGTGCGGGATCGGTGAGAAGAGGACATTGCCAACTCTGCAAGCCATTCTTGAGCGGAAATCATTGTCTGAGTGAAGAACAGAGGGAGACAGGATTAAAGTACTAAAATACCCTCCGTGTTTGGAAGATATGACTTGTGTGTCCGGAAAGTGTTGGGGTAACTCTGTCCTGCGAAATGCCTAGTTTGATCCTGGGAATTAGGGGTGGAAATGTTCAGCCGAGGTTAGGGCCTTAAACGAATTTTGTCAATTTTTCAAATGTAAAGTTTGAATATAGACTATTTACATTATATATTTCATTTTTTAAGATTTGGTCTATTTTTTCTTTTAAATTTAACTTGATTTAAAGATTTATTTAAAAATTTATTTTATAATAATTTTTTAAATAAATTAATAAGCTTATTTTTAAATAAATCAATAAGTTTATTTTTAAATAGATTAACCAAATAAGTTAACAAATTTAAATTTTTATATAAGTTAATAAAATTAGATTTTAAAAAATATTATATTATTTATAAAATTAATTATATTAAATAAATATTAAAATATCATAATAATGTATATAAAATAATAATATATATAATTAAATAAATTAATCTATTAAATTTTTTTTAAAAAATTAAAATTTAACTCATGTAATTAAATATATTTTTTAAAAATCTTGATCTAACTTTTGTTTTATTAAGGAAGCTAAATCAAATCATGCCTTAAACACCAATCCCATAACATTCCGCCAGACCTGCGAACCCAGTGTGGCTTTGTGTGGTTCCGAAGTTCCAACGTGGGAACCACAAACTTTTTGAGCTTTGGTCAAAATGGTAAAAGCACCAAATGCAAAACATGAATGGAAAATATACATATTTTATTTTTTGAAATTTTATTAGGGTCAGGCCAACTTATTTTAGATTTTTCAAGTGAAAAATATTTTGAGAAAAGGGTGAGAAAGAATAATTCCACGTATTGAACAGATAATGGGAGATAGGGATGTTTATGAACACGAAAATACGGTGCTTCTAGTTATTTACATTCTTACAAAATTTTTTTTTAAGTGATTAAATAAAAAAAATAAATAAATATAAATAAAATTATTAATAAAATTTAATTATAATATATGAATTTTTTTTTATAATATGTATATTTATTTCTCTATTTCATTTAATTATTTAAGAAAAAAAAATTGAGAGAGACAACTACAGAAGTTGGTGCTATGATATTTCAATTTCAAGGATTAAATGCTAAGATCTACAAATTTGTTTATATGTGGTGACTGGTGAGGTATGTATAGCTAGAGCATTAATTAATTAAAAACTATTGAAAATTATGTATATAAAAGTGTACTGTATTGGGGAATGGATTGATTTCAAAAGTAAGGGCATATATACATAGCCATTCATAAATGAATCATAAGAAAACAGTTTATATGAATTACAAACTGCTAAGTAATGGCAGCTGCGTGTTACACTTTGTTATCCTTTCTTGCTTGCTAATTAATTCAGTACTAATAATGAGAGAGAAATAGTGTGTGTATTGATATGGCATGGTCTACTTCTTAAATATTAAGTATGAAATTGGCATTTTTGTCAGAAAATTCCAAAAAAAAAAAAAGAAAAGAAAAGTTAAAGAAAGGGGGGAAAGAAAGTGATAGAAAGAGATTTGTCATTAATAACAATAAGGGGCAATGAATTCATATCATTTTGTCCTTAGCCATAAATCATAAATGTTGATGATATGGGAAGGTTTTTTTCCCTTCATTGGAGTAGTGAAGCGCTTTCTGTTCAAAGCCCATATTATGAATCAAGAAATTCAAGACTTTCTACAACTAAACTTGCAGAAAACTTTTTAATGGAGTAATGCTTCTTTATTTTATGAAATGAATTATTCACGTTTTATGATTGTATGTATATGCAAAAGGGTTAACTGAATAAATTGTAATCCATATTTTTCAAAATCTAAGTGGCTGCACTGTCTCGTAATGAAATGTAATTATAAATGTATGACGTGATATACCAAAAGCTTGATGTTTGTTATGCAGTTTATCTGAGGGGGAGAAAGGTTGATAAAAAAAATGATAGCCTATTCTTTGTGAGGCAATAATTTGATATTTAAGTATCATATATTGTATTCTAAACAATATATGATTCGTGAAGCAATTATAAATGCCAACAAAAAGAATAACTAAGGAAGAATAACTAAGGCAATTCTCTCCAGATTCTCCACAAATAAAATATGATCAACCATCGTTTTCGCTGAGTCCGTAAGAGTTGACAAACACATCCATTGGTTAAACGTTTGGTGAAACGTTTGACTTGGTAGTTGGAACAGCGACCTAGAATCTTTAGTTGGCTTTCACTTCACCCAAAACAAATACCATTTGATCTGTGAGATTCTAATTAATTATCACCAAAATGATTATTATATTATTATTTCCGTATCATTGTAATACTCTAATCTTTCAGAGAGCTACATATTCTTAATTTATGCCTCCTAATCCTTATTTCAACCAATACACACCTACTCATTACTTGGGTCAGTATAATATGACACTCTTTCTTTTAGGTATTAGTTTGTTGATGAGTGTAAATATTTATTGGTTAACTATTTTTATAATAAAATGTTTGAGATAATTATGTGATAACTCATTAAGGTTTCGTATCCATGAAAAACACATTCATGTTGTAGCAGCATACTTTTAAATTCATAATAATAAATTTTCCAATTCAAAAAAAAAAAATCTTACATACTTTTATGAGTAATTTATCTATTAAAAAAAACATGCATATGCTACAAATTAATACTGAATGTTAATATCTAATTTTGTTCATAAACTTTTATTATTTGAGTCATTTAAATTCATAATAAAATAAAAAGAAAAAAAAAAGGAAAAAAAGAAGAATAAGAAATTTGAAGAAAAAAACTAAGGTGTCAGTCTCTTAGAGTCACTTTCATACTCCTTCTCGCTCCCCTCCTCCTATATAAAGAGGTGGTTCTCATTTGTTTCGCATCTAAAAAATTTACACTCTTTTGACTTAATACTTAAGTATAAGAGATGAGAACTTTAGTAAAAACAATTTCTCTTGTAAGTGAATTACTTTTCAAGTTTGATTTGAAGAGAACGTGTGAGGCACAAACTTTTAAACTTTTTGAGATATCATTTTTTTTACACATTTGAGGTAAGTTTGCTTATTTTTTCTTGTGTTATTATCTTTCATTATATACACGTGTTATTCATTTTAAAATTCATTTATTAGTTTTATTTATTTATTTATTATTATTATTTTTTTGTAAACTTTTTCATTTAAAATTAATTCAATAATAAATTGGGATTAATTTCAATTGTGATAGTTTATTAATCCTATAACTTTTAGAATCATCTAAGTTGTGACAACTTGATGATTCGAATATTTTTCTAAATATTAAAAAATTTGAATGAGTTTTCAAAATAAAAAAATCTTTTCAAATAAAAAAAAACAATCAACTCACAATTATTTTCTAAAAAATTACGTGATTTTGAGTTCCTCATTGCACCCGAGGATACGTAGGAGTAGAATCTTTATTTTGTCAAGCCAAAAAATAAAATTTCATAATTTAGTTGTTTCTTTTCTTTTTTAAAAGGGGTAAAATAAATACATTTAAAATTATTAAAATTTGCATAAAATTTTAGGTACCGTTCTTAGAACGGACAGTGTAGGGTGCTAACACCTTCTCTACCTATAATCGACTCCCGAATCCAAACTCATTTTCCAAAAGACCAGTCTTCCTATTAAAAGGATTTTTCTAATGTTTTTCTAAATTAAATAAACATTGGTGGCGACTTCATTGATTTTCAAAATCTTTAATCTTTTTCGGTTCCGTCGTCGATTTCGGTTGCATAACAATGGCGACTCAATTGGGACATTAGAGAATCGAACTTCCATATTGTTAGTTGTGCAAATTATTAATAATTTTTATTTATTTATTTTATCTTTTTTTATTTTCTTTTTGTTTTTTTATTTGCTTGTAAATATATCTTAATTAGTTTTTATGTACATATCTGCTAACATTTTTTTGTGTTTATCTTGACATGATTGACCTGTATATATATATTTTTTTGTATTTTGTGCTTAATTATTGAAACCCTACGATAGAAAATTGTTGGCTGCTTGTGGTATGTATGTTATTTTTTGCAGGATGAGGGTAGTCCTTAGGATTATAGAGGTTTGTATGCTCTCTACACTCACGGCACCTACACGTTTATCACACACATTCGAGTGGGGCCCTATACTCGGATCTGAGTGAAGCTTAAGTTAGGTAGAGGTTGCATAGTGGTAACCATTTTGGATGTACATCCTGTTTGGTTATCGCGAAAACCTCATCTAGAGGGTGCATTTTTCATGAATGTCCCGCACCTAGTGGTTTACCCGCTGTTTGTGGTCAACATTTTGCGATGGAACTTAGCTCTAGAGGCCTTTAGAATAGTAGAGCCACCCAATGAAAGTTCTCACAAATCAAGGACTCATAGATCCTTAGGATAAAATTTCTCAAATAAGGCATTTGCTTAGGACACAAAGGGAGCATACTTCTTCTTTATCTATCCCCTTCTCATGTCATTCATCTATGCATTTTTTTATGACTTGCATTTTTCTAGCATTGTAAAAAAAAAAATATACCATCTTGCATTTTCATGGCTTGCATTTTCATTCATTCTTGCATTTTTTTAAAAAAAAAATCAAAAAAGGGATATATCATTTTGCATTTTCATGACATTCCTAGCATTAAAAAAAACAAAAAATACCAAAAATCATTCTACATAAATAGTCAATACTTCGCATACATGCATGTTGTCGGTTTTGGTTAAACAATACTGACAATTGCATATTCATATCATGTTTTCTCGAGCAGAAAAATAGACACTATAGTAGAAAAGCAGCTTCCGCAACATCCTTATAGGACTTGTTCCCCGACTAGGATCATGGATGAAATAGAACAGACTCAAGAGCTGAAGGTCGAGGTGAAGCAGCTCAAAGAGCAAGTATCTAAGATGATGGAGATGCTACAATCCATAGAAAGCAGGAGGAACACAAATGGGAATCCCTCAGCGGTAAACGAAGGACACCCAACCACACCTCTTCGCCCTCCCAGTTTCTTTGCAACCTCTATGCAATACCAAGGCTTTAATCCTCAAGGAGTTGTGATGCTGCTCACCGTTTATCCAAACAACACAACACAACTCTACCCTCAGCCACCAGTTCTCAGGAAGCTCAGATGTCAATCTTCCTTCCATATGGCCTCCCTTCCAGCTGTGTACCACCACAGGCTATCAATTTCCCTGACAGCAATAGGCCTACTTTCAATCCATTGAGCACAACCCAGCCACATGCCTATTACTTTGGTATTGGTGGAACCTCACCATTGCAACATTTTGTCCCCACTTTCATGTCACAATACCCTTTGAATTCTTCTGCTGAAAATCCTCAGTCCAAAGAGAAGTTGAAAATTCTAGAAGAGAGATTACGGATCATTGAAGGAACATGTTGTTATGGTATCAGGGATGCTACTGAGCTCTGCCTTGTCCCAGGCGTGGTGATTCCTCTGAAGTTTAAAGTCCCAAATTTCGACAAATATAAGGGGATCACTTGCCCAAAGAATCATTTGACCATGTACATCCGTAGGATGGCTTCTCATGCTCATCATGACAAGCTGTTAATCCACTTCTTCCAAGATAGTTTAACTGGGGCAGCTTCGAATTGGTACACGCGTCTTGAGCGTGCCCATATAAGGAGTTTCAAGGATTTAGCCGATGCCTTTGTAAGGCAGTTGATGATCACATATTTTATATATTAATAAACCCTCATTTTTAGTCATTTACACTCTCCATGTACTTAATTGATTAAGCTTAGTTATGTTTTGTAAGTTTGGACTCAAATTAGACTTAATTAATTTTTTTCAGCACTATTTTGGTTTTACGCTATTTCTGTATTTCGGCCATATCTTGAGTTCTAAATATCTGATAATTATGAATTTTACCTTGTAGGAAAGATAAGAGATAGCTCTACAACTTTGATGAAGAGCTCAAAGTCTCAATCAGACATCTAGTAGAGTTAATTGGGCTTGGAAGACAGAACACGAGTTTTGTGTCTGAAACCTGAACAATGTACAGTAAATCAGAGCATAATTCGAGTTTGGACTTATAAAATGGGCTGAAAATTTGGAATCTGAAAGTTAAGACCCATATCTACAACTTTAACGTTGATCATAAAACTTGATTCTGGCTCCTTGATAGTGATATTGGGTCTGAAAGTCAAAATAGAGGTGCTAAAACTGAGCCTAAACAGTCTATAGTAATTGGGTCATATCTTGGGCTGTAGGACGAATTTTTGGGTGATTCCAGAGCCATTGGAAAGCTTAGACAATTTCCTAGAACTTTCATGAAGACCACTTGGCTCAAAAATGACGGAATCAATGAGTTAAGCAATGAATGATTTCAGAGATAAAGAATCTCAATAATCTAACCACTAATTCAATAATCTAACCACCTAACCAATCATCCAACCACTCCACCCACTAATCCACCTACTCTTAATCATTCTCCTTGTCATTTTGTATCCCTACTCTTCTATAAAAGGCACTCAAGTGTTGAACACTTGGTGTTAGGCTGAGTTTTTACAAGTTTTTGTGGTTATGCTTGTTTGTTGTTTTACTTTGTTGTAATTTTCTCTTGTTCTAAAGTGAAACTATGTTTATCTTTCTCTTCTTATCTCTTTCTTTCTTCTTATCTATGAGTAACTAAATCTTCATCTTACTTGGGTGAAAGAGTGAAGCTCTTGGTAATGAAATAAGGTTAGATTATTTTATTTCTTGTGCTTAAATGATATATTATTAAATGAATATTATATGTGTTGTATTTTGTTTCCAATCAATTTAGAAACCTTCTTTGTTAATGGAGATCTTGATTTATTGTAGATAATAGGATTGACACAGTGAATGCTTGAACTCATTTACAAATGTTGGTAGATAATTAAAGGAATCATAATATGATTGCATATATAATTGAACTTTGAATGTTACATTTTCCGATTGGAACCTCCATTGTGTGTGGATTTCAATTGAGTTATAAAGAGAAATAATCTTACCTTTAATTTATTACCAAGAGTGGATCTCCTAACCCAAGCAAGCCCTTAAATTCATTTGTGAACTTGTTTTATTATTTTTGGTGTTGTGACAAATCCTCTTCTTACCTCAATTAATTTTTCTTCATCAATTCCCTGTGGATCGACCTCGGACTCCCGAGAAATTTACTACTTGAGACAACTTGCACTTGGGTTTGCATCCTTTAATCCCGCATATCAGCAGTATAAATACAACATTGACATGACACCAAATAGAATGCAACTACAAAACATGTTTAAGAAGGATGCTGAGACCTTCGTGGAATATGCTCAAAGGTGAAGGGAAATAGCTACACAAGTAGAACCCCCTTTGTCAGAGAAGGAGATGGTTGATATCTTCACCGATACACTTCATGCGTCATTCTATGATCATATGATTGAGAGTGTGTCGTCGAATTTCTCAGATATTGTAATGATTAGTGAAAGAGTTGAAAGTGGAATGAAAAAAGGAAGATTGCATCAAATGAATGATGAAGAAGATGTTGAACTAGTTAAGAGTGAACTTCAGATCGAATGAATCAAATTGGTTTTCAAGAAAACTCATGCATGACAACGGCTTCCTAAACAGTAGTCCAGCAAGCAGTGTCAGATGTTTCTAGGCATGTTCATCTGTGATAGGAGCGAATGTTTGGAGTGATCAATCAGGGGCAACCTTAGAAAGTTCAACTTAATGGTGATTTATTCCGGTTTTGAACATATGTAAACTTTCTTGAAGCATTGATGTAATGGATTTGCATGGATCCCACCATATCTTGTTTTCTTTTCCTATATTCTTGGTACTCATGTCCTTGTCATATCTTTCTTGTCATTTTTTTCTTTCCTTTACTTGCTTTCTTTTGGTCCGGATCCTATGAGACTCTCGTGCTAAAAAAATATTTTGGTAGTCATGAAGCCCACGTGTGCAGGTGTTCTTTGCCCAAAAACAAAAAAAAAACTAAAGGATAAGAGAGGAGAAAGAAAAAATAAATAGAGCAAATAAATAATTACTTGGTGTGTATTATCCTTTTGTCTCTAAATTATTTTTTTTAAATGAACATTTAAGATTTGAAATGAAGATTGGCCGTCTTTCTTTATCCTTCATAAGAATTTATCTTTTCTTTTCATTATCTCTCGTTGTCCCATTTTGAACTTGAAAGTTTTCTTCAATAAACCCTAGACAATGATCACCCCTACACTAAGGGATATCACAAAATAAATGTTGATCGTCATGGTGACTATTTTGAAGCATAATGAAAAAGAAAAAATGAATAAAAAGTGAAAGGAACAAAAAATAAAATGGAGAACAGTAAAAGAAAAAATATGTTTGAAAGCGCAAAGGCAAGTGACAAAGCTTAAAGTTTGAACAAGAATCCTTAGTCCCATTTAACCTTTAAACACTTGTTTGAGCCTTATATTTTCATTTCATAACCACTAGCCTTGGCCACATTACAATCCTTAAAAAGTTCATTATGATCAATGAATGATTGTCTTTATTTTCACAAGTTTTAATTTTAAGACATAAGAGTTGTACTCATACAAGTATCTAGTGCATTGCTCCTTAAAAAAAAAAGAAAAAAAGAAAAAAGAGACTTACACTAGTGCAAGTTTTCACCTTGTTCAAGCTGACCCTACACTGGGGTAATTTCTCTAACTCGATTTGACTTACACTGGGACAAATCTTTTGATTCAATCTGGTTCTGCATTGGGACAAATCTCTATCCTTTTCAATTCAGCTCTAAACTGGGGCAATTTTTCTAGGTCTATTTGGCCTCACACTTGGGCAAAACCAAAAAAATCTCAAGTTCCACACTGAGACAAATTTGGTTGTCAAGTGGCCTATACTGGGGCAGCTTTGTTCTCAAATGGTTTATTCTGGGCCAATTTCTTTTTTTTTTTCGATACCTTATACTAGGGCAGATTTTTGTATATACCTGATAAAAGAATGATCATGATGGTCAGTTATCAAGTAAAGATCAATCACATCTAAACTGGGGCAAAAACCCCTCTAGCATTTGTACTATTCCATTTCTTGTGTCTTTATCCTTTGTAAATGTCTTTTGTATAGTCATACTCCCAAAGTCAGTCAAGAAATTATTCAATTAGTAAATTTCTTTCATGTTCCACTTTTGAATCCATGCATATATGGTACATGATGCTTTAGGTTGGGTGAACATGAGTACAATGGTACAACTTGGTCATCTGATGGTAGTCACTCGTTGAACAAAGCTCTTAAGTTCAAGGCTCACTGCATAAAGTTTTTGGCTCAAGGCCCTTTGAGAGTATTGATGAGAGTATTGATGAGAGAATGAAGAATAACCAGACAAATCATAAAGCAAATTTCGTTACTGTTTGACCTTGATCCTACTATGGGAAGAAGTCCTTAAGGGTGTTGTGGAACCAAGGGTGATCTAGCTAAAGCTCTGATGTGTCAATTTTGTTTATCCAGTTTGTTCATGAGAACCTATACAGTAAGACATTTATTGCATCATACATCCTCTCAAGCATTACATGCACTGTCCTCAAGCTTCACATCCATTACATCATCATGCATCTATTGCACCATACATCATATCAGGCATTATTTGTATTGTCCTCAAGCATCACATCCATTGCATCATCATGCATCTATTGCATCAAGCATCAACTCAAGCATCTCAAGCATCGCCTTTAGTTTCCAGGTCCTTGCGCCCATCGCCCTTAGTTTTCAGCTCCCTGCGCCCATCGCCTTTAGTTTCCGGGTCCTCACGCTCATCACCTTTAGTTTCTTGGTCCCCGCGCTCATCATATTTTAGTTTCTAGGTCCCCGTACCCATCGTCTTTTAGTTCCGGTCCCTGCGCCCATCGTATTTTAGTTTTCAGGTCCCCGCGCCATCGTCTTTTAGTTTTCGGGTTCTCGCACCCATCACCTTTAGTTTCCGGGTCCCTGCGTCCATTGCCTTTTCAATTTCGGGTCCCCGTGCCCATTTTCTTTTCAATTTCGGGTCCTCGCGCCCATTGCCTTTTTAGTTCCAGGTCCCCGCACCCATTGCCTTTTCAATTCTGGGTCCCCGCACCCATTGCCTTCTCATTTCCAGGTCCTCATACCCCGCATTTTACTTGGTTTTGATGTGCATTACGTAAGAAATTTTCATGGACAAAATTGAATCAATTCATTTGCTTCCCATTTATTTTAAATGTAAAGCAAATTGGGGCAGCTGTTGATACCCAATTTTGTCCATAAACTTTTGTTATTTGGGTCATTCAAATTCATAATAAAACAAAAAGAAAAGAAAAAAAAAGAAGAAGAAGAAATTTGAAGAAAAAAACTAAGGTGTCTAAGTCCCACATTGGAGAAGTCATGCTCCTTCCCCCTCCCCTCCTCCTATATAAAGAGGTGGTTCTCATTTGTTTTGGCATCCAAAAAAATTTATACTTTTTGGCTTAATACTAAGTATAAGAGTTAGAGAAAATTATATTCTTGGGCTTAATACTAAGTATAAGAACTAGAGGACTTTAGTAAAAAAAAATTCTCTTGCAAGTAAGTTACTTTTCAATGTTTGATTTGAAGAGAACGTGTGAGACTCTGTGCACCAACTTCTTTGAACACATTATTTTTTCTACACCTTGAAAGTAAGTTTAGTTATTTTTTCTTGTGTTTATCTTTCATTATATACATGTGTTATTCATTTTAGTTTATTCATTTATTAATTTGATTTATTTATTTATTATTATTATTATTTTATAAACTTTTTTGTTTAAAATTAATTCAATAATAAATTAGAATTAAATTTGTGACGAACTTGTTAATCCTATAACTTTTAGAATCATCTAAGTTGTAACAACTTGATGATTCGAATATTTTTCTAAACATTAAAAAATTTGAATGAGTTTTCAAAATAAAAAAATCTTTTCAAAATAAAAAAAAACAACCAACTCACAATTATTTTTTAAAGAACTACGTGACTTTGAGTTCCTCATTGCACCCGAAGATACGTAGGAGCAGAATCTTTATTCTGTCAAGCCAAAAAATAAAATTTCATAATTTAGTTGTTTCTTTTCTTTTTTAAAAGGGATAAAATAAATACATTTAAAATTATTAAAATTTGTACAACTAATTTAAGGTACCATTCTTAGAATGAGTAGTGTAGGGTGCTAACATCTTTCTTACCTGTAATCGACTCCCGTATCCAAACTCATTTTCCAAAAGACCAGTCTTCCTATTAAAAGGATTTTTCTAATATTTTCTCAAATTAAATAAACATTGGTGGCGACTCCATTGATTTTTAAAATTCTTAATCTTTTTCAGTCGTCCCGTCATGATTTCGATTGCGACACTGAATATATAACGTTATATTAAATTTGTAATATTGTATAATTTTAAATAAAATATAAACAGTTGATTTTAGAGTACCTATGTATTTTCAATTCCGGACTACATATCGACTTCTTATAAGTCTCACTTTAATCTATTTCAATAACTTATAAACTTTGAATTACTAAAATCAAACACTTAACGCTTAATCGTCCATATCATTATTATATTTATTATTAAGTACAACCAATAACTAATAAGAATTTCACATAAAAAAAAAAAAGAACTAATAAACTTATTGAAATAAGGTAAATATTCAAATTATTCTAAACGTTTAATTTGTGTGCATTGTTAGTGTAAAAAATGTTATATTGATAAATCAGTATTTATTGTTATATTTTTCTCTTAATAATTAAAATAAAAGTTTGTGTCAAAATATTAGTAATATCAATGTAAAACTCTTTACTCTCGTACATACCACTTTAATTCTTATTCTAAAATAAAAAATGGCATCATTATGTCAAAAGATAATATAAATAAATAATAATCGTTCAAAGAAATTCTAACATGCTTTTATAAGAATCTCTATCATTAATTTTAAACAAATTTATATAAGTTTTAAGTCACTAATTTAAAATTAATCATAAAAATATAATATTTTAAAGCATACATTTATTGTAATCTAAGTACATGCAATAATTTCTCATCATACAGTATGGAGTATTTATTTGCTAGAACCGTCAAAATGAGTCAACTAAAATAATAATCTAATAAAATATATGGGATAAATTAACAAAAGTGAACATAAAATAAAAATAGTCTAAATTAGTTCATCTTGAACGGATCAGGTTGGCCCACTTAGACAGCACTATATAAGATTAGACTGAATTAATAAAATATTAACTTAAAAATCACGTAATTCGATCTGACCTGACTTAAAAATGACCTGACCTAAACTTATCTAACTTAAACGGGCCAAGTCAATCTATTTTGACAGCTCTATCATTATTTCCAACTTGAACATTTTTAACAAACTTAAAATGGCGACACTCATGTTATTGCGGTTAATTATGATTTTTAAGTCAACATGATTATATATACTCAGTAACATAATTCTTCCATCAAAGTGCCACAACGGCACTCTGCTGCCAAATCCAATGCCACCGTTAGCTGCGTGGTGGAAACTTCACGTTGCTGCGTCACAGTAATCAATGTAGACAGGCAGTGTCCATAATTAATCCTTCAATTTGCTTAGGTTTCACAATAATCAAATAGATAATATCTTTTAATTACTTTGTTAATTTATCATAAATCAAGTGTTCCAAGTTATTGGATTATGAAAAAGAAAGTGAAGCTGAATATAATAATGAATGGCAGACCAAATTAAGAAAGCCAAGGTGTTACCATGTCTTTAGGCAACTTTGGCCATAAATAAAGGGTTCATGACTGCTCAATGCAATTGTATATTCATCCAAATGAATAACTCCTTTCACTTTCTCTAGGCATGATTTAAACAGTTGGAGGACTTTAATGTGCCATTCCTTTTCTTTCTGGCCTTTTAATTAATGTGTCATTACTTTATTGTTTATTTTCGTTATATTATACATAGAAAGTAAGAGTCGACAGTGTTCTCCCATTTCTTTAAAAAGTCTAGATGTCCCTAACAAGAATGAGATTCCTTCCAACAGCCAATTCAATGGACTAGTTTCCTTTTTGCTATTGTTAATCTTAAACCAAGTCAAGTTGTAAATGTTTATGTATGCCTAACTTTTACTTAGCAAGGGGTTAAAAAAACGGTATGGCTATCTTTTCTACGCAAATTTTATACTTCGCTTCAACGTTTGATTTACCATATATTATTCTTAACTTCTTGGTTTTCATTTGCTATGCTTCATTATTAAAGAGAGTGACTCTTTTTTTTTAAAAAAAAATGCTGAGTGCACTTTTTAAATACTTACAACTAATAGTAAATTTATTTAGACTTCAACTTCAAATCAAATTTTATTTCTTAAAATAAATAATAAATTTTACAAACCAAAGCGCACCATACTTAACTATTATTTTGGTTCTAAATTACCATTGATTGGAGTTGCGGTGGGTGTAGGAAGTGTACAAACAAAAACAAATACAAAAAAAATCTTAATAAAAAAATAATTAAAAAAATTAGAAACAAAAAAGAAAAGGTAAAACAAATATACAAAGATTACAAAATTTTGCATAACTAACTTATATGGGCTTGACTCTCAAGTATCACCAATGAGTCGTCATCCTGTCAAACCGTGATTGCGTGAGAGTTACGAAACAAAATAAATTGTTAGGAGTCGCCACCAATTTTATTTAAATTAGGAAAAATTGAAAAATCTTTTTAGAACATGGTCTTTGAAATCAGATTAGATTCGAGAGTCGGTTATGCATAGGGAAGGATAGAGACTTAACCCCACAGCACCCCTAATAGATCCGTCTTAAAACGGTTACCCTAAATTAGTTATGCAAAATTAATAATCTCAAACTATATTTATTTTATCCATTTTATTAAAAAAAACGAAAAAAACAAACAATTTTTGAAAATTTAAATTTTGGCTTGATGGAATAAAAGTTCCTCTCTTACGTATCCCCTGGTGTAATGACGAATTCAAAGTTACGTAGTTATGTAGAAAACAAGTGTGGGTTGGTTGATTTTATTTAAAGAAAAAAAATTAATTTTTTTTTATTTTTTTATAAAAACTTGAATTAACAATGTCATTTCACTACTGCTGTTATCAAATTAATATTTGAATAGGTGAAGCTCGCGTCACGTTAGAAACGTCACCCACTGATTATTGAATTTATTACTATTAAATGAGACTTTTTTTATCTAAAATTACCTAGAAAAAAAAGAAAATAATAATAATAATAATGAATTTTGAATCTTTATTAAATAGTAATTTATTTTTTAAAATAATTCGAATCATTAGGTTGTCACAATCAGATGATCCAAAATAGTTACAAAATTAACAAGTTGTCACAATTCGATTAATCTTGTTTCCTTTTTTAAAAAAAAAAGATTGAAATTTGTTTTACTTTTATCATCCTCTATTTTTTTGTTTTCTTTTTCTTAATTTTCTTTTCAGCCCAATACTTTACTACATTAAGTCCATTTCAAAAAAAAAACTAACAAAATTTACCACTAAACAAAAAATTAAACAAAAAAATAGAGGCTTACGAAAAAAATGAAAACAAAAGGAGGGGTCTGCTTCTTCTTCCTTTTTTGATGTTTTGCAGAGGAGATAAGGAGGATGAAGGCCGGCAGAGGTGGTTCGGGCGGAACGACACAGGTTCAACGGACTTGGGTGCGGGTAACGGCGGCGAAGTGATTTTGGTGTGCCGATCTGGACCACGGTTGGGCAGGGGTGACGGATCGAGCAAGGCTGGTGCGATGAGATGGTTTCGGTGTGGATGAGTTCTGATAGAGCTTTGGGTTGTTTTGATGAGGGTTATGGTGTGAAGGTTAAATGGTGGTTATGGTGGGCGTGGAGGTTGATGACAACGGTGAAGATGGTGGTTGAAAGTGAAGAAGATGAAGTGAAGGTGAAGAAAATGAAGTGGTAATGGAAGATGTGTGATGGTGTGAAACTTGCTGCCAAGAAAAAGATACGTGAAAAAATTAAGGTTGTAGTCTGATAAGTCTACTTGGGCTCAAAAGTATCAAGTTGAATCCCCCCTTTGTGTGCGGGGTTATAGGTTAATATAGGAAGGGATTAGGTTGAAGAATTTAAGTTAAAGTGTGATTAGGATTTGATTTAGGATGATGAGTTAGGATTTGTTTAGGATGAGTGTTGGGATTGGTTTAGGATAACTGATGAGATTTAATTAGGATATGTTTGTTTATGATGAGTTTGAGTTGTATTAGAATGGGTCAATGAGTTAATGAGTTAAGTTATGAATTTAGTTAGGATAATGGGTTAATGGTATTTTAAATTCTACTATTACGGCCAATCAAGGATGAGTACTCAAATGCCAGAATCGAATAGCATCCACAAAAAAAATTTCTTCACTATGTTTTTATCAGTAGATTTTTATTGGTAAGTCATCTTTTTAAGCTTGTGGCATGCTTGACGTTAAAATGAAACAATTTCCTTTTGCCTTACTCTTCTAAGCGCCAAAATAAAATAAATTATACTAATACATTATGCTCTTGGTTTTTTTTGGGCAAATACATTATTCATATTTAACTTATAACATGCAATATTAATAGTAGAAGATAATAATATCAATTATGAACAATAGTACATGATCTAGTCTTAATCTCCAACATTACCCAATAATAATAGTAAATTAAGTAAAATCAGAACAAATATAATACAAGTCAATAAGTCTTTTTTTTTTAAAAAAAAAAAGGAGGCCTTAAACTTCAGTGGAATATCATTTTAGAATCAAATAAGAGAAATTCTTGATACGGCTTGAGCTAAAGCACTTAGGCAATAACTCTGATGATTTTTATATCTGCTTCTAAATTAAATTTCTTCAACAACACATAAAACTTTTCAGATAAAAAAAACTCATAAAACTTCGAAAACTAAACATCGCTTTGTAATTGATTTTTATTAATATTGAAAATAACTCACTGGCTATATTTCAGCTCCCAAAAAAAAAAAAACTCACTGACTATATTATCCATAGAGGTACCTTTAAGGCTTTAAGAAATCACATGACCATTCATTAGTAAAATACGTTGAAACATTTCATTTCTAGAATTTTGTTTGTAAGTTGGTGTCGTCAAGCAGTAGGATTCGAATTCAAGTTTCAAAGAAGTTCAATGTTTTTTAATCAAAAAAATAAATTAATAAATGGAAGAATAATTAGAAGGAAAGAAATAGATAACAGTTTCACATGACATCCACGTGAGCTACTTACACATCCTCCAATGAAAGATAATTGAAAGGGCAATCAGGTGATGCCGTGATGGGATCAGGATATCCCGTAACTTCTGTCACAATTTCTCAATAAAATACTGATTCTACAGATCATGCCACTGAAATAAATATGGGAGGTTTTTAGAAAGAAAGTTTTTAAATAATTATTTATATAATTGTATATTGACAACATTAATAAGTCACTAAGTGTTATATCATACTCTCTCACAAACCATTTGAGTTTGGATAGTTTGCAAGATATGATAAATCGATACCCGATACAACTAGTGAACCTCTACTTCCACTGTTCCTTTTCCTGTTTATTTGCACGTGTCAGTCTCACAGTCATTGCAAGTGTTTCCATTCGCTTTCAGCTTTTATTCTTTTTTTTTTGTTGTTGTTGGAGTGCTTTTGTTATTTGTTTTCTTCACTCATTTCGACTATCTTTCTTTTTAAAATTTTGTCTTAGTCTGATAGGCATGTGTGCCTATATCCCCTTCACATGAGTCTTATAGTTAACTTTTCTTTGTCAATGTTCAGCCGATAGGCATGCCCACTTGTTCCCTTACCACAGAATCAGTGTGAACTTTCTAATCAGAAGTATGATCTTTTATGTACTTCATCATTTCTGTTACGTAAAGTTAAGATTTGAGATATGTGTGATTTGGGAGAGGAGCATAAAAATGTTGATTCAGCAATGTGATGATAATCAGTTGAATTTCACCTAAAATGAGCTATTGTTCATCTTCAGCCATAGTAGTTTCCCTCCTATTTTTTATGATTCAAATTTCAAAATGTCGCAGCTATAAATATGTGGATGTGTCGCCACTTCTATGTGTGGTCAATCTCACTCTCTTCTAACTTCTTTTTTTTGGCATTGATACAAATTTTTCCTTGGTTCTCTCTGCTAATGTAACAATGGTTCCAACTAAGGATCCACTGAGCAAGATTTGTCTAGGAGGAGAGGATTGGAGGGTGAAAGTTCAGATAGTCAGAATCTGGAGTGTCCCTAGATTTATCAATCCATCCTAGCCTATCTTAGTTGAATGGTGAGTTCGAAGAGAAAGTTGGATGGTGAGTTACATAAGATGCTGGGGTTATTATTGTGTTGAAGGAAGTTAAGATAGAGAAATAGTAATCTATTACATTAGAGTTGTTAATTTATGTTAATATATCTTGACCTGGTCTTCCCTGATGTAAAATAGTTATGGTTGTACTGAATGAATGACAATATTTTGGTAAATGTTGTTTTATGAATATCATTTACATGCTTAGTGATTCTCCTAAAGAAATATGATAGGGTCTTCTTTTTATAAGCATTCTTCTTGCTCATTGTATCTTGTTGTACTTTCCTAATTACTCTATTCGATTCGATTGTTTATTCAATGACATTCAAACCATGTTTAGTATAACCTGGTCAAAGTCCACAAGCGAAAGTATAATTTGTTGGATCATAACATATTAAACACAAAAAAATGCTTAATTTTATTCCCAAATTAAAAGATATTGTAGCTTATCTTTTAGTTTATGATCTTCTCATTTATAAAGATTGTCATATCCTCTTTTTCATATAGATATATATTTAACTATACTTTTTTTTTTCACTCTTTCAAATGAACCGAACTTTACACCTCTATTAAGGTGCTATATGTAGTTGTTCACTTTTCATTAAGTTTTATAATTGCTTCTATTTTTATTATGCTCTGATATCATAACAGAAGCAGAATCCTCGAAAGATCAAAATTGAAGATAGTAAAGAATCAAAATCGTTGATACCATAACAAGCAAAGTGGATAGAAAGGGAAATGGAGGGTAGTGCAATTGGTGCACCACAAAATAAAATACTAATTCTATAGATCATGCTAGTGAAATAAATATAAGAGGTTTTTAGAGAGAAAGTTTTTAAATAATTATTTATATAATTGTATATTGACAAAATTAATAAGCCACTAAGTGTTATATCATACTCTCTCACAAACCATTTGAGTTTGGATAGTTTGCAAGATATGATAAATTTAAACACAAAGGAAAAGGTAGAGGATTTTGTATGAACTTCTATTTTGATTTCTCATAGGCAACGTCTTCAACGAACCTAAAATTTTGTGGTCCATCGATGGACCAAATTTTAAAATTGTTGATGTAATAGTTAAAAAAATTAAGGGTATGGATCAGTTACCTAAAACCTGAAGAACAAGTAATTAAGAGTTTAAAAATTTACAAACTAAGTTCCTAGAAGAAAAAAAAACATGTTTTTTTAGGAAAAAATGATCTTTGCAATATGGTACATATAAAAAAAAAGGTTATTTTGTCCATGGCAAACTAACCACTACTGGACTACTACCATTGCCATATCTCGGCAGCGACACTGGCAATTGTCATGATGCGACAGAGGATGCTCCAGCAGCCACGTCTGCGTCAACCAAGGCCTAATTCTCCTCGCTAGCATCCCCTCCCCTAACGACTCCACCACCTGTATTTCCTCCTCCATTTTTCCCACCCTCTGCAATCCCACCTCTGGCCATACCTCCACCAACAAAACCTCCACAAAAATCAATGACATTGGTGATGCGATGGCAAGTTGGTTCACAGATGGTGAGCAACGACAACATGGCGGAGATTATCAGTGATGGTGCAACATGTCACTACTTACGGGTAGCACTAGTGTTGGGCACACAACGGAAGATGAGGTGACGTGATGGGGGTGCGACTTGTCGTTGATGGAGCAATGGGGGGCAACAGTGGTAGTGGATGGATGGTTGTGATGCTTCTTCTTGCTTCATTGGTGTCTCACCGGAGCTTATGTGCGGCTTGCCGATGTCGATTCTGATACGAGAGCCATGGTAATGTTGTGTTTTGGGTGAGGTGAAAAGGTAGGGGCTTGATTTGACTTGGTATTGTCGTGGTAGATGGCCAACTAGCGTTCTTGCCAGAATTGGTGGTAAAGCTCCAGAATTAGTAAAGTACCATCTTGTAAATACCCAATATCTACAAATAATGAGTTAACCAATTAGCATAACTCATATTATTAGATTCATAAATGGACAAAACTTTAATGAGTCCATTATAGAATCCTCATTTCTCCAAATTCTTCTATTCATCTGTTTCCATCAAATTCTCTCTCAGACCTTCCACCACCAATCAATATGTCACCAACGTGAGACATTGACATCCATTCTTTCTAACATCGATGGTTACTAAGTGGCTTTTGTATCCAAGAATACAAGAATTGAGTTATTTCAAAAACTCTTAAAGGTGTTTTACACAGAAAAAATTTTAAACTATTGGTTGAAGCTATTTGAAAGGTAAGTAATGAAAATTCAAATGTTCAAGTTGAAGTACGTATATATAAGAATAAGCAAAAACTTAGAAGATGAACCAAACAAGAAGTGCTGCAAGTATATCAAATATTCTAGGAAAGAAAAGGAATACAAAATAAATTTATCTTTATTAATTCAGCCATTCTCTTATGACCTATGCACCTCTAATTTTTATTTGTGATTTTCATTAATATGTAAATGTTAGATAAAGCGATAAACGTATATATATAATAGAACACTCTTCAAACTAAGTACGTACAAAAAGGATTAAAAACAACTCTCACAAGAGTTTATATACAAATTGAAGTATTATGGGAAATAAAGAGTTACTCAGTATTGGTTCTGTTAAAGTGGCTTGCAATAAAGTCAAAAAGAGGAGGAAGAAACTTTTGCAATTCGGTGGATCAGTGGGTAGTTGAAGGGTGGAAGGCCTATTGCATTAAATAGAAGGTATGGAGAAATCTCTATAAATAGAGATCAAGGCTCCATCTGAAATGCACATCAAGTAAAGCAAGCAAAATAGCTTTTGTAGAGAAAGTGAGAGCAAACAGATAATGTAAGAAAATTTCAAGAGCGTAGGGTGTGAGTATACACTGGGAATTTTTGGGTTTACTCTCTAGTCTTTGTAATACTACAAATTATAGTAGGAGATAGTCTCACTAAGAAACATTATATTTTGTACCTCTTATGTGAGAGAGTATAGATAAGATATTGTAATTATCATTTTATATAGTGAAATATTTTTTAGAATTTGTCCCGTGATTTTTACTTCATTGTACAATGAGACTTTCCATGTTAAAATTTGATATGCAGGTCTTGATTTATTTTGCTGGTATAAATAGTACTGGCTAGTGGGTCTTACTAAAAAAGTAATATTTACGTACTTTATAATTTTATCAATTCTTCTTCACGAATTTGAGTACGCTTCCGCTCACATTTAAAAGTGTTCAAAACACTTGGGGTGTATCCAACTCTGATTTCATAACAAGTGGTATCAGAGCCACTTGATCAAATTTCAGATCGAAGATGTCGGTGCCAAAATTTGATGTAGAGAAGTTCGATGGATCTAACGACTTTAGTCTATGAAAGTTGAAGCTGTAGGCATTGCTAGACCAGCAAGGCTTGTCAAAGGTGTTAGAAGGCGAGAACAAGTTACTAGAAACATTGTCTTTTGATAAAAAAAATGAGGAGATAATAGTCAAAGCACGTAGCACAATACAGTTGAGCCTGATAAACAATGTGCTGTAAGAGGTTATGAACGAGAAGACTGCAGATGGACTCTAGAAAGCTTTGGAAGAAAAGTACTCTGTAAAGACTTTGTCAAACCAACTTTATCATAGGAAGAGATTGTACACATTCAAACTTTTAGGAGAAAAACCAATTCGAGATCATATTGATGACTTCAATAGGATGATCTCTGATGTACAAGCGGCTGTAATTATAGTCGAAGATATTGATCAAGCTATGATCTTATTGATTTCACTACCTCCGTCCTATGATAATTTATGTGATACCATGATGTATAGTAGGTCCACCATCTTCGTCAAAATCGTTAAGGAGGCGTTGATGACAAATGAGCATCAGAAATTGGCATCAGAATCCAGTTCTGATAATCCTGCAGATGGGTTGTTCGTGACGAGATGACGTAGTCAAGAAAGAGGATCGGAAAGTAAAAGCAAGGGAAGATCAAAGTTCAAAAACCAAAAGTCTTTAAAGTGTTTTCATTGTCACCAGCTAGAGCATATTCAAAAAAATTACCCTGAGAGAAAAAGATAAACAAGGAAATTCTACCAACATAACAGTTGGAAGTTCTGATGATAGTGATGCTAAATCTGTCCTAACAGTTTCCACTAGTGACTCGGGCAACTAGTGGATCTTGAATTCTGTCTCATCTTTTCACATGACACCTAATAGGAACTTTTTTCTCTTTATATCAAAAGCGGGAAAGAAAGCTTCGATTGGGAGACAACATGGTAATTGTTGTTGTAAGTGGAGGAGAGATATGAATCAGATTGAATGATGGTACTACAAAGACATTTCAAGCATGGCATGTACCATAGCAGAACAAGAACCTGATCTCTTTGAGTGCCCTAGACAACCATGGGTACAAGTTTTCTGGAGGGGGTGCTTTTTTTAAAGTGACCAAATGCTCGATGGTGGTGATGAAAGAAAAGCTGTAGAGCAGGATCTATTTATTGCTGGGGAGCACAATTAGTGGTACTGTTGTTGTTCTATCCTCTGAAAAATCTGATGATGATGTTACACGATTGTGGCATATGCAGCTTGGTCATATGAGTAAAAAGGGAATGACAATACTTGCTGGCAGATGACTGTTGAAAAGCATAAAGAATTATGAACTCGATTTTTGTAAAAAATGTGTATTTGAAAAACGTAAACGAGTGAAGTTTAGTTTTGAAAAACATACCAGCAAGGGCATTCTGGAGTATATGCACTCAAATGTTTGGGGTCCAGCCCTTGTAAACTCAGTAGGTGGTACTCGTTATTTTTTTACTCTGATATATGACTATTCTAGGAAGGTCTGGATTTATTTCTTAAAGTAAAATGATGAAGTGTTCGACAAATTCAAGCAGTGGAAGGCCATAGTTGAAAAGCAAATCGGGCGGTCAATTAAGCGGCTGAGAATCGACAATGGCGGGGAATTCTCCAGCAAAGAATTCGAGGAGTTCTGTAGGAATACAGGTATAATGAGGCACCATATTGTTCCTGGAACACCACAACAAAATAGAGTTACAGAATAGATGAATAGAACACTTTTGGAGCGTGCACAATACATGCAAATTAATACTAAACTTTCCAAATCATTTTGGATTGAGGCGGTCAATACAACTGTATACTTGGTAAACAAATATCTATCAATTGCAAATGATCTAAAGATTCCACAAGAGGTATAGTTCAGTCGATCTGTAAATTATTCTAATTTGAAGATATTTGGTTATCCTGTGTATGCCCATGTTAGTGATGGTAAACTTGAGGCGAGGGCAAAAAGGTGTATATTTCTAGGGTATGCACGAGGGGTGAAGGGCTACAAACTGTAGTGTACAGAAAAGGCAAGTTCACCCAAGATTATTGTTAGCAGATATGTCAAATTTGACGAGGCGGCAACGGTAAATCAGAAGCGAGAATCTGAAGTAGATCGGGCAGAGACAGATCATGGTGCTGAGAAACAGGTGGAGCTGGAGATTAACATTAGGAAGATAAAGCAATAAGAAGACATAAGTCAACCAAGTACTTCAGGTGTTGCTCCACCTGAAGAACAACAACAAGATGAACTGAGAGACAAAAGTGCTGGTGAAGAAACTAGAGGAGTAGAGTCATACAGTATTGCTATTGGCAGACAAAGGCAACAAATTCAGAAACCACGAAGATATCTAAATTTTGTTGCTTGTGCACATGACTCGTCGGATGCAGATCTTATAGCATTTGCTTTGGCTATGGCGAATGGTGCAGTAGGAAATAAATCATCTACCTACCGTGATGCAGTAGACAACAAGAAGTCAAAGGAATGACTAATAGCAATGAATAAGGAGATTGAATCTCTTCAAAAAAATCAAATGTGGGAGCTGATACAACTTCCAGAGGGGAAAAGAATAATTGATTGCAAATGGATCTTCAAAAGGGAAGAGAGAATCCATGGCATTAAACCTCCAAGGTTCAAGGCAAGACTGGTAGTATATACTTAAAAGGAAGGCATTAACTTCTATGAAGTATTCTCTCATGTGATGAAGCATAGCTTCTATGAAGTATTCTCTCATGGATCTTATTAGCTATTATAAGTACGTTTGACTTGAAGTTGGAACAACTTGATGTGAAGACGATGTTCTTACATAGTGAGCTAGAGGAGCAGATCTACATGAGTTAATCAGAGGAGTTTGTAGTTCCTGAGAAGAAGGATCATGTTTGCCTATTAAAAAAGTCATTGTACGACTTGAAGCAGTCCCCAAGGCAATGGTATAAGAGGTTTGATGCATTTATGATTAGTAATGGATGCAACAAAAATGAATATGATAATTGCATCTACTCTAAAGAGCTTCCAAATGGTTCTCGCATTTATCTGTTGTTGTATGTAAATGACATGCTAATTGCAGCTTACAACAAGGCTGAAATTAGTATATTGAAAACTCAGTTGGGAAAAAAATTTGAGATGAAAGACTTAGGTGCAACAAAGAAGATTCTTGATATGAAGATTCATAGGGAGAGACATCGTAGTAGATTGTGATTGTCACAACAAAATTACATTATGAAAATGCTACAACGCTTCAATATAGATCAGTCTAAACTAGTTGGTACTCCTTTAACTACGCATTTTAAGCTATCTTCAAAGGAATGTTTGTAAACTGAGGAGGAGGTGGAGCATATGACTCATATACCTTATTCTAGTGCAGTTCTCAGTCTCATGTATATCATGGTGTGCAAAAGACTGAATTTTGCACATGCAGTAAGTGTGGTGAGCAGATTTATGAGCAAATTGAGAAGTGTGAACTGGGAAGTGTGAAATGGATCATGCGATACTTGAAAGAGTCCACCGATGTTTGTTTGGTGTTTAATGGTCAGCAAACTCGTGAAGTCGTAGGCTATGTAGATTCTAATTATGCAGGAGATTTAGACAAAAGGAAGTCATTAACATGCTATATCTTTACAGTCTTTGGATGTACTATTAATTGGAAGGCGACATTGTAATCTACAGTTGCATTATCAACTACTGAAGCTGAGTATATGGCATTGACTGAGGCTGTGAAAGAGAGCATATGCGTGCAAGGTCTTTTAGGTAGTTTTTGATTAGGCAAAAAGGAACCAATCATACATTGCGATAGTCAAAGCGCTATTCATCTAGCAAAGAATCCAATCTACCATGAAAGGACAAAGCATATTGATGTTAAACTTCATTTTGTTAGAGAAAGTATCAACAATGATACAGTTGGAGTTCAGAAGATAGTCACAACTAAGAATCCTATAGATATGATGACAAAATTATTACCGATTGATAAGTTCAAGCATTGCTTGGACTTGGTCAATATTTGCTGAGGTTGAAGACTCTTGTAAATGCAAGTCAAGGTAGAGAATTGTTAGAGTGACTTGCAGTAAAGTCAAAAAGGGGAAGAAGAAACTTTTGCAATTTGGTGGATCGGTGGGTGGTTATTGAAGGGTGGAAGGCCTATTGCATTAAATGGAAGGTATGGAGAAATCTCTATAAATAGAGATCAAGGCTCCATCCAAAATGCACATCAAGCAGACCAAGCAAAATAGCTTCTGCAGTGTGAGTGAGAGAAAACAAAGAGTGTGAGAAAATTTCAAGAGTATAGGGTGTGAGTATATAGTGGGAATTTTTGAGTTTACTCTGTAGTCTCTGTAATATTACAAATTGTAGTACGAGAGAGTCTCACTGAAAAATACTATATTTTGTACTTCTTGTGTGAGAGAGTGTAAATAGGATATTGTAATTATCATTTTATATAGTGAAATATTTTTTAGAGTTTGTCCCGTAATTTTTCTCTCTGTTTATAAGGAGGCTTTTCACGTTAAAATTTGGTGTACAATTCTTGATTTATTTTAATGATACAAATCGTATTGATTAATGGGTCCCATAAAAAAAATATTATTTACATACTTTACAATTTTATCAATTCTTCTTCATGGATTTAAATACACTTCTACTCACATCCATAAAATATTCAAAACACTTAAAATGTATCTAACTTTGAATTTCTACCAGGTTCAAAGTAGTTGAATAGCAACGAATGCACTAAATGGATGTTAGTCAGAACCTTAGTATTCTGCATTTAATCCAACCATTTATGTTATAACAAATGATACGATAGATGTTTAATATTTAAAATATTGGCTAAATTCTAAAATATTCCCTTCAACTTTTCCAAAGGTGCAATTTACCACCTTGAACATATTAATGTAACAATTTACCTCTTTAAAGTTTTTAAATGGTGCAATTAACTCCATTTAGTAACCTCACATCCAAATGATAAGAGAGGATCACATGACACACTAATACGTGCTGATCTACTAAAATTTCTCAATTGCTACATTTTAAAACTTATTGCCCTAAAATTATCTTCAATACAAAAGTATTTTAAGCAAGGGATTCTTGCGGCAATGACTTTTGCGTGAAATTAAGAGTGTGTTCTTGAAGATAGTCTGTAAATTGGTGAGTTGTGACTGGCTACTTCATCATTTCCTCAAAGACGACCTTTAGATGTAATTGCAAAGGAAAAACGATGAACAACCCAAAAGTGTCTCTTTGCATAAGGATGGAAGAGCAACACAACACATAGAGATGAAAATGATACTTGTGATTATAGGTTGAAACACGCGGCAACACCTGAACTGCTACATAAGATGGCTGTTTTTTCTTTTTTTGTTTTTTTTCTCTTTGTGATCTCAATTTGATTTGTAGTCCTCAATTATCAATTTGAATGTTAAACTAACTGAAGAAGTAAATTGCACTCTTAAACAACTTTGAAGAGGTAAATTGTTACATGAATATGTTTTAAGGGGTAAATCACACCTTTAAAAAAGTTGGAGGTATTTTAGAATTTAGGCGCCTAAAATATTTGGGTACAAGTAGGGGTCGGAGCCGAGACTAACAAGCCTTCATGATTAAATTAGTGGTGAAGGATTAAGATAGTTTGCGTGAAAAAAAATTATAACAAACATCACGTAAGATTGTGTTTGCTTCATTTATATTTTGACATCTCAATTTCAAATAATAATAAGGTTCACCTTTTTTATTTTAATTCTTGAGTTAAATAATGATAAAAAAATATTAATTACTGATTAAAAATAATGATAAACTCATGAATTAAAGTAAGTGATAATTTTTTATCATTATTTAATGTTGATATGTCAAAATATGAATGGAGTAAACATATATTTTACATGGTGATCAAAGAGCATATAATATTTTTTCGTTTGGAGAATAAAAAATAAAAAATACGTAAATTACCTGTTATTTTTAAATACTGAAAGCTAATATTCGAATACTGAAAGGTGTGACATTCAATACTATATTGTCTTGCCTGAAAAACTCAACTTTCATTTATTAATATTCGAATAGAAAAAGGTGAAATTGAAACATTGAATTTTCTCTTTGAAAAATATGACTATTGCAAGACGATATTTGAATTACAAAAATACGATTTTGTTTTCATTCTATTTCCTGTTTACAAAATTTTGTGAAGTACACAATAAAAATAATATTTTCTTATTTTCACAATTTTCTTTGTAAAACTTTAAAAATAAAAATAAGAATAAAGTATCTTTTTTATAATTATTAATAGAAACAACTAACTGAAAATAAAAAAAAATAAAAAAACACCACCTAATATTCAAATGCTGAAAATAAATGCTAATCGCAACACCCAATGGCACGTGCGGGCCATAAGACCCAATCCTCTGCTGTTGAGGCTTCATCTTCATAAGAAGGAATTTCAAGCTTCGAATGCTTCGTCTTTGGTCCAGAAGTGCCCGAGCCCTTTGAATGTTGATTTTTGGATTTTTTGGTATCAGTTTTGGCTGCATGGCTCATCCACTTGTTCATCATTTCTTCCATGTGCTTCATTGAATTCTCCATTGCTGCTAATCTTGCTTCCATATGAGTTTGCTGTTTCTTGATATGATCTTGCTGCTCCTTGGTCTCTTTGACGCTGTCTTCCAATTTCATAAACCTTATTTCTTCTGTCATTGATGAATGAAAGCATCAATTGATAAGTTGAACTTATCAAAGAAGGAAATTATGGTTCCAATCCAGAAAGAATTCTATCTTTTTCTATTTTCTTTTTTTAAAAAAAAAATTATAAAATTCATACATTTATTCTTCCCAGATTCGTTATTTGTTCAAGTGTATAAGCAAAATTCCCTGTTAGCCAGCTGTTGTAACTATTCATAGTTAATCATGAGTGTGACCAACTAAGTTGATACAAGACCAACTAATTCTACGTAAATGTTTTCCTTTTTTAGTTAATTAGTTCTAATTCATATCAGTGTGCATATATCATATAATATAGGTATTTATTAGTTTCTAAAAAGTATATTATGATCAATTCTAAATAGAGACAATATAGGGCCAATCAATTAGAAGCACTTTTGTACTATAAATTTCGGATTTTAAATAATCATTGTTCTACTATAACAAATTTTTAAAAAATCCAAAAAACAAAAACTAATAACAACCATAGATAGGAAACTGTACAAGAGATAAACTACATCATGAAAGCCTTTTTTTTTAATCTGTTTCTTATATAATTTCATTGTTGTCTTCCACCCACTTATTTCTCAGATATACAAATTTTCATATACAAAATTAGAATTCTTTATTAGGATTTATTTTTTTAAATTTATATAAGTTCATTGTTATTTGTGGATGCAAATCTCATATGCAATTTATTACCTGTATACATGAATTATATTTAATTTATTAAATTATATTCTTGTTGCTCTGTTAGCATGGTCAAGTGGAATTATGATTGGAAATGAGTCGAGCTAGACTTAACTCAAGTTTATCTTATTTATAAATGAGTTCATTTTCTTGACTTAAGCTTGACTCATATTAAGCTTATGAGTTTAATGAACCAATATCGAATTTTATATTATTAAATATTTTAGACTCCATGAATTAGGCTCAAATTTATAACTTAATAAAATCTATTTTTTTACATATATTTAATTAAAAAATAATTTAGTCAAATAAAAAATTAAATTAAATACTAATATATATTAAATTAAATCATTATTCTTAAAAAATGTATATATATTTTTTATAGAATTAGTTCATGAGTTAATGAATAGAACATATAAAAGTTTAAGCTCAACTCATTTGTAAAGGAATCAAAATTTTTAGCTCATTAAATTATTAATAAAACAAATTGTGAGCAAACTTATAATTGACTCGATTCACTTCCAACACTAAATGATATAATACTTTTTTTTTCTTTTTATTATTTGTTTTATAAATATAAGTATTTTCAGCCAACTTGCATTAATCGAGACTAAGTCACTCTTCTGACAATCTTAAGGGTGTGCTATATGGGTCTCTTAAGCAGTGTTGAAAAAATCGAATCAGACTTGTTAGTTTGACCAAAAAATTGGTGCTTCGATCATAGGTCCAGTTTAATTGATCCATAGAAATGGCCTATTTAAGAACTAATCAGAATCAGCTGAACTAATAAAAAAAATTTGGTAAAACTAATAATAAATCAGTTTGAATAATTTTTTTTTTAAAAAACTCTTTTTATTATCAACAAACTTTTAACTCATTCAAAAATAATTTTTGAGTCAAATAAATGCTCGATGCTAAGTTATAAAGACCCACAATAAGACCCAAGAAAGACATAAAAAAGTTTATCCCATCTTGATTTTTTTATGTTACATGCTTGAATGTTTTACTTATTATTTTATGTGAGATTTGTAAGTGTGACATCATCTTAACTTTTATATATATTATATGTTTAGATATTTTATTTATTGTAACTATGTGAGACTTTGAAATATTAAACAATACAATATGAAATATTAATATATTAATTTATTACTTAATATATTATATAATATTAAAAGTATATATATTTAATTATCATCCATTCAATGACGATCCAACCAACAAAATGTGAATCAATATTCTTATCGGTTCAGTAACCTGTCTATTTTAAAGATATTGCTCCTAAGTGCTCGCCCAATGTTCAAATTTGAATAATCAAAGGTAGAAAGCAAACAGCGTTAAGATAAACCCTTGATTCTTTGCCTTTTATTAATCTAAAACAATGCTACTTGCATAATATCTTTTCAGCTAAAATGCATAAAACCTCTTTTAACAATTTTTGTTTTTTAAGTCACTAACCTGGTTACCTACTTCCAAAAACGTGTGTGTAAACCCTTATGTTAAAATTTCATCCAAATCATTAACAGAAAACCAAAAATATACATTTAAAACCAAAATTCTTTTATAAATAGACTACCATCTTTAACCCTAAATCCAAAAACTCAAAAACCCAACAAAGAAGAAGAAAACCCTACAACCCAGAAAAATAACATTTTTCATCACCTTTTCATCATTATAATCATCATCAAATCATCAACCCAGAAATCCTCTAAATCATCAAAGCACTTCACTGAATGTCAACCTATTAAGAAAATCCTAGTGTGCACTTTCCCAGCCTTTTCATGATGTAAGTAGTCGAGGAACGGATCTAGAAAATATTCAAATGAAAGAACAAAAATCATGAATCATATTATTAAATATAAAAAAAAAAATTAAAGTTAACAAATAAATATGTATTTACCTTTAAATTATTTAGTGGATTAAGATCAAAATGTACTATTTTAAATTAAGGATAAATATACTCTTATTTATTCACTTTAGAATAATATTTTTCTTTCATTATATAAGAAGATTTAAGAATAAAGTGAAAAAAGTAAAAAAAAAATATTTATATTAGATATTAAATGTATTACAATAGTAATTGTCTTTTACATCATGATTTTTATATATATATATATATATATATATATATATATATAATATATATATATATATATATATATAAGAAGAGAGTGAAGATAAAAGTGAGAGGGACTAGTAGATTTATTATATAAAGATTAAAAATTAATAGAAAGATGAGTTAAAATTATAATATCAATATATATAAAATAATCATAAATCACATGTCAATACATATCAAGTATAAACTCTTTTAACTTCATCATTTTTATCTTTAGTATAATTATACTAACCTCTCCTGAGGTTAGTGTTTATAATATTAACAATTTTGTTTGAGAAATTACTCATATTTTTTTATTTTGTATTATTAATGAGACTTTATGTAATGTTTGTACATAAAGTATGAGAGATATATATAATTTTGTAAATAAAAAAAGATATTAAAGTGTAATAATAATATATAAATCAGATATTATGTATAATTTTTAAATAAAAGTGTCAATATATAATAAATATTAAATTTATAAAAATCAATATAGTTATTTTTTATTTTTTAATAAAATTAATTAAATTATTAATACCTAAAAAAATTAATAAAAAAGAAGAACCAAGGCCATACTGGCCCTCCCTTGAATATGTCCCTGTGGCTGTAAGTAGCATTCCTATCCCCCAACCCAGATCCACGAGCAAAGAAGAACAAAATCACAATAAACCAAATCACCTCATTGATGAAAGCGCTTATAGCCACTAAAATGTTCAAAGTTTTGGTAACTACAGAGGTTGGGGTTGACGGAGCTTCCGAGGTGGAGGAGAATTAGGACTCATTTGGATGAACTTTTAAAATAAGATTTTTTTAAAAATGTCTTCTAAAAAATTATTTGTTATTTAGATGTAATATTAGAAAAATATTTTTTAAATGTTTAAACAACTTTTATATATTATAAAAAATGTCATTTTTGAAAAATATCAAAATCTAACTTTTAAAAAAATCGTTTATGGTGGTTTTGCTTTTTATTTTTTAAAAAAGAAATCACTCAAATATGATAAAAAAATGCAAAAAAAATCAACAAAAAAGGTCTTTTTTTTCATTAAATTACAAGCTTTAAGAAGTTTGAATTGAGTTGTGGCTTATGTGGGGGTTTTGAGAAAAGGTTAGAGGGGGAAACTTCAAAGGGAAAAGAGAAAGGTTGAGAGATGATGGGTGACTTGAAAGAAGAGGATGAAGAAGTTATAGTGGGATTCAATAATTGGGTCTGGAGATGCGGAAAGAACAATGATGGTCTTTAAGTTTCTGGACTTCAAGGTTGAAGATGATTCTGGAATTCGATATATATATATAGACAAGGAAGTTAGAGGGTGGAATTGAGATTGAGACTGAGAGTGTGAATGAACTAGAAAATTAGATGTTAGAGATTTTTAGATTGGCGGTTTTTTGTGTTTGGGGATTAGTTTTTTTAGTTTGGGGTGAGTTTTCTAGGTTTGGGATTAAAGATATATAGTGGTTTTTTTTCTTAGTTCAAGTTTTAAATGCATTTTGTTTTTGCTTTTCTTAATGATTTAAATGGAATTTTAAGAAAAGGGTTTTTGCATACGATTCTGAAAGTGTAGATAGTCGAGTTAGTGACTTATAAATTACAGGAATTTTTTTTTTGAAAATAATCTATTGTTGGAGGAAGTTATATGTATTTTAGTCTATTTTTTCACAAATTCATAATAAGTCTATGCTTTGAAACCCAAAAAAACAAAGTTTAAATGTGATTATATTAAAGCACATGTGCCACGATAACTGCACATGAGTTGAGTTAGGGATAGCAAAAATACTTACTTACATATGTGGAGATCCCTGATGATTATCCGTGAGGAGGTGAGGAATGAATATCTATTTAATAAATGAGAGTGAAGATGTGATCATATTAATTACATTGTAAGTATTTGTAAATCTGTTAAATATAATTTTTTATTTAGTATTTTACATATATTATATTTTTTTATTTTGAGATGAGATAAAAATTATATTTTTTATTATTTTATAATGAATTTTTTAATAAATATATATTATTTTTGTAATAATTATTTATATAAATTGACTATTATAAAATATAACTTAATATATTATTTGTGACATTCTTTTAATTTTGTAAGAGTTTTAAATTGTTAAAAATTATTGTTATATATAATGTTAAAATTTATTTTATTTATAATTTTTTTATTTTTTTAGAATTTCACTTCTGATTATTAAATATCTATAAATTCTCATAAATACTCATCTTTTCTGTAGATATTATAAATGAGTGCTCATGTCTCATAGTAAGAATCGAAACGAGACGAGGACCTGCCCCATTGCCATTTCTAAGTTGAGTAGGTAAGTTATAACTTATAAGCAGCGACTCCGTTTAACGTGCACCCCTTACGTTAAGGTGCACCGATGGTTCTTCAATTTGAAACCATTGGATTTGAAGCAAATAAGTTCAACGGTAAGGATTGAGGACCAGATACCTGCTGAGTAGGTGAAGTGTGCAATCTGAGTTTGCAAAATGATACATGAAAAGAAAGCTTATTATTTAATAAAGTATTTGCAAATAAACCCCCATTTAGATTAGTAATTCAAGTCAGGTGAGGTCCTTGATAAATTTGCAAAATGTAGAGTGAAACTCCTATAAAAATAAAATAATATAGAAAATAACTACTGGTTGTGTAATTGGTGAAATTGACAAACAACCGTTTATTCAACATCATGTATTGTTGTTGCCCATAACTTATTAATTTTATATTAAATAATTTTTAAATTATAGTATCAAATAATTATTTTTTATTTTAAATAATGATATTTTAATTATTTATTACTAGTATAGGTCTATACAAAAATTTATGTCACCACAAGCCTGATTCCATGATGCGCTGGGTTTGGGAGGCCAATTGCAGCAACCCAACATGCGAGGGAGCCAATCTCTTAAGACTTGTTTGGTACATAGGATATGATAAGACCTGATTGTATTAGACATGATAGTATAAGATTTAATAGTATAAAATTTGATAAAATTTTAATACTATCCAGTGTTTGGTGTAACATTGTATTATGTATGCACTTCAGCTAATTTGGGATTTAAGGTTTGTGAAAATCCCAATTCTTAAATTGAACGACTATGGATTTGATTCGATTATGAAATTGGGGTTTTTTGTTCACTGTGAACAATATCTATTTCGATATTTTTATGTCAAGAAAGACTGAAAAATTTTGAACACAATATAGTCCAATGTCACATTGGGGTCGAAGATTTTTTGGTGCTTCAATCCGGTTTTGTGATTGTGAATCTTCTATGAACAAAACGAATCAAACTGAGATTCGTAATGCTGTTGGGTGGCTGTCATGGAGCTTGAAGGTCTGCCATTAATGGTGAACCGAACTTGTTGCAAGCTTGTTGAAAACGGTTAAAAAGGGAAGCTTTTCCCTTGTTGGAAAATTTGCAAGTTGCGGGTCGCGCTTCCAATCTATTTTCCTATGGAAAATCGGCAACTAAGTAATAGTTTTAGCCATTGTGCAGTGAACCCAGTAGCGACCACGGGTGCTGCACGATCCTCGATCGCAAGGAAGAAGAAGGAGTTCATCTCCTTGCTAGTGCGCTGCATATCGAGTTGGATGTCTTCGATCTGATCCTGTGCTGTTTTCCGACAAGGAGAGATATTTTCAGATAAGCTTATCTATCAAAACTTAATCAGGTCTAATCTCACCTCCTAAGGACTGATTAAGTTATATATTATTTTAATGTACAAGAGGAATATACTGAATAAATTTATACAATATTATAGTCGCACTAAACAACTGATAAAACTATAATATATTGTATAAATTTATCTTATCAGACCTTATACGTCATGTCAAACATGTCCTTATTTGGCCAAGATGGGAGCTCTTGCAAATGCTACCGGCAGAGTGGCATGGCAAACCATCAATAGGGTAGTTTGAAATTCAGCGCGACTTATTAATTCGTCATGACCCAAAAGTAATTAGAATGTCTTTAAGTTTTAGACAGATGCAGATCCTTGCAATTGTTCATTAAAATTGACCATATCTAGTGACAAAATCTCAGCCCTCCATCAATTATAAAGAAAAATCAATGGTGGCAATTTGATAAGTGTGGGACAACGTCGTTTTCTCCTATTCTTAGATTGAGATTCTGCTTCCCCATTTCCCTCTCCTTCTCCCATCCCCGCCTTTTCTTCCACAAATTCCATGGAGGCCATGGACTCCCTCCGTCGATCAACCATCACCAGAACACGCCATAACACGCTGTCTTAGCTTCTGTCGTCGCCCCCGCCGTAGCCAGACACATTACCGCCTTGAGCCCCTGCGTAACCCGATGTCCCATGCCGTAGCCCGTCGTCTTCCTACGCCGTAGCTCGCGATCTTCCCACCACGGCGTAGCACGCCTTCTTCCCACGCCGTAGCACGTCGTCTTAATTTCTTCCATCGCCCCCACCGTTGCCCGACGCACTGCCTCCTTGAGCCCCCCGTGTGTTCTTTTCCGCTTTTCATTGTTCTTTTCTGCTCTTTTTCCCTTGGTTGTGCTTTTCTGCAGATGCATGTTGGGGGTAGTTGGTTGTGCACATTTATATAATTGTCACTTAATTATTTTGTATATTATTCTACATAGATCATCAATTAGTGTCCTCTTCTTTGTCTTTGCTCTATCTGGTCAATTGTTATGTCAATCTGTTGTTTCTAGCATTGATTGTTTATTATTAGCTCTTAACCGTCTTTGGTATTGCAATATCTTGATTGAAATTGACTATTTCTTCTTGTTTCTATTCAGGATTTTGGCTGTTGTTGTCTTGCTAATACTCATACCTCTTATTCCACCTAATTCTTTTAAAGGAGGAGTAACATTTTCTAGCACTCTTTGTCTTAAAATACCTATAATAGATAGATAGACAATATTGTGGTCATGAGGTTTAGAACATGGTTACTTAAAGTTGTATCAACTGTTGTGTAGCATGAGTTAGTTTATAAGATGAAACAATTAAAGATTTAGTTTAACATGCAATAAGGAACATAAGAATATAAAAATTAAAGATGATGCGGGTGTTTATGCTGGTGCTCTCTTTTTCACATTAATAATGATTATGTTTAATGGAATGACTGAGATTTCTATGACCATTGCTAAGCTTCCTATTTTCTACAAGCAACGAGACCTTCTATTTTATCCCTCATGGGCATATGCTATTTGATGAAGAGAAAATTATTTGAGGTACGGAGAAGATTTGTCACAATATTAAAAATGATATAAGTTGTTCACAGATGAAAAAGATTTGCTTGGGTTAGGAGATCCACTCTTGGTAATAAATTAAAAACAAGATTATTTCGTTTTATAACTCAATTGAAATCATGCATAATGAAGATTCCAATTGGAAGATTTAACATTCAAAGTTCAATCATGTAATCATATTATGGTTCTAATAATTATCTACCAATACTTGTAAATCGTCAAAAACATCCACTGTGCCAATCCTATTGTTTATAATGGATCAAGATATTCATTATACAAGAAGAGTTTTTAAATTAATTGAAAACAACATACAACTCATATAAAGATCACATAAAAATATATCATTTAAAGTACAAAAAAGAAATTAATCTAACCTTAACTTATTACCAAGAGTTTCACTTTTTACCCAATCAAGATGAAGATTTAGTTACTCATAGACAAGAAGAAAGAAAGAAAGAAGAAGAAGATGATAAACATAACTTCAATTAAGAACAATAGAAAATTACACAAAGGAAAACTAATAATACAATAGCATAAACTAAACTCTAAGCTAACTAACACCTTAAATGTTCAGCCTTTGCCTCCTTTTATAGAGTTCAAGGAGTGCAAGAAGACAATGGAGTTGTTTGATGATGAGAAGTAAAATCAAAATAGATGATGAATGAGCTGAAATTTTGGACTTTCTTGGCTCTGAAATGTCTCTGCTCTTAGCTCATGGCATGCGTCAGAATTGAGCCAAGTGGTCTTCATAAAAGTTCTAGGAAATTGTCTCAGCTTTCCAGAGACACCAAGTTTAGCCAAATCCAATAACCACAGCTCGAGATATGGCCCAATTAGTGATTATGGGTCAGGCCCAAATCCAGCACCTCTGTTCTGACTTCCAAGCCTAATATCACCTTCAAGGAATCCGAATTAGCTTTTGTGTTCTCCATGAAAGTTGTAGATATGGGTCTTAACCTTCTACTGTCAAAATTTCAGAATTGTTGAACTCTTATAGGCCGAGATATAGCTTAATGAGTACATAAAGGTCAATCTGTCAGGTTCAAAATGTTAGATTTTGCTTCAACTCCAATTTGAGTTATCCAAACATGTGTTTCTGGTCTTGAGGCCTCATGAAAGTTGTAGAAATTTATCTTAGCTTAAAAACAAGACCAAAATCACATCCATCGAATATTTGTAACTCAAATTATAGCCAGCTTACTGAAAAAGTCAAGTAAGAAGGTTATACAATGAATGAAATATATTACTATCAATGTGACTCTTGCTATCAAGTGAATAGTTATTAAAGAATTATCTTAAATTTCTAACAAGACCAAAATCTCATTAATCAGATAATTGTAACTTAAGTTTTGGCCACTTTACTTAAGAATGCAATCACCCAAATTAATGATAATTCAAACAATAATTTCTTCAATGATCCAATTAAGCTTAATTTCATAAAATGTGACAAAATCAACTTAATTAAGTTAAATTGAACCTTAAGAAGCCTAGTGAAAGGATTATAAAATGCATAAAATACATTTTTATCACTATTCCTGGATGGATTCTCAAGATTCCTATTACAATAATGGAAGTTGCTGTTGGGGTGTTTCTCACCTACTATGTTATTGGATTTGATCCAAATGTTGGGAGGTAAATAAGCAAGCTACTTTTTCTGTTAGGAGGAGATATATGAATGCTAGTTCTGCTTGTTTGCATGTTACTTATGATGTGAGGTCTTGAATTTTGTGCAGGTTCTTCAAGCAGTACCTTTTGCTACTATTTATCAGCCAAATGGCTTATGCATTATTTTGAGCTGTTGCAGCACTAGGTAGAAACATGATTGTGGCTAACACATTTGGGGCCTTTGCAATTCTCGCAGTTCTTACATTGGATGGCCCTTTCTCAAGGAGATCACAAATCACAACCATTTTGCTTTGTCAATTAATTGACTCTCATGTTATCAACGGTGCATTTTGGATTTTGTCTTAGCTTTGAAATGATCATTCTTTTTGCCATTGGCCTAGATAATATTAGAGATATGATTCCTTGCCCATTGACAAAAATAATTCTTTTAGACTTGTAAACTCATTATATTGGAATGTTTGCAAAATGCACTCAGTCCAGTAGGTAAATTGAGTATTCCCTATTTATTAGCTTTAAGTTATTATTCATTTTAATTACTTCTCTGGCTTTGGTTGTTTATTTATTAGCACATACATGATAATCATCAAATGGCATTTCATGTCATGAAAACAGATTGCACAATTATACTACGTGATATATTTTTCACTTAATTTTATTGTAGTGCTCATTGTATTTAAAAATTGATTAAATCTTATTTACCTAATGTCCAACTATTGCAGGCCAAGAAAAAAAGTGGCTTTAACTCAAGAAATATGAGCTACCAGAGGTTGCTTCCCCCTCAAAAAAATTGATTGAAGAATACGAAACATGCATCTCCATTGGAAGTTTCATTAGGCTGCAAGTTTGGTGTGACAACTTCCCAAGGAAAAATATCAAAGAAATGACTACAATGCTTGCAAGATTAAAGGATTTGTTTATTGTATATTACAAGAGATCTTTTTTTTTTTTTTTGCTTAACAACTAATAGATCTTTGAAAATATGATATGATGATCTCTCTTATATATAAGTATATCATTTGCAATTGTGTTCATCAATGTAAAATTGTACATGAGACATGAAATATTGCCTTAATACCATGAATCAAATTTTATTGTCTCAGATTTACTTCTTGTCATTATAAATGTGAATAGCGAGTAAATATCGCGTTAGAATACAATTGATATATAGGATCTATCAGGCTAACCAACCAAATAAACTATATTAAAATATATAAAAAAGTATATAACATCAAATTAAAAGGTCAGCTTTTACAAGAATAAAATAAAATAAAAGGTCAACCTAAAGCAATTAGGATCCATGCGGGGGACACCAGTAGCAATGAGACCTAAACCATGCTGCTTTGTCATATCATGCCTTGCTTGCAAAACTGCAAAAGTAACATCATACCCAATAATAATCTCATTCATGAGTGCTACTATTGGCACTGAAAATTTTTTTTTTAAAAAAATAAAAAGATAAAAAGAAATCAAATTCAAGATTGTGATTTAGCTATGCACTACAGTCTATAAGCAATAAACATTGTCCATAAGTCCGTACTCACTAGCAAAGCATGTTATTGCAAGTGTCCAAACAGTGTCATCAAGATGAAGATCAATAACAGCTCAGTAGACATGATATGTTAAGCAATGAAAAGAAGATGCTTTCAACTACATGCTACACCCCATGCTATCATGCGAGATAGGAAAGCTTTCAAGGAATTGGGCAGTTAGATAAGAACAAAGTGCAAAACAAATTGCAAAGTGTCCCAAACTTGCATATATCGATTATAAAAAACATTAATTATTAATGTGTCTAGTTACAGAACTCAAAAACCAAGCTGCATGGGGGTAACATCCTAATTTTTTAAGAATAGATTAAATTTATATTATATAAATAAAATTCTAAACACCTTTTTCTCATTAGATATTAAGCATTACCTTCAGAAGCTCAAAGGGGCGAAAGCCTCCAATCCACAAGAAAAATCGTTTAGCTGTTGTTTTCCACATACCAATCATAACATAGAAAACCTCTGCTTTTGCAGCAGCAGATTTCATGCAAAAGAGTTTGAAATAGTGGTTCATCATGCCATCTACAAGTGTCCCTAGCTCTGTCACTTATATGAGTACTTAAAGCACTTCTCAGTTCCAGGATTTGTCTATTTTGCTCTTCTACCCAGTGTCCATACTCCATCTCAAAGGTTGTTATTCCTGCAAATTGGGTATTTTTATAGTGCAAAAACTAGCTGGAAAAAGGACTTTAATACAAGAAGAAAAACATAAGGAAACCCAAGAATAAATATTATATCAACCAAAAAGATGTAAAACTTACTAGACAATTTGAGAATTTTCTGAACAATTTAAGAGTTGCAGTTAGATTCTTGAAAGTGCATAGTGCTAAAATAAGACACTCATTTTCAAGATGCGTTTAAGGTACTCATATTTATATCAACTTACTGACAATTTAAGAGTATGGTCTTGTACAACATCTCACCAGTGTAAGTAAACAAACAAAAGGTAGAAATCAATTACAACACAAATTAGAGGTTGATTTAGCATGTAAACGATTTAGACATAGTTAAAAAACTGATTTCACTACAGAATAAAATTAATTTATAAAATGAGAGCATTAAATTACCAAGATATGGAATAACCACAAGTAATAGAAAAACGACTCTTACGAGCAGCCTCTCGATTTTGAGCAAGACGCCTTTGTATCTGCATGTTTCATCATGTAAAATGGATAGCAAGATCGTGGTATCTTCCTTGCGTTGAGCAATACCAATAACACATGAATGAGAATATCATATATTGAAAAATTACCTTTAAGTTTAGAAACTAGTTTGATTGCTCGTTAAGTTTGATACATCACTCAGAGGAATTGATACATGGTTGAACTCAAACCTTAGTGATTGGAAAAAAGTATCATCAAGTGGCTCCTGTGTTATAAAAGTAATCAAGAAACTAGTTAAATAAATAAAAAACCTGAACTTAATAAAACAAATATGATTAAGACTATATATAAATATTAACTTACAAGTGTGTCAAAAAACTTACCATTAAAAGTCTATTAAAACCATGATCACTTTCATAAGTTATTAAAAATCTATTAATAACAAGTAACAAACAATTGATTGATATATTATCAAGTAATTAATTTTTTATTTAAAAACATAAAAAATTAAGATATTTAATATACCTCAGCTAACTGAAGTTGTTGTTGAGAACTTGAAATGCCAAGCATGCTACAAGAAACATTATTTTCCTATGCAAAAGCAACAAAACCAAGAATAGGCAAGAAAATATTAAATTTGGCAAGTTAAGAAAATAAAAAACATATTACTTAATAAAGTTATATCACAAATGAAATTACCTTGAATTCTTTATTTTGTGAAGCATTGATGATTTGACCCTTTTTTCTCTTTTTGGGTTGGTTCTCAACCCAACTCTTTGGACGCTTTTTACAGTTTTTCATACCATTTCTTCTTTTCAAGCCTTTGACTTGTAGGGTATTAAAGTTTGTATTTAGGACAGCAGAAGAAGAATTGGCATTATTATTTTTCAATCCCAAATTTTTCTTACGAATATCATCAACTTGCTTACTTAACTCCTCTACAACCTTTTCCATAAAGATCTGTGCTTCCTTACAGTCAGATGCTTGTGTGGCTATTCTCACCAATTTAGGACAAATTTGCCTATACCAGTGTGTGCTATCAAGATTAGCATCTTCTTGAACATTTCTCCCAAGTGTGTCTCTCACAAGTCCATTCTTTGCTTCCCTTGTCCATCTTTTCAATATATACTGATCAGGCACTAATTTAATATCTTTTACATCAAGAACCTTGATTGCATGACAACACAAAATGCCAAAAGTCTCAAACTTTCTGCAGCTACATGAAATTGTGCCAATGGAAGGACTAAATGAGACTTTATACTCTCCATCTTCATTGCACAAACCAATCAGATATTCAAGGTTTGAATCACCTTCATTTCCTTCTTTTATATAAGCTGCAGAGTTTTATCATACTTTTTTTTGAAAAAGATCAAAAAGTGGAAGAGTATATTTTTGTGTAACCTATTGCAATAAAGGTGAATTTTCCATCTTCATCCTTGGTAATTTTTGCCTACATTCAAACTCACATTGCAGTTCATTATATCTCTTATCACTAATCACCCTTTCAAAGTGTTTGAAAAATTGGATTACATCCAAGTCAGGTTTCAAGCAAGTTTTCAAATCTGCATTCAAGCTTTCACTAAGTTGTGTACTTCGCATGTCAATTGTGAAAGCGTTTTTCATATAATACTTTGCCCATTTCTCCTTTACTTTATACAAACATATTAACCACTTATTTTCTTGAAGCTTATAATCATCTACCAATTTATCCCATGCTATTTGAAAATCAATTTCCTCTAAGTATTTGTACATGCAAAACTTCAAGCTCTCAAAACATTAGACCCATTCTTCATCAAATTACTAAGATGTTTTATGCCATTTTGCATCAAATGCCAAGAACATAAACCACGATATGTTTCGGGCATTACCTTAAGTAAAGCTTTAGCCATTGCATGGTCTTGATCTGTGAAAAGAGTTTGAGGCATCTTACTCTTATGTGCCTTCAAAAATTCTCTAAACAGTCATTCAAAGGATTCAGCAGTCTCATCATAAAGAAGCGCAACTCCAAAAATTACCATTCCTCTAAAGTGGTTAAATCCTGCAAACATAGCCAAAGGCCTACATGCATTATTGGTACTATATGTAGTGTCAAGAGAAAGCACATCACCAAAGTATTCATAGTCCATAATCATTCTTGCATCAGCCCAAAAAATATTTGTTATCTGTTCTTCAACATCTAATTGGACTGCATAATAAAATGATGGGTTTTCTATTGATTCTTGTTGAAAGTATTGTAACAAGCTACCTGCCTCCTCGTATGCCATGTTTCTCAATCTTTTGCTACAAAGATAGTTCTTTTGATCCAAACGTGTGTAACCAAGGTTTGCTCTTCCACCAACTTGTCTACTCATTAATTCAAATGAGACTTTTTGCTTAATGCCTGAGTCGTCTACCAAATCAATCTCATGAGCTTGAACTTGAGATAATTTTTGTTGCGATGTTAGCATGTGAGTCGTCTCTGGAAGGTGCAAAGGATGGTTATGCTCATCAACAAAATCATGAATTTGATACTTCTCAATCTCTTTAATATATTTCAGTCCTAATCTTGCAGGACAGTTAGTCCTTGTTTCAAGCTGAGGATTGATCGTTAAATGATCTCTTTTGTCTGCTCTACGAACACCCTCTTTGCTACAAACATATCTAATAATCAAAATCCTTCCATATTTTTTTTTGTTAACATACTGCTTTCGAGTGTTAAACCTAAATTTCCCACCATAACTAGCCCAAAATTTCCATGTCTCTTCTAAAGTATTGAATGTCTTGCCTATCCGAGGCTGCCAATCAAGTTCTATATTCATAAATGGGGCATTTGATGCAACAATAGAATCATCCGACATCCTAAAATAAAAAAAAATCAAATAAAAAATCAAATATAAAAAACCATCAACTTGAAGATTGATTAATCCCAAAATATATCATAATTAAAACGTATAAAGCTATGAGACATGTACCATAGTGTTTCCTACTAGTGCAAGCTTACCTATTAGCATTTAAATGTTCTTTCAACCATGGACGATGGACAAAGTCAGCCATGCTATTCAACCTGATACTGCACAAAATAAAGAAAACTACGGAAAGAAAAGAACACACACATAGTGTGAGCAATAACAAAGTGCTAGTCTTAATAGAACACATATACTTGAATGTCAATTATGCAGCATGTCCCAATTAGCAACTTGAAAAAAAAACTCCGCAATTGAACATTTTCTAGATATATCATTCATTGGATTTTAAAAATAGATTCAGAGTACAAGATGGATTGTAAATTAAGGATATATGGAACTTCAACCAACTAAAAAAAGAAGAAAAAAAGTACTTGACAGCAACCAAAAATTGAAAAATATGCTTTGACCCACAAGAACATATGAAGTTATTGTCATAATACAAAAAATAATAAGTTATGCTCTTCTATAGTACAATTAATTAGATGTGCATTTACCTTGTTTCTTTAGAACCTGATGCTATTTATTTAAATTTCACTAGATATTGAAAATAACAGTCAAAGCCACAAGTTAGCCATGGTAAAATGCATACTAAAGCCAACTCCATGAGAATCAAGAGGACATCGATCTAATACCTTATATTGGAGGGTTTTCTTCTGATAGCAATTCCTTTATTGGACCATAAACCTTCGATGTAGTAAAATTCATTAAGAAGGATGACATATAAATTATAGGCCCTATATTTCTCAGTAGTGCGTCGGGCTACGACAGGGGCGATGGCAGAAGCTAAGACGGTGTGCTACGACATGGGAAGAAGGCGTGCTACGGCGTGGTGGGAAGAAGACGAGCTATGGCATGGGAAGACGATGTGTTACGACGTGGGACATCATGTTACACGGGGGCTTAAGGCGGTAGTGTGTCTGGCTACAGCGGGGGCGATGACAGAAGCTAAGACGGCGTGCTACGGCGTGTTCTGGTGGTGGTTGATCGACGGAGGGAGTCCATGGCCTCCATGGAATTTGTCGAAGAAAAGGCGAGGAGGGGAGTAAGAGAGGGAAATGGAGAAGCAGAATCTCAATCTAAGAATAAGGAAAAACGACGTCGTCCCACACTTGTCAAATTGCCACCATTGATTTTTCTTTATAATTGATGGAGGGTTGAGATTTTGTCATTGGATATGGTCAATTTTAATAAACAATTGAGAGGATCTGCATCCCATAAAACTTCATGTATTCTTAGATTGAATTTGAATTATATTTTGAGTCATTTCATTCTATTTTAGTATTATATATTATTTTAAAATTTATTTTTTAATAATTAGTTATAAGTAATGATTTTTTAATTTAAATTAATAATTTTTATGTAATATGATAATATATTTATATTAATATTAATTATTTTAAAATATATATTATAAAATATATTTTAATTTTTAATTTTTATAATTTTATAATTTAATTATATATAATATTTAAATTTGTATTATTCTATCTACATACTTGATTGGCATGATTTCAGTTCCGTCATTATCAGACTACGGATAAGTCAAGTTTGAATCTAAGAAAATGACTAATCACAATATTAAACCTAATTCAAATTAAACTAAATTTATCTCAATCTGTCGTACAGACATCCCTGACTTGCACAACTAACAATGGTCTTAGTGGTACTTTCCAATAGGTGATTTGATCCTGTATGCACAAAGAGAAATTAGAATTATATTATTTAAATATTCATAGTATCATATTTAAATATCCCATATTTATATATAATATATTTTTTAATAAAATATATGATATATTACAGGACGTAATTATATTCATATCAAAATACAGTATATTACCTTAAATAATTTAAAAAATATTGTGTTTGAGATAGTTATATAAATTTAATTATTTTAATAATTAATTATTATATAATTTTTTATTATAATTAATTATAATAAAATTAATTTTATGTTTGAATATATTAATTAATAAATAAATTTAAATTAATCTGTTTTATTTAAATAATATAAAAAAATTATTTTTATGTATTAAATTATTAAAATAAATATAAAATAATTAAAAAATATTTAATTAAAGATAAAATAATATTTACAACTTAAAATATAAGAAATAATTTCTAATCTAAAATTATAAATTAAAATTTTAATATTATAAAAAATTATAATACATTAAATTTTATATAAAAATTAAAATTAATTTTATCAAATATATTATAATACTATTAAAATATTTTTTAAAAAAATTATTTGAAAATAAAATAATCATTCACAAACATGAAAAAAGTAGAGTAAAGATGTCTGTATTATAAAAGAAATATTTTATTTTTTTATTTAATTTTTTGTTAAATTTTTTAATTATTAAATAAAAAATATTAAATATTTTTATATTTTTAATACATTAAATATATTTATTTTTTTATTTAAAATTATAAAAATTTTCAAAATAAACTTGTAAAAAATATAACGTTATTATTATTTTAAAAGATTTTGATTGTACTTCTTACACCTTTTTGGTAGGCCAATTTTTACTAAGACACATGTGGTCCAACCAACATCATTACCACTTAGCAGAGTATCTGACATCAATGGGTCCAAGTAGCCTTGTAGCATTATCCCAAAAGCCCTTTCTTTACTGTGAACCTTTTCAGCTTCAGATGTGACCATTACAAACATTAGCTTCCACAAAATACTACTTAAAAAGGAGATATTTTTGAGTGGATAAATTTGTATATATTTATAAAAAATAAAAAAAATAAATTTTATTAAATTTATTTATTATAAAAAATTATATTTTTTTAATTTTTATGAATATATATAAATCTAATGCGTTAAATTTAAATTCATCCAAAAATATCCTCAAAAGGGCTATGCTTGTCATTTTGAGCTAAGGTACCAACTGGAGGATTCAGCAGACTTAGGGCCTGTTTGTTCAATATTTTCGTTAGTGCAAAAGACTTTTCAACTAAAGTAAGAAAAATCTTATTTCATATAAAAGTGTCTCTGAAAGAAGATTATTTTTTAAAAAAATTAAAACAAATACACTCTTATTAGGAAAGAGCCTAATGAGTATATAGTATTGATATTTTAAAATAATTATTATATTAATATTTGATATAATATTTAATATGTATTATATTAAATATTTTAATATTTTTAATTATTTTTTAAAATTTTTATTGTATTAATGCATTTGTGTCATGTTATATATATATATATATATATATATATATATATATATATATATATATATATATATGAAAATTCTTAATGATTCTTAGTACAAGAGAATTATGACTATTAAATGTTACTTAAATTGTGGGCTCAACTGAGACACTTTGTCATTGTATATCCACAAGAGTGAATAAGTTCTTGGAAGAAAAAAATTTCTTTCACCAGAAATACGGAAAAACTTCTCTAGAAATAGATAGCAAACTAATAAAATTATGTACATAAAATTGATTGGGGAGTCTGGGAATGGGAAGTTACATTCAAGCTTTTTGACAAAACTCATTTTTCTCGATCTTTATTTCTCCCTCTTTCGGTCTTTCCCTCAATTTCTTCTTCCCTTCCGTTTCTCCTTTGCTTCATCATTAGGATTTGTATTAATCACTTGTTGCTTTTCTTTCCCCAATGTCACGGGATAACAAGTTTTGTCATAGAAGCAAAACCCAACAACTGCAGGCAAATTATTCAGTGTTTCGGCATGACATTTGCAAGCAGATATATTAATCGGGTTATGCTAATAAGTATTTTAAGAATATTTTTGTTTATTAAAATATTTCAAGTGTCATTAATTAGGCTACGGTAAATCATTTGTTTATGGACAATGTTTGATTCTCGATCTCAATTCGAGAAAGAGAATCGATTCATTTTGAGATTTTTGTCTAAGTTCAATATTTTAAAAGAATGTAAATGACGATTTCAAATATAAAGCAAATATGCAAATCCAAAATCAAATGTTTATACGTGGTATTTATCTTAATAAAAAAAAAAGCTTTCAAAAGTAAAAGAGACTTTGTTTTCAAGAAATAAGGTAAATAAATTAAAAAAAATAAAAATAAGTTAGATATAAATGACAAAAATGAAAGTGCTGTAATCAAAATTGACAAGTAAATGAATGAAAGCATGTAAATAACTAAATTAAATTTGCAAAAAGATAAACTTGATTGAAAAGTAATAAAAGCAAGTAAATGAAAGCACGTAAATTGCAAGAAAATAAATTTGCAGAAAAAGTAAAGAAAACAATAAATAAAAGCATTAAAAGAACTCAAATAATCCTTAAATAGAATCACTTGATCAAGATGTAGAGGAGAGTTTAGCAGTAAAGTAAAATGACTGAAAATAAATAGACTGAAATTGATTTTGCATTGAATTTGTACATTATACAAAAATACAATGGGATAGAAATATACTGAAATAGACTTGCACTGTTTTGAAGAGAAGTCAAGGACATGAGAATGTTAAGTAAAGTGTTTGCAAGTATTGAATTTCTAACCCCTAAATGTTTCCATCATCTTAGTATTTTAGATATCCTAAGTAACTATCCTTTTTTACAAGATCTTGACATATGTCTAAAACAAAGATAATTGTTTAAATGATTAGTAATCTTTGTCTAATAACCACCAAATCTTTGTCAGCAATCACCGTACTACAAGTAACTACCCAATCTTTATCAGCAATCATTGTATTATCTTGATCTAACATCTACAATCATTACTAATTTCCAATTCAAATTCAAAAATCCTTTTGAATTTAAACTTGAATCTTCTATCATTTACTGGTTTTCTGGTCAAGACCTTCCACTTTCCTTCTCTAAAATCTGCTAAGTGTACCTACTTCTTCGAACCTTGATTTCAATATAGAATCGAAATCATAATACCTTTTCTAAAGTCAAAATGACTTTACTTGATTTCGTATTTAAACTATCATTTTATTAATTTCGAGCTCTTACTATCACTTCGACTCTAATAACTATTGAAGTCCTAAATTTGTAAGATTCACTCGAGGTCCCTTTCCGATAGTTACGAAATCGAAGGTACCATTTCAGACACAAATCTAAAACTAACACTTTAGTTTCATAATTCTCTATTTCGATTCGAAGCACCACTTTTCAATGGTAGATCGAAACTATTATTTAAACAATTCTCAAATCGAATAACGAAATTTAGATGACTTTTTACCTTTGATTCTAATCAGAATCATGTAAAGTCATAAAATAACCTTTCGACTTTTAGTCGAAATACCTTAAATCGAAAAAGGTATTATTTTTATACTAACAATTTGTTAAGAAAGATAAAATAAAAAATTTTAGATGAAAATAAGATATTCAATATATTAAAAATTTTAAAAAAATTACTTTTTATTTTAAATTTTTTATTTTAACTTACTTAATAAGTGTTTCAAGCAAAATCTATATTAATTTCAAGAAGTTGGGAGATGCTCCAAACTATAGAAATAGAGGATAAGATCTTCAATCGATCACTGTGAACACCTAATTTTATCTGAGAGCATTTTTACCATTTTGGTAAAGATTAAAAAAAAATAAAAAATAAGAAAAATAAAAATAAAAAATAAGAATGACTTAACTTTCTTGCAAAAACTTATAACTCATAACTTGACCTATTATCCAATTCATAACTCATTGATTCATTATCTAACCCATAACCTATTAACTCATTATCAAACTTATAACTCATAACTTATTATTAAACTCATCCTAAATAAACCATAACTTATCATCCAAAATAAACCCTAGTCACAATCACTCTCCAAACCCTAATCCCCTAGCGATCATGCCACTGCTGTGCCACACAGCTGTGCGGTCGAACCAGATCCGGCTCACCGCACGTCGCCACTCAAACTTGACCCCGCGCCGACGCTGGGTCACCACTGTGACTCTCTTTCCTCACTTGCAACCATTTAAAAAAAAGGCCTATCTCCCATTTTCGTAAGCCTCTGAGTTTTTTTTTGAAAAAATATAAAAATAAAAAAATGATTTGAATCTTGATGATTTAAATCTTTTTTTAAACATAGAAAAAAATCAAATGAAATTTTAAAATAAAAATAAATTTTTTCAAAGTTTAAAATAACCAACGTACAAGTATTTTTTAAAGAACTACGTGACTTTGAACCTTTAACCCTAGCCACAATCACTCTCCAAACCCTAATCCCCTAACGATCATGCCACTGCGTTGCCACACAGCCGTGCGGTCGAACCAGATCTGGCTCATCGCACGTCGCCACTCAAACCTGACCCCACGCCGACGCCGGGTCACCACCGTGACTCTCCTTCCTCACTTGCAACCATTTAAAAAAAGGGCCCTTTCCCCTTATCGTAAGCCTCTGAGTTGTTTTTTATTTTTTAAGTTTTTTTTGGAAAAAATATAAAAACAAAAAAAAAAGATTTGAATCTTAACGATTCAAATCTTTTTTTAAACATAGAAAAAAATCAAATGAATTTTTAAAATAAAAATAAATCTTTTCAAAGTTTAAAATAATCAACGCACAAGTATTTTTTAAAGAACTACGTGACTTTGAGTTCATCATTGCACCCAAGGATACGTAGTAGTAGAATTGCTATTCCGTCAAGCCAAAAATTAAATTTTCACAATTTAGTTGTTTCTTTTTTTTCTTTTCTTTAAAAAAAATAGTTACAATGTTTTTAAAATGAGTAAAATAAATATATTTGAGATTATTAAGTTTTGCACAACTGACTTAAGGTACTGTTTCAGGACGGGTGTGTTAAGAGTACTGTGGGATTAAGTTTTCACCCTTCCCTATACATAATCGATTCCCGAATTCAATTTGGTTTCAAAGACTATTTTCTAAAAAAAAGTTTTTAATTTTTTTCTATTTCAAATAAAATTGGTGGAGACTCCTAATAATTTATTTTTTGCAGCTCCCGCCGCGATCTCGGTCATGACAAATGGTGACTCCAATGGGAACACTTTGAGAGTCAGACCTGTTGTTGTTAGTTGTGCAAATTATTAATAATATCTATTTGTTTATTTTACACATTTTTGTCTTTGTTTTTGTTTTTTTTATTTGTTTGTAAATATATTTTATCTAGTACTTTTATGTAAATATTTGATAGCATTATCATGTGCTTATATTTGACATGATTTACTTGTATATATATATATATATATATATATATATATATATATATATATATATATATATATATATATTAATATTTTATGCTTAATTGTTGAAACATAGGGTAGATGATAGTTGAATGTTGTATGCATGTTTTTTTCATGTTAGGAGGTAGTTTTATCTTTTTAAATTTTTGTACAAGTTTGTATGCTCCTTCACACACATCACTATCACTTATCTCACACACTTTTTTGGGCTCTATACCCGAGTTTGTGTGAATCCGAGGAATAGGGGGGATCTCGACGTTTGTTCTTGATGGGCTTTATGCCCACTTGACATTTGTTGAGACACTACTGAGATTGTTACTAGTATCATGAACTAGTTATATTGAGAAGGTTTATCCCTACTTGTGATTAATTCATGAATTGGGTCTTTATTTTTTGAGATAGGGGTAATCTAGAGACCATGACTTTTTAGAAGTCTAGATTTGTCCTAAAAAACCTTACATTGATAGATTGAATATAATGACTGCCAAAATTATAGTCACGACCTTAAGGAAATCAAACCCTTATGCTCCACCTGTCTAGGGCACAAAGGGAACGTACTTCTTCTTTATCTTTTGCTCATGTCATTCATTCTTGTATTTTTTTTAAAAAAAAATATGCCATCTTGTATTTTCGTGGCACTAGCATTCTTTTTAAAAAAATACATAATTTTTCATGATATTCCTAGCATTCTTAAAAAAAAAAATACATCATGCATTTTCATTGCATTCATGGCATTTTTTTAAAAGAAAAAAATGTTTTCAAAGTTCATTCATTTCATCTTGTGCATCTCATGCTTCTCATTCATTTCATGTCATTCTTTGTTTAATGTTATTGTGTTTTAACAATTCAAACTTGTTCAGGAGCCATTGCGTGACCTAAGAAAGAAGAGACCAATTAAACCCGAGTTCACAATACTAGATCTCGGACTAGAATGACTGCTAGTGATCCTGAGGCAGACAGAAACTTAAGCAGGGAAGTTGATGGAATGACAAGGCGGATGAATGAAATGTCTGAGACCCAAGCAAGGTTAGAGGAAATACTACAAGATATAAGGGAGTCTCTCCACTTAATCATTGGAAATAAAGGTGTAAATGAGGTCGAAACATATATAAATGTGTCACCGATAACTGTCCCGACATTCTTGACTATAACATCAAGCATCGTTGTGGGGATCCATGAGCACCCATATCAGACGACATCGATAGTTATACCTATTGAGGAGGGGTATCGCCTTGGAGAGTGCTCATAATGAAATTCCTGGTTATACTGACCTTACTTGAGAACAACCTCATGTGTCCATTTTGGGGCAAACAACAATGCCTCAATCTAGGAATAACCACGTTATGACCGAGAAAGACAAAATGAAGGAAAAGTGAATGGAGAAAATGAAGGAACATATCAAGGCAATTAAAGCCCAAGTGCTTATGGACCTCTCAGAATAGAATAACTGTGTCCTACCATGGATGTTGTAATCCCTAAAGACTTCAAGATTCCTGATTTTGTCAAGTATGACAGGAGTGGTAACCTTCAGTTTCATTTGATCAGTTATGTACCCAAGATGACTGTTTGGTCCAAGGATGATAAGTTACTCATTAGCTTTTTTCCACGAGAGTCTTACATGCCTCGCTTTATAGTGGTATCTTCAATTAGACCACTCTAAGATTTCTCGTTAGATGGAATTGGTTGTTCTATTCATGGACCAATAGAAATTCCATCTGGATGCAGCTTCAACCCGGGAACAATTGAGCTCAATGCATAAAGGAAATGAGGAATCTTTCAAATAGGGATGGCAACGGGGCCGGGACGGGTAGTAGCCCCCTGTCCCCCGCCCCTGCGGATAATATCCGCCCCCATCCCCGCCTCCATATCTGTGTGGGTACCCGTTTATTATTCCCCCGCAGGTAAACGAGTACCCATGGATATCCGCAGGTACCCAATAAATTATAAAAAAATCAATAAAATTAAAAAATAAAATAAAAAATTAAAAAAAGTATAATATAATAATATTTTAATTTATATAATGGGGTTTTTAATAATTTTATATAAAATAATTTTATATTTTTTTAGGGTACTCGCGAGTACGGAAAAAACTACCCCCGCCCTCCCCCTCGTTTATTAAACGGAGATAACTTAAACGAGTATTTATACCCGCGGAAAAAATTAAACGGGTATTACCTGCCCCCGTCACGGGTATTACCTGCCTCCGTCACGGGTATTACCTGCGGGTACCCGCCCCCGCGGGTAAAATTGCCATCCCTACTTTCAAACAATATGCACAAATGTGGAGAGCCATGGTAGCTCAAGTTCAACCCCCATTGATACTGTCCGAGATGTGTTCATATTTATTGAGAACCCTGAGAAATCTTTTTATCGGGGTAATAATTGGAGCAATGTATAAAGATTTTGCTGACTTGATCACTTCAGGAGAAAGGATTGAGATTTTAGCCAAAGTTGTGAAGCTACCAATGAACAATACATATAATACTGCTCCTAAGAAAGGATTCCAGTTGAAAAAGACAGAACCCGAGGTGAATTATGTCCAATGCTAACAAACCTTCAGACATCGATATTCCCCATAAAACCTAAGTCATCAACCACCATATAACCCTAACATTCACTTTCCATACCAAACACCTACACCTCCTTATTATCCACCTCACCAAAGTATGTCAACCATAAACATTACCACAACACCACAATCATATGTACTAACTCACCCAACCTATACTCGATATCTACCTGCACCTCCGCAAAATTACCCAAGTCACCTACAAACTCGGCCAAACTTCCAAATTCAAGGTCACTCCCAAAACCTACCTCATTTCCCAAGATTATTCATTTCAAACGCAGACTTATTCTAAAAGTTGTTTGATGTCCACCTCATCTCGAAAAATCTTGTACGCCATCTAGAACTACCATTCCCAACGTGGTATAACCCGAATTTAACTTGCAAATACCACATGGACATTTTAGGTCATTCAATTAAAGATTGTGAATATTTTAAAACTGCTGTAAATAAGCTAATTGCTTATGAAAAACTTGACATTCAAGAGGAAGTTGGACCCAGTATTGTCAATAACCCAATTCCTAATCATGGTGGAAGGAATAAGGTAAATATTTTGGAGATGGAATGGTCACTAATAAGAAAGATCATGAGCTTATGTACGCTAATGACTGAAATATTCGAGTGGTTGAAGAAAGTAGGTTATAGTATCACTGCACCAGCTGCCACAATGAAAGAAAAGGATAAGCACAATAAAGAGTCAAGATATGCTTATCATTGTGGAGGAATAGGGCATGATATCGAGAACTATTGGGATTTTAAGGTTCGAATCCAAGGATTGCTCGCTTTGGGAGTAATACAAGCTAGACAAGAAGTAGTTTCCTCTGAAAAGGTTAATGTAGAGTTGGAGGAAATAATGACAAGTATGACTATGGGAAAATGAAATGATAAGGGCAAGATTAAGTACATTCCTCACTTAAGAAAAACGTTCCCACCACTAGCTGAGATTATCATATCTGAAGAAGTCATTCATCCCAAATGTCATCTCACTATTAATGCATTAAACGAAGAATGCCCAGAAGAGTACAAGGTCATCCGTTTTTTTACTGATGATGAGCCACTGAAGAACTGACAATCCGAACTAATGATTGATGTGATTGTTTCCAAGTAATTGTATGATTAAACTGTATTAAGCTGATATTTAAGATCGACTATGTTTTGAGCTTATGTTTATATTATTTGAAACATTAACTAAATGAATTTGCACATCATTCCTCCTTGTTGCACCTTTGGTTTGTCCTTTTACATTTATGTATAATATATTGTTGTTGGTCTATTTTTATAATTCTTACTTTGTCATTCCTACCCTATTTTGTCTTTTCAACTCCACACAAATTACTTTCCAAGGATCTGAGTCTTGAAGAAAGTTCGTCTAATAAAAAGGACCTTGAAAACTCATCAATTGATTCTCATGTGATGTTTGATGAAGAAGACCCTCAATCTGGTAAAGAGGAAGAAGTTGTCAAAAAAAAATTACAAAATTACTGGAATATTCAGAGAAGGGTTTTAACTTGAATGACAAAGTAGCAGAGGTGATCAACATGAATGTTAAGGCAAAAAAGCAGAAGTTAAGGAGGATAAATCCTGATATGTCCTTGAAGGTCAAGGAAGAAATCACCAATCAATTGGAAGCAGGATTTTTGACAAAGAACAAATAAGTAATCATTTAGTGTACACTATCTTTTTTTCTCAAAATTAAAGTTTTAAAAATAAGCAATCATGATTTGAAAATAAAGATTTGTCATCTTTCTTAATCCTTTTACAAAATTTCATCATATTTATTATCCATTATTACCCCTTTTAAGCTTGAAAAATTTCTTCAAAGAACTCTGGACATTGATCACCCCTACACTAGAGATTATCCTAAAGTTAAAAAGGTTGATTTCTGTGAAAAAAAAGAAAAAAAAGAGAAATTATGGAAAATGAAATGGTTCATAGTAAAATGATGAAGTGAAAAAGGGAAGAATACAAAAATGAGCAAAAAAGTTTTAGTGCTCTTGATAATTGATAAAGCTTGCTAAAGATCTTTGGTCTTATTCAACCCTTAAACACTTGTTTGAATCTTATATCCTTCTTTTCATAACCTTAACATTTATCACATTACAAGCCTCAAAAAGTCCATTCTGATCAATGAAGGGTTATTATCATTTTCGTTAACTTTAATTTTGAGACAAAAAGTTCATGCTCTTCCAACTTTTTAATTCCTTGCTAAAAATAATAATAATTTTAAAAAATAAAAACAAGGGCTTGTTAGGTTGAAAACCCGAAAGGACGACCTAAGCAAAAGTTAAGGCAAAATATCAAAGAAAGATGACCTGAAACTCCTTGAATGATTCACCAAACTAGGGTAATTTTTTTGCATTCGATTGGCTACACAGGGGTAACTTCATTTGCATTCAATTGGCCATACTCGGAAAAAATTTCTGAAGGATTAAGGAGAAATTGTGTTGAAGAACATAGCAACAAAGATAACAATTAAGTTATCAAGTAGTTGCAGGGAATCAATTGAATGAGGAACAAGAAACCAATATTGGGACAAATTTTTCTTATCATTGAAACTTTCCTTTGTTTATATGCTTTCATCTTTCAAGTATATATCTTACCAAGAGTTCATGTACGACTAGATTACCAAAGTAATAAAAGAAAGTTTGTTCATTCAACGAATTTCTATCCATTCATGAATGCATATTTACTCATTAAGTTATGTCTCAAATAAGATAAATTTAAAGTTAACAATTTGATTTGACAATTCTACAGCAATCTTTCAATGATTAAGTTGGATTAACATATCTCAGTAGCTCAAAGTACAGATTACAATGCGGCATTTGTTAGAAATGATTACAATACTAACCACATACGTTTTCCTTGTCAAGAATAAAAGGGGGAGTCAAAGTAAAAGAGAGAAAAGAGAGAATGAAGAATTGAAGAAGGGAAAAAAGCAATTCAAGAGGATTTCAAGTCACTAAAGAGTCTGATGAAGAAAAGCACGTGAACAAAGGTTTGATCGGTCAAAACTTTCTAGAGTTGTCATTGGTTCAAATGTTTTTTTTTAAAGAATAATAAAAGAGAGAAAAGAAAAGAGAAAAAAAAAGAGAGAGAAGAAAAAGATCTTAAGTCCATGTCTAACTGACACATATGTTTTCGTGTCATTCTTTAAGTGCATTTGCTCCATGTATTTTAATTTTTTTTTCAGCGCATTGGCTCAATGCATTTTAAATTTCTGTCAATTCTTTTGAGCGCATCGACTTCATGTATTTTAAATTCTTTTAAGCGCATCGACTCTATATATTTTAATTTATTTTGAGCGCATCAACTCTATGCATTTTAAATTTCTATCAATTCTTTTGAGCACATCAGCTCTATGTATTTTAAATTCTTTTGAGCGCATCGACTCCATGCATTTTAAATTTCTGTCAATTGTTTTGAGCACATCGACTTTTTGCATTTTAAATTCTTTTGAGTGCATCGACTCCATGCATTTTAAATTTCTGTCAATTCTTTTGAGCACATCGGCTCCCTGTATTTTAAATTTCTATCATTCACTTTTGAGCACATCGCTCTTAGCATTGTTTTGTATCCTATTCATTCCCGAACAAAATTTGAGTTCATGTCTTTACTCGTTCTTTACAATGATAAAATGAAAAACTGCAGTTATTCTTTTTATCTAGTAATAAATAAGTAAAGAGGAGCAACTGTGAATACTTAATTTTGTCCGGGGGCATTTTTACCTTTTTGGTAAAGATAAAAAAAATAAAAAAGAAAAAGAAAAAGGAAAAAATAAGAAAAAAATTAAAAAAAAAATAAAATGACTAAACTTTCTTGCAGAAACTTATAACCTGGCTCATAACCCATAACTTAACCCATTATCCAACCCATAACCCATTGACCCATTATCCAACTCATAATAACTCATTGACCTGTTATTCAACCCATAACCCATTGACTCATTATCTAACCCATAACTCATAACTTATCATTAAACTCATTCAAAACAAACCATAACTTATCATCTTAAATAAACCCTAGCAACCATCATTAACAAACCATAACTTATCATCCTAAACAAACCTTAGCCGCAATCATTCTCCAAACCCTAATCCCCTTCTATAAAAACCCATAACCCACACAAAAAAGAGGACTTCAACTAAAAGCTAATCACGTAGCCCCCAAATCCTTGCAATGACCTCTACCATCTTCAATGTTCACCCACACCACCATCACTAGCTTCCTCTAATCTCATAACTGCGACCACCCTCCAACCTTCAGCCAACAGACTTCTGCCTCCAATGTTCACCACTTTCACCCATCACACAAACAGCCGTAACCAAAGCTCCATCCCATCATAACCGTCATGTTCAAGCCTTCATTACCACCATCTTCAATAACCCTTCATCACCATCATAAACAACCTAACCAAACCACCAAGCCATATCACGCACAACCCCACCCACCACAAACCACCAACCTCGATCACCACGTCCAAACTCCTCTCCCAAACCATGAACTACTTCACCACCTTCATCAAGCCGTAACCACCACGTGAGACCACAACCTACCCACCGTAAAAACCACCCATCCCCGTAGCCATTACTGCTTCACCGTCCCATTCATTATAACTCACCAAATAGAGCACAACGTTAAGCCACCTGCAATCACAAAGCCACACACCAGTCGCGCCACCTGCATCGCAGATCCGTGCAACCTATATCCTCACTGTAGTAGAACCAATTGAGCCCGTCACATCTGATTCGTGACCTAACCTGACCATCGCGCATCATCGCAAGCCTCCCCGCACCAAACGATCCGCGCCATTTTGTCGTGAACCAGATTCGTGCAACACCTAGTCGCGCCGCTTCCCGCTTCACCTACAAACCAGCCGTCAAACCAGAACTGCACCACCGAACCCAGCAACCCACAACGTCGAATCCGTTCGAACCAAATCCACTACCATTGCAGAACCGGCTCACCGCGTCTCGTCGTTCGATCATGTCATTGCATCACCACCTAACCATGCAGTCAAACCAGATCTAGCTCACCGCACGACGCCACTCGAACCCGACCCTGCACTGGCGCCGAGCCACCACCGTGACTCTCTTTCCTCACTTGCAACCATTTCAAAAAAAGGGCCCTCTCCTCTTTTCGTAAGCCTCTAGTTGTTTTTTATTTTTTAAGTTTTTTTAGAAAAAAATAAAAAAACAAAAAAAATAAAAAAATAAAAAAAAAAAAAAATAAAAAAATTGAACTTGATGATTCAAATCTTTTTTTAAACATAGAAAAAAATCAAATGATTTTTTAAAATAAAAATAAATCTTTTCAAAGTTTAAAATAACTAACCCACGAGTATGTTTTAAAGAATACGTGACTTTGAGTTCCTCATTGCACTCGGAGATACGTAGGAGCAAAATTCATATTTCGTCAAGTGAAAAATTAAATTTTCACAATTTGAAATTTCTTTTTTTTTCTTTTCTTTTAAAAAAATAGTTACAATATTTTTAAAAGGATTAAAATAAATATATTTGAGATTATTAAGTTTTGCACAACTAACTTAAAGTAACGTCTCATGATGAGTATGTTAGAGGTACTGTGAGATTAAATTTTCACATTTTTTTTATAAATAATCGACTCTCGAATTCAATCTCGTTTCAAAGAATATTTTCTAAAAAAAAATTTAATTTTTATTATTTCAAATAAAATTTGTGATGACTCTTAATAATTTATTTTTCGTCATTCTCGTCACCATTTTGGCCGCAACGTCACAACTTATAACTTTGATAATCCTCAAACTTGCAAAATGATATTCTTTTTTGTATAATAATGATATTGAGGTTTGAACTTATGATCTGATGATACTAAACGATATTCTTGTAAGCAGTTGATGTCATAGTTTCTCCAGTTTCTCCATGTGAGTTACTTTACCAATGAACTGAAGTCTCTAAGTCAGGGAACACATCATGGACATGAATTCAATTTGACTGGGTCAATGACGGACTTGATATGAACATTGTTCCGAGTCTCAAGATGCTTTAAATGTGGAAATCCTCTTCCATATTCAATTCGTATGGAATACTTTCAACACCAATTAATTCATGTAACAAAGCTTCAACTAACCCCATCGAGTGGATGCTTGTTTTAAGCTAAAATTTCGGTGTCCTTGAGGTAATGAAGTTTCACACTCACCAGACACTTTTTTTATTGTTTTATTTTTGGTCCAAACATAACAAATACATATTCGGGAGTCGCAAGAATGCAATAGATTGGGCAACATTGCTCAGAGTCATTGCTAAACATGCTCGGGAATTGCAATATAGCTTTCAAGTTCAATTTTTTCTGGCCGTTCATTGTGTTTTTGGTCTCTCATCATGAAGATGTTTTGCTCCTTAAATGCAATAGATTGGGCAACATTGCCACCATCATCCCCCAAACATCATATATAGTATAAGAGAAATGATTTATTCTCTTATTTAATCTTCTTATTAATCTTCTTAATTACTAAATGAAGAGAATATTGAATGTTTTTTATGTTTTCAAGACATTAGATGTATTTATTTTTTTATTTAATATTTTTTTCATTTAGTATTAGGATGATTATTAAGATGATTGAGTAAGAAGATATAGCATTATTCATAGTATAAATAATCAATAAGTAGACTATTGTCCTCCTTCAACCTCTCACATAGAGGCTTTAGTGAATTCACTTTCCTCATCGAATTTAAGGCCCACAATGTCACCAATCTGCTTTTGAATTTTGTCTGGACCTGTTTCTCTTGCATGAGCTATCTTCTTCGCTTTATTGCTTAGCTGACCTCGTGACTGCAGATTAATTTGGACATGACCTGACAAGCTGTGGGAACACTTGGTGTTTAGCTTGTTGGATTATTTGTTGTTCAATAATACTTAATCCCACCAGCCGCTTTTCGTGAAACGACACACGAAATCTAAATAATGGGATGCGAGTGAGTGTTGTGTTTTATCAGTTAGTTTTCTTTTACTTTATTGTGTTGTAATTGTTAAAATAGATTATTAGGTATGTTTTCCTATTTCTTGGACCATTTCGTGAAAATTCCTTCACGATAAATAGCACTCGTCTTTGTTGATTAGCATAAATCAATCTAAAAAATTTATACTCCTGTCCTTTAGAGAGTATTAATGATTGGCCTGTTATGTGATTTATGGTATATGGGCTGATGGCACTCAGAATATTTAGTGGATTGTTACTGTGGACTTTGTTTTAGGCTTGTCCATGATGGGTGTAATATGCAAGAATCACTACATAAAGAATTTACTTACATTAGGGATTCGAAGCTCATTGAAGTGCCTTATTACTAGAGCAAGTTGACGCTCGATCGAAAATTAATTTTACACTTTATGATGTGAGGACACTTCGTGATTTTACTCAACCAAAAAAAGGGAGAGGTTATTATTTTCGTTCTTTAAGGTTAAGTGTTACCCCCAGACATATTTAATTTTCATGATAAACAACTTAAAGCAAAAGAGATTAGTAATCCTCTCTTGCTATTCACATTCTTTTAGATTCATGAATCCCTCAATGTTTTTATTAGGTATAATTGTCTTTAACTATATTATACTTACATGCTATGGACTGAATTAAAAATGAGATATTGTTTGATATGCCAATATATTTTCAGCAATTGATATCAAAGCCTAAATTGACTCCATTCATTATTGTTTTTTTTTTTAAACAATCTAAGCTTGAATTTGATTAACACGAATTTCTTTTCTTCAAGATACTGAAAATTAAGTTGTAATTATACAAATCATCTTAGGGGAAATGATATATTGTGCATAACTGAATAAAACCCACGAAGTTTTTTGAATTGAAAGAAACGAAATGGTGAAACCAAGTCGTACATCTTGCTTTTGCACGTAAAGAAGGAATTGCCATAATGGCAGCTCAATTAATTCTTTGTCTAGATTAGAAGATGCAGCTACCAACTCCATTCCATGTTCTCACGTGAATAGATGGATGCTATGCAAAATGAGATAAATTAGTGTACGAAAATGTTGGATAGGATCTTGTGAAATTATTAGATGAGAGCAAACTTGTCGGATGTAAATAGGTCTTTTAAATCAAATATGATTTAAAAGGTAAAATGGAAAATTATAAGATCTAGATTTGAGGCAAAAAATTATATATAATCAGAGAGAAAGAAAAACATTAATATAGAGACAATCAAACATAATCTATACAAATCTTAAACAGTGGTGAAATTTAAATGGAGTTGTTAATGTGTTAATTTATTTGTTTTTTTTAATAATTTCGTGCAAACCCCTTAGGACCTTTGGCCCACAGTTATTGCACACCGTGGAATATAAAGATAATGGGCCAAGTATCTTTCCCAAACCATTCAACTCACAAGTTTTGGACTGATAAGGCTCCTTAGTGCCATGTAGTAGGCTTGAAACGGATGAGGCCTATGCTTTGGAGTTTGGATCAACGTCTGTATCATATATTTGCAAGCTTCATACGGATTCAAGATGGTAATTTCGTGACAATGTCTAATTCCTCTAACGTTGGTTAAATCAAGATCTCCAATTAGTCTGTAAGATATATATTTCGTGTAGTCATCTTGTGTGTTTCTAAGAAATAACTAGTATATAACAATGATATATATATATATATATATATATATATATATATATATATATATATATATATATATTGCCACATATAGTAAGGGAATGGTAAAGGTGGAATTTGATCCTAAGTGCTTGTAGTTAGAAGCAAATGACTTTACCAGGTGAAATAGCTAGTACCTACGTATAATAATGATAGTTATATATACTTACATTCACATTCTTCATACATCCCACTTTATACTTTTGCGCACATACCTCGTACAATATGTCCAACAATCATTTTGGGTTTTGCTTAGAGTTCCTCTCCCTATCATGATACCTATGATCCTATACACATTGAGATTGAGGATAATTTATCCCTCACCAAATTCTACTTTCGGTTTCAAAATCAGTGAAGTTCTGTCTCAACCTATACCTACTGATAGTATGCTGTGATGGTACCAACTGATGGTGTGCTGTGTTTATAATGAAAATATTTTGATTTATTATCATGTCTTTTTTTATAATATTTTTTCTTTTAAAATCGTTTTTGTTCTGATCTGCGCTTGAGGTAGTATTGGACTTACTGGAATGAAAATCTCCTTCTAGTAACTCCCTTGAGTGTTGTAATAAAAGAGTTGGGTACCTGTAAAAACACTCTAACGCTTAAATAAGTTAGAGTTGTAGTAGGAGATTTTTCAAGGAAAAGATCTTTATCATAAAATTAGAGTATACTCTATGTATATGAAGAAGAGATACATAGGTAATATCAAACTATGATGGCAAGTAGGTCATTTCACTTTGGGGAGAGGAAGCTTCGTAATACCTTCGTCCTTGAGGATTGACTCTCCTCAATGTCTTCCAAAGGTCTCTAAGTAGGGGACATTCTATTTATCCTTTATGGGAGGTCACTATTGATTATTTCAATAAACTTGGTCCATCAAGGCTCAAATCTCAGTATTGAACAATTTTAATGTCTTTTATATGTGAATTTTAAGGATGATCTGGTTACAACTTCCTCAAATAGAAGAGATGGTTTGTATGCCCTTACTTAATAAACGCTGATGTAAACCATCATTTTTTCCAATTTGCTGCTTAGCTATTAGTGAAGTGTGGGCAATTATTATTTTGAAATCATAGATTCGCAAAATAGTCATTCATATAATGCTTTCAAGAAGGAAGAATTTATGTTGATAACCAGATGATGACATTCTCAGCCATTGCAACTACCATGACCAACTTTTATGGTCTATTTAGATATCATTTGTAGAAGCAGGAAAGCAATAAGATAATTGATTGAGGATTGATTAGAGTAGTCAAAGTGAGCCACAACCTGTGAGTCGACCCATTTAACTCACTCAAAATGGTTGGTTAGGTTGCAAAAAAAAATTGCTCACAAGGACCCCGAGCTAGTTTGACCTGACTCACTTAACCCGTGGGTTAAGCGAGTTCAAGTTGGCTCACGAGTTGTTAATTATAAAAAAGAAGAAAAAGTTAAGCAAGAAAATGTGGCCCAACTACCCAAGTCCAACCCATTCGTCTCTAATCCTGACCCATGAAGCCACCTAACCCAAGGTCTTCACTTTCACTCTTCTAAATCTAAAATCAAATGTGAAAGAAGCTTTCCCATTCAAAATCCTACTCTCTGTTACTTTCTACTCTCTATCTTTCTTTCTAGGCCCACTGGTTGCAATGCCACCACCACCAGTTACAGTGCCATCGTTGCGCCTGCATACAGCACACCAGAAGAACAAGCAAGCCGTGAAGACGAATCTACCACGACGTGACAACCCACGAAGACAAGTGACGAGTCCCGTCGCCACGAATCCGCCATAGTGTCACTCACAGACCACTGACCCACCCACCGGCCACCACCCCAAAAGCCTAACTTGCGAGTCGAGACCACGTATGATTCACAAAGGCCATCGAACTCATCAATAAGTGCTGAAGTATTTTTTTATTTTTCTTGGAATTTTTTTATATGTTTTTTAGGTTTTTTCTTTTAATTAGATGAGCCAACTCTTATAATCCACCTAGATTGAGCCAGGTTGGTCAAATTTTGGCTCACCAGAAAAGTGTGCTAACCCTATAGGCCCACTTTGGGACCAACTCGTGGTGAGCTGGGTTAGCTCACTTTGATAGCTGTAGGATTGATGCTAAAATTATATATTGAATATCCTCATCTTCTACATGACATGAAGACACTGCCATAACGTGTTCTCCATCAAAATAAATAAATACTTAAAAGAGTTTTGTTATATTATTCTCAAATATATTCTTAATCATGCATCTTTCTACTACTTAATAAAAAAATTATTAAATAAAAAATTAAATGCAGTTAATATTTTAAAACATAAAAATCATTTAATATCTTCTTCATTTAATAATTAGGAGGATTATTAGAAAGATGAGTTATGAAGATTTAGAATTATTCATACTTGAAAGAATAATTCTAAATCCCCTTACCTAATCCTCTTACACAATCTTTCTACTAATATTCTTAATTACTAAATAAAGAAAGTATTGAATATTTTTTATATTTTCAAGATATTAAATACATTTACTTTTTTATTTAATACCTTCTTCATTTAGTATTAAGATGATTATTAAGAAGAACTTGTAGGAGGATATAACAAAACTCTACTTGAAATGCTTGGTCGATGGAGTGAATTCATTGCGGATTAATGTCATACGCATAGCAATGGATTCTTATTGGTTTGGTGGAACTTGGAAGACCATAACAACGGATTAATGCTTTGATTTTGACTATTAATTAATATGGTTTTCATAAGAGAAATGATTTATCCTCCCACTTAATCTTCTTATTAATCTTTCTAATTACTAAATGAAGAAAATATTGAATGATTTTTATGTTCCCAAGACATTAGATGCATTTACTTTTTCATTTAATACTTTCTTCATTTAGTATTAAGACGATTATTAAAATAATTGAGTAGGAGAATATAGCATTACTTTTTTCATAATCATTCATAAAAAGTGATTCACTGTGTCTACTTGATGCCAATAGGCCTAATACTTTTGTTTCTTCTATGATCTTCAGTGTTTTAACTTTCTAAAATCTGCTTAATTAATGAATATTTCGGCCTAATACTTCAGTCTATTCCATGGCCTTCGCTGATTCTTCTGTGTGTCAAAAATTCCTTCGGCAAAAGGCTTAAAGCCATCAAGCATTTTCTATGACAGGTTTCAAATCGACCATGGGTATGTTTAAGCTCAAACTTAGTGTTCTATATTTTCTTTATTTGCAGAAGAATTCAGACTTTCAATCATCAAGAAGAAAGAGACCCTATATGATCAGCAAGTTAGCCAGAACTTCAGACTGAACAGTCCTAGCTAGAATCATTGTAAGTTTATAACATATTATACTAAGTCTTTTCACATGAGAAAACTCAAAGGTCCTTAAAAGAAAAACCAAGAAAAGATGGATGGATGCTAAGATGAGAAAGATTTGATTGAGTATCCAAGGCCTTGTAAACCAGATAAAAAATATCTATCTGGAATGTGCTGCAATCTATATTGTCATTTCTAATCACAGCTCTATAACCAGCTATAGTATATGGAAAGCATTTTGGGGTTGACAGGGTTTTTCAGAAATGATATAGGATGACACAGGCTTTTTCTCAAAGATAAGGCACATTGAGTTTTCAGTTTTCTCCTTTTCAACTTACAAACATTTGCAACCAAAAAAAAAAAAAAACTTGCAAACGAAAAATAAGGAGAATATATCTTGCAAATGGAGCTTATGCCCTTCTATATATATTTCTTGTTCCACACCTGAAAGAAGGTAGAATTTCGGATCCTTGGTGGTGTCATCAAAATATAGTGTTTTGCTGCTCCAAACATGCTCAGAATTATACATAGTAGAACTTCAACTATGATTCATTATTATTGGAAAGTTACTTATTCTAGGAGAATAAAGAAATTCATTATTATTGAAAAGTTACTTATTCTAGGTAGGAGGAATAAAGTCTTGCATACAGGGGACCCTAGACTAGCTAGAATTTCATAATTTATTTGGAGACAATTAAGAAGAGTGTGGGGCCCATTTCACGTGGATTTGCTATTCTTTCTGTTCTGTTAAGGGATTGAAAGGCGTTTTGATAGAGAATGCGGGTATTTTCAGTAGCGTCATCCCTAATTTCTCTTGATAAAGCTACTTTATGTTCAAGTCATCTCGCATAAGCTTAATTATGCTTTTCCATTTGAATGACTACAGGTACACAGCCAAATTGCCTTAACTTATTTCTGTACTTCTTAAAATAAAATAAAAAGAAACATATGCATGTCTGTAATAAATGGAACCAAATAAAATTAATGCAAAATGGTTTAATTCAAAAGCATGTTCAATGTATGAAACTGCCAGCTAATTCAACTGTAAGGTTCCCAGATCAACTATCTTGACAAAAAAAAGCAATAGCATGCTCACCGTATGGACTTTGTCCGTTTCCTTTTCTCCAAGTACATGTAACTATCACCTAAATTATTTGATGCAGAAAAATCAAGCCAGTCCTACAAAACTCTATAGCAGCTATTCAATTTTCTAATGTTGCAAGCATCTCACATAAAAAAAAAAAAAAAGCCATTATTGAACAGACTTCATTTTTCGTGTTTGTCAACCAGCATCGTGTTTGCTTAAAATTATGATCACAATATTAATTGTCATGAAAATTATAATCACAATATTGTTCAAATATAAGCATAAAACCAATACAAAATAAAATCACTACAAAGTTATCAACACACAAAAGTACTTGAAATGAGAACTAAAATTAACAAAAAAAAATTCCATTTTTCACTCCTTTCTTTGGTAAGAATTCTAATCGATTATTGTGGGCACTACAACTGGTGAAAAAAAGGAGGACTTGCACTTGCTGGTGAGGCTTACCCACTTTCTCTCAATATTTGTTCTTCTCCTAATCTTAATAAATCACTATTTTCACTTGATATTAAATACTCTAACTAAAAAATGTGGTGCATCCATGCACCACAAGTTATTATGCGTTGATTAAATTATAAAAAAAAGTAACGGCATGGATGGAATATGGGCAATCTGCTAAACAGGTCATGCAGTATGATATTAAATTACAAACATGGACACCATTTTAAAACTAATTTAATTTGGAATATAATTGATAAAATGAAAGCGTTCTGGGTTTGAGAAGACTTCAATTCAAGCATGCGTTTGGTGCACCCAAATTCCATTCAGAAGGCTTGTACCATGCGATAGGTCCACCGAATTGGCATCTGTTTCGCAATTTATTTTCAACCTTCATATGTATGTTTTCGAGTTTTCCATTCAGAAGCAGCAAAAATGAGATAAACAAAGAAAGAGTTGGAATGATGGCTTGGCCGACGAAGGAGGTGTTACATTGAATATTGGTAATTAACCTTAAAAAGAGATTGCATTAAATGTTATAATCACACCGTCCTAATATCTATAACCAAATATAGTTCCATTCACTATTCCACCCAACATTTAACATGACTGCCCTTATACTGAAAAAGAATTAAACAACTAAATGAAGAAGGATTAAACACATAATACCCATAGAAGAAGGATTAGAGCAATACCCACAAACCTCAACAACTAAACCACTAACAAACAAAACTTTTATTTTATTCTAATTCTAATATCAATTCCGAGAAATTCTTACCTAAACATAAGTGTATTACAGTTAGGTGTACTAAATCAATTAAGACTTAATATTTTTATAGATATTTATATCTCACAATTAATTTTATGATGTTATATAAAATATTAAGTCTTGATTGATTTAATACACTCAACTGAATATCACCATGTTTAAGTAAGAATTTCTCTATCAATCCTTTACTCAAATATTCACTTCTAGTCAAAACATCTCATATTCTCAACCAGTGCTGGACACAACGAAAATCACTGAAATCACCATTCACACATATTAACAAAGATATTCGAAGACTCCCTTCACCAAAAAAATAAACAAATATTCAAAGACTCTAATTTTACAACTACCCAAATCTCATAATCCATCTCCACTTATACTTCACCATCCAACCGAATAGTAAGAAATACACACAAAAAAAAGACAGCCTTCCACTCCACTAGTGCGCCCAATCGCCTCCCACCACCTGTTGAACCATAGACTAATTTCAACTTCGCCCAACTCTTCCCTTGCGCTGACGCCCTACACGATAAGTGACATTCTGTCCCAATAACTGCTTTCACAATCTCATGATGGCCGATCTGAGTTTTCACGGCTCTATAAGGCTTGGGTTTCAATCTCTCTTTACCTTTGAATTCAATATGAAAACAATTTGATTGAAATATCTTTGACATTTGTGGGGTTAGTTACTATTAAAATAACAAACAAATTAAATAAATGTACTGGCTAAGATGGTAATTGTGCATTCAAATAAAATATTTAAGAAACGGGAACTAACTTGTTAGAGCTGGTAATTTCAAGGTACATGTTAGAAGCCTATGATAATGAGAAGCAACAGAAGGATAAATTTTCATCTAAAGTAAATTTATGTGTAAAATAAGTAAGTAAAGATATATATACTTTTAAATTATTATTGAGTTAAGATTTTATATTTTAGATTAAATTAAAATTAGATATATCATTATTTATTTATTTTACATATAAATTCATTTTAAAGGAATTTTTTTCACCATAGAAACCTTGTGCATAGTAAAAAGCATATATTATTAATTACCAGCATTTCAACCTGGTACAACATGGAATTGTCTCCCAAAAATTAGACAAGGAATCCCAGTATAACACAAATGAAGGGCCAAGGATATTAACCCAAAAACTTCTCACTTTTTTTTGAAATGACTTCAATTCACAACAAGGAAGAAAGAAAGAAAAAGAAATAATAAATAACATATGTTTTTTAAAAAGGAAAAAAGAAAAAAAAAAGGAAAAAGCAAAGGAGTAATCCGTGATAAAAGTGTACATAAATTAAATATATTATGTTAATAAATTATTGACATATTATTAATTATGATTTATGCAAGTTGAGATAGACCTTAATTTCTCTCTTCCCTTTCGTGGTATTTTCTCTCTCTCTCTTTTGTAGTTCTTTGGTCTCCTTTCTTTTTATGTTTCTCCAATTGGGGTTGGCGTGCTGCGGTTGGTATCTTTCAGTGGCAGCCATTTCTATTTTCTTCCTTATTTCTCAATTTTGTTGTCTTTTGGATAGATTTGAATGGTTTTGGTTTTGAGTATCTCAAAGATGTCAATTTGTTATGGTAGATCTGAAATTTTTAACTTTGAGTTTTACATATCGGTCACATGCTTTGACCTTTATGAAATAATAAGATCTTCTGATCTAGTAAGATAAGATACATGATATTTTGCTCATATGACAACATGTATTGTGTTGGTTTCCTTAATAATAAATGTGCCGTCATTGATAGTCAATGGGTGATGAGCAAAGTTACATATCATGAGTTGATTTTGGATGAAAATTGTATTTATTTTTATATCTTTATAGATTTATTGATGCTAAAATTATAAGTGTCATTAGATTTTTTAATGAAATTAAGTTTATGGTAAAACAAAATTATGGTTATACAAGAAATTTTCAATGTGTAATTACTTAGTCATGTAAAAAACCCTAATACGTTCTTTAATTTGTCTTTCTTTTCTCGTTCTTTAATGAAGATAGAGAAATCTCAAGTGAGGCTTAAGGTGATAAGGGCGTTTAAATCAAAAATTGGTCTTCGCTCGCAAGGTTTAAACCTAGGATCTCTGAGTAGGTAATTACAATTTATTTTGGGAAATGAAATTTTTTTTATACACTTGTAAGTTTTTTCTTTTTTTAAAAAATGCGATCAGATAGTGTCCAGATCAATTTGTGCATATCTCGACTAATCTACCTTTTCAATCTAGTCAATGACAAATCAAAACTAAAAGATTTACAAAAATATTCTTTGTGACTTGATGTTAAGAAATTGATATAATTAGATTTTTTTTTTTTGGTTGATAAAGTACTAAACACATGTTATATCAGTCATTTGTAGGAAGGCCTAATCGTATTGTTCTGTATTCAAAGGGATTGTGGGGATATAAAAGAATAAAAAATAAAACTTATGTAAGTTATTATTGCCTCTAACTTTAATAATTTCATTGGATTTTTTAGTGTTAACCATGATTATTGTATGCTTAATGTCTTAAAAATTTAACAAAATTACCTCACAATTTTTTTTTACAAAATTAAATTAAATGAGATTATTAAAGTTAAATACAATGATGATCCATATCAGTGATATGACAAGTATTGAGTGTAGTGTACGACAATATTTTTAATTACTCTATGTGTATAAGATGGGAGTTACTATATTATATTTTTAAGTATAATATTTTGAATAAATTGTGAAGTATTTATTAATTGTTAGCATTGATTTTATAATAAATATTTAAAAATTTAATAACTATAACTTCCAACTAATAAATTGTTTAACAATTAATTCACAGTTCAAAAATAAAAAAAAATTAACAATTTATATTAAATACCATACTCATAAAAGAAAGATAGGTATCGAACTAATGTCAAAATCTTTCTTTTGAAAAAAGAGAGAGAAATAGATATATGTGTTCAAGCCATAAAGTCAAATGTAGCCAATTACATAGTTGTTGTACATAGCAAAAAGTGGTAAAGGGGGATTCTATCCTACCACTACATATTTTCTTAATCCCAAACAATTATAAGAATTTATCATTTTTAAAATATTATTTATATTATTAATTTAATATAACAAATATTTAAAGTAGGATAAAAAAAACCCCTTAAGGATAAGGTACTGTACCCCTCATAGACGTCATGTAGCATACTATAATTTACTACTTGTATTGATATAGTTATGATGGGGTAATAAACTAATGGGATCAAGGTAATATAGTTATCACGGTGTAATAAACTAATGAGATCAAAGTAATCGACTAAACCATGCAAGTACCTAGTCTTTCAAGTTGCCCTAGACAATTTTGCCGTGTTAGCAGAGTTTCCAATGCCACAGGGTTGGAACAATTTTTTTGTGGGAATTTTAGCACCCTGCGTTGCGCCCTTTTATATAACTTAATTTCTTAAGCTGAAAGATGGAATTTTAATTGTAGATTAGTATAAAGATAGAACATCCTTAGTAAACATTCCTAATCTACTAAGTTTCATCAAATCAACATTTTATAATCACAATCTTGATTTTATATTTTTCCAATATTTTGATGTCAAACAATAAATTTACTTAATCTTAAATTTTAATATATTGTAATTTAAAAATATATATAATTATATATGTATTTAACACTAATATTAGTTTTGATTCATTATAAATGTGATTTTTTTTAATATTATCCTCGAATTAAGTATTATTGAGGACCTAAAAATTTTATGATAAACTAATTAAGAGACTGGACTTTTATTTTTATCAATTTAAAACCTCAATTTTTTTAAAAATATATTTTTATGAATAAATTAATTGATTATAACAATAAGGTTGAGATCTTCTTACAACACTTTTTTTTATTATTATCTAATCATAAATTATCATATCTGTAAAAGAGTTTCACCTCTTGAGTAATTATCATAGTCAAATTATTCTAACAATATATGTGATAACTAAATTATTTGATAGTGTAAAACAATTTTATATTGAATTGAATCAAGATTAAATATATTCCGCATAATTCTTGAAATTAATATACAATTTAAATGAGATTATGGTGAACCACTTGGTAATATATAAGTGGGTATTCCCCTTCCCGGTTTGAGTTCAAACTCTAATTAAACCAAGAAAAAAAAAAAAACAGTTTGTATACACTAAGCACTCTCTTAATTTCCATCTCAGCTCAAGTTTAGTTTTCAGAAATGAAATTTTATTAACCTTATATATGTGTGCCACATATGTAAATGCTTCATTTGCTTTTCAGTTCTTTTTCTTTTGCAGTGAATATCGGATATGCATGGGATATGTGGCTTACATCACATCTCGTAATAATTAGAAACTTGTGATCGATAAAGCAGAGGTTGTTGATTTTAATCTACGAATTCCCAAATATATATATATGAAATCATTCCCACAGAAAACTTTTCCATTTTTGGTTTCCTTTCTTCATTGGCAAGTACAATTATTCCATAGGTATAAATAAGCTCAATAGGAGGCCAAAATCCGCAACCGGTACAAGAACGTAGAAGGCAGTGTCAGATACTTCAACAAGCACCACAATGCGTTAAGGGCATCTGAGGGAGTCATGGGCCATCACACAATGATGTCCCTCTAATTTGTACCAATCTTTCTTTTCAGTGTCATGTTTACTTTTTATTCTTTGATTTGATGATAAACATGAAGATGGGCTTCCTTTTCCCCATTCTCAATCTACAAATGTTTCTTTCTTTTGTTGTAAATTGAAATTCTATATATTTAATTTCATTGAAGGGCTTTGCTATTTAGTCGGCATGCATATGTCTGGAACTAGATGTATATAGGATAGTTATAAAAGGAATATTATGAACACACTATTTATCATACTTCTTTTAATATATTTTTTTATTAGATCAGGTCACACACTAAAGTATAAATTTAAACTTGATTACACGCTTAATTAAATTGATTATATATTAATTAAAATTGAATATATACTTTAGTGTATGATGTGATTCAATAAAAAATAGTATATAAAAAAGAGATCGATAAATAGTATGTTACTAGTCTAGTTATAATTAATAGTGAGTCCTTCTGCTTAATTTCTTTAAATGGATTACTTATTTTGAAATCGCATTGTATCTGTAGGTTCTTTATATGATTTACTATGGATAGGGTAATTATTATGCTCTCAGTGAATCTTATGCGTGTGATTCAATCTCTAAATATTGTGCCCACTTTTACAATTATTTTATAGATTTGAATATGTTATGTAGAGGCTAAGATAATTACTAATTAACACATATATGCCACAATCAAACCTAATGATTGAGTTTTATTCATTTCGAGATTTGATATGATAATATATAATTGAGATTTAAAAGTAAAACACTTAGAGTATGTCTGTTTTGAGGTTCTGTATTAATACTTTAAAAAATACTTAATTTCGTACATACTATAGGGGAATAAAAAAAGAAAAAAAGAAAAAAAGAAACTCATCATTTAGTTAATCAGACGCAATTGAAGTGCTGAATCCTATCCTCTTTTAAATTCATTTCAGCAAAGTTAAACCTTCAGTGCTAAAGGAATTGTAATGTATATCACTTTTATATCAAAAGGTTACTGCTTGCATGTTGGGGCTCAGGCATGATAATAACCATTTGTCAATTCATGCATGGACATGTACTCTAAAAACCTGACATGTAGAGCTGAAAATTTGTAAGCAGGGGGTCAAAGGTATCTCTGGTGCTTCATACATTTTACACTCATTCAAGCAAACTTTGAAAAGAGCCTTAAAGACAGAGAAACAATCAATTAACAACGAACTTTTCTATGTACAAAAAAAAAAAAACTTTTCTTACAAATAATGCTGACCATGAATCCCATATCTCAACAACAATAATTACAAGTAATTTAATAACCCCATTAAAATTGCAAAAGACAATATGCTCATTAAAATATCAATATATATTTTGTGGGTCATTATTACCTTTTAATTCATTTTATTAATTATAATAATAATAATAATTATTATTATTATTATTAGTAGTAGTAGTAGATGCCCAATTGAATTTCATACTAAATAGAATATATTTTATCAATTGCCTTTCCTTACCAAATAGCATTGTGGGTAATCAAGTTGATTAGTGGATAAATTATGCTTATTAATAATGTATATATATAAAGAAAATTCCTAACTCAAGCAAGACTTGGACTATAAGCACCAAGTAGCCGACTAATGAGTGAACTCATTCTAATTGGCTCTCACTGAATTAGACAAAATAAAGAAAAGAGGGTCTTATGCAAACCAATCCAAGTGATCATAATGCCTATTGCGAAAAATATGATAGCGGTGAGATTATCTTATTGATTCTTTCATTTCATTTCATATCCTATATAATAACGCATATTTATCTTCCTATCTAAAATAAAAACATATAATTAATAGTACACGCTAGTGCAAATAGGTAAAAAGTAGAAAAAATACAAATGAGAGAGAAAAAGATGGAGGAGAAGCAAGAAAAAGAAGAACAAAAACAAAAGCACCTTCATAGGGCCCATGTCATGTCATCTCAAAAGACCCCATTCCACCAAGATGTGATTTTCATCTTTCTCCACTGCACTAACGCATTCTTTCACCTCATTCCTTCTCTCACTCACCCTCTTATTTCTTCCCAATAACTCCACCCATATAGCTATTATTCCTCCCCAGCACACACAGTTACCATGTCTAGCGAAATGCAAAACGGTTCTATTCATGGCTCCTCATCTTCATCACAAGCTCCCTCCAATCAACAACATCATCAGCAACAACCGCAACAACAACAACAACCGCTGAGCCGGTACGAATCTCAGAAACGGCGAGACTGGAACACCTTTGGCCAGTACCTGAAGAATCAGAGTCCCCCAGTTCCACTCTCTCAGTGCAACTTCAACCATGTGCTAGAGTTCCTTAGATACCTTGACCAATTTGGGAAGACCAAGGTCCACTTGCATGGTTGCATCTTCTTTGGTCAACCCGCCCCGCCTGCGCCTTGCGCCTGCCCTCTCAGACAGGCCTGGGGCAGCCTCGATGCCCTCATCGGACGGCTCCGAGCAGCTTATGAGGAGCACGGCGGGTCACCAGAGACTAACCCCTTCGGCGGTGGAGCTATTCGGCTGTACCTCCGTGAGGTGAAGGAGTGTCAGGCAAAGGCAAGAGGGATTCCATATAAGAAGAAGAAAAAGAAGAGGAACCAAATTAAGGGCACTCAAAGTGCAAAAGCTTTCAAACAATTGGCTTCTTGAGATGAGATATATGGATGGTAAATTTATCTTATTTTATATGATGCCTATAACTGTTGCTTTGTATATTTTGCTTCATACAATTAGCTTCAACCCTTTAAATGCTTCAATTTGAAACCAACTAGCAACTTATATAAGATTACATTAGAGTATCCATTATAGTAGTGGATCAGAGGGTAGCAGAAAGAGGTCATCAATATAATATAGAATTGGGAAATTGGAAGCCTTTATAACTAAATAGGCTAAAAATGTCAAGAATGGAGATGGGGATACCATTTGTAGCATACAAAACCCTAGAAGCAGAATAAAAACCCTAATTATGCTTTGTCGATTAGAATGGTTTGCCTAAAGAATATTTTACTAGCTAAGACTGTAAGAGTAATTATTAGACTACAAGAATAAGTGTCTCTCTACGCCTTCTCTCTCTTTCTCTCTCCTATCATTCAAAACACTGTTATTGCAGTTTTCCTAATTAAATACTCTCTCAGGTGTTTACTTTATGCTAAATTTGGGCCTTTTCTGATTCTGCGGGATTTCTTGTGCTCCCCATGGCTATGTGAGCTTTATCTATCATACGTTGCATGTGATTACATACACAACCTGACGTAGGAAACTAGAACATACTTGATTTCTGTAATGTATTATTTTAAAACAAATGTACATGTTTTAATTAATATAACACATAATCCTCCTTTAAAACATTTTGCATATAGATGGTGTTGTCCACTGAAAAATTTGTAACAACAGAATCAAGGTCAAGCTACAAAAACTTATTTATTTTATCTGTTTGTGTCTCAGTATCGATCCACACAAACGGTTTATTTATTCAATGTTGGCCATTCTTTTACAATACTTAAATGTGGTCCTTAGTTTGTGCGTGTTGAGAGAGTGGCTTAGGACATGCCCTTTTAGTTTGTCTTGTGACTTTTACAGTAGATTGTTATATACTTATTGTCTCTTATTAGGGAAAGTATTAAATCCTGATTGAATATATGAACAAAGAACTATTTATAATTATTTGTGTAATCCTCTTTTCTTGAGTTAGTTTTTGAGTTGGAGTTAGACCTAATTGTTCTAATATAATATGAGAGACAACTTAGTTGGGCCACCAGTAAATGTCTAGTCTTGAAGGTATATTAAGTCTCACATTGGTAAATATATGAACAAAGAGCTATTTTTAATAGTTAGGTCACCCGCAGATGTCTAGCTCTAGGAACGTATTAAATCCCACGTTGATTGAATATATGAACAAAGAACCATTTATGTTGACAACTATATTCTTTTAAATTAATTTCTGGGGTGGAATTAGACCTTATTATACTAATAGAAAGTTGAGGGGCCCCTTTAAAATCTAATTGTCTCTGTTGTTTGTATTTCTTGTCCGCATGATATAAAAACAAGTATTTTCTACAAGAAAAAAATAAGGAAAGAGAAAGTTAAATGGGAACTTTGTCTTATCGAATAATAGGAAAATAAATAATGTAGATAGATAAATAGATTGACGATCACCTCAACTTACCTGAGCTGTTCTGGTGGGTGGGATATATTTGACTATGGTGTTTATATATATTTGTTCAAGCTGTAGTGTCTACGTGTATATGAATCTACCACCAACAAAAACTTAGCTATCATTTCATACTAATATCTCACATCAGCTTCGTATAATCAACTACATATCTTCAATCATCCCAAATCCCAATCAACTACAATCAAGACAATTGAAAATCAAAGCTCCGTATCAGCATTTAATGGTGAAATGCCAGCAAAAATGCTTTGAATAAGCAATTCCATCAAACGAGATAGTGGCAACTAAACAGTAGGGCATCTGTATTGATCTGAAATTGAGAAATGTCCCAATGGAGAACCAAACTAGATTGAGAATTGTGTTAGATTGAGTATTCTGTTTAATTAGTTTGAGTATATTGTGTTTAATTTGGGCCTTGAAAAGAACAACGGATTAATACAGATATGGTCCAAATGCTGATTGTAAGTGGAAAGACTAGAAAAATGTATTTTATTGATATGTTTACAATTGGTACAAAAGACTTCTTTTATAGAAGGAGTATAGGAGACAACAATCTACAATTAAGGAGAAAAATAGGAAACAACTATAACCTGTTAATCTAAAAAAGGTAACTTTGCTAAATATAGGAAACTAAATATTTACACCATTAGTCACGGTTTAATACCAGTTTAATGCTTTTCAATGTGCTATTAATTCACAGTATTAAACACAATTTAATACTGGTTTAATGCTTTTCAATGCACTGTTGACATTCCCCTCAAATTGGCTTTAAGATGTCTTCCATAGACATCTTGCTTGTTATGTTGTCAAAAAACTTCTTAAGTAGTCCCTCAGTTAGAAAGTCTATTGATTGCTTAACTGTGGGAACATATGTGACGCAGATCTGTCCACTTTCTATCTTCTCCTTAATGAAGTATTTATCAATTTCCACATATTTTGTTCTGTCAAGACTAGATTGTGAGCGATGGAAATTGCTGACTTGTTATCACAATACAATTTTATTGGTTGGGAATTATAGGTCCTTAATTCTCGTAGAAGTTTTTCAACCCACAACACTTTACATATTCCATGAGCCATTGATCTAAATTCGGCTTCTACACTATTTCTTACTATTACATTATGCTTCTTTCTTCTCCAACTAACTAGGTTCCCTCCAACGAAAGTGCAATAACCTAATGTTGACCTTCTATTAGTTACACTACCAACCTAATCTGCATCGGTGTAGGCTTCTACTTGTAGTTGGCCACATCTTTTATAGAGAAGTCCTCTGTCTGGTGATCCCTTCAAATACCTTAGGATCCTATTCACTGCCTCAAAGTGTTCAAGTCATGGCGAATGCATAAACTAACTCACCATGCTCACAGCAAATGTTATGTCCAAACGGGTATAGGATAAATAAATTAGTCTCCCAACTAGTCATTGATACCTTCCTTTGTCTACCACATCTTCGGATTTGGCTTATTGCAATTTGGTGTTGAGCTCAATAGGCGTCTCAACGGCTTTACACCTTAACAGGCCTGTTTCTTTAAGTAGATCCAGAGTATATTTTTGCTGATTAACAAATATACCTTCTTTGGACCTGGCAAACTCAATTCCAAGGAAGTATTTCAACGAACCAAGCTCTTTGATTTCAAACATTCTAACAAGTTTGTCCTTCAAGTTTTTGAGCTCACCGCTATCATCACCTGTCAAAATAATATCTACATACACAATCAAAATTATAATTTTGTCATCTACTGAGTGCTTATAGAACAATGTGTGATTAACTTGGCTTTGAGTGTAGCCAAGGTGTTTCATAACTACTCCAAAATGCTTAAACCATGCCCTTGGATATTATTTTAATCCATATAGGGATTTCTTTAGCCTACACACCTTATTTCTTCCAAGATTCCCTTCAAATCCTGGGGGAAGACTCATAAACACTTATTCTTCCAAATCCCTATTTAGGAAGGATTTTTTACATCCAATTGGTGTAAGGGCCAATTGAAGTTAACAACAAGTGATAGTAGAATCCGAATGAAGTTAAGCTTAACTACTAAAGCAAAGGTCTCCTGATAATCTACCTCATAGGTTTGAGTGAACCCATTTGCTATCAACCTAGCTTTATACCTCTCTACACTTCCATTTACTTTGCATTTAATGGTGAAGACCCACTTACATCCTACTGTTCTTTTATTATGTGGTAGGTCAACAATTTTCTAAGTCACATTTTTCTTAAGGGCATTCATCTCTTCTAAGACTGCTAATTTTCAATCTGGATCATCTAGTACTTCCTCAATGTTTCTAGGCACAAACAGATTTGTAATTTTAGAGGTGAAGGCTTGATGATTTTGGGAAAGGTTTTTGTAGGAAACATATTTGGAAATGATATGACTTGTACTGGCTTTGGGTTCATTCTTAGTGCAGGTTCTTACACATGTCCTAAGAGCTATAGGCAGGTCAGAATTTAAATTAGAAAGTTTAGTGTTACTTGGAAGGTTTGAGAATTCATCTGTTGGACCGCTTTCTGAGAGGTTCGATTAGTCTTATGCGGGAATAATAGGTTAGTCTTTGCTTTGTTTTAAATTTCTCCGAGTATAAAAATGAAGCTCTATATTTGACTGTGATATTTTATTTTTCTGTTTGGGCACCACCTAAGTCTGACCCTTGTTCCTTCTTATCAATTTCATATTCTGGTTCAACTACTTCGGTTCCAGTGTGTAAAATGAGGTTGGGTAAAGGTTAATGTAAAATAAATATCTTCATTGTTTCTCTTCCCCTAAAGAGAATTTTTTGGAAAAAAAAACTGATGTTCCAAGAAGGTAACATCCATATTGATATGCAGTTTTTTTTGTTCCGGGACTAAAACATTTGTACCCTCTTTGATTTGGAGCATATACAATAAAAATGCATTTTTCAGCCCTGGGTCAAGTTTAGACCGAGAGATAGAGGGTAAATGCACAAAAACAGTGCAGCCAAAAACTTTTAATTAAGGGCAAATTAGCATGCAATCTACATGTTGGAAAAATCATTTTAAAGTTGTCCAAATGAATGTTATAATTTAACATATGTGTAGGCATCATGTTTATGAGGTATGTTGTTGTCAGGACAACGTCCCCCCACAACTATTTGGGAACATTTCCTTCAAACATAATGGCTCAGAATACTTCAAGTAAATGTTTATTCTTTTGTTCAACAATAACGTTATATTGAGGAGTGTTTAGACATGTAGATTGATGTTGAATGTCTTTATTTATAAGAAAATCTCTAAGGGTTTTATTAACATATTCAGTGTCATTATCAGTTCTGAAAATATTGATTTTTGTGTCAAATTGGGTTTCAACTATATTTGAAAATTTTTTACACATAGTCGGAACCTCATATTTCTCATGCATTAGGTAGATCCAACACAATCGTATGAGATCATCTATAAAACTTACAAACTACCTTTTTTTCAAATTGTGTTGTGATTTTTGAAGGACCCCATACATCATTATGGATTAGGTGAAAAAGTTCGAATGCATGATAAGGTTTTGAGGGATAAAAGATGCGGTGAAATTTTGCACAAACAAAACTTTCACATTTAAAAAAGGAGCAATCAACATTTTTAAATAAACTTGGAAACAAATGTTTAACGTACTTGAAACTAAGATGTCCTAGCCTACTATGCTAAAGCATTATTTGGTCTCGTACAGATTGAGAACTTATACCACTAAGGCCTTGAGTTATTTTATTCTCAAAGTCATCATCGAAGTAGTAAAGTCCATTTATTATCTTAGTATTGCCAATCGTCCTCCTCAAAGTCTAGTCCTAAAACACGCAATAAGAGTCTGAGAATTTACATGGCAGATAGAGTCTTTGTATATTTACTTATAGACAGAAGATTGCAGGATAGTTTGAGAACATGTAGGATAAATTTTAGGTCAATAATCTTGGATAGGGATATATTGCCTTTATCTGTAATCGGTGAAAAGCTACCATCTGCAATTCATTTTTTTTCACTTCTAGAATAAAGAAAATAGGTCTTAAATAGAGAAGAAAAGTTGGTTATATGATTGAATGCACCTGAATCAATGCTTCATGGTACAAGCGACTCTGAGATGCAAGTAAGGGAACTAAGAATGCTAAAATTACCTGTTTGTACCTGAGAACCACTAGGGGTACTAGAAGAGGAACTAGTTTTTAGTAGCCTTAGAAGTTGTTCAAGTCGATCATTGCTAAAGGAGCTTTTCTCGACTTCATGCATTGTGGGAGGTACTTGGTGAGGCTTAGGACTAGAACCAGACTTCCTGCCCTTCAAGTATGCTAGTTTCCCATAGATTTTCCAGCAGTTTTCTTGGGTATGTCGAGGTATGTTACCGTAATCACACCACACACGTGCAGATTCTTTAATTCTCCTCTGGTTTATGGAACTTTTATGGGCAGTGGCTTCTACAACAAGAGCACTAGTCTTGGTGGGGGGTGAGTCCAATAGTTTTCTTAGGTATGTCGAGGTCTGTTACCGTAATCACACCGCACACGTGCAGATTCTTTAATTCTCCTATAGTTTGTAGAGCTTTTATGGGCAGTGGCTTTTGCAACAAAAGCACTGGTCTCGGTGGGGGCTGAGTCCATTTTGTTTTTGCCCATCATTACGCTTATTTAGGTTTTTTTCCCTGAGAACCTCCGCAAAGACCTCACCAAGTGAATGGAGACTAGACTTGCCAATGATCCCGCCATAGGCTTCATCAAGTTCATCATTAAGGCCAATAAGGAATTGGAATATTTTGCCTTCTTCTACTATTTGCTTGTGGTGTTTGGCATCCTTGATCAACTTTTATTCGTATGTATTGAAGAAGTCTAGGTCCTGCCAGATCCATTTTTAAGAATAAAAGTATTTTGTCACACTATCTCCTCCTTGCCGAATTCTTCCAACTTGTAGGGTGAGTTCATAAATCTGGGACTTATTTCTTATGTCAGAATACATTTCGGTGACACTATCCCGTAGCTCCTTAGTTGTGGGATAATATATGTAATTACGGCTAATATATTCTTCTATTGAGTTCACCACCCATGTCATTATCATGGAATTCTAAGCATCCCAAACAACATACAGCAGGTCTGTGAGATCTAGCTGGAGTCGCTCACTGGTGAGATATCCCATTTTGCCTCTGTTTAGGATGTACGTGCGTATGAATTGTGACCCCCAGAGGTAGTTCACCCTATTGAGACGAATGGTTATGATCTGAACAGAATAAGAGTCCTCAAATAATATTTTTTTTCCAGGTTTTTGAGTTGGCAGAGGGCCTGTCATTAACGCAATGATGATGTTGTGTTCACCACTCGAAGTTGGCTGAGAGGCTAAGGAATTGTCAGTCATACTAACACGGAATCAGAGGCGACAATATACTGTGGAGACACTGCTCTGATACAAACTTGAAAAATGTATTTCATTGATATGTTTACAATTGGTACAAAAGACTCCTTTTATAGAAGGAGTATAAGATACAATAATATACAATTAAGGAGAAAAAATAGGAAACTACCATAACCAGCTAATCTAAAAAAGGTAACTTTACTAACTATAGGAAACTAAATATTTACAATATTAATTATTTACAACAAATCATGGTTTAATATTAGTTTAATGCTTTTCAATGCACTATTAATTCACAACATTAAACATGGTTTAATACAAATTTAATGTTTTTCAATGCACTTTTGACAGAAAGTAAATAAAATGATCAATTGTTTGTTGCCATAAATAAAGCCTTGGTAAAAGTGAAATTTTGTTTGGAACTTGGAATTTCAGTTAGCATTATGTCATAAATGTTGGAACTTAATCATACACGCACAAAGCAATTGAGCAGGAAAAAGGAAACTTAGAGAAATAGAAAGATAGAAAGATATTCACGATTGAAAAAATATGCACACACACTTATTATTACTCAATGAATTAACTATTTATACATGATGAATAACTCCCACATATAAGACTTACTCATCTTATTCTATTACACAACACAGCTAACAACCACTCATTTCTAACTAACACTAACTACCATGACACATGGATTAACTAACTCTTAACACACACCCTTAATTCAGGTCTATTAGAGAAATAACAACTAGTTTGCTTCTCAGCTCCTTAAATTTGTCTGCCTTCAATGATTTAGTCAGAATATCTGCAACCTGTATGTCTGTTTTGCAGTACTTCAAATTCAGCCTTCCTTTGTTCACCTGATCTCTAAGAAAATGAAATTTGGTCTCAATGTGTTTGCTTTTTCCATATGCAATTGAGTGCTTGGCTAAGTTAATTGTTAATTTGTTATCAACCAGCAATTTAACAACTCCTGATTCCGTCACTTTCATCTCCTGTAACAATGTATCAAGCCATAGGGCTTGACAAGCACTCATAGAAGCAGCAATATACTCGACTTCATTTGAGGATAAATTTTATGATCATTTTATCACCACACCAATTTGAATCAGAAGAACTAAGCACTTCAACTTTTGCATTGTCACTTCTATTAGGAAATAGAATTCCACAATCCAAAGTTCCATTCATATATCGCAGTATTCTCTTAGCTGCCAACAGATGAGAAGTTCTTGGTCTATCCATGAATCTACTAATCAGACCAACACTAAAAGTTAGATCGGGTCTGGTATTACACAAGTATCTTAGAGATCCAACAACCTGTCTGAAATATGTGTCATCAACAAGTTCCTCACTCCCTTCCTTTTCGAGTATGAAACCAGTTTCAGCTGGTGTAACAGCTGAATTACATTGGAACATGTTAAATCTTCTCAACAAGTCTGTTGCATACTTACTTTGATGCATAACAATTCTACTCTTTGTTCTTTTGAATTCAATCCCGAGAAAGTATGATAAGTGACCCAGATCAGTCATCTCAAACTCTTTCATCATCTTCTCCTTGAATGCTACAATCTCAGCTTCATTCCTGTCTGTTACAAGCAGATCATCTACATAGAGACACACAATTAGTGAATCTATATCAGTGGCAGTTTTCACATGTACTCCATGCTCAGATGTGCATTTAACAAAGCTAATCTGAATTAGAAAATTGTCTATTCTTTTGTTCCAAGCCCGTGGGGCTTGTTTCAAGCCATACAAAGCCTTCTTCAATCTGTACACTTTTGCTTCTTATCCAGCTGCTACAAAACCAGGAGGTTGAGTAACATAAATTTTCTCATCAAGTGACCCATTCAAAAATACAAATTTCACATCCATTTGGTACATGGACCAACTTCTCAGACTTGCAAGAGCAACAATCATTCTGATTGTTTCTATTCTTGCAACAAGTGCAAAAACATCACCATAATCCACTCTAGTTTTCTGTAGAAACCCCTTTGCCACGAGTCTAGCTTTATACTTGATCACATCACCATTTGGATTCATTTTCACTTTGTAAACCCACTTTACAGCTATGGGTTTTTCTAAGGTAGCAAGGGAACAAGTTCCTATGTTTGATTCTTTTCGATTGACTTCAACTCATCTTTCATAGCACAAATCCACCTTGGATCTTGCATTGCTTCCTCAAAACTGTCTGGTTCAGTCTCAAAAAGTAAGGCAAAATGCACTAATTCACCCTTTGAGTTTACTGCAGAATCTGACATAATCTTATAATCATGTAGTCTTTGTGGAATTCACCTAGCCCTTTGAGGTCTCCTTACTTCAGTGGTTGCTCTTGTAATGACTTCATCTGCATCAGTGTTGTTAAGATCAACTAACATTCTGGTTGATCTCTTCACAGTGTCTATGTCTCAATTCCAACTCTTAAACTCATCAACCATAATATCCCTACTTATCACAATTTGTTTGTTCCTTAGATTATACAGTCTGTAACCACTAATGGAGTGATACCCTAAGAGTACCATCTGTTCTCCTTTGTCATCCAACTTCTTTCTAAGCTAGTCAGACACATGTCTAAAGCATATTGAGCCAAAAATCAGAAAATGAGTCACATATGGCCTGCTACCTATCCATGCTTCTTCTGGAGTCATACCACTTAGCCTCTTAGTAGGACTCCTATTTAATATGTAGGCAGACGTAGAGACTGCTTCACCCCACAAGTAATTAGGCAGTCTTTTACTTTTCAACATACTCCTCACCATATTCATGATGGTTCTATTTTTTCTCTTTGCAGTACCATTATGTTGGGGAGTATAAGGGGGTGTCACCTCATGCATAATACTTTCTGCATCACAAAACTTCTGAAGTTCATCTGAAACATACTCACCCCATCCATCTGTTCTTAATATCTTTATGTGTTGACCACTTTGCCTTTCAGTCATAACTTTAAATTTCTTAAATGCTTCAAACACCTCACTTTTCCTTTTTATCAGATAAATCCACACTCTCCTAGTTACATCATCAATGAAAGACATGAAATACCTGTTTCCTCCAAGAGACTCAGTTTGAAGAGGTCCACATACATCTAAACAGACCACTTCAAGCTTGTCTCTTGATCTGATTGGAATCTGATGCTTAAAAGCATTTCTGGGCTGTTTGCACTCCAAGCACTCCTCACATATTTCATTTGGCATCTAAATATATGGGAGGACATGCATCATATTATGTTTGTTTAAGAGGTTTAGATCCCTGAAATTCAGGTGTCCAAACCTATAATGTCAAAGCCACTCCTTTCTACTAACTGTGGAGGCTAAGCATTTATGCTTCATAACTTGGATTCCCACCTTAAAGGTTCTGTTCTTAGACAAGTGAGCTTTTAGAATCAATCTCTTGCTATTATCATACACTTTTAGCACATTATCTTCTATTATCATCATATAGCCTTTCTCCAATAATTGACCAAGGCTGAGATGATTACTCTTCATACCAGACACATATAACACATCAGAAATAAAAGATTGCTTGTCATCTTTTCTTTTGATCAAAATGTTACCAACTCCTTCTGCATTGAGGGTACTGTCATCAGCAAATTTGACTTTGCTCTTCACTAATTCATCAAGACTCACGAACCAGTCCCTGTGGCTTGTCATGTGAGTTGAACAACTAGTGTCCAAATACCAGTAATATGCATTGTTCTCATCATCCTTTGTGGTCATCATCAACAGAACTTGATCTGAATCTTCTTCTTCTTTCTGAGCTAGCTGAGCTTTATCATCACGAGGCTCCCTTCTGTTGTTATTGTAGCACTCATTAGCAAAGTGCTCCCACTTTTGACTATTGTAACATTGAATATTACTTTTATTAAGTTTATGTCTACCTCCCCTACCTCGAGAGCCACCAACACCTCCTCTCTTCAGATTGTTGTCACCATACCTTTTATCAGACTGGCCCCTGCCTGTGTCATGGTTCTGATAACTCCTCCCTCTATTATTCTTCTATTTCCTCTTGTTTTTCTTGTTTTTACTACACTCTCCTGCATTCTTTGAATTAGACTGAGCTTGTAAGGCTTGTTCTGATGCCTTTTCTGCACTTCTTTCACTCAATCTTTGTTCATAGGCCTCAAATGACCCTTGCAGCTCTTCAACTCTCAAGACTTCAAGATCTTTTGATTCTTCTATGACCACAACAATGTGGTCGAATCTTGGTGACATGGTTCTCAAGATCTTTTCAACAATCATCTGGTCAGTGAATTTTTCACCACAACCCTTCATCAAATTGGTCAATAACAGCACCCATGTAAAGTAGTTGGCCACCCCCTCATTGTTCTCTATTTTCAGCAACTCATATTGTCTCTGAAGGGTTTGAAGCCTTACTTTCTTTAGCTTGTCAGCCCTTGCATACGCCTTATCAAGGATATCCCAGGCTTCCTTTGCTGTTGAAGCAGCGACAATCCTCTCAAAATTCGCTGCATCTACACACTGATGGAGAATAAATTGCGCTTTGCAATCTTTCTTCTTAGCTTCTTTATAAGCTCCCTTCTGTGCATCAGTTGAACCTTCACTCAACTCCTCAAATCCAAATTTCACAGTTTCCCACACATCTTGGAAACCGAAAATAACTTTCATCTGGATACATCATTTGTCATAATTTTTCCCATCAAGAATGGGAAGATTTACAGGAAAATGACCATTCGAAGAGGTCATGATGGCAGCAAGAAAAACGGGTTCCCTTAGAACGAACTCTACTCTTGATACCAATTTGTTGGAACTTAATCACACACGCACAAAGCAATTAACCAGGAAGAAGGAAACTTAGAGAAATAGAAGATATTCACGATGATAAAATATGCACACACACGTATTATTACTCAATGAATTAACTATTTATAGATGATGAATAACTCCCACATATAAGACTTACTAATTTTATTCTGTTACACAACACAGCTAACAACCACTCATTTCTAACTAACACTAACTACCATGACATCTGAATTAACTAACTCTTAACAATAAAGATGCCAAACATGATTGAGTTGTGTATCATGAAACTGTGTAACCCTACTGAATTGCTATTAGTTGATGGAAAATTATTCTTGTGCATTATTTTTGCACACACCTATTTCATTAGGAAAAAAGAAAAAGAGAAAATGTGTTTTAAGGAATGTGCTTGACTTATTTTATTAACTAAAAAGAAAATTGTGTAAGAATGGTGTGCAAAGAATAGTGTGCAAATCGCATCGCAAGTTGTAGATGTGATGTTAAAGAGGTATGGTTTGTTGAAAATATTGAAACTCATTTCTCAAAAAGAAATTCCTTATGTTTGGTATGCATATTTGCAGACATCCAAAGGCTAAAGCTATTGGAAATTGCTACAATTGCAACCAATTTTAATATTCAGTGATTTCCCACTCTGATTATATTATGTGGGTAAAAAGTTTAGCCCAAAGGATTTTATTGTAAGTAACAAGTCACTTTGTTGAATATTCTTTGTATGCAGGGCCACACGAGCGAGTTAAAAGTTAATTGGATAGGGCAGATTTGGCCTTTTGAAAGAGCATGTGGTAAATGTATCATCTTCTACTGCTTGGACCAAAAATTATTACAGAAAAAAACAGTGATATGTCAGTAAGTAGTTCAGACTTTAGAATATCAGAATAATCCTTTTTAAGCAAGTTTAGCCTCAGTAAATCTTATATATATATGTTAGAGATTTACAACCTTGCAACTTCTTATAACGTATGAAACCTCTTCTCCAAAATAGAAACAGCAAGAATGGTAAGCTTTTCAATCTACTGCTCTCTCTATATATAATGCGAAAACAGCAGTTTTCCTGCTGCTCTTTAAAGCATCACCAATGAGCTTTCAAACCTTTGATTAGCAGCATATGGTCATTATCTTAGATTGATGATCTCTGAAGGTTATTATATAATTAGATCTCAAAGAAGTAAATAAACTACTGCATTTAATTAGGCATTATGTTGAAAGAGTTCGGTTTTGAACATTTGGATTAGTAGTGGCATAATTTCATTATCTTAATGCGAAGTTCTTGGACTTGAAGTTGATGCATTCTGCTGAAAATGTTCCAAAGGGAGAAAGTCTAACCTTAAGAACAGTCGCAAAAGCTATGTGCATTTTTGTTTCACCGTATTTTTGGCTATTAGCTAGCTCAGCTTCTCCGCTCACGTAAGTAAAACTGTGTACATGTGACATTTTCCAATTCCCACAATGATAGGAGTATCTTTTTAGCTATGTTCACAATAAAACTATGAAACAGCTTCTCCTGCATATTTTTCTCACCATTTCATTTTACATGAAATAAAATGCATATTTCTTTAAGTAATTTATCACCTGCAGGTGCCAATGGAGAAAAGAACAAGGCTTCATTTGGTATTATTTGTACATGTTAGAGGCTTATTTTAAAAATTAATGATATAGAAGTTATAACAAAATAAGCATATATATCAATGGTAATTTGACTGTAATTTTATGAATATGTTTTAGTACCATTTAGTTTAAAGAACAAAAGCGCAATGAGCCACTTGAGCAAACTTTGCTTTCCACTCAAATCCCCCTCCCAAAACTAGCAAATGTTTAGTGGCCTAAATCATTTTTTATAATCACATATTATTGTCATGTGACCCAAAGGTCATAAATTTGAGTGAATCAATTATTATACCTGCTAGAGTCACATAATGAGTCCGACTCTTTCCTAGACCTGTACATATAGCAGGATCATATAGTTTTATGTTTAAAGAACAAAAGTGCAATGAACATATGGAAATGCTTTAGTTATGTTATTATTTTTCATAGATAAGAAGTATTTTACGTTTTTTTTATTACTATAAGGACCAAATGCCATTGACAACTTCCCAACTTTCATTTTTAGCAACTAACCTTTTAAATTTTGAAAAGTCTGATGTGATATGGTAATTTTAGATAGTTTAATTTCTACATGCGAGTATTGATTTGAAAATGATTTTTCTTTTAGAAAAAGACATTAAAAACATATTGATCTTACATATGCAGCAACTAATTCCACAGTTTATTTATCAATCCGTCATCGTGAAAGGTGACGTTTTCTTGTTTATATACACTGTTCACAATCTTTGTTAAAACCGGATCCAGATCGCAGGTTGTGCAGTTCTGCATCCAAGGATCATTATGCATTATATCATATATTTTTTAATATTTTCTAAGAGAAAAAATAATTTGGAAGGTTGAGATTTTTAAATTACAGAGAATCTTGATTCGTGAAGTGAAACCTTCTGTTTTGTACTGAGGTGAAAGAGGTCAGCCTTGGATAGTGGGTTGCTCACACGTGCGACTCCTTAATGTGGTGAAGTGAGTTGGGTGGTATACCACAAGACACTCCAATGTTCTAGTGTGGGTAGAAGGAAGCAGGACAGAGAAGAGTGTTTTGGAGAATAAGTAGATGTAGGGACAAGATGATCTTTTCCTTTATCCTACAAAATATCTTAAGAAGCTTCTAAGACATTTTTCTATTTGGAGTGCTAGTCAATTATTAGCATTCATGAAAGAATATTCTCTAAGATTGTGTTTAGTGCTGAACAATCATTGATATTAATAAGAGAATATTTCTTAAGTGAAACACTTATCTACCTAATAGTATAAAAATTGAAAGTATTTGATAATAGGGTAAGAGTGATATTATAAAGAACCTAATAATTTTTTATACCATTATCAACTATTCAATGTATATTAAGATATACATCTTGATAATATTTTAATTATTTATAATGATTATACTACCATTTCTCTTAAATAATCTAACCATATCTCATCTCTCACTTTTCATGACCGCAAGCTCAGAAGAAATGGGATTAGCCTTTTCAAAAGCAGCCATTGATTATCTTTATCCCAACACCAACAAATGATTATTTTCAATTCCTCAACCCTGTTAACTCCATCATTCTTCTTCTTATCCATTCCCATGTTCAAAAAATAGTAACAAAGTAAGTGAAAGGCAAACACTTCAACCAAATCGAAAGTGAAAGGCAACCGCATATGTCGCTGAGCAACTAGATAACCACAGTAACCCCAGCAAATCTGTTGCCGAGAGATACCAGTGTGACGACGAGGGAGCAAAGACAAAGAAGGTTTGAGATGAATAAACAAAGAGCTATTTATAATTATAAGCAAGAGTTTGAAGGAGACGCACTCACGCATATGACCAAATTGTTGTTTTCCTTTTGTCATAGGAAGTCCAGCTTCACTCTAATTGGGCAACTCTTTGATGTCACCCACTTCCATCAAGCGTTTCATGGTGGCGAAGAGGTTGCAGTTTCGACTTCATTACCTTTGGAATTTCATGGGCAACACTTTTTCTTTTCAATTTTTTTTATAAATAATAAGTTTATTCACTTTCTAATATGATATTCACACAATGGAATTTACTCCATGCTCCTTTTCTCTTTATCAGGTTTCGCAGCATTGGTGATGATTTGGCAATGGCTCGTGGTGGTCCAGTAGTGGTTTGCTGGTGGCTCGATGATGGCTTGGTGGTGGTCCATTTGAAGCAACAATGACAACAAGGAGAGGTTTTAGAGTGATAAAGATGAAATTTGTGATAAGATAGGAATATAAATCTTATCAAGTCTTATTATGTAGTAGAAGAAGAGATAAACTATCATGTAAATAGGATAAAATGATTTGATATTATTAACTTATACCATCATGTCTTTTTATATGATACATTAAATGCAACTTAAATAAAAAAAAATAAATATAAATAATATTTTTTTGAATATTTATTTTATTATTGATCTAAAAACAAATGTTATTAATATTTATATTTTAATAATTCTTTTAAATATATAAAGTAAATTATTAATAAAATAAATATTAAAATAAATGTTGAAAAAAGTATCTTACTAATATTCCTTGTAAAAAAAACGATGTGACATTCCCATATATAGCTAAAGTGATGCCCTCTTTTAGCTGTTGGGCTTGGTCATTTCCGAGCCTAATATTCCAGTTCGAATCACCTTCTCTTGAAACCTTCTATAGGTTTAATTCTAGCTTGGTAAACTCGAATAATTTTATATCTTAACACTATGTTTGGATGACAGGTAAAGAGGGGAACGGAAAGGAAATAGGGGGAACGAAATTAATTTTTTGTGTTTGGGAGTTTTAAAATGCATAGGAAAGGAAGCGAACCAACACGTTAATCATTTCCCTCTTCCCTCAAAAGACCAATTTTGTTTCCCCCAAAATTGAAGTTTGAGAATTTTAACACATTTCCGCTCCATTAATGAATCTTTCACCTATGCTCCATTCCTTTCCTTTCCTTTCCAATCCCTCCTCCTATCCTTAATCAACCTTCCTTCCTCCTCTCTTCCTCCACCTTACTTCCCCTTTCTTCCTCCTCGTCATCCTTATCAACCTTCGTGCTGTTGCAAAAGTAGCTGTCATCTAACACGGTCCTTGATGATGATCGCTTCCGCAGAAGCTCGACAGCCGCCATAACCGAGGGTGGGGTTTTGGCACAAAACTACAACAGGAAAGCCACTGGAGGCAATGGTGACATCAACGCTAAGGGCTTCTTGGCGTTATTGTTAAAATTGGAGCCAATCAAAGTGTTTAAGTGACGAAAGAAGGGCGCCAATTGGAAGTGAGGTTGCCGGGAAACTCTACTGTCATCGGATATGCTAAGCTTCCCTGATGCTAGTTCCAAACAATAACAAATGTCAATTTTTTTTTAAAATAATGTTAAAAACATCCACTTACATATATCATGTCACTTTTGCATAATTTTAACCATTTAATTATAGTTTGCCCCATTTCATTCTCTACACACTTACATTATGATTATTTCACTTATCCCTAATATGAGATGTGAGACATAAATAATATGAAACAAGCATTTTCCGAAGTTTATGAGAAAGATACTAGAAGGAATATCCCTAACAATTAAATGTCAATTCTATTAAATAATAATAATAATGAACTATTATTTTGGTCCATCAAAAGTATATTTGATATTAATTTGGTCTTCCCAAGATTTGTATAATCGAATTAATCTTAATTTCAAAGTTCTACCAAAAAAAAAAAACGTCTTTCAAAGTTCGAAAGTGATATCACATTAATTTATATGTCAAGTTTCATGTGAAGGCACTTATGTGACACACTATCTATCATTGTGACGCGTAAATTGATAACATAGATCAGAATACTAATTATCATACCCCAGTCTTAAGAGACTGAGCCAATGTCAATTGAGTTACAAGTTTACTCGCACTGCTTTTGAGACCAAAAGTTATGAGAACAATGAATTATCATACGTAGTTTTTCACAAATATTTTCAAGGATGACAGTGTCTAGTTGTTTAAAAATAATTTCTAGTTCAAAACTTTCGCTGCCTTCCGTAGTGATAGATGTCATTGAGTGTGGTGAGAATTTAAATAAGTATAATGTAGGTAAAAAAAATTACAATTGAAAAAATAAACAAAATAATGACTATATAATTGAAATGACTAAAAAATCACATTTTAACTAGCTTGATCTTGGCCATGGCCAAATTCAGACACATAATCATGTACCAAAAACATAACATCTCAATATTTTTATATATATAAGGATTTTCAATGAGAGAATAGTTCACGAGCCAAACATTGCAAAAAAAAAATAATACTATTATTATGTTGAAATTAAAGTTTTATTAATAATTGTTGAGGAGCTAAGCTCTCACTGATGAGGATACTGTATCTTCTAGGCCAATTCTCTTTCTTGGTTTCCGTCTTCGTCAGTCGAAGGAGATAGCTATAAAAACACTCCAATATTCAAGTTTGAGAGTGACCAAGAAGCAAGAATATAATCTACTTTTTCATCCAAGTAGAGTAAATGAAAGAAAAATTTATTCAATTAGTGCAAGTCAGAAAATTATTGTCGAAGTAATACAAAATAAACAATATATCAACTTTCAGCTACGACTTATATGATTTCATATATTTTTTTTTATTAATTTTGTAGGATAAGTCGTTGGTACAAATCATGACTTACTAATCATTAATTTTTTTTATTATGACACATAAAGTCGTGTTTGTCAAGCACAACTTTTTTTTAGTGAAGTCACGACTTCCTTTTTTTAAGGATATTTTTGTTATATTTTTTATATCTGTTAAGAACACTTAGATTTCTTCAAATCAAGTTTCGTAATTTTTAACAGACTTAAAATAAATTCTAAGATTCATCAAAATTCTTGTTTCATCATTTTACTAATTTTTCATATCTGTTAGTAGTTATACTGGTTGTGTGTTTTAATATCGAATTTACTAACAGATATGAAAAATTAGTGAAATGGTGAAATAAGAATTTTGATAAATCTTATGATTTATTTTAAGTCTGTTGAAAGTTACGAAACTTGATTTGAATAAATCTAAGTATTCTTAGCAGATATAAAAATTCAACAAAATATCCTTAAAAAAAGAAAGTCATGCTTGGCAGGCACGATTTCACTAATAAAAAAAAAAAGAAAGTCATGCTTGATAGGCACGACTTCATGTATCGTAATAAAAAAAATTAACGATTAGTAAGTTGTAATTTATACCAATGATTTACCCTACAAAATTAATAACAAAAATATAATTATGTAAGTCATGGTTGAGAGCCACGATTTGCTATAGTGTATTGTTCATTTTGTACTATTTCGATAATAATTTTCTGACTTACAACAATTGAGTAAATTTTCCTTTCATTTATACTACTTCGGTGAAAAAGTCAATATAATCTTAGGGATGAGAAAAATGAGAGACCTTACCCCCTATAAATTCGGATTGCTCCTTCTCCAGACATACTGAATAATAGAGATGGTCTTGTTTGGGCACAGTTTGATAAAGCAGTTTGATTCAAAGTTAATTTGTTTAAATTAAATTTTTGAAATTAGACTTGATGTAATTTTTAAATTTGTTTTAAATTATACTTTGGATTGATATAATTCAACTTGATGTTATATAATATATTAAAATTTATAATTTTATAAAAAAAATAAATTATAAGATCATTTTATTTAAATTAATTTTTTTACATTAATATAGTTTGTTTTAAAATATATATTGTAAATCATCGTAGAATTTTTATTTTATATTTTTAAAATTTCATGATTTAACTATAAATAATATTAAATTTATAAATTTTATTTAAATATTTAATTAATTCAAATCTAACCTTATCACTAATCAAATCATGATTTAATCAAATCTAAATTTTAAAATTTGATATAATAAAAATATCAAATCAAATTCAGCTCAAGGTAAACTAAACTTTGAGTAGAGCTAGCAAAATGGGCTAATTTGCCCTAACTTGTCCCGCACTGCCTCAACTCGAAAAAAATACGAGGCAAGATGAGTTGACCTGTTTTCAGAAATGGATTAGAAGAGCAAACTCACTCCGTTTTAAGGTGGATTGGCGGGTTGGTGGGTTGACCCGCATAAAGAATAAAATGAGAATAAATGGGCGGGTTGTTGGGTTATACGCCTATAAAACAAAAAAATATATAAAAAAAATAAAAAAATACTATAAAAGAAGACACAAAAATAGTAAACCATATTTCATAACACAAATACTCAAATCTAATAATTCATGACACAAACAATAAGTCTAATCTATAACCATAACATAACTCAATAGTTTTGATTTCCATAACAATGAGTTCCAATTTCCATCAAACCATAAACATAAATTGATAACCATCAAACACAAATTAAAGTTCAAAGACCAATGTTACATAAACAATTAAATCAATCATCTTCTATACTAAGAACATTTGATGCTCCCTTGGATAAATATAACTCCACTCTTAAGGTTGTAGCATTGGCATCATCAACATCCTCATCTACAATTCACAATCAAAAAATAAATAAATAATTGACAAATGATATTATGATAATGATTCTAAAGAAAATGATAATTGCAATGTTATATATTCAAATTAAAGAAATTACCATCATTAACAAAATCATGTAACCAACTACGAGTACAAATCAAAGCTTGGACATTTTGTGGCAAGAGAGTGCTTCTATACTTGTTCAAAACACGTGCACCAATACTAAATGCAGATTCGGATGCCACAGTTGTAATAGGAATGCTCAACACGTTACAAACCATTATGAATAGATTTGGGAAACGGTGGTTCATGTCCCTCCACCATTGTAACACATCTAAATCTTCATAAATATCAAAATCTAAAGTTGGCTCTTTCAAATAAAGCTCAAGTTGTGACCTTCCAACTCTAGAAGCAAGTTGATCCTTGTGCATTTTCAATTCCTATCATATTTGACAAGTGGAATACATGAAAAGAAAAACAAGATCAATTTAAAAAAGTGCACAATAGAAAGAAAGTAATTTATCAATTTAAAACATACATATACTTACACCAAACATCCTTTTATTTATTTCCTTGAGTTCCCTTGGCAAACATGAAGATTGAGTAGGGACAACACTTGTGACATTGGAAGTTGAGGCAATGTTAATCGAATTTGAATACTTTTCAAAGAGCATGAACAATTTTCTCATCACATGTTCTAGCTTTTGTTCACAAGTAAATTCATCAATTTTTGAGTAACAATAACTCAATGAAGAAAACTTAATCCGTAAGTGTGAACACTCAATTTTGACCAGGTTTAAAAAAATATATATAAAAAACAAAAAAATAATTAAATAAAAATAAATAAATAAAGTAAATAAAAAAAGAAAAAAGAAAAATATTTTGCAATCTCACTCCACACGTAATCCTCACTCAACACTCAATCTCTGCAGACACTCAGACCCTTCATCCTCTCACGTTTCACTTTGCGCACATAATCCATTTTCACTGTCACACGCTACTCACACGGCAAGCATCAAGGGGAGGATATTTTTTACAGAACAGAAGAAAGGGAGGGCTCTGGACTAACATTTCTGGATGATTCCCATTCACTTCCATCTTCACCACTCTCCCATCTTCGTATATATCTTCAAAAACCATCCCTACCTCCAGGATCTTCTTCACTTCCATTTTCTTCACCTACAGCCACCAATAATCATCTTCTTCCCTTCACCTTTCCGAACTCGGACCATCACTCTTCACCACCCAAAACTTCACTATTCATCATCTTCTTCATCCCTTCACCTCCAACCTGCACAAACCACCACTTTCTACCACCTATATCAATAACCTATCACCCATAAACTCCATTAACAACCACCAAACTTTCACCACTCAACAAAACCAACCACAAACCCACCACCCACCAAATCAGCAGCCCAAAGCTCCACCCGCACCCCGCGACCCGGCTGCTAGCTCCGTCATTGCGCCATGCCACTAAGCAGCCACCCTCATCATCAGCTCCACCCCAGATCCGGCGAGCCCGTCCGCACCGTCAACTCTGACGCGCACCAGCAGAATCACGTAGCTCGCCGCCCAACTGAGCCGCACCATTGCGACTCGTGCGCCCTCTCCCCCAACACGCCAGGACCCGCTTGTCGTCGACCCGCCGCTGTAGAGCCACTACCGGAACCGCGCCTCTCACTCGCGGCGAACCCGAGCCTAGATCTGACCAGATCTACCACGTCCTACGCGCCTCCACCACTTTGACCGTGCCGTCGAACCTGAAGCTCCCCGAAATCCGCCGTTGCCCCCCACTTGAACCAGATGGGACGAAACCAGACCGCCACACGCCGCCGTCCCGCTGCCAACCTGGGTCCGGTCATCGTCCACCACAAGTCTCCCCATCGTGTGTCATTTTCTCTAAGGAAATAGAGGCTTATTTCCTCTGCTGGTTTTCTTTCTGAAAAGGTGAGGTGAGTTTTGGTTTTTATTGTTTTTCTTGTCTTTTTCTCAAAAAATAGATGATGAAAACGTGAAATGGAGTGTTCTGGAGGTGTTGGAGTATAGCAGCAACAACCTAAAACAAGACTTGATTTTTTTTTATGTGACATGCTTTTAACAAGTCTACTTTGCATATTCTTTTTAATAAGGCATGTTTTTCTTTTGAATTTTGCAGCACCAGCCCACGTAAAGTGGGTTGGCTTCCCCTTCCCCCACTTCTTTTTTTTTTGACTTTTTTGAAAATAAAAAAGGGATAATATTTGAAAAGGAAAATTTGGTTAGTTTAATGGTAGTTTAGAAATGATAATCATAATTAAAAATAAAAGATGTGTTTTGAGTTTAGTCGTTCTTTAATTTTATTCTTGTTTAGTAGTGCTTATTTTATTTGATAGTATATTTTATATTATGTATTGTGATTAATGGGAAGCTAAAAATAAAAATAAAAATAAAAATAAAAATCTAAAAATTGATTAAAAAAAATAATTTTGCTTTGAGATATTTGGTTTGTGATGATTATGTTTAGTCTTGTTTTTCTCATTTACACGACTTATAGAAATTCTATTTTTGTCTTTATACTTTTTTTATGGGAAAAATAAAAAATAAAAAAATGAAAACATAAAAAAAATCTTTTAATCAATGCAATGACCAATGATGTTGATTGAATAGCAGATGCTATCTTCAATGTCGTTTGGATCATAAGGGTTTATTGAGTAACCTAGTGCTAACTTGAACCCTGTGCAAGAATAAATTTGTTTTGAAACAAAATCATTTTCCAAAAATCATTTTCTTAATTAAAATAAATCAACTCACAATTAATTTTTAAAGAACTACGTGACTTTGAGTTCTTTATTGCACCTGAGGGTACGTAGGAGCAGAATTTTCATTCTGTCAAGCCAAAAATTAAATTTTCATAATTAGGTTTTTTTTCATTCTTTTTTCCTAAAAAAAATAAAAATAGTTACAATGTTTTTAAGAGGAGAAAAATAAATAAATTTAAGATTATCAAATTTTTGCACAACTGACTTAAGGTACTGTCTCAAGACGGGTGTGATAGGGGTGCAGTGGGATTAAGTTTCCACCCTTCCTTATCCATAACCGACTCTCGAATTTGATCTGGTTTTCAAAGACTATTTTTTAAGAAAGGTTTTCTAATTTTTTCTAATTTAAATAAAATTAGTGGCGACTCCATATTTTATAATTTTTAAAATCATGTGAGCTGCTATTACGCCGCGATCCCGATTGCGACAGATGACGACTCCACTGGGGACACTTGGAGAGTCAAGCCTGTTGTTGTTAGTTGTGCAAATTATTAATAATCTTTATTTATTATTTTACCCATTTTGTCTTTGTTTTTGTTTTTTATTTGTTTGTAAATAGTTTTTGTTTAATACTTTGATGTAAATATTTGGTAGCACCATTCTGTGTATATTTTGACTTGTATATATATTTGTACTTAATTGTTAAACCCTAGGGTAGATGATTGCTGGCTGGTTGTTGCATATATTCTTTTGCAGGTTAGGTGGTAGTTTTATCTTTTTTAAGTTTTTGTATGAGTTTGTATGCTCCCTCACATACGTCACTATCACTTATCTCACACACTTTTTAGGCTCTATACCCGAGTCTATGCAAACCCGAGGAATAGAAGGGGTCTCAACTTTTGTTATTGAGGGGCTTCATGCTCACTTGACTTTGGTTGGGACACCACTCAGATTGTTACCAGTATCTTTGACTAATCATATTGAGAGGGTTTATCCCTACTTGTGATTTATTCATGAATTGGATCCTTGTCTTTCGAGATAGGGGCAATATGGGGACCATGACTTGTAGAGGTCTAGATCTATCTTAAAAACCTTGCACTGATAAATTGAACATAGTGACTGTCAAAATTAGAGTCGTGACTTTAAAGAAATCTAGCCTTTAAGTTTCATCTGATTAAGGCACAAAGGGAGCATACTTTCTTCTTGATCTATCTATTTCTCATGTCATTCATTCTTGGATTCCTTTTAAAAAATTTAAAAAAAAATATCTCATCTTGCATTTTCTTGTCATTTCCTTGCATTTCAAAAAAAATATATACATTGCATTTTCATAGCATTCTTAGTATTAAAAAAAAAATCATGCATTTTTTGAAAAAAAATAAAAAATGTTTTCAAAGTTCATTCACTTTTCCTTATGCGTCCTATGCATCTCATTCATTCAATCTTATGCATCTCATCCATTTCATCTCATTCTCTGTTTAATGTTATCACATTTTAAAAAATCAAACAGGTTCAGGAACCATTGCGTGGCCTAAGAAAGAAGAGACCAATCAAACCCGAGTTTATAACACAAGGGCTTAAATAAGGCTTGCAACGATGACGACTGAGAATGAAGGAAGAAATCTGAAAATAGAAATAGATGAGATGAAAGAGATGATGAATGAAATGAAAGAGTCACAGAGAAGAATGGAGGAAATGTTATTGGCCTTGAGGGAGACCCTTACCTTGGTCAAGGTAGCCGGAAGTATGGGAGTAACTGGATCATATTTGTACCCAACTTATACCCGATATCCACCTTCACTTCTGCAAAATCACCCATAACCTCAACCAGACTTCCACAATCAGGGCCGTTTCCGTCCCCAAAGCCTACCCCCTTTCCCAAAACTATCAATTTCAAATGTTGATTTATTCCAAAGGTTGTTTGATGCTCGCCTCATTTCTGGAAATCCTATAGGTCCCTTACAACCACCATTCCCAACATGGTATAACTGGAGTTTAACCTGCAAATACCTCATGGATATCCCAGGGCACTCAATTGAAGATTGTGAGTCCTTTCAGACTGTAGTAAGAAAGCTAATTACTTATAGGAAGCTTGACATTGAAGAAGTAGCTGGACCCAGTATTGTCAACAACCCTTGAAGTGATTGGCATAAAATAATCAATGATGTTGAACTTATGTTAACTTTCTTGAAACATTAATGTAATGAATTTGCATAGATACCTTATTTCCTTTCTCTGTCTTTTTTTTTTACATTTATTCTATTTCATTTCTTCAAAGTGTTTTCCTCGTATTTGGACTTCATTGGACTCCAATTCTTGGCAATTCTCAGTTTGGTAGATGTCAATAAAGTTCACGTGTGCAAGTGTCTTTTGCATAAAAACAAAAAAAAATTAAAAATAAAATGGAGCAAATGAGTAATCACTTGGTGTGCACTAACCTTTTGTTTCTAAATTAAAATTTTTGAAAATGAGCAATCAAGATTTGAAATGAAGATTGATCATCTTTCTTTATCTTTCACAGGAATTCATCTTTTCATCATCTCTTGTTGTCCCTTTTTGAGCTTGAAAGTTTTCTTCAATTTAACCCTGGACAAGAATCACCCCTACACTAGGGGTTAACACAAAGTGAAAATTATAATTTCTGTGAAAAAAAAGGAAAGAAAATGAAATGAAAAAGGTCACAACAAAGGTGAATTATTAAAGTGAAAAGAAAATGGAAAAAAAATAAAGAACAATAAAAGAAAAGTGTGCTTGAAAGCGCAAAGTCAATTAACAAGGTTTAATTTTGAACAAGGATCCTTGGTCTCATTTAACCCTTAAACATTTGTTTGAGCCTTATATCTTTCATTTCATAACCTTTAACCTTAGTCACGTTACAAGCCTTAAAAAGTTCATTCTGATCAATGAAAGATTGTTTTTACTTTCATTAATTTTAATTTTGAGACAAAAGGTTTGTGCTCTTTTGAGTTTTCAATTCCTTGCTCTTAAAAAACAAAAAGAAAAAAAAATAAAAATGAAGAAAATGAGATACTTGGTCCTAAACTAGGGCAAATTTCTCTTCAGTTCAATTTGACCTACACTGAGGCAAATTTCTCTTTGGTTCAACTTGGCCTTGCAATAGGACAAATTTCTATCATGTTCAATTTGACTCCAAACTTGGGCAATTTTTTTTTTCTTAGTTCAATTTGACCTACGTTAGGGCAAATCTTTTGGTCATTAGGACATCCGCCATATTCAATTCGGTCATAGACTGGGGCAAATTTCTCTTTGGTTCAATTTGTCTTGATATGCGTGCTCAACAGAAGAAAATCATTGGCCATAATTCCTAGTAGGCAGATAAAGATCATTTTCATGAAGGTTGAACCAATCCATACTGGGGCAACATCTCTTTGAATCTCATATCATTGTTTGTGTCTTTTCCATATATTCATCATTTGTAAATATCATTTTGTGTAGTCAAACTTCCAAGACCAGTTCGGAAATTGTTCACTTGGTCAATTTCTTTCCTGTTGTGCTCTTGAATCCATGCATGTTTGTTACATAATGCTTCAGTTAAGGTGAACATGAGTACAACACTATGATTTGACCATCTAATGGTAATCTCCTGATGAAAAATTCGGATAAAAAAGAACTTGGAAGTTCTAATTGAAGGAAGAAATGATATGTCAAGGGATAATCTAGAAATCCTAAGTCTTTGGCTCACAAGATTCCAGGTCCATGGCCTGATGATTGTGTCAAAAAGAATTGCAAGTCCTTTGCTTGATGGTTTTACAGAGTTCCAGGTCCATGATCTGATGATGTGTTAAAAAGAATTCCAAGTCCTGGGCTTGATAGTTTTTACAAAATTCCAGGTCCATGACCTGATGATGGTGTCCAAAAGAATACCAAGTCCTTCCTTGATGGCTTTACAACATTCCAGGTCCATGGCCTGATGAGGTGTTGAAAAATAAAAAAAAAGAAAAAGATAAAAAATAAAAAGAAATGAAGAAGGGATAAAGAAAGTCAAGAGGATTCCAAGCCAACCGAAGGGTCTGATGAAGGAAAACACATGGACAAAGGGTTTGATTGGTCCAAGCTTTCCAAGATCGTCGTTGGTTCAAAGGACTTTTAATAACGAAAAAAGAAAAGAGAGATAAAAGAGAGAGAAAGAAGTTTAATTCCATGTTTAATTTGAGCGCATCGTCTCCATGCATTTTAAATTTCTGCTAGTTCATTTGAGCGCATCGACTTCTTGCATTTTTAATCTCTGTTGAGCGCATCGGCTCCATGCATTTTTAATTCCTGTCATTTACTTTTGAGCGCATCGGCTCCATGCATTTTAGATTTCTGAGCGCATCGACTCCTTAAATTGCCTTTTTAATTTCGGGACGCAGTTGCCCATTGTCATTTAAATTTTGAGATGCAGAGTTGCCCATTGTCTTTTAAATTTTAGGCCGCAGTTGCCCATTGTCATTTAAATTTTGGGACGCAGAGTTGCTCATTGTCATTTAAATTTCGGAATGCAGTTTTCCATTGTCATTTACCTTCGAGTGCATCGGCTCCATGCATTTTAATTTCTGTTGAGCGCATTGGATCATTGCATTTTTATTTTCAGCTGAGCGCATCGGCTCTATGCATTTTAATTTCTGTTGAGCGCATCGAATCCATGCATTTTAATTTCTGTTGAGCACAACGGCTCTATGCATTTTTATTTTCTGTTGAACGCATCTGCTCCACGCATTTTAATTTTCTGTTGAGCACATCGGCTCATCGCATTTTAATTTTTGTTGAGCGCGTCAGCTCCATGCATGTTAATTTCTTTTAAGTGCATCGGCTCCTTGCATTTTAATTTTTTGTTGAGCACATCGACTTCATGCATTTTAATTTCGGTTGAGTGCATCAGCTCCATGCATTTTAATCTTCTGTTGAGCGCATCGGCTCCTTGCATTTTTAATTTCTATTGAGCGCATCGGCTCCTTGCATTTTTAATTTCTATTGAGCGCATCGGCTCCATGTATTTTATTGTTCTCCTATTTGTTTGCATTTTCATAATCTTATGTATTGCCGGACAAAATTGAAGTTCATCTCTTTACTCGTTTCTTACAACGATAATATGAAAAACTATAGTTTTTCTTTTTATCTAGTAAGAAATAAGTAAAGAGGGGTAACTGTGAACACTCAATTTTGACCGGGTTTAAAAAAATATAAAAAAACAAAAAATTAATTAAATAAAAAAATAAATAAAGTAAATTAAAAAAAGAGAAAAAAGAAAAAAAATTATGCAATCTCACTCCACACGTAATCCTCACTCAACACTCAATCTCTGCAGACACTCAGACCCTTCATCCTCTCACGTTTCACTCTGCCCTCACACAATCCATTTTAACTGCCACACGCTACTCACACGGCAAGCATCAAGGGGAGGATATTTTTTACAGAACAGAAGAAACGGGGGCTCTGGGCTCACATTTCTAGATGATTCCCATTCATTTCCATCTTCACTACTCTCCCATCTTCGTATATATCTTCAAACACCATCCCTACCTCCGGATCTTCTTCACTTCTATTTTCTTCACCTACACCACCAATAATCATCTTCTTCCCTCACCTTTCCCCAACTCGACCATCACTCTCCACCACCCAAAACTTCATTATTCATCATCTTCTTCATCCCCTCACCTCCAACCTCCACAAACAACCACTTTGTACCACCTCTATCAATAACCCATCACCCATAAGCTCCATTAACAACCACCAAACTTTCACCACTCAACAAAACCAACCACAAACCCACCACCTAGTCGATCCGCGCAGCCCAAAGCTCCATCCGCACCCCGCGACCCGGCTGCCAGCTCTGCCGTTGCGCTACGCCACCAAACAGCCACCCTCATCATCAACTCCACCCCAGATCCAGTGAGCCCATCCACACCGTCAACTCCGACGCGCACCAGCGGAATCGTGCAACCTGCCGCCCAACTAAGTCGCACCACTGCGACTTGTGCGCCCTCTCCCCCAGCAAGCCAGGACCCGCTCGCCGTCGACCCGCCGCTGTAGCGCAACTACCGGAACTGCGCCTCTCACTCACGGCGAACCCGAGCCCAGATCTGACTAGATATGCCACGTCCTATGCGCCTCCACCACTTTGACTGTGCTGTCGAACCTGAAGCTCCTTAGAATTCGCTGTTGCCTCCCCACTTGAACCAAATCGGACGAAACCAGACAGCCACACGCTGTCGTCTCGCTGCTAGCCTGGCTCCGGTCACCATCCACCACAAGTCTCCCCATCGTGTGTCATTTTCTCAAAGGAAATAGAGGCTTATTTCCTCTATTGGTTTTCTTTCTTAAAATGTGAGGTGAGTTTTGGTTTTTATTGTTTTTCTTGTCTTTTTCTCAAAAAAATAGATGATGAAAACCTGAAATGGAGTGTTTTGGAGGCGTTGGAGTATAGCAGTAGCAACCTAAAACAAGACTTGATTTTTTTTTATGTGACATGCTTTTAACAAGTCTACTTTTCATATTCTTTTTAATAAGGCATGCTTTTCTTTTGAATTTTGCAGCACCAGCCCACGTAAAGTGGGCTAGCTTCCCCTCCCCTACTTTTTTTTTTTTGACTTTTTTGAAAATAAAAAAGGGATAATATATGAAAAGGAAAATTTGGTTAGTTTAATGGTAGTTTAGAAATGATAATCATAATTGAAAATAAAAGTATGTGTTTTGAGTTTGGTCGTTCTTTAATTTTATTCTTGTTTAGTAGTGTTTATTTTATTTGATAGTATATTTTATATTATGTATTGTGATTAATGGGAAGCTAAAAATAAAAATAAAAATCTAAAAACTGTTAAAAAAATAATTTTGCTTTGAGATATTTGGTTTGTGATGATTTTGTTTAGTCTTGTTTTTCTGTTTACCTGACTTATAGAAATTCTATTTTTGTCTTTGTACTTTTTTTATGGGAAAAATAAAAAATAAAAAAATGAAAACATAAAAAAAAATCTTTTAATCAATGCAATGACTAATGATGTTGATTGAATAGCAGATGATATCTTCAATGTCGTTTGGATCATAAGGGTTTATTGAGTAACCTGGTACTAACTTGAATCATGTACAAGAATGGATTTGTTTTGAAACAAAATCATTTTCCAAAAATCATTTTCTTAATTAAAATAAATCAACTCACAATTATTTTTTAAAGAAATACGTGACTTTGAGTTCCTTATTTCACCTAAGGGTACGTAGGAGTAGAATTTTCATTCTGTCAAGCAAAAAATTAAATTTTCATAATTAGGTTTTCTTTTCATTCTTTTTTCCTAAAAAAATAAAAATAAAAATAGTTACAATGTTTTTAAGAGGAGAAAAATAAATAAATTTAAGATTATCAAATTTTTGCACAACTGACTTAAGATACCATCTCAGGACAGATGTGATAGGGGTGCAGTGGGATTAAGTTTCCACCCTTCCTTATCCATAACCGACTCCCGAATCCGATCTAGTTTTCAAAGACTATTTTTTAAGAAAGATTTTCTAATTTTTCCTAATTTAAATAAAATTAGTGGCGACTCCATATTTTATAATTTTTTAAATCATGTGAGCTGCTATTTTGTCGCGATCCCCAGTCGCAGCAGTGGGTCAAGAACTACTCCTAGTGCAAGCACAACACTATACTCATCCCAATATTTCTTAAACTTCTTCATCATATTTTCCCCCGTACTCCTTATAACATCATCTTCACTACTTAGACTTTCTTGAAGAACACATTGGATTTTCCAAACTTACAAAAAATATAAGTTGGAAGTAGGGTAGGATGTGCCAGAAATCAAATTAGTAGTATCATCAAATGGTAACAATAATTCACAAATTTTTTCTCCTCTTTTTCACTCATCAACTGAAGGGCAATATTTATAATTTGCATCTTTTGTTTGAAAATTACCAAATGTCTGTTTGTATTTGAGAGCGCTTTCAAGCATGATATAGGTTGAATTCCATCTAGTAGGAACATCTAGACGCAATCCCTTTCCTGTCACACCAGACTTAAGACCAAGTTGTGCAACATATTCTTGAAATTTTCTCATTCTACCCTCCGATCCCTTCACATATTTCACACTCTCTCTAATTTTGTGCAAGGCATCACTAGTCACTTTCAATCCCTCTTGAACAATGAGATTTAAAATATGGGCAGAACAACGAACATGAAAAAATTCTCCATCACAAAACAACCAATCACTTGTAGCAAGGTTATTTTTCAAAATGTCTTGCATGTGGTCGTTAGCGAATGAATTATCTAAAGTAAAAGAAAAAGTATTTTGCTCTATTTTCATTCCTTCAAAAAATCAAAAATCTTTGAAGCCAATTCAAATTCGGTGTGAGGAGGAGGCATGTGACAAAAATTGAGAATCTTGCTATTTAACTTCCAAATTGTATCAACAAAATGGGCAGTTAAACATATGTAACTCTTTGTTGTACAAGCTGTCCATAAATCAAAAGTTAGACATATCCTATTCAGAATGCTAGCCAATATTTGTTTAAGCCTCTCTTTCTCTCTGTTGTGAATATTCAAGACATCAACTTTTGCTATATTCCTTGAAATAAGACTTGCATCATGATTCAAGTACTTTATCTAACTCCTAATCTTCTTATACTCAACAAAGTTGAATGGCAAATCATGCTCAATGATTGCAGTGACACACATCTCACATGATACCATTTGATCTATCTTTTGAGACTTTAATTTTCCTTGCATGTCTATTTTCATTTGACCAACATTGTCAAATTTAACTTCTTTACAATTTGAGATGTGACGATTTAAAGATGACATCCCATATAATCTACCCCCAACCTTATACTTCTTTTTACAAGCATTACATTATGCCTTTTCTACTCCATCATCACCCACTCCTATCTTTGTGAAAAACTTTCAATAATCAGACGTCGATGCTTTAGCCTTTCTCTTTGGAGGTTCGAAATGAGACTTATCAACAGTAATATCCACTCTTTCAAGATCAAGAGAGTTGTTATTGATGGAGTCCATTTTATGTTTTCAATGTCAGACAAACACTCAAATAAAACCATTTCAAAATTTGTAACCAAAAAAATGCACACAATGATTATCAATTCATCCTTAACCATAAGTAATAATAATCAATTAAGAATATGAGCTGAGCACTATGCACCAGCATAATCCAGCACACACATTCAAAAATCTCATCACACAATTCATCATACACATGCAGAAATTCAACACACAATCATCCCAGTTAGTCAATATTATCAGCACACAAAAATAATCCAGACAACACACTATCTAATTAGGTAAAAAAAATTAATTATTTCCAAACACCCTCTTCATAGATACATCAAATATGCTTTTTATGAAAATGAGGTGATTAAGCAGTGTCCACGGGAATAATGGAATATATTGGTGTATACTGAAATGCTCATAACAGAGACAATCAGAAAAAGGTGGAAGCTTGTACATGAGTATACTGAAAATCTTTGTTGGGAAATGCTGTCATAGCAAGATGAAACTGTCGTATGGAAGAAAACTAGTAAAAGGAATTACTATAGTTCAAGGTAATGCTGTAGTGGCATGTATTTATGAAATAGTATTTCACTTTGAATATCCTGGAATGTAGACATCTAATAACTAGGATCTTATGTATATGAGAACAAACTTACCTACCAGTGACGGAACAAAGCAATGGAGAGAGAGAGCGACGGAGAGAGAGTGCGATGGAGAGAGCCGAACAGAACAATGACAGAGAGAGAGAGCAGAACGGACAGCCAGTGGACAGATAGAGCAGGACGGATGGACAACGACCAGAGAGCAAGAGCGAGACAGAGAGAGATTGTGGTGGGTAAAGCTCTAAAGTGAAATGTAGAATGGAAAGTTGGAATGGAAACTGGAAGTGGAACTGGAAACAAAGTGAAGCTCTGCTCTGAAATGAAGTGACGTGAAGGAAAAGCTTTGGAAAAGTGAACTCAACTTACTGTTACTAAAGTGAAGTCAGTGAACTTCAAACACGAAAATGAAAAGTTTTTGAAAAACTGAAGTGAAAAGTACATAAAGAGATTTGGGAAAATGGAAAAGTGAATTGAAGTGAAAAGTGTGTAATCTGACAGGTTGATCCGCACCCGCCTCGCTTAACCAGCGAGTTATGCGGGACGGGTTATACGGGTTAGAAAATAAAAAAGGGTTTAAATATTAAACCTAACCTGCTTAAAAATAACGGGTTGACGAGTTAACTCAACGGGTTGAACTCGTTTTGCCAAGTCTAACTTTGAGCACTCTTACTAAAAAAATGATGATTGTAGAGAGTCTAGGGTTGCTGCTAGGACTCCCAAGTGTCATAAGGTGACTGGGTCAAGTGGCAACGTGACCACGCTGTCCAATTCATATCTGTCCAATGCTGATGGTAGGGCCCATTCTCTGATCTTGTTGGCAAAAACGAGACTTTTTTTTTTCGTCTAAGAAGGGGGCTTAGTATAGTTATGAAAGAATTGGGAGTTAACCCCTTCAGTGGGTTGGGCCAGAAATCACATGGAGGCCTAGGAAGAGACTCTTCATGGACCTATGCAGCAGAATAACTTATCAGTTTTGACACGTAGAAATGAACATTACTGCTTTGTTTGGATGAGGAGAGAAAATGGGAAGAGAGAAAATAGGAAGAGAGAAAATAGAGAAGAGAGAAAATAAAGAGAAAAATACATTTTTTCTCTTATTGTTTGGATGAAGAGAAAAAAGAAAGAAAGAAAATGAGAGTTGAATAAAAAAATAAGAGAATATAATATATAATTATATAGAATGACATATTTATCCTTATTAAATGTATAGTTGAATATAAATATATTATTATATATTTTATATTTTTAAATTAAACATTTTTTAAAATTATATTAAATAAATAAATACATTTTATAATTATATAAAATGAGAAATGAGAAAAAATATATATATATAATTTATAAAATAACATATATATCCTTATCATAATTAATTAATTACAAACAAAAGTTAATTTTATTTTAATCTATAAACATTTTTTTTATAAATTTTTTTAAAAAAATTATATTAAATATTAATTACAAAATTTTAAGTTATTAACACCAAATTATAAAAATTTGATTTGAAATTATTTAATTAATAAAAAATTTTGATTTATTATTTATAATTATATAATATTTATATCAAATTTTATTAAATATATTTTAATATATAAAAAAAACTAAAATGTCAAGTTTTCCTCTCGCATCCCACCGCCGTCCCTTCCCATTTGCCCCCACCCCCAATCTCCCCTGACTTCCTCAACCCCCACGTCCCCTTCCCCCACCCCACAATCCCACAGACGCGGTGCGAGGAGCGGTGTGGCGCGGTGCGACGCTAGCCGCGTGGAACAACGCGGTGCGGTGCGAAGTTGGTCGTGTGAAACAATGCGGCGCGGTGCGATGCGGGTCGGACGTGAGACGGCGAGCGGCGTGATGGGACGAGCTCTGCGTGCAAGCGGCTGGATCTAACCCAGTAGCGGTGATCCGACCGTGCGCAGCGCGACACAACAACCGGATCCGATCGCAGTGATGACGAGCTAGAAAGGATGCCGAGCAATGGCGACAAGATAGTCTTTGGAGGAGAGAACACACGCCGACGACGCGAGGGAAGAAGATGGAGTGGGGGTATAATGGTTATTTTCAGTGGCTATCTCTCAATCTCCCCATTTTCTTTGCATTAGAACGGAGAAAACTTTTTACGTGAGTCCCACATGATTTTTTTCTTTCCTCTCTGTTTTCTCTGCACATCCAAACAAGAAAAAATTGTATATTTCTCTCATTTTCTCTCTTCCCATTTTCTTTTCACACATTTTTCCTTGAAACAAACAGAGGATACAAAAGTGCCATACTAGGACAGTAATTTGCCAGGAAACGAGTGGGTTCAGTTCACACAACGCTTATCAAAACTCCAACAGGTTGAAGGCTACGTAACAAAGAAAAAAAAAGACCTTATTTGTATATATACCACATAGATAACAAATTATAATAAGTGTAGTGGTAAGTGAATTTGAATCCTAAAAATCTACACTTGTGAAAACCTAATCACAACATTTCATACACTAAGGATTAGCCTGATACTCAGAAGGTGTAGAAATACTTGAAAAATCAAAATACATATATAACATTATACCAAATATGGACATGTTTAAAAGTTCATAAAATGACAAAAATATTATGGTGTTTTTCGTCTTATTCATTGTACATATTTTCATTTTATATAACTTTATAGTATTCATTTTTTTAAAGATACGATACTTAGGATGTATTATTAAATATTTTATTAGTTATCAATTATTTTTAAATCTTTATTATAAAATTAATATTCAATGAATGCTTAACAACTTATTATAAATACTATACTCATTAAAATATTATAAAAAAATTCATTTTTAAATAGAAATGAAACAAAGTGAAAGAGAAAGAGACCTTTTAGCTTCCATCTTAAATATCGATGCAGAAGTGTGAGGCTCCGCTTGCATCTATGATCTATGGCTGCATTTTTTTTTTTATTTCCCCAATTCTAATATTCTGCACCAAAGGCACAAAAAGAGGAGGGGGGAAATTTTTACCTTTTCATTTTCATTTTTAATTATAAGAATCCACTCACATGTAAGGCCAATCTCGATGGGTCATCCTCAATGAAAAAGGTGCTATTATGTTAAAGTTTTTTTAAAAAGTATTTTAAGTACACTTATTAAAAAATTTAAAATAAAAAATTTTGTATAAAAAATAATTTTTTTTAAATTATTAATACATTGAATACTTTACTTTTTATATAAAATTCTTATTTTAAAACCTTTACAGGTATCCTCAAGATACTCTTTTAAAAAAACTCTTATGTTAAAAGCTCTTTTTCTGTTATTCCATATCCTGCATTCTTCCCTGCCATCGGAGAAAGAGAGAAAAAGGAAAGATGGGAGTTGTTTTTATTTGAAAATATCTTGGTATTGATTTTGTCTTGTGAGACTGAAACACACATGCTCCTAGTGAAGTTAAATCTCATTTGTACATAGTTTGCAATTGTAAATTAATGGAACTTGTACAGCAGTTCGTGTAATATAGTTTTAGCTAGAAGCTATTCATGTGATCATGTCTTTACTGTATTAGGTTTCTGTTTTTTCTTTTATCATGCTTCAAGCTTAAAATATTTTCTTGTGTTGCCTTGGAGATTAAACTTGTAAGTTTAGTAATTATTTAACAGTTTATTCAACTCTGTTCATCACTAATTCTCTACAGAAAATTAATGAATGTCCGGTCATTACAATAAACAACCTACTCTGCTTCAATAATTCGATATGCCTTGCTTTTTTTAGCTTGATTGTCATTCTTTTCATTAGCAAACAGAATATGCAAATCTAACAACAACAACAACAACAACAACAACAACAACAACAACAACAACAACAACAACAATAATAATAATAATAATAATAATAATAATAATAATAATAATAATAATAATAATAATAATAATAATAATAATAATAATAATAATAATAATAATAATAATAATAATAATAATAATAATAATATATTAAGTAGTTTGTCAACATTTTGTTGGCCCCAAATGGTGGACATTCAAGTAAAAACACCGCCGTGTATTGCTCTTGGATGATAAATGAATAATTTTTTAAAATGAATTTGTTTATAAAATAAAAATATATATATTTTAATTTAATTTATAATATATTATAATTTTAATTTATTAAAATTTAATAATAAATATATTTTTATTTATTTATTTTAATGATAAATTTATTTTAAAATAACTTTATCTCATGAATAAAAATCATAAATTAAAACCAGAACTATAACTGTCAAAACGGACTGGTCTAGCTCATTTAGGTTGATTCAATTAGGGTCGAACTATTTTCAGGTCAGGTTATGTAAGTTTCAAACTGATATTTTGCTAGTTCAATATATCTTTATGTAATGTAAATGGGTCAAGAATTTGATCCGTTGCGGACTAATCTATTCGAATTATTTTTAGTTTTAAAATGATATTTTCTTAATCTAATCTGTTCATTTTATCGAGTTGTTCAAGTTTATTTATCGAACTTAACTCATTTAGACAACTTAGTACAAGAACACGAGGCTCAAATCTCAATGATCTGCCATCCGGCCAATCCCTGAGGTCAAACTCTACTGTTTATATCACCTTTACAGGATGCCCTTGGCACTAACCTAGCGAGCTCATTCATAAGCATACCCAAAAGAAACAAAACGCTTTAAAGGCATATCCCACTTATTTGTGCAAACTTGCATTGCATTATTAGAATATTGTGGGAAAGCATTGTGGGGACTTTCAATTCCTTTTACCTCAAAGTTATCCCTTTGGTCTTTTCTTGATCCAACCCCAGCTCTTCTTTTACTTAATATTTTTCCTTCATTTGTGGGTGAAAGTACAACATGGCTTAGCATTGAATAGACACTGACGAATCTGTAAGAAATTTTTATTTGTTTTTTTCTATATTATTAAATAAATAACACATTAATTTTATGGATTACTATATCATTCACTTTAACTATATTTTAATGCAACATGACAAATATTCAATAATATAGAATAATTTTTTTTCCAATTCCAAATACACTAAAGAAACTTTCCAAATATGTCCTGCCCATTTGCATTTGGGTCCCTAATTGAATTTAATTCTATGATGATAAGAACTCAGCAAATGCATAGAAAGTGATAGCAGAATTATGTCATCATCTCTTGTTAAAGAATGACTGACACCGACGAACTACTCTATCATTTTCCTCTGTGCAACAATCGGAATAATGGTAAGTAAATCACTCCAACGCTAGCAAAAGCATAAGATCTATCATGTCTCAATCATCTTCCATTATGATCCAATACTGAATTACACATGCCCCAGAAACTGACACTGTAGAAGTGGGATCCGCATCCCTGTATTTCAATCATAGCTTATCTTTTTCCGTGTACTCTTCCAACTTCCAACCTTCAACAATTAGAAGCAAAACAAATTGAAACCCATACAAAGTTCTTAATTTGCTTCACCTGAAAATTACAAAATTATGACACCCTCCCCCCCCCCCCCCCCCCAGCTGAAGAGTGAACACACCCTCAAAACCATTATGACAGCTCAAAATTTGGCAATTAAAATTGACCCAATTATGGTCTACTTTGATTTCAAGTCTCCAACTCCTTCTTATCAGAATAAGATATTTCTCTTATTTTTTATCATTAGATGTATAACAAATTAATCATAGTATTAAAAATATAATTATAATAAAAAATAATAATAACTCACAAAATTGATGTAACGCACGTTTAATAATATAAATAAGAGATTTTTCTTGTTCAATGGAGCTAAGAATTTATCCCCTATAATATAAGGATTATATGGACATGACCCTTTTAGAAGAAAGCAAAAGATTCTGAACAAAGAACAAGAGTTACAGATCACATGGTGACTCTGAAATGCTCTCCAAGTGAGGCCTCCACACAGCAACACGCCCTCTTCTTCTGTCTCTCTGCATGGACAGCTTCTCCGAGAGTATATCACTCAAGTAACGATCAGAGACAAGCAAGCTAGCCATGGAAATACTGCTATTGTTCCTTCTCACGCTATGTTCCTTCTTCTTCTTCCTTCTCTGCTGGTTCTTCTCTGGGGGAGGAGGAGGAGGGAGGGGCATGAGGAAGTAAATCTTGCCACGTTGGAGCTCTGCTTCAGGTGGCACCATAACAATCTTGGGGACCCCACCGCCGTGGCCGCCATCGTCTGCAGCTGCGGAGGAGGATGATGATGGCTTCTTGAGGACGTGTTTTGGATGTGCCTTCATGACATCACTGGCCTTGATGGTGCCACTGATCTCTTCTACTCGGCCATTGGAGTGCACTATGCGGATTACGTCCAGTGCACCACATGGGAGGATGCAAGAGATGCAGCACCTTATGCTGTTTTTCATGGCTTCTTCTCCCCTCCCTTGGTGTTGGTGTATCAGTTCTCATAGGGAGAGAAAGGAGAAAGAGTGGTAGAAAGAGTAAATATATGGTGGGAGTAAAAGAGATTTTGACATTGTATGCTGTTTTATCTGTTTTAGCTAATATTCAATTTGAGTGGGAATCAGTCACATAGAGGAATTGTGAACCAAAATGATGCATTTTTTTGAAAGGAAAAATATCAAGTAGTTAAATGTTCTTTTTCTAAAATTAATTATGATATTATTATTATTAACTCGCTTACTCAATTTTGTCAACATTCTAACTATGTAGTATTACTATTTTTTTTTATTTTAAAGCTTTTTTTTCTCCTATTTTTAAAATTTCTCTTTTTCTGCTTTTGAATAGATGGGAGGAATACTTTTGGTGCAAGCTTGGGATGAAATTCATGGTGTGAATAATTGCACAATACCCTGTAGTTTGGCTTTTGATCCATTATTTGGGGACCCTACCCTCACCCCCTGAGCTAACACAGTCTCTTTCCTTTTAGTGAGTTCAACGATATTAGGTTGGGATTGAAAGATTGGTATACTCATGTATATTGAATGATGGGACTGGTAAGCAATCTAAAACTTGGAATCATTTTTTAGAGTAATTATTGCATAAACTTAAAGTTTTTAAGTTAAGTGTATTAAATTAATTATATTATTGATTTATTATTTTATAATTAATAATACAATTGACTTAATATACTTAACTTAAATACTTTAAATTTATTCAAGAATTTCTTTCATTTTTAAATGTGTCATGACTAAACGTGATAAAAAGTTGACACATGTTAATTGACCCAAAAATGAATATTTACACTAAAGTTTAGGTGAGGAGGCTGGTGATGTAGGGTCAATGAGAGAGAAGAGAATGTGTTTGCTTGGGGTGAAATGCGATTATGAGCGCTGGATAATGGGGTACATAGGGGAGGAGATCTTCTTTTGAGAGGAGTTTGTGATCTTTCAATATCCCCAAGCAAGATCATGTGGGTTGTGGTTTTCATTGGAAAAGTGGAGTGTGCTGGACTTCACACTACATCTCTAATGGTTTTTAGGTTTGTTAAGTGCTTTGACTAAGGCCGAAGTGTTTGTCTACTAGCCATATGACGAAGAGCTACCCTCCTAAATGCTTTATCCATTTCACTTTCTTTCTTTTCATACATGCAATTTCATCGTTTTGGTCATCTTTCATACATTATACATTTAATTGACTTCAAATACACCTACTTTTCTTCTATCCATTACCATATAGTAGCGTGTTTGAGGTAATGCTGGTAAGGCATAAACATTATCTGTACAGTGCCAACTCACTTTGGGCCTGAAGCTCCACAAGTAATTTCTGTCTTAGAGGGGAGATTTTAATAGTACATATCTTTTTTTAAACTAGGATTTAGTATTTAGGAAGAATTATTAAATATTTTATTAATTATTAATTATTTTTAAATATTTATTATAAATTTAACGTTCAATAAATATTTACTTCAAATATCAAATCTATCAAGTATCAAGATATTATAAAAAGTCTCTTCCTTGAACTAATGAGGATTAGATTGTAGGCATTATTATCTAGATTGATATTGTCACTTTAATTATTAGTGTATGGAATCTATCAAGATATTATAAAAAGTCTCTTCCTTGAGCTAATGAGGATTAGATTGTAGGTATTATCTAGATAGATATTGTCAATTTAATTATTAGCGTATGGGATCCATGCAAAATTTAATAACACGGCTGAAATCATAATGGTAGTACCTATGTACCACAAAAAAACACCTAACACCCAATAGCCTGTATCACTAGATGGTACTCTCCTTTCCTAACCGTTCAACATTTAAAAAGAGTGATGTTGTTCACACATTAAAGATTTTGCTTCAATTTTATATCATATTCGTTTGGGAAAATAAAGGTAGAGAAAAAATGTGTTGAAATGTATATTTTTCTTATTTTATCATCTAAAAAAATGATATAAAAATGAAGAAGAATTTTTTATGTGAAAATATTATTATTCATTTATAAATTATAAAGATAAAATTTCAATTTTAAATATCAAAGTTAACTTTTAAAGGTTTTGTTATTTGAATATCTATAATACAACATTTAGATGATATTATTTTCACATCAATATATGGTACATTTATTCTACCTCAAGATATAGTATACCTGAGCACTCACTTACTTATATCAACATATGATATTTATACAAAATATAATATAACAGATATTTAAAAAGCATTTTCCATCTTTTAAAGACTCGACTAATTGAATGAGTCAAACACCCTCACAAACAATGACGGACTCAAAAACTTTTGTTAGTGGGGGTAAATTTTTTTACTATCAGACTAGCAATCTTTATTTCAAAGTTATGACATTTGTTGTGTTTTTTTTTTTATTTGTAATATCAATGTGACTGCTATTTTTTTTTATGTGTATAAGTACTAGTTTATTTAAGAGGAATTTACCTATAAATCATCTAAAATTGGTTAATAGTTATGTACATAAATATGATTTTATGTAATCAGAGAACCAATTAACAATTTAACACTATGAAAATGAAATTGGACAAAAAAATTTGAAAGAGATAAATTAGTAATAGTTTGTTAAAATTGAAATTTAACTTTGTATTTAAGTAAAACTTTTTCAAAATTTATGAGGAATAAAAATGATGTGTTACATATATAGTGATAATTTTTTTTGTTAATGAGGGCAAGTGGCCTCAAACCAACCAACCAACCTGGGTACGTCCTGCTCACAAATACATTATTTTATCATCAAATATTACCAAATTGGCCATTGAAAGATAGTTTTTTTTTTTTTAATACCTAATGTAAACAGTTGTATAGTTCAAAGTGGTTTTAAGTATAAGTGAATTCAAAAGTAACATAATGACATCAAAGAAGGTGCTTTGTGCTAATCTCTTCGAGGAATCAAGTTTTGGGTAATTGATATGATTTGTATATGATAACGTGTTGAGCTCTGGATCTTATAATTTAATAGCCAACCCAATGAGATTCGCCAAAAGAAGACAGGTAGTTAAAACTGTTTGGATGGTTTAATCATGCCTGTTAATTTTAGTTATGTCCCATCCATAATGTGGCCCGCTCATTTAATATATAGGTACAGATGTAGACGTTAGTGGGCATCATGTGAGGTATGGAGGGAGGGTCCATAGCTGGGCTTTGATATTCTATTTGCTCTGTATCATCCAAATTTGGATGCAAAGTTAACTTCATGTTGTGGTAATTGACACAATATTTTTATGTTTCCTTTTTTACCATCACAGTGAAAAGATCTAATGAATCAGTTTGCCAAATTCTAACAATTTCTCTCAATATGTCAAGCTTACAACAGGGAAAGAATATACTAAAGTAAAGCATTTGTGCTGTATTTGGGTTTGAACTAATTGGTCCAACCATCTGTTTTTTGCTATCATTTATCCATTAAGGGTGTATTTAAAACCGAAAAAACTTAAGAAACATATAAATGAGGATTAAAAATTAATAGATAACTGGATGGATACCTGCACATTGCGCGGGTGGATAAGTGAAATTGTTTAAAAATTTATTTGGATAAAAAAGTTTTAAGTTGGCTAAATTGTACATTCTTTAAAGAACAAAATGAGCAATTATGATTGTATCCAATATGTTAAAGCTTGTAGAAATAACGTGAGTAACTAACCATGAAATATGTAATCAAAGAAAATTGATAATATCACATCAAAAATCTTTTTTTTTTATAATATAGAAAATGTTAAAGTAATTTAGAATTTAGAAAGTCATATATGAAACTACTAAGATATCAAGAAAAAATATATATACAGCAACATCAAACTCAATTCTCTGCATAAAGAAAGTAATTTAAGAACAAAACACAATATATTCTTAAATAACAGTGAAAAAACTTATACCTGATGTTGCCTCTCCTATAGTAGCATGATTATTAGGCATTACACTTAGTTGCGTACACAATATAACACCAACTTGAAGTGCTTGATATATACGTCAGTTTAATTGGAAAATGACTATGGAATAGTCTTTGAAATGAGTTTCATGTAAGATGGAAGTGGGGCCAGGTGTGAGACATCAATATCTGGCCCTTAGGAATTGAGACCAATTTCATGCTTAATTATGCGTATTGAAAGCTAGACAAAGACTTGACTTATTGTCTGTTTATAATCTTAAACTGCTTGAAAACTACACTTCACCACCTGAATCGTCTTCTTAAGAAATGCAAATGCTGAAAAATTTCATAATTGACAATTGGAACATTGAAGAAGATGAACAGAGAAGAGGAAAAGTGTATTCGTATTTTTGTAAAAAATGAATTGAATAAGATACAACTAGATGAAAGTAATTGGAATATTATATAAAACTGAATGAGAACAAATAAAATTAAAAATAGTCCCTATTTCAGCGAATCCTAGCCTTGAGTCAGTTGAGAAGTCTGTTAAGAATGGAGGGAAATTACTTTGCCACCAAATTCAATTGGGATCGATGTGGTTATTTGGCAATCCGTGGGACTCCTCCAACTTCTTCTCATTATCCATTGGATCTTTTTCTTTAGTTACCCTTAGATGTGAATATTGATTTGAAGTATTTAATAACCTCCCGCAAGCTAGAGCATGGTATAAATCCAACATGCCCAGCTTGGAAATAAAAGGAGCAAACTTGGAGGGGGCTAACACCTTAGTAAAGAAGTCAGCCAACTGCTCTGCGAAAGAAATGGGCAACAATCGAAGAACACCTTTCTGGACTTTCTATCTTACTAGATGACAATCAATCTCCAAGTGCTTGGTTCTTTCATAAAACACTGGGTTTGAGGCAATGTAGATGGCACTGCGATTATCACAATATAAGACAGGAGGTCGTGTGCAAGTAACTTTCAAGTCATCAAGTAAATAGAGAAGCCACTACAACTCAGAAGTGGCAACTGATAAAGCGCGATACTCTGACTCAGATGATGATCTAGACACTGTAGGTTGCTCCTTAGCACGCCAAGAGATGAGAGAAGATCCTAAGAAGAAGCAGTAGCCGAAAATAGACCTCTTTGTATCAGGGCAACCTCCCCAATCTGCATCAGAATAACCGAGCAACTGCAGTTCAAAAGTTCTGTGAAAAATGAGTCCTCTGCTAGGATTATTCTTCAAGTATTTGACCACTCTGTAGGCTACTTGATAATGGATCATAGTAGGTCTGCTTAGAAATTGACTGAGTTGCAAAAGTAATGTCAGGCCTGGTGGTGTTTAGATAGAGAAGTCTGCCTATTAGTCTCCTGTAGGATGCAACATCATCATAGAGAGGCTCGGTATCATTATACAGCTTTACAATAGCATCCAATGGTGTTTTTGCTGGCTTAGAACTAAGAAGTCCTGTCTCATGGAGAAGATCTAAGCAATATTTTCTTTAACATATAGAAATTCCCAATTTAGAATGAGTAACTTCAATGCCAAGAAAGTATTTTAAATGGCCTAGATCTTTGATGCTGAAAGATTGATCAAGTGCAATCTTGATCCTATCAAATTTTGCTAATGAATTTCCTACCAAAATCACATCATCTACATAAACAAGAAGAGCTGTAAAGGTTGAACCAGTGCTCAATGTAAAAAGGGAGTAATCAGAATAGCTTTGCTTATAACCCTTGGCTAGCAGTAAAGAGGTCAACTTCTCATACCACTGTCTACTGGCCTGCATAAGGCCATATAAGGACTTCAACAATTTATACACTTGGTTAGGCTTGTCACTACGAACTCCTTGTGGAATGACCATATATACATCTTCCTCCAAGTCTCCATGTAGAAAGGCATTATTGACATCCAATTGATGAATATGCCAATTATAAATGGATGCAAGAGCTAGTAGAGTCCTAATTGTTGTGAGTTTTACAACTGGTGAAAAAGTGTCAAAGAAGTCCAAGCCCTCTATTTGGTTATAACCTTTGGCAACTAATCGAGCTTTATACCTTTCAATTGACCCATCTGCCTTTTGCTTGATCTTGTACACCCATTTGTTGCTAATAGGCTTTGCATTAGGAGGCAAATCAATAAGGATCCAAGTACCATTTTGAGCCAAAGCATCCAATTCAGATCTCATAGCATTATTCCAACAATCAAATTTGTTGGCTTCCTGGTAACTCTTAAGCTCAACAGATTGTGTTATAGACAAGGAAAATGCATGATGTGAAGGGGACAGTTTGGAAAAAGAATAAAATGAAGAAATAGGATATAAGATACCTGAAGTGGTTGGTGTGGCTGAAGTGGATGAAGAATTACACACATAGTCTGCAAGGTGACATGGTGGATGCCTCAGTCTAGTAGACTGTCTCACAGGAGTAGATGCTGAATCAGGTGCAGATGTATGTGGTTCTGTTTGTGTAATGTCAGTGGAAGTGTTTGCAGGCTTAGGGTTCTATTTAGGAATAGGAACATTATTCTGAGGTGTATCATGGGGGTGTGGAGAATGGTAATGCCATGAAGAAGTAGGGAGGGTGGACTTATATGGTAGTATGTGTTCATGGTGAGTAACATTTCTAGAGATGAAAATTTCTTTGTTATTGAGATCCAAAAGTACACAACCTTTAATGCCATGTTTATAACCCAAAAAAAAACATTTTCTTACTCTTTGTGAGAGCTTTGTCCTATTGTTTTGAAGAGTAGATGCATAGCACAGTGAACCAAAGATTTTTAATTCATGTAAGTTAGGTGGTTTTCTATGTAATAAGAAATATGAGGACTTATTTTGTAGAATTGGGCTGGGAACCCAATTGATAATGAATGTTGTATGAAGAACAGCATAGGACCAAAATTGTTTGGGTAATTTTGATTGAAAAATAAGAGCTTTTCCTACATTTAGTATATATGTTAATGCTTTCTTTCAACTCTACCATTTTGTTGTGGAGATTCAACACAACTCCTTTGATGTATATATGGTTCCTTTAGATATAGTATTCAGGCATTATAAACTCTGGTCCATTATTTGTCCTAACAGCTTTAACCTTAAGGTCATTTTGATTTTTAACAAATGTTATTGTAATTGGCTAGCTGACATGGAAAATAGTTTTGATGATAACAAATATGATGAAGATGATGGATAGTCTAAGTACCAAGAGTGAGCATTGTAACAAGAAAGCAAAGGTCTCAATTATGTTCAACTCAAGGAGAAGGTGCATGCTTATCTCATGAAGGTTTTGATAACAACAAAATCATGTTAAAGACTAAGTCTAAAGGAAGATTAAATTGTATAACTTATAGGACTTAGGGTTTTTTTGTAAGAAGTCTTCTGGATATCTCAAATATATTTTAAAATATTTAAAAATGATTTTTACATGTTAAAATATCCAACAAACAAGTTTTGAAAGGCTAATTATAGTGGTAGTTCAAATTTATGAAAAATAGTCAAGTTTGAGTTTTGAAAAATTAACATTTGGTTACTATTTTGATCATAACTTTCAAAATAATTTGAATTTTGTTTTGAAACTTATTTCATTTGAAAATAGACTCAAATATCTTTCCAATGACTGGTCATTTGCTTTAAACGGATAAGAAATAAAGAAGTTATAACCATTTAAAGTTAGATTTAAAAATTAGAGTGGTGTATTCGAATAACCACATAGTTATTCGAATACCACATCCCAAAAAACATTCCAGAACGTGTTTTTAAAGATCTATTCAAATACCTAAAGGGTTATTCGAATACCACAACCCAGAAAATGTTCCAGAACATGTTTTTGAGTATCTATTTGAATACCAAATGTGTTATTCGAATAAACACGGTCAAAAACACACAGCGGCTAGTTTTCTATGCCTTTAATGTGATATTAAATGATACCCAACGGCTATTTTCTCAAGAACACTATAAATACATATTTTTGGGTCATCTTTTATACACATTTAACTATCTAAAATAATTCTTTAATGCTTTGATTCGTATTTCATATTTTTTACTATTTTCTATACTCTTTTCGCCAAAACTTTGAGATATCCTAAGAGAGTTTACTAGTGCTTCAATTTGTAATATTTACTCTTTGTGAGAGTTTCTCTTCGTCTATATTCTAGTTCTTTGTAAAAGGGTGAGGTATCCCTTAATGAAATTGTGAGGGTGAGGTATCCCTCAGTAAAAGGGTGAGGTATCCCTTGTTGTAAAGAAGGTGAGGTATCCTTCTAGTGAATAGGGTGAGGTCTCCCTGTTGTGTAAATGTTGCAAGCATATGTTTTAAGCTTGTATTGAATAGTGAAAAATCTCGAACTGTGTTTCAAGGACTGGACGTAGGCCACAAGTTGGTGGTCGAATCAAGATAAATATCGTGTCTGTTCTTCTCATCTTTATCTCTTTATATTTCTGCAATTTATTTATCATTGCCTATCTGTTAAATTACTGCGCTTAAGGCTTTCAATTATTTTCTTCATTTTCATATCCTTTTTAACATATAGCTTCGAAGAAATTTGCTTTTATAAGAGTTTGCAAAAAAAATTTAATTACTCAATTCACTCCCCCTCTTGAATATTGAAGCCACTTGGGTAACAAGTAGTATTAAAGCTAGACTCTGTATAAAGAGCTTAGCCGCTTCAAGAGTACATGGCTTCATCAAATGATTTTTCAGAAGGAACTTCCATAAACCGATCACCGTTTTCAATGGGGATGGTTATGCATATTGGAAGGAAAGAATGAAAATTTTTATCGAAACTATTGATCTAGATATGTAGGATGCTGTCGAAAACGACACATTTATACCTACGCGAGATATCAATGATATAAAGATTGAAAAATAAAGAAGTGAATGGTCTAAAGATGATAAAAGAAAAGTTCAAAATAACTTGGTAGCCAAAAACATTATTACCACAGCTTTGGGGCATGATGAATTTTTTAGAATTTCAAATTATAAAATTGTTAAAGAAATGTCCACTTTACAAGTTACCCATGAGGGTACTAGTGAAGTTAAGAGGTTGAGAATTAATTCTCTTACTCGTGAATATGAATTATTTATAATGAACCAAGGAGAAAACATTCAAGAAATGCAAAAGAGGTTCACCTACATTGTAAATCATCTTGCGTCATTAGAAAAGAATTTTTCTAACAAAGATTTGATTAACAAAGTATTGAGATATTTAAGCAGGATTTGGCAGCCTAAGGTAACAACTATATCAGAATCAAGAGACTTATCAACAATGACGTTAACTACCTTATTTGGCAAACTTCAAGAGCACGAATTAGAACTCAACAGGCTTGACCAAAGTGAGGAACATGATAAGAAGAAGAAGGGGATCGCGCTTAAAGCCACCTCCACTATCAATAATGAAGATGAAGATGAAGACGATGGAGATGACACGGACAACATTGAGTTAAATAAAGAGAACCTCGGTCTAGTAGTGAAGAAATTCAGAAGGTTTTTCAAAAAGAAAGGAACTCAAAGAAGACCACCTTTTCCCCCAAAGAAATTTGAAAACAAATCCTCTAAGGAAATAAAAGCCTACATAGCATGAGATGAAAATGACATGGACTCCACTGATAGCTCAGATAGCGAGGAAGCCCATATATGTCTTATGGTCAAAGGAGAAGAAGAAGAAGAAGAAGAAGAAGAAGAAGAAGAAAGCGACAATGAGATAAGTTCTGATTTATTGCCTTCTTATGATGAACTACAAGATACCTTTGAAGAACTACATGATGAATCACTAAGGCTCACTAAAATAATTTTCTCATCTAAGAAAACAATTTCTTCTTTAGAAAACCAAATTCTCATTTTAAACAAAGAAATTGAAGAATTAAAAATTAAAAATGAGACATTAGGATTAATTGATGCATACACAATTCATTCTTCACATGCTTCTACATCTTCATCTTGTTCTTCATGTCATTTGCTTGAAAAAGAAATTGAAGATTTAAAGAACACTCTTTCTAAATTCACTTTTGGAAGAGATAATTTAAATATATTATTAGGAAAACAAAGAATTATTTTTCAAAAAATCGGGATAGGATATAACCCAAAAAATCAACAAATTTTTTATAAAAATTTCTTTGTTAATTCTAGTACTTCAAATAGTCCCTTTATTAAATGTTTCTATTATGGAAAGAAATGACATAGTGCATCAACATGCAATGCAAGGAAAAACATTAATGCAAAAATTGGAACTAAAATGGTATGGGTTCCCAAGAGTACTATACCCAAAACTGACATTCAAGGACCCAAGAAAATTTAGGTACCAAAAGCCAAAAATTGAAATGTGTTGTAGGTGTACTTGAAGGCCAATAGCTAACTTTGACATTTCGAAAGTGGATACTGCAAGCACAAGACCGGAAATAATTCCAAGCTCTCTTCCTTGTTTTCATGAAGCTTGGAGTTGTAATCTTGGAATAAGTATTTCATCATTAGGTAACAAGTTTTTTTTTCCCTTCTCAGAATGCACCTCTGTACACAGTAAATACGTTTCTCCTTATATAGTTATTTGAATAACTCTGAAGTTATTCGAATACCATTGTATCAGATCGTGTTCTCTAGTATTTTTTTGATAGGTCTATTCGAATAGACCTGTGGCTATTCGAATACTATTTATCAGTCTTGAACTCTCATGTTTTTATAAGCTGGTCTATTCGAATAACTCAATAGTCATTCGAATAACCTGTCACATATTAATTTTAGTTTTTCTCGTATGCATCTGAGGTATTCGAATACATGTTCATCCATTCGAATACACTCTATTTCAGGAATTTCTAATTCTATGTTGGCTATTCGAATACTCTCCGAGTTATTCAAATAACCCATAGTAGAAAGCCATGCTTACGGCCTGATCTTTATTTTGTTGCTATCTCTTTTTGTTTTTTTAAATGCAAATATAATTGGCCAAATTTGACTCTATGGATGTTATGTTGAAATACATCTTATTTCATTTGAGCTTGAATTTATGTGATTACTTTTTTGCCTTAAATAAAAATCACATGATGTACTTAAATGCATATTTCTTGCTTCTGCTTTAGCTTGCTCTTGCCCCTTTATTTCTCAAGAATTGTTTTTTTTCTCATATGATAAATTCTCTGTAATGCAAATGCTTAATGTAATTGGCTGCTATTTTGATAAATAAATGAACGTGGTAACAATTGCAACAAGTGGTATCAAACAAGTGGTTACTTGGCCAAATTAATTAACAAAATATCTTTTGCCCTTATGAACTCATTTGCTATTTTTGACTTATTATTTTGAATGCTTACTTACTTATGAGTTTAGCTAACCTCTATGGATCCAAAAATTAATGGATACCAAAGAAAGTACTTTGAATTTTGTTGTAGGGAGATAACTACCTCAAGCACACATTTAAATGAAAAAGTTCATTCAACTTGAGGATATGCAAATGTTAAACCTAAATATATATATCATATTGCTTTGACTTTATACTCTATCTTGCCCTATCTTTTTTATCATGACAAAAGGGGAAGAAAAATTTAAATTATTTAATTGAGAAAAGTCAGGGAGAGAAAAAGTAAAACTCAGGTAAGACAAAAATGGAAATTGGATTCCAAAAGTAAAAGGGAGCTACTGCGCACATCTTTGATATAAATCACTTCTTACGAAAAAAAAGGAGGAGTAAGTTTTTCAAATTAACATTGTGAATACTAATTTATCTAAACTAATTCTTTTCTCAAATGTTAGTTTGTCATCATCAAAAAGGGAGAGAATGTAATTAGCTAGCTGACATAGAAAATAGTTTTGATGATAACAAACATGATGAAGATGATAGATAGTCCAAGTACCAAGAGTGAGCATTGCAACAAGAAAGCAAAGATCTCAATTATACTTAACTAAAGGAGAAGGTGCATGCTTATCTCATGAAGGTTTTGATAACAACAAAATCATGTCAAAGACCAAGTCCAAAGGAAGATTAAATGGTATAACTTATAGAACTTAGGGTCTTTTTGTAAGAAGTCCTCTGAATATCTCACATATGTTTTCAAATATTTAAAAATGATTTTCACATGCTAAAATATCCAACAAACAAGTTTTGAAAGGCTAATTATAGTGGTAGTTCAAATTTAAGAAAAATAGCCAAGTTTGAGTTTTGAAAAATTGACCTTTGGTTACTATTTTGATCATAACTTTCAAAATAATTTGAGTTTTGTTTTGAAATTATTTCATTTGAAAATAGACTCAAATATCTTTCCAATGACTGGTCATTTGCTTTAAATGGATAAGAAATAAAGAATTTATGACCATTTAAAGTTAGATTTAAAAATTAGAGTGGTGTATTCAAATAACTACATAGTTATTCGAATACCACACCCCAAAAAACGTTCCAGAATGTATTTTTAAAGATCTATTCTAATGCCTAAAGGGTTATTCAAATACCACAACCCAGAAAATGTTCCAGAACATGTTTTTGAGTATTTATTTGAATACCAAATGTGTTATTCGAATAAACACGGCCAAAAACACACAGCGGCTAGTTTTCTATGCCTTTAATGTGATATTAAATGATACCTAACGGCTATTTTCTCAAGAACACTATAAATACATGTTTTTTGGTCATCTTTTATACACATTTAACTATCTAAAATAATTCTTTCATGCTTTGATTCGTATTTCATATTTTTTACTATTTCCTGTACTCTTTTCGCCAAAACTTTGAGATATCCTAAGAGAGCTTACTAGTGCTTCAATTTGTAATATTTACTCTTTGTGAGAGTTTCTCTTCATCTATATTCTGGTTCTTTGTAAAAGGGTGAGGTATCCTTTAGTGAAATTGTGAGGGTGAGGTATCCCTCAGTAAAAGGGTGAGGTATCCCTTGTTGTAAAGAAGGTGAGGTATCCCTCTAGTGAATAGGGTGAGGTATCCATGTTGTGTAAAGGTTGCAAGCACCTGTTTTAAGCTTGTATTGAATAGTAAAAAGTCTCGAACTGTGTTTCAAGGACTGGACGTAGGCCACAAGTTGGTGGTCGAATCAGGATAAATATCGTGTCTGTTCTTCTCATCTTTATCCCTTTATATTTCTGTAATGTATTTATCATTTCCTATCTGTTAAATTACTGCGCTTAAGGCTTTCAATTATTTTCTTCATTTTCATATCCTTTTTAACGTATAGCTTCGAAGAAATTTGATTTTATAAGAGTTTGCAAAAAAGTTTGAATTACTCAATTCACCCCCCTCTTGAGTACTGAAGCCACTTGGGTAACAGTTATAAAATCTTTTACATGTTGTCTTGCTTCTGATTTTGATTTCATCAAAATAATCCATGTATACCTACTGTGATCATCTACAGCAGTCAAGAAATAAATATGTCCACGCACAGAATGAATTGAAATTGGACCCAAAATATCAAAATGAATTAACTCAAAACATCTATAAGCTTTATTTAAACTTGTAGTATAAGATTTTCTCTTATGTTTTGCATAGTGACAAACATCACATATAACTTTTGAATCCACATTAACAAAGGGAAATTCAGAGTTTAAAATTTACATCCTAGAATTAGAGAGGTGACCTAATCTAAAATGTCATAGGGCATCATCTAGCAAGTGACTTTCTTTTGCAGCAGTCATTACTTGTGAGACACTACTAGTCTTGGCATCTACTGTGAGGTGGTATAATCCGATTCAACATCAGTCAAACCAATCATCTTCTGTGATTTCTGGTCCTGAATAACACATTTAGAATCATCAAAAGACATAACACATTTTAAGATACTGCACAATTTTGTGACTGAAATCAGATTTAAAGAAAAATTTAGTACATATAAAACATCTATAATCCTCAAAACAAAAGAAAAGATCACAGTTCCAACATATTTAGCAAGTGAGGAATTATCATATGGTAGTTTCATGTTTGTTGGAGTAATTTCATGATAGGAATCAAAGCATTTCAGATTACCATAGATGTGATCACTGGCTCCTGAATCAATGATCCAAGAACTAACAGAAAAACTATTATAAGATGTGGAAAAGAAGGCTTGACCTGATCTGTGATGCTCTATTGGTGGATGACCAAATTGAGCAGAATTGACCTTTGAAGAGCTGACCTGGTTAGCAGCTGAAGTTGATGGTTGAGTAATGCTAGAATTTTGAATCAGATGCATTAGTTTCTCATATTGGTCTTACGTGAAATTAGGAGTTCCTGACCTCATATCACCATTTTCTGAGGCAGTATCCTTGGATTCAACATCACCAGTGACATTGTTAGTGGTAAAGCTGCTTCTATTTTTCTACAAATGAGGAGGGAAACCATGTTTTTTGTAACATGTTTCGACTGTGTGACAAGTTCTCCCACAAAATGTGCATACCCGATTCCCTGGCTTGTATCTAGGATTTTGCACAAATCCTTTGCCTTTTCCTTGTGACTTCCTATACTTCACAACATTTACTAAGGCTTTACTGTCATCATGACTAACAAAATTCCCTTGCCTTTCATGTTGTAGAACCATGGAAAAAATTCTATTCATGCTAGGCAGAGGATCCATTAATAGAATTTGTGACTTAACAACTGAGAAATTCTCATTCAATCCAGTCAAAAAATGAATTGCATAATTCAGTGTATGATTCTCCCTAGCTTTCCTCATAGAAGCACAACTACATTTTAAAGGACAACTACAAGCAAACATAGGCATATAGGTTTCCAATTCCTCCCAAAGTATCTTTAATTCAGAATAGAACTCAGTCACAATCAAATTACCTTGTTTGAGGGCATAAATTTTTTGCTGTAGTTTTGAGATCTAGATCAGATCTCCCTACGAGAATCTTTCTTTGAGATCATTCCATACGTCTACTGCATTTTCTAGGAACACGATGCTTTGACCAATCAGCTCAGCAACAGAATTCATAAGCCAAGAATGAACAATCATATTGCAACGACACCAAGCTTTATAGCTTGGATCAAATTGATCTGTTGGAACAGGAATGCTGCCATCAATGAAATCATATTTGTTCTTTGCTCCAAAAGCTCGCCTCATTGATCTAGCCCACGCATGGTAATTTGACCCATTCAAAATTGGGGTTACGGTTACTAAAGAAGGTCCATCACTAAGATGAACAAAATAGAGGCTCGTTTGATTCAGAGCTGGATCTGCAACTTGATTTCCATCATTGTTGGACGGGTTACTCACACCTCTCACCATCAGAGTAGCAACAACGAATTAGAGCTTAGGGCTTTGATACCATCTTAAGAAATGCAAATGTTGAAAAACTTCATAATTGACAATTGGAACATTGAGTAAGATGAACAGAGAAGAGGAAAAATGTATTCGTATTTTTGTAAAAAAATGAATTGAATAAGATACAACTAGTATGAAAGTAACTTGAATATTATATAAAACTGAATGAGAATAAATAAAACTAAAAATAGTCCCTATTTCATCGAGCTAGCGTTGAGTCAGTTGAGAAGTCTGTTGAGAATGGAGGGAAATTACTTTGCCACCAAATTCAATTGGGATGTGCTTATTTGACAATCCATGGGACTCCTCCAACTTCTTCTCATTATCCATTGGATCTTTTTCTTTAGTTACTGTTGGATGTGAATACTGATTTGAAGTCTTTAATACTTCTCTTGGTTTTGGAGGCTTATTAAGCCGTCTACATGACGTAAGTCTTAATGGAACTGCTAAGAAAGCTTGTATGCATGGCAATGAAGATATAAAAAAACACAGCTGAAAGGTCTAGAGTTCACTAACTTTGGAAGTGCAATGAGCCTTTGTAGTTGAAAATATTGGAAAGAAAGAGAGAAAAATAGAGTACGTAAAGAAGTTAAAAGAGTTTGGGAGTGAGACAAGGTTAAGGAATGGTTAAGGTTGTCGTTTTAAACTGTTAGGGTATGTTTAGATTGATGGAATGATGAAATAGAATGGAATGAGATGAGATAGGATGAGATTGGATGGAATGAGGTAAAAAGACCATTCTATTATTTGGATATTTTAAGATGGAATGGAGTAAAATTACAATTCTATTGTTTGGGAAGTGAAAGATTTTTTGTGGGATAAGATGAAATTTAAAAAAAAAGATGGTTTCATCTCATACCCTCCAAATTGGGGAGGGGGGAGGGAAGAAAAATGGTGGTTTCTGGTGGAATGAGATGGAATCTATCTCACTCACTCTCATCTCATTCAATTCTTTTTTAACATAACCAAATAATAGAACCTATCTCTATTTCATTTCATTCTATTTCATTCCACTCAATACCATCAATCTAAACATAGCCTTAGTGTTCATAAAAGTAATTTCCCAAAAAATAATACCATAGAAGGGAATTGAATAGTTGTTGTGCATTCACGACATTTAATTAGCATTCATGGCATTTAATTATGGAAAAAGTAATGGTGAGAAGGGAGAGGAAGAGGCAAAGAGAGTAAGTTGGTTGCTCCTGTAAGTCATAAAATAATTTAGGGAAAAGGATGGAATGAAAGAGAAAGTGCCAACATCTCAATTTATATGAGGTGGCAAAAGGAGAAAATGTGTTAGTTGAATTTCAATTCTCTCAATTTTTTCTTTCTCAAGTAGTTAAGTGGAAGAGAGATAAAAACACAAAGAAAGTTATTAATAGGACTAGATTACAATGTGTGAAATTTCTTTTATAACATTTGTGTCTATCTCTCTCCTCTATTTGACCACTTGAGAGAAAAAAATTAAAAGAATCTAAATCCTTGTCAATTGATTAGAAATTAAAAATACTTATATGGCAACACTATAGGTTACGTACAAAAACTCTCATCAGTAGTCGATCTATAATTCAACTTATACTCTAACTATTTTTTAAGTTTGACAAACTATTGACTTAACATTGTTAAGTACTTAGAAAAAAAAAACTTATTCTAACCATTTTAAGGATGCACCCTTATTTGTTTGTTTATATATATATATATATATATATATATATTTATATATATATATAATATTTATTGTATAGAGGTAAAATGAGTGAATATATCACAATTGTAATATAGTTAAACTCTTACAAGAACATGTGACCCTTGATTTCATTTAAATTCAACAGTGAATCTGAGTATATGAAACAATAGGCAAGAAAATGAGGGAAAATGAATCCGAAAATTTCTTCAGTTGTTGAGAAAGACGGAGAAAAAAGGTGGAGCAAAAGCAAGTTCTACATGAACTCAGCGTGGCGGAAGAATTTACCAAGTTGAAAAACAAAACGAGCTAAAGAGAGAGGAAATGAGAAATGTAGTTTGTGTACAACAAAAGTGGCTTATATAGAATAAGAGAAATTAACTAACTAATAACTAACCTAATGACTCATCAAGTTAATCTAACTAACTTCGGAGTAAGTTATAACCAATCTCTAATCACACTAACTGTGGTAATACCCTTCACTGCATAGATCTACGACCAATGGATTTCTCTCGGCGGATAATAAGCCATGCTAACTGCATAAACCAAAACGTAGAAATCAGAAGATTAACTTATGAAGTAAAACATCAAACAATTAAGTATTACTGTATTAGTAATTACAAGGATAGAAGAGTATAATAATATCATGACTTTAGGTACGCCAAACATGAGAACATATAAAGGGAATCCAGCGTAAAATTTCTTCAATCCTCATGATTTCAAGGTTTTGAGAGCACAATCAAAGGAGCCAGTGTACGGATATTTACCCCTAGCATCAGGTTGCATTTTCTGATTCTGAGTCTTGATATAGTCAAACGGCAGAGCACAAGTTGATGAGACAAATGCTGCAAGAATACATGCAGCTATATATGACAATGTAAACAAAGGTGTTTAGCAAAGATGTGAAATAAATCTTAAATAATTCAAATCCTCAATTTCAAATCTTGATAAAATATTTCAGTACATAAATAAAATTTTACTTTTCTATAATCCTTAGTTGCAAATCATTTGAATAACCTCGATCATTTGGACCTAGATATTACTTTGATGTTGTCATGTTTGTTTGGGTCAAATTTTAAGTTTAGCAGTTGAGACTTGGCACATTACACTGGAATAATTGAGATTCTAATATGGTCAAAGATCACGACTACCAAATTTCTTGTAGCTGTAATACAAGAAAAATCAATTTTTACTATACAGTAATGCTGCATAGCTCTAAAAAAAATGCTTATATTTGGCTAGAATTTGTCAACAGTAAGTGGTTGTTTGATAAATGTATGTGTTGGGGTTGGTGGCGTTTATGATGGTATAAAGGGAACCCTGTCTAAAATTTCTGTATTCCTCAGGTTTTGAAAGCACAATCAAATGAGCCAGTATATGGATATTTTTCCCCAGCATCAGGTTGCATATTCTGAATCGGAGTATTGATGTAGTCAAACGGCGTACTACAAGCTGATGCGAAAATTCCTGTTACAGTACATCCAGCTATGAACAATGTGAAGAAACGTGTTAGTAGCAAATATATGAATTATGAAATAAATCTTAAAGGGAACAAATTTTAACCTTCAATTTTTAATGATTCAAAGACTCAATTTCAAATTAAGTTTGATAGAATTTCAAATAAAATTTTACTTTACTTTAGTCCTTAATTAGTTGCAAGACATTTGAATAACATCGATCACTTGAATGAACCTAATTATTACTTTGATATTACAGTCATGCCGTTTGGGTCAAATTTTTAGATTTAGCTGTTAAGACTTGACACATTAATCTGGCAGAAAAGACAAAGGTCTATTGGTTGAGTTTCTAATATGATCCTAGACTACAATTACCAAAGTTCTTGTAGCTGTAATACAAGAAAATCTCAATTTTTGCTTTGAGGTGCAATAACCCTCCAGTACTGATAAGGTTTATGTAGAGGTTCAATGTTTAGCCTATATCCAAAGCTCTTCTGAGAAATTCTTACATAACACCCAACTTGCAAGAATTTCCCACCTCTTCTTTCCCTTATACTTATAGATCTTATATATCATCTTGTCATCAAGTAAACCATCTGTACTAGAAATTTTAGTGTTGTTCACAACCAATATTCACTGTCTAAGAAAACAGCTATGACCTGGTTCATACTTTGCCTACCTTTTGTCTGCAAATTGGATCAAGCCAATTATATGTTTACCATCTAATCCTCCTACCATTCTACCCTGAGCCACAGAAATTTGTTTAACCAATCAAAGATAGAATCCAGAGCTGTTCCAAACTGCTAATCTATATCATAAGAGTCTCCCTCATTCTGTCATTATGCCAGGATAGTAAGAAGCTGTACACTCTTACATAAATATCCTTTTGTCCAGACTAACTGCAGAATTGCGCTGTGTCTGCAATGATACTACAATTAAGCAGAAGAGATAAAGGAAAGAGGAAGACTTAAATAAATTATCCCTTTTTTTATTACCTAGTACACATGTGCCTTGATCAAAACCGAGATATCTTCTGAATAACGCAACACTTGGATAAGAAGAAGCACAAAAACTTGCATCCATTGCCAATGTTCTCACTAAGGTAGAGCCTGAACCTTTCCAAAGAGCCAAAACCCCTTCATCTGCAAGGATACGATAAAATGCGTGAAAGACATTTGTGTAGTTTCGGCGCTGAGCTGCAGGCAAAGTGGCATCAGCCTGCACACGAGTGAGTGCCAAATCTGCTGGATTAAAAGCAAATGCTACAACAGCATGAACAGTCAGCCTGAGCAGACCCTTCTGGGAGCGAGACAGTTCTTTCCTATCATTAGTCCCAATTGCCTTGCTTGCCAAGATTCTAAAACACACAAAACCATTATGTGAGGAGGTTAATAATCACATAAAGCAGATGTTAAGAAACAGATCTCAGCAAAATCTAAGATAGCTAAAGAAAACCAAAAAACTGGAGAATAGAAAGGATCAGAATAAAGAAGAAGAGAAAGTTTGGAAATGCATCACTTCTTGTTAGCTTCCAATTAGAAACAGTTACAAGCTTTATATAAGCACCACTAGTTTCTCTAATCCACAACTAATTCGGTTACATTCAGTTACAAGCAAGTAATGGAAAATATTAAGCTAACTTCCAAAGTCATAAAGTCCTAAGCCAACTATTAACAATTTCTCCACCTTGGCTTGACTTTACCTTCCACAACCTGTAGGATCTTCAAACAATGGTTGAACTTAGGTCCTCGCAATGCCTTGGTGAATAGGTTAGTCGGGTTGTCATCAGTGCCGATCTTTTCAAGACTTACCTCCTCTTTTGCAATTATTTCCCTCACAAAATGGAGCTTAACATCTATATGTTTAGTTCTCTCATGATACACTTGATTTCTGGTCAAGTGTATACCACTTTGACTGTCACAAAACACCTTTGGGATTGCCTGCTCTGATCTCAAACTTATGGCCATCCCTTTCATCCAGATTGCCTCCTTAATTGCTTCAGTAACAACAATAAATTCAACTTCTGTAGTGGATAGGGATACCACATATTGGAGATTACACTTTCAGCTTACAGTGTTACCATAGAACTTGAACACATAACCTGTCAAAGATCTTCTAGTATCCAAACAATCAGCATAATTTGAATAAACAAACTTAGTCACTCCAAAATTACTGCCTACATGTTTGGAATATAATAACCCGACCTCAAATGTTCCTTTCACATATCTAAAAATCCATTTCATAGCTTCCCAATGCAGTTTTCCTGGCTTTCGCATGTACCTACTTACCAAACTCATGGCATATGCCAAATTTGGCCGAGTACAAATCATTGCATACATAAGGCTTCCTACTGCATTTGCATATAGAACCTTTTTCATATAAGAAAACTCCTCTTCAGTCTTTGATGAGTCCTGCTGTGAGAGCTTGAAATGCTGAGCCATAGGAGTCAACATTGCCTTTGACTGATCCATGTTGAACCTCTTCAATACCTTGTCTATATAGCTCCTTTGGTTGATGAATAAGGTTCCCTTTGATCTGTCCCTTAAGATCTGCATACCCAGAATCTTACTAGCAGCCCCCATATCCTTCATTTCAAATTTACTCTCAAGCATCACCTCCACCCTTTTAATTTTTCCTTACTGCTGCAAGCAATCAACATATCATCTACATAGAGGAGTAAGTAGACAATGGTTTCATGCTCAGTTTGCTTCAAGTAAACACAACCATCATACTCACACCTTTTAAAGCCATTTTTCAAGATAAAAGCATCAAATCTTTTATAACACTGTCGAGGGGATTGCTTAAGTCCATAAAGGGACTTTTTTAACAAGCACACCTTGTCTTCCTCACCCTCCTTGATGAACCCTTCAAGCTGAGTCATGTAAATCTGTTCTTCAAGCTCACCATGCAAGAATGTTATCCTCACATCAAGCTGCTCCAATTCTATATTTCCTGTGCAACTAAGGGCAAGACCATCCTAATTGAAGTGTGTTTCACAACAGGTGAGATCACTTCATTGTAATCAATGCCCTCACGCTGTGTGAACCCCCTTGCCACCAATCTAGCTTTGAATCTAGCTTTTCCACTCCTGGAATTCCTTCCTTAAGCTTGAATATCCATTTGTAACTAACAAGCTTCTTGCCTTTAGGTTTATCAACCAGCACCCAAGTGCCATTCTTATTCAAAGAATTCAACTAATCATTCATGGCTGCAATCCAGTTCTGAGAATGCTTATTGTTCACGGCTTCAACATAGTTTCTAGGCTCATTTCCATTAACCTCCTCTGCTACAGTAAGGGCAAAAGCAACCATATCAGCATATCCAAATCTGTTTGGTGGCTTAATGGTTCTTCTGTTCCTATCTCTGGCCAGAAGATAGTCTTGTTGAGCCTGCTGAGTGAGTTCTTCAACTTGTTCTTCCTGATTAGTTTCAGTTTCAGGTCCTGTGTTGCTTTCTTGGATTGTTGTTTCCTCCAATGGCTCCACCTCCAAATGAATTCTCTCATCACCCTCTAACTTATCATGTTGCTGATTTGATTTTTCATTGGAGTAATACATCTCTGACTCTCTGAACACAACATCCCTACTGATCAACACCCGAGGCTATCCTTTATCCATGCACAATAATCTGAATCCTTTTACTCCTTGAGGATACCCCAGAAACATGCATTTTAGTGCTCTAGATTCAAGCTTGCCCTGATTTATGTGAGCATAGACCACACACCCAAATACTCTCAGATTTTCCAAGTTTGGAGGATGACCAGACCACATCTCCTCTGGTGTCTTCATGTCAATGGCAGTAGAAGGACATCTGTTGATTAAGTGAGCAACTGTAACTACTGCCTCAGCCCAGAAATGTTTAGAATAGTTAACATTTGATAGCAGGCCACTAACACTTTCTATGATTGTCCTATTTATCCTTTTAGCAAGCTCATTCTGTTGAGGAGTCCCTCTAATTGTCTTGTGTCTAGCATTCCCATTCTCCTTGCAAAATTGATCAAACTCTTCAGAGCAAAATTCCAGTCCATTATCAGTTCTAAATCTCTTAATCTTTCTACTAGTTTGAGTTTCAATTAAGACCTTCCATTCTTTAAACTTCACAAATGACTCATTTTTGTTCTTGAGAATGTAAATCCATACCTTTCTTGAGAAATCATCAATGATGGATAGAAAATACCTTGCTCCACTATGAGAAGGAACTCTTGATGCCCCCCATAAGTCACTATGAATGTAATCAAAAGTACCTTTTGTATGATGAGCAGCAGTGGCAAACTTCAATCTCTTTGCCTTTCTAAAAATACAGTGTTCACAAAAATCTAGTGCTTCAATGTTGTCCTTGCCCAGTAGTTTCTACTTGCTCAACTCCCGTAGCCCTCCTTCACTAATATGGCCAAGTCTTTTATGCCACAGGGTTGCTCGAGATTGCTCCATTATAGTGACTGCAGCAGCAGTGCCTATCATAGTGCTTCTTTAAAGAAAATACAAACTATGTTCTAGCTTCCCTTTCATCAATACCATGGACCCCTTAGTTATTCTTAGAACTCCACCTTCAGCCTTGTACACATAGCCTTGCTTATCAAGCATTCCAAGAGAAATTAAATTTCTCTTCAAATCTGGCACATGTCTCACTCCTTGCAAGATTCTCATTTCTCCATCTGCAAGTTTCACCTTAATGGCCCCAATTACCATCACATTACAGGCTTTGTTATTGCCTAACAAGACCTGTCCTCCATGGTTTTCCTTGTAAGAGATGAACCAGTCCTTGTTAGGACACATGTGGAATGTGCATCCTGAATCAAGAACCCACTCTGGTTTAACCTTCTCTTCTGAAATACACAGAACATCAGCACTCTCATACCCTTCTGAGACCACATCTGCATCACCACTATATCTCCCTTGATCTCCATGCTTCTTTTACTTTTTGTTTTCAGGGCATTCCTTCTTGAGGTGCTCCTCACTCCCACAGATGAAGCACTTCCTCTTCTTGCCCTCTTTTGACTTGGATCTTGATCCCTTCTTGTTCTTAAATTCTTTCGTTTTTTGGCATACCCCTTGTATATAATCCTTCAGCATCTTGATCTCCTCTTCCCTCAGACTTCCTTTTTAGTTCTTTCGAAAACAAAGCAGTCTGAACCTCCTCCAGTGACAATGTATCCCTGCCATAGATGAGTATGTCTGAGAGGCTATCGAACTCACTTGGTAATGACCTGAGCAGCAGCAATGCCTGGTCTTCATTATCAATCTTGATTTCAATATTTTCCAGATCAAGAATGATCTTATTGAAATCATCCAAGTGATCCTCCAATCCCTTTCCTGTTGGCATCTTGAATGTATACAGTTTCTGCTTCAAAAACAACCTGTTGGCCAAAGATTTGGTCATATACAGGTTCTCCAATTTGAGCCAAATGGTAGCAGCAGTCTTCTCCTTCGATATTTCTCTAAGAACCTTGTCACCAAGAGACAAAATCAAGGCACTATGGGCTTTATCAAGCATATCCTTCTTCTCCTTCTCTGACAGTGTTTCAAGCAGTTTCGTCTCTCCTTGAAGAGCCTGCTCCAGTCCCTGTTGAACCAACAGAGCCCTTATCTTCATTCTCCATAGACCGAAATCATTCTTGCTTATAACTTCTCAATATCAAATTTTGCAAAAACCCATCTTTGATTCACAAAGAACACCCTAAAGAACACAACCAACCGTGGCTCTAGATACTAATCTGTTAAGAAACAGATCTCTACAAAATCTAAGATAGCTAAAGAAAACCAGAAAACTAGAGAATAGAAAGGATCAGAATAAAGAAGAAGAGAAAGTTTGGAAATGCATCACTTCTTGTTAGCTTCCAATTAGAAACAGTTACAGGCTTTATATAAACACCACTAGTTTCTCTAATCCACAATTAATTCGGTTACATTCAGTTACAAGCAAGTAATGGAAAATATTAAGCTAACTTCCAAAGTCATAAAGTCCTAAGCCAACTATTAACAGCAGACAATTTATAAATCATTAATTGGATCATAATCATCTCATTTTCCAACATAATATAACATAATATGAGAGAATCATGTTACCATATAAATAACAGTAAAACATACTATAATAAAATTTGTATCTTTCTCAGTTATAACATGACACTCTCATATTAAAAAGTAAAATGAGAGGATCCAAATCCTTATTAATCATGTCACCTTTTCATCCACTACAAAAAAAGGATCAATGGCAAGGGATAGACTAGAGAAAAAACACAGGTAAAATCATTGATTTGCATGTGAATTTTTGTAGGAAAAAAGAAAGAAAAAATGCTGATAAAAGCTGTTTATTACAAAAATGATGAAAAGAAAGTATAGGCTTTGTTTGGATATTTAGTAAGTGATGGAATGAAGTGAAATGAGATGAGATGAGATAGAATGAAATGGGATAGAATGGGAAAAAAAGTACCATTCTATTGTTTTGATATTTTAAGATAGAATGGAGTAAAGTTACTATTCTATTGTTTGTGAAGTAGATGATTTTTGGTAGGATGAGATAGTATTCATACTAAAAAAGATGATTCCATCCCATATCCCCCAAATTTGGGAGGAAGAAAAATGATAGTTTCTAGTGGGATGGGATGGAATTCATCCCACCCACTCTCATCTCATTCTATCTTTTTTTAATATAACCAATAATAGAATATATCTCTATTCCATTCCATTCCATTTCACTCAGTATCACTAATCTAAACGAACCCATAAAGTTCCATTAATAGGAAACACTATAGATTTTCTCTTCTTCAGATGGATTAAGACTATGGGATCAGGAAATAATATGCTTACTTTTTAAACAATGCTTCCATAGCACATAAGTGAGAAACTTCTCTGAGTAATCCTGCAGAAAGCCCCTGCATAATGTGATTCAATGTAGACTTTAGACACCAAATTCAAAATCGTGCAAAACAATAAGGACATTCATTTCAGCCAGGTTAATAAAACAACATGCTATAATAAATCAAGAACAGAAGCATCCCTTGCTGAAATCGGCAACCTTAAAACCTAATTAAGTAGTCATCGTTTAATGTGCAGTTTCAAACCTTATAAAATGTTGCAGTGCCCTCATTCTTAAGAATGATTAGTACAACCTGGCCTGCTGATCCCTGACCCAATTGAACTCTGACCTACACAAACCCCACAATAAATTTTAATTCTTATTAAACAATGAATCTCCTTAAATAAATGAACTAACAAAATACCCTTTCAAAAAAACCAATCTAAGTAAAAACATCATATTTAGAAACGCTATTGTTTTACCTTGGTTAATTTAAAGGGTAATGCAAACATACAATTGGTTCCGCCGAATACCAACTGCCTCACCGTAGGCTATAGACTAGGCCCACCCTTAAGTCCTATAAGTGCATTTGGTTTGGATGCCACTAATCTCCTTTTAAATTTGTCTCTTTTATTTTAGAAATTATATTAACTAAGGTTTATATTGTATTGCACTTATCTTTTTTTGAAGTTTATATTATTATTATATTGACTTCTTCTGTTTGTCTGTTAAAAAAAATCAATGTAAGAATGCAAATAAAAAAGATGACAAATGTAATTTCACTAAACTTAAGGAAAAATCAGTGTAGTTTGCGTTCAATGTTTCCTTGTTTCCCATTTTCTATGATTTTGTCCTTGTCTAATAGAAGTGTTGTCAAAAGTAAAATAAAAGCAGCAGAAGATTTAACACAGGATACTATTTTCCCTAAAAATTCTAACTAATGTTGTTAAGATTGACTCGTTCTCCGATTACCATTCCAGTTCGTTGGGGATGATCAATGTCATGTGAAATGAGAAGAGGTTTGAGAAAAATAAAAAGAAAAAAAATTATATAATGTAAGTTTAATAAGTAGTTTAATTGCATAAGTGGATTGCTAACTTCCTCTACTTATTTTTAAAAATGAGGATGTTAGCATCCTCCACCTATTATTTTTAGACATAAAACTCATAATCTTTCTATTTAAAACAATATTAATTTAAGGGTTTATTAGTAAAAATTTTATATTAATATTGAATTCAAAGTTAATTATTTAATGAAAAAAAAAAAAAAAAAAAGAAATCTCATTTTAATGAAGAGAAAAATATTGCATTTAATGAAAAAGAAAATATAAAAGAACTAATAATTTTTTTAATAAAAAGTGACACATTTATTATTTTAATAAAATTATTAAAAGTTTAAATAACATCTCACTTAAAAAACTCACATAAAATAGTAAAAAAAAAAATACAATTTTTAAATAAAATGAATTCTTACGTAAAAATGACATGTTTTGAAAGTTACATATCAACAAAATTTCTAATAAGTATCAATTTTTTTAATTCTATTTTTAATTTATGTACGGTATATTTTTACTTATTTTATTTTTATTTAATAAATAAAATTATAGATATTAAATATTATTATATGATTTGCGTGAGCAATTGTTTAAGGATGGATTTTTATCATCTAATGACGGATTTGTTTCTAATGTACTAGTGCGTGGGTACTGGGTAGCAGGCTCACGAGGTTTATTTTTGTTTGACATAGGAATAGGGATCAAATTAGGCTTTGAATATGACCCACCTAACTCGAGGTCCAAACCACAAGTGTTGGGCTTGGAAGGCTTGTAAGGGGGGTTAAACTGAAACAAGTTGACGTTGGAATTAACTTTCATAAATAGTGTGGGAACTGGTCTGCAATTTAATTTCTTTAGAGACTAATGTGAAAGAAGTGAAACTTTTTTACTGATGTAGTACTAATTGATTTGAATCAATAGAATTAAAGACAAAAAAAGGAAAATAGGTGTGTGTGACACAGCAAGCAGTGAAAACAAACCATTCAGATAAACGTTCGTAGAAAATTCACAAATTCTAATTCGTGATATTTAGCATTTCTGATCCAAGAGTGACTGATCGTTTGGTGGTATCAATGAGATCAACAAACTAAGTTTTTTTTTTAAAAGTTTCTAATCAATTGCGACTGAGAAAAAATAAAAAGAAGAAGCGGGCATAGACTATTACATTTGTGGACACAACTATTTAGATCATATATTTGTGAGTGAACAAAGATTTTTTGGAAGAAATCTTCATTAGATTATGAGTGTAAGTTAGTAAGACACTAAGACCGAACCATATAATATATTATACTCTATTGTTTTTATTTCATTTTTTCGGCGTTTGTTGTGCGTCTATTTATCTCCTAACAATTAGTTGCAGTCTTCTATTCTATATCATTACAAATATTCTATTATGGATTCAAATATTCTGTTTCTAATTTTAATTTCAATTAAAAATTGATAATAAAGTAAAATAAATTTTACCTTCAATTGACAGTAATTTCTCTTTTAGTTGGTAATTATTTTTTTACTTAATTATTTATATTTAATTAGAGAACTAGACAGAAAAACGAAACAGCAGACTATCTAAATAGAGATAGTTACGCAGACTAACAACATCACAGATATTACAAAGATTGAGTTTTTAAATGATTTGTTGGAGTTTAGCGGCCTGTTCAGCTGTTAATAGACAACCACAGTACAAGTATGAACATGTGTGGCTCAATCAAAAAAAGACGTGGTTCTTATATGTGGGTTCGGTTCTTATAACATCGTTAAATATTCAAACAGCTTTCACTCAAAGAGAAGTGTCTGCGTGTAAAAGGCTTACGTATGAGAAAAAATTGTTAAAAATTTAAGTATCAGTTAAATATGAGTAAAGAAATTTTATATTAAAATGAAATAAACAAAGTAATTATTATATAAACAAAAAAACCCATAAAATAAATTCCTTAGAGTAAATATGATGTCAAATTTACCTACAAGGTTTTTTCAGCTTGGTCTATTGGATGTAAATCTCCAAGCATTGTAGGATTTGATTCCAACATTTGATGACTTTTCTCCATTGGCAGCTTCCGTACACTCAAGCCTATTCAACAGGGTTTTGCCTTGCTAGGTCCATACATAGGAGTTATTCTATTTCTTATTCTTTTTTAGGAATAAGTGGCATAAACAGCATTGCACTAACAGGATATACATGAGTTGGGAACTTGGGATTGAGATCCAATTGAGCTGATAACTGCAGAACTCTCTAGCTTTCCCGTTGTTGATCAATCCAAGAAAAATTGAAGAAAAAAGATTGACGCACTTGTTCTGCAATTTTGTTCTTTATCCTTGCCAGGTAGTTCTTTAAGAATTGACTTTGAGTATAACTTGTTCCAAATTTTCTTTTGGAATACAGTTTAAGATTTTTATGTTATTTACTTGACATTTGGGATTCAATTTAAAATAAGGTGAATCCTTAAGGAATAACCCGCTCTACGATCTCTCACTGCTTAAAGCCTAATTAGAACTGAATCCATCCCTTTAACTTCAGAACAGAAGTAAACCAAATGTAATTTGTAGAAACACGCCATCAATTATTTTGTTAAAGCACCCAAATATAAGTAGTACATATGTAGTTGACAAACATTATTTTTGGAGAAAAGGGCATATAAGTAGTAATATACCCCAAGTCCAAAACAGCACTTTAAAATGGCGTTGCTTAGAGAAACCTTTAGGTTTCAAAAGGATGAGTACGTGAAGATGATGAAACCTCTTTGGTTGGATAACCAGCCGCAGCATTGATAGCACATACCCCAAAAGGCCACTCATCGCTAACGTTCCTTCTGATAAAGAGGTAACCTTTCTCTCCCCAGTCTTTTCCCCACGAGTTCTTCACAATCCAATAGTCTTTTCCACCCACCGAATTATAACCCACGATTAAAGCAACAAGAGTTGCATATCTTGAATTCTTTGTGCAGTTCTCACCATCATAGACTCCCTGCTCAAGTGAAAAATTAACAAGAATTTACAAAATTAGAATAATCTTCCTATACAGTATATATCCAATACAATCACTGGCCGCCTTTTTTTTTAAACAGATAAAATAATATTATTCATACATATTTATACATAAAAATCTCATATATATATATATATATATATAGGGATAGCTCAATTATCATAAACGCATAAAGCTATATATAAAAGTGAAGGTCATTCTAGTGAACTTAATGTAAAAAGATTTATTAAAATTTTGTTCTTTTTAGTCTTTCGCGAATCAATGTTTTTAAATATTTTTTTTTAGAGTATTATTTAGAGGAATTTTTTTTTTAAAAAAACTAAAATAAAGAGTCTGAACAAAGGAGAAAGGAAAAAAATTCAAAAGTGAATATTATAACTTGAAGAAAAGATAACTAATTTTATATATAATAAGAAAAATCTAGTTGCTAGTGTTCAATAAATATATATTACGGTTAGTTATTGAAAATAAGAAAATTAATTGAGGATTACTAGCATTGTGAGAATTAAGAAGTGATAAAAATATATATGTATACTGTACTTAATTAGTGAATTGAGAGAATAATATTATTTTATTAATTATCTTGACTTATGTATGTTTTCAATGGAAATAAGATAAGTAGTTGAGAATTAATAGATATGTGAAAAGTGAAAATAGTAAAAATTTATTAGACAATTAATTTAATAAATGAGAGTATGTAAATAACTTATTAATTATTTTTATTTTTTATTTTAATATAATTATTTATATCATTATAAAATTATAAGGCCTTAGGAATTGGGGCCTAAAACTCTTGCTTTATTTGATTTATGTTTAAGTCGGTTCTGGATTAAAGCTGATCCTACTAAAATTTCTGCACATACTCTGATTCTGCTACTTCATGGAAGATGATGTAAGAGAAAAATAATGTGCTATTAGCATTTTTCATGCATATATAATTATACTTACACCAGTGTAAAATTGAAGGCCAGTTGCATCCAAACTCACACTAACAGGCTGCTTACTAGTACGGCACAAGAGAGCTTCTTCTGATCCATCTAAAACTAGAAGGTTATCAATACTAACAGCCTTGTTTGCATTCTCCTTCAAGAAAAAAGAAACCATAAATTAGCTACACTAAAATAAGATCTAATTTAATGGTTCCACAAGCTAATATATATAATATGTTGGAAAAGGAATTAACCAGACCTTGCAAGTACCATTTTTAGCTATGTAAGGATAATCAGCTTCTGTATCAATCCCACCATTATCTATAACCCAACCAAATGCATTGAAGTAATAGCCTCCAGCACAACCTTTACTAGCAGGGTCACAGTCCACGAGTTCTTGAGCAGATAGGTTGACAAGCTTACCAGTGACTATTTGATTTATTCCTTCGATTGCTCCGGTAACAGAGAAAGCCCAATGGCTTTCTGAGAAAATGAGATGTTAAATGAATCAGTTCAAGATAATACTTAATACATCCATATATATATATATAACTAGTATTGCGAAAATGTAAACATTAGTTCTCTTAAGTCTTAAGTCTCGGACTACTCGTACCGACTTACGTTACTCAAGAAGTAAAAAAGAAACTTGTAAAAAAATATTCAAATGTTATATCTTTGATATCTAAAAATTTAAGGTAAGAGATGACTGTCAATCTCAAGAATAAAATAGGCTCTCAGGTTCAATATGAACACTTTTAAGAATATTTATAGATAATTTAACAATAATAGATGTTAGCAGATTTAAATCCGACTAACTTAGTTGACAGGTATTTATATAAAGAAAAAAAAATCACATATTTTTAGCAGACTATATGTAGTTATTTAATTTAAAATATAGCATCGTCTTCATATAATCTAATCCAATTATGCATACGCAAATAGTTATCACCAAACATTTTTAATAATGTATTAATCCAAACATACTTGAATGGTAGTGTAAAACTTATTTACATCTGGGAATCAAAATTAAACCCTAAACTACATGCTCCTGCTTGCATGTTTACTGTTTAGTTCATCTGCAACTAAAAGTATGTTATATATAGTAGTTCACAAGAGATAAAAGATATGCTAACAAACAAAACTTTATTGAAGGACGCTATTATAAAATCTTACGGCAGTCCCCTTGGTCCCTAACTTCAGTCACAGCTCCCTTTTCCCTCCAATCTACAGAAGCAGGAAGGTTTTCACAGGAGTCATCATCACTCTTCAGCTTGCTATTACCCCAGTTGGAGGGCATCTCTATCTCCTGCAAGTAGGTTTTCCTGAACTCCTCAGGACTCATATCAGCAAACTTGTTCAGACCCAAACGATGTTGCAACGGTGACTTTCTCTTTGCATTCATCTCATTGATATACCTCAAATTCCTTTGGAAAATCTGGAATCTGTTTGCCTTCTCCTCTGGGTTTCCATACTCTCGCCCGTGCTCCTTCTGCCACAGCTGGAACAGTTGGAACACTTCTTCCTCTGAAGAAGAAAACTTGTCCAGTTGGTCATGGCCCAAAATGGAGTACTCACTAGGCATAGCAAAGGAGAGACATGTGAGGGAAACACAGACAAAGAAAAGAAGAAACAACTTGGTCATCTGGGAAATCATCATTTACACAAATGAGTTACCAAGTGTTCTATTGATGATACCATTATCGTATAGCTGTATCACATATATAATGAGTCCATGGTGAAGTTGCTTCATTCTTCATGAGCCAAACCTAGGTGAATTATGAAAGAAGTAAGTTACACGTCTCTTTGATTAACGTCACCTCAAATCAAGTATAAATGGTTAAATTAGAACGTAAATATAAAAAATAAAAATAAAATAAAATTAGTTATAATTAAATAATAAAAAATTTATAAATATAAAAAATATGTATATAAATAATATGTGATTAATAATATTATTGGGAATTATTCTTAGCGCCAAATTGTCACATTTATTTTGTGTGCTCTTTTATTTGTTGTCCAATCGATTCTGTGAGGCGCATTATTCTTGACATATACCACCAAGAATTGACACATCTGTTATTTTATTTCGCACGAGTTTCATGCCATCTGATCTTCCCATGCAGGCGAGGTCCCCAACTGAAGATATTATAATGATAACTAATTCAATGTGTGGTTTTCCAAATTGCAGTGCAGGAAAAGACGGGAAAAGCATTCGAGTCTATCTTCAGATTGTACACTTCAGCCAAACCGGTGAGAATGAGAAGTAAGGCTGATAATTGAGATCGATTTCAAATACGAGAATAATAAATAGCAACAAGCCAACAAGCAAAACGACATGGAACAAAAACAACTATAGGAGTGAGAAGTTGGTTACTGTGGGTCTAGACTAGAGATTACTCAAGTGAAAAATTCTAAGAAGTTTAAGGAGAAAGAGAAGTCTTATTATTGGCATTTTTTATTTTATAACTGAAGTACTGGTGCAGCTTAATGGTACATAACAAGATAATTTTTTAGCTCCCAAATCACCTAAAAGTTTCTTGAAATTAAGGTTGCTTGTGGTGACTTCCACATAAGATATTGATCCTAAAAAAAATAGTGCCACATTATTAGTAGACCTTCATAAAATCAATTTTTGTATTTTTGTTGTCTTTAGTTAGGATTTTTTTACAGACATTATTGTGATATTAAGCTCTCAGGCATTATTGTGACTCGTAGGATTTTTAGTAATTGTCTTTTTTAGAATTTGAAATTTAGATTTATTCTTAAAAGTGTGGCTCACTTATTATCTTACCAATCCTTGTTAATTAGTAATTTCATCTGAAATAGAAAAACACTTTCAAATATTATTCGAGTTAGAGGTGAGATGGTCTGAATGTTGATGCATGTACATCCTTGTATTTATCTTGGTGTGATGTTTAAAGAAACAAGATTCTTAAAAACAAAACCAGCCAAACTGAATGGTTCGCATTAAATTTAAAAGATTACATAAGTTTTACTGGAAAACCAGCCATATAGATTCTGCACTTATTAATACAAGTGAATGTTTAGCACAGACTTTTGCCATATAGTTTCTAGACACAACACTTAATAACACCTAGGGATGTCAACGAGGTAGGAACAAGTAGTGCTTCACCCAGCCCTGTTTTTGTTCCGGTACTCGTCACGGATACTTATTTGTAACCCTTACAAGTAAATAGATACATGCAGATAGTTAATAATTTTAAATAAAATCTTAAAAATTATAACAAAAAAATAAAATAAAGTTTAATACCATATACCATAATTTTATTCTATAATTTAAGATTTTTATAAAATTAAAAAAAATATTATAAATAATAGATTAAATTTAATTATATTTTATAATAATTAGTTTATATAAATAGTTATTACATGAATAATATATATTTTTTAAATAAGTTTTATTATTATGATTTCATTCAATAAAAAAATTCATTGTAAAATAATAAATATATATATATATATATATATATATATATATATATATATATCTCATCTCAAAATAAAATAAAAATCATAATATATGATTATATATTATATGAAAAATACACTTCATGAGTTTAAAAGTATTCACGAGACCGGTATTATAATCTTCACTCCCACATCAATTTATTAAACGGATATCCATTTCTACACTATCGCGAGTAATCTCAATGAATCCCCACAAATAAGAATAATTTTGTCTTCTAGGCTAATAACACCGCATGCTACTTATATATCCTATTATTAACCAGTGTTAATATGAACCATAAAGTTGGATTTAATTTTGATCAACTCTTTTTAAAACTATAATCTAATTATTTGTTGATAAGTCATTTAATGCGTTTAAATATGAAAATATTTACTTAAGAAATCAAACTCATTTAATAATGTGTCAAATACATAATTAAATGATAATGTAAAATTTAATTTTGCACTAACAATGAATCACAATTAAAGATAAAAATTTGTAACAGCCACACTTTGTTTTAGCTATATCCTAACATATATCACTTGTTAGTATTATAATATTCATAGAAAAATATTAATAAAAAACTCTACTGCTTTTACAAAAACATTTAAACAAATTTTCATCCTCACTTTTTGTTCAAATTTTTTTTAAATAAATATTTTATTATTATTATTATTATTATTATTATTATTATTATTATTATTATTATTATTATTATTATTATTATTATTATTATTATTATTATTATTATTATTATTATTATTATTATTATTGTTTAACAAATTAATAAGACATATGGGGTTAGGTGTAATTGAATAATTTAACTACATAAAACTGATTATTTTAGATAAATATACCTTATCTTTCATCGCCACTTTTTTTTTTTTAACTTTCTAGTTTCTACCATTTTCTTTCTTTTTACCATATTTTCGTATTTTTTAAAATTTTCATTTCGCACACATATATCTATGGTGTGTGTTTTACTTCTAGTAACAATAAAGAGAAACCATTTTAAAAATAAAATAAAAAATTAATACTGTTTCTAATTTTATTTTTTTTTTACAAAATCCCAAAAAAAGTTAAAATAATAAAATCAAATAATTTCTATTTTCTAACATATTGTAAAAGATTTTCATATTTATAAATGGACAAGAAAAATTGGAAAAAGGAAAATACTCGCACCATCAAATAACATAATTGGAAAATGAATATTCAATTTGATTGTTTGAATTAAAAATAATGATCTTATTCATCTTACATGTTATTTAAAAAAAAAACAATAAGTATGTGAAATGATTGATAATTTTTTTTATATTTTAAATGTGTACGTGAGCCAGAATTTTAATATGAATTGAGTGAACAATATATAAAAAGTCTCATAATATTATTAATTTTATTAACGTAATATATAATATATTTTTAATTTAACATTTAATTTTTTAAAATTATAAATCTGATAAAATATTATTCGTTAATGTACGTGATATTAATTTTGATTTACGATTTAACCAACTAAAGTCTAGTATACAAACAAAAGTTGATTATACTTTTCACTCCATTTAGTGTATTTGGACACATCCCTTTTGGCCCAAACAAAACAAGTCCAATCCATTCCGCACGACCCACTATGAAATAGACGCCTTCAACAGCCACTCCAACTCATCTCCTTAATTGACTAAAACATAAAAAAAATAAAAAACAAAAAACAAAAATTCTAGAAAGAGAACATGTTTCATGTATGACATTGAACATTTGTATTAATAATCATTTGAAAGTCATATTATATTATATAAATATAACCCAACTCTATATGTATGCAGCTCTATGAGGATGGTAGTTATTAGTAATATATTCAGTAAGAATCTGTAATTATTTTTTTTTTATATATTTTTTTATTAATTTTATTTTTATTTAATAATTAAAATTATTTAATAAAAAATAATTATTAAAAAAATAAATTTAATAAAAAAAAATATTAAAAAAATTTATATTAATATAAGTTGATTTTTTTATTTATATATATATATATATATAAGTCTCTTAATTCTGTCCACGAGGTAGGAAACTGGCGCAGTACAATCAGGTGGCTTGGTCTAGCACGGCCCAACATATGCACAAGTTGAATGTGGACGCTTCTATCTCAGATTGAGTCCAATCTGCTGGGTATTTGGAATTGTTAACCATGATTGGCAGGGACAATTTATGGCTAGATATGGTCATCAAATCCATGGAAACTTTGACGCTTATCGACGTGAACTTCTGGCAGCGAGGGAAGGCCTGCCTGTTATTTGCAGGGGAGATGGGCTTTACAAATATCCACTTGTAAAGAAATTCTAAAATTGTTTATGACTCGATCTTGGTAGGAAAGTAACATCTATCCTAGGGACATTTTTGCTTCTGCATTTTGATTTTATCGTTTTCACTGTAATTCAATTTTTAAAACTTGTAATAAAGTGGCGGATTCGATAGCTCATTTTGTTAAGGAGAATATGTATGATCCGTCAGCTTTTATTATTATTTTAATGAACAAATCGTATCTTTCATATATATATATATAAACTATCATCATGCGTTTTTATTTTTTAATGAAAATGTTCAAAGTAATATATAGGAGGCTTTTCTAATTTCAAAATCAGAATAAACAGATTTATAGCAAAATTATAAAATGCCTACTAATAAGAATTCTTATTTTTAAATTTGAATCCAAATTAAATAATTATTATAAAAAAAAAAGATCGACAAAGTGAGTTAAACAAATATTAACCTGTCATCAAACGTTTTTAAAGACGTCTTAGAGCTCCTTTATTTTTTTTAAAGAAATGTATATTGTAGACCAAAGGTTTATGCTATGATCAATAGTTATTGATTCCATTTATCATTTTACTATCTATTTTTGGCTGTCTTTCTTGATTCTTTTTTTTTTCCCCCCCCCCCCCCTTTTCTTTGGTTCTTAATTTTCTTTACGTGAAGAGTAGATGCCATGAAATAATTAATAATGTTGATTACCTGAAAATTAAATGATTGACAATGATAGGATTATATCATAGAGGAAGAGGAGGTGTACATTTGAAAAGGGTGAGTGATTTGGATACTCTTAGGTCATTTTTTTTTTAAGTGATTAAATAAAAGAGAAAAATATATATAAATGTTATAATTTTTTTTAAAATCATTATAATTAAATCTTATTAATAAATATATTTTTATCTATCATATTCACTTAATCATATAAAAAAAAATGACACGTGAAGATCTGAATATGAGTGTTGGTGCACTTGCTACTTTATTTGCCCAATGTTTGCTTAGCATTAAATGTTCTCCAACTCCATGTCTTTGTCCGTGTCCAAGTTTTTATAATAAATTAGGGGCCATCATTAGTACTCCATTTCAAGTTGTTTTGGTTTGGGTTTCAAGTTTAAACTTACAATAAGCTGGTAGTTACTAACTGCAAACTTTTAGAAATGAAAGCAAATTGTCGAAGTTTATGAAATTATTACTATATTTTACTAGCTGATTTAGTTTCTCAATGCAGTAGATGATTAACCTAATTTTTCAATAATTTTAAAGTTTAACCTATTAATTTCTTATACATATAATTTGATTTATGGATTATTCATACGAAAGAACAACAATTTTTTAAATTATTGAAAAGTCAGATTAATCACACTCATATATCTAAAGACTAAATTCACCTAACATATAGTGTTGTTATCAGAAACAGATCTTCGTAGTTTTCGGGAGAGACATGGCTTTTCTAAAATTTTGAAAATTTCTTGGAGGAACTGTAAAAGGTACTTAAGAAGATTATACATACTTTCTCGTAACCTTATCGAAACATCATATGCTTACCTTATTTTTTTTCCCTTATATTTGTCACTAGTCATTACACTCTTTAAGCATAAAATTAAGAGAAAATTAATGATAAGGATCATTAAGAAATAATATTTAATTTAAAGGGATAAAAAAGTTAAAATTATTAAAAAATATTTTTTAAGTTTTAATTAAAGAGAATGATCATTTCATTTTATCTAATGGTCAAAATTACTCTTAATAATAAGTAATTGTCATCTCATTTAAAATTGTTGATAGTTCAATAATAACAAATGACTATTTAATATAAAATAATGATTACTCATAAATTTCTTTTTATTTTTGTAAAACTTTACACATAAAATTTCATTTAAAACAATTAGACTCGTATTAGTAACAAATAACTATTTAATATAAAACATGAACTACTTACAAATTTTTTCTTAATTTTATAAAACTTCAAATATAGAACTTTATTTAAAACTATTTAATTTTTAATAAAATTATTGTGAGAGTTAGACTATATTAATGATGTAGTATACATAATTGATTGAGGGTGTAAGAAATTTTTACACTAATCAAAATTAAATCCTTAATAAAATAATTCTTTTTGTTCTTTTTTATTTGTCTTTTATTTCATCTGTTTCAACATATTTATCGTTTTAGGGAAGATATTTTTTTCATTTTATCTATCATTTTAGTAAACCAAGAAGGGATTAATTATTAATTTTAACTTTATCATTGTCTCTTGGTATCTCTACAAAGAATAATGAAAGTGTGTATTAATAGAGTAAAAGAGTAATTTAGTGAAATATAATTAGTTATATTTTCCTAAAGTTTAAGGTATTCAATAGATTTCTTAATCATTGTGTAAAGAATCTTATGAGAAGCATTTTGAAATGGAAGGAGTAAGGTTGTTGCATGACAATTAAGGAAGTCATTAAATAATCTCGATTATAAGTAAAAGTAACTTTATTGATAAAATTACTTTGGCGGAAATAGAATATTTATTGTCATTCTTTTGTATTTATAGTTATTCTTATTTCATTAATTTTATATTAAATGATATTTAATTTTGTTTTAATCTAATGACTCAAAATAGTTAATTTAATAAAAAATTAATAGAATAAGAGTGATAATAAACATAAATGAGTGACAATAATTATTAAAATAATATTATCATTTTATTAATTTTTTCAATCACTTATTAATACTAAAAATAAAGTTAAAAAATAATTAATACATCATTAATTTGTTAAAGGGGTAACTAAAGATGAACAAATTAAGTTTTCAAAAAGATAAATAAAAAAGAACGAAGGAGTAACAAAAAGAAAAAGTGTCCCGACTAGACTAAGTTAAGAGAGTAAAGAGTGTACCGACTCGATTAGCTAGTGAGTGAGTGCAGAGTATACGAGGACGTTTTGGATATCTCACTCACAGACACACTGTAAAATCTGAAAGCAAAAGAAGAAGAAATACTAAAGCTTTCTGTCTCTGTCTCTGTCTCCCTCTGCTTTTCTTTGCTCTTACTCATTCCCCACACACTCTACTCCATCATATCATATCATATCAGATCATACCATATCATTTAGCAACCGACCAACCGTTCCTTTTTTTCCTTGTGATCTGTTTCATGGGAAGGGACTGAACTCTCTCACCAAGTGATGTTCACTTACTACTGATTTGATGATTGTATTGTATCCACTTATGACCACTTCATGTCTATGGTGCAGTTTTCTGTGGCCAATTCAGATGCTACATGTCCATGCCAAAATAACATACTCTAGGTGCTGAAAACAGTTTCATTCTTTCATTTGGCCTGCACTGCGGATGAACTGTTTTCCTGGGATGACATTCTCTTTCATTGGCCATGTCCCATGTTTCATGCTGTTATTAAAGAGGTTTGGTCTTTTCTTCATTAGCATTTATTTATTAAATTTTTCTCTTTCATTGATTTTATACTATTATTACTCGAGTGGGTTCTTAAGTTTAGCTTGTGATGATAATGATGATGATGATGATGATTGATGAGGGTGCTCTTGCTCCATTTTATTCATTAATTATAGATATTAGCCTCTGCCATTGTTAAATATTTGTTTGTATATTTAGTTTATCCTTCCAGAAGATGAAAATAGGCTTTTTCATGAATCATAGGCTTAAATCTTGGTTTTTAAATCCACAGAGATCGAAAATTTTGTAACTTGAATGTTTATTTTCCCTTTCCAATCATTCAATAGAACATTATGGATTTTCTTTTCTCTGCTGAATGGAAGAGAATATGGAAGGTCATTTCAGTTATCAATTCCCTGTTGTCAGGGTTTCACCTTGGTGTATATTGTGCTCACTAGTTGTATCTTTGGTTCTTCTCTGATCTTAGTTCAAGTCCTGTTGAATTGAAACAGATAATCTACTGTTTATATTGTAATTTAAAATGTTAATGATCAGATTCTTCCATCCTCTTTTTCAGAATTTCATGATTCAATTGAAGGATTCTTACCTCATCTTTTTAGGCCCCAGAGTTGAAATTAGTATATGATATTGTCTTGAACTGAGAACTTATTATTGAGAGGGGCTGCATAGAAAAGTTCAGTTGTGGAACATGATGGATGAAAGGAAATTGAATATTAATGCCCCTCTTATGTCTGTGAGACGCTCTTCTGCTACAGCACCATCCTTAACTGAAGCAAAGAGAGAGATATTAGAGAAGCAACACACTCTTCCATACTATAAGTCAGACATGACTCTGGATCAGGTAACAGAACCTGTTGCAGTGCCTTTCAATTGGGAGGATATCCCTGGAAGATCCAAGGGTGATGGTGGATCTGAACCTCAACCTCCCAAGGAGGCTTCAATTACTCCAAGCCCAAGTCTTCCCCCTGGAAAGTCTACAAGTGTTGGCATAAAGCCATTAGAAAAGGAATGTAATGTTGCAAATAAATTTAGGTCCTCAAACAAATCACATTCTATAAGAAAAAAAAGTGGCAGTGTAAGTAAAATAGATTGTGTCAAAGAAAAAAAAGATGAGAAAATAAAAAATGTGGAAGAGGATGATGATGATGATGATGTTTATTCTGATGCCCTTGACACACTGTCACCTACACAATCATTCTCTATGAACTGTAGTGTAAGTGGTGTAAGTGGCTTGGATAATTTGGATGCAAACAAGTCTCCAGCCTTTTCTACTGATAAACAAACTCAAGACTTCATGATGAGCCGCTTTTTACCAGCAGCAAAGGCTATGACTTTGCAGCCTTCTCAATATGCTTCAAGAAAGCAATCTGTTCTAATAGAACAACCTAGGGATTTTACCAAATTGGTTCGCGAGGAAAAGAAGTCCTTTGTTAATAAACATATCACTGACATCATACCATATACTGGCCAATGTCAAGAGGAAGAAGAAGAAGAAGAAGAAGAAAGTGGTGATGAAGCTGATGATTTTGATGGGTCTGCAAATATTTCAGCTAAAGGTTGCGGATTGTTTCCCCGTTTACGTGTTAGGAATTCATTGTGCTTATTGAATCCAGTTCCTGGGATGAAAATGAGGAACCAGTTTCCCATGTCTTCTGCCTATGAGGTTGGAAAACCTAACAAAAGTTCTCATATTCGATCTTATAGCCCAGCTCCGGCTTTAAAGAAGGTAAGAACTAAGGCACTCCAAGGTGATGTTTGGTTTATTTTTATTTTTATTTTCAGTCTATATGTGTTCATTAAATTACAACAATGACACATTGTTTTCATTTTGTTTCCTTTTTTCAAGATTTTGTGAAAGAAATGGTGAAAACAAGATTTTGTTGTTTTTTGCACCCTTCAATAGTCCATACCCTCCTTTTGTAAATCAGCATTTTTACTAATCATGATTTCAACTCATTTTTTCACAATCATGAGTTTTTCTTGCAGGCTTGGGATGCTATTCATAAGAGCAAATCAAGCTCTGGAGCTGCATCACCAGACATGCAGGGGGTAAGGAAAAAATGGACTAGTGAATCAAACAAGTTTGCATACTCAGGTGAATTGAAGCAGCTAAGTAGGCTCTCTTCCTTTCATCGTTCAAGAGCTGCTGCAGCTGCTAGGACATCTTCTTTTCGAAGTATTTCTCAATCTCCCTTTCATGGAGCAAGGTTGCTTGGTGATTCTAAACAGGCTGAGAATAATCAACCTGGCAAATTGAAATTCCCAAGCCGAGGACATGGAAGTATTCAGGAGGTGCAATCACAAGGAGCCAAAAAAAGTTCAAATTCTGGGAGCCTTTCAATTGAAAAGACATTGTACATAGATTCTGCAAGTACAGTAAAATTATCATGCTCAAATTCAAGTTCTGTAGATAACACACAAAGGATAGACACTGTAGTTGCGGTCTTGGACAAAAGAGAGGGGAAAGAAAGAAATTCCACCATAGAATCTTTTCAAGATATGAAACAACTACAAGCTTTGGAGGAAAACTTGGATTCTGAAGTATTAAGTTCAGTGGATGCCAGTTCTTCAACTTTGTCTAGCATGTTACATCTCAAGGCAAAAGAAGATAAAGCTAAAAGGTTGACAACTGATCAAGAAATTAGCCAAAAATCCATGTCCTTGCAACTTGTGCAAGGGTCATTTGATGAAGATACAAAGATCAACAACTTACAAATTGTAGTAGTTGATGATTCAGGAAAAGTTCTTCCCCCACCATTGCCAAAATCACCTTCTGAGTCTTGGCTTTGTCGTGCCTTGCCTTTAGTTTCTTTGAAGAATGCATTTCTGCATTCAAATCTAGGTACTCAATCCTATGCTAAAAGGCAGGGTTCTAATACAGCATCCAGCTATACCAAGTGGGAAACAATAGTGAAAACTTCGAATTTGCAAGATGATCATGTACGCTGTTCTCAGGTAACCTCATTAGTCCCTTTAGCCATATTTTTGTCTTCCTCAATGGTGAGGTCACAAAGATAAAAGATGATAACTCACATTTAACTTTCTCTGCAGGAACTAACCATATATAAATCTCAGCATTCAAAATCTTAGAGGTGGAACTCAGTGCCTTGTATATGATGTTATGGTCCAAGCTTATATGTCCTTTATTTTATCATGCTTCTGGGATTTAGTCCTCCTCCTATTGGTTTTTGGCATGATAACATAGGTAACTACATTTGGCATGGTTGATTAGATTTTTACATTCTGTACACTTTCATTTCTTTTCATTTTCTATTGGATTTTGTTTCCAATTGTTGACTTCTTAAACTTGACCCCTGACACCTTTTGATTTTCTTGATTTCAGTATTGTATAGAGAGGAATCAATTATCCTTTTTGGTGATCAATAAAAGCAAACAAAGCTTCTTTTGGACTTGTGGTACTTTCGGTGATTCAAGATTTCATAAGCTGGCCCCAGAGAAGTGCATATGCACTACTATTGTGTGCTTTTTCACTTTGTTATTTTAATCTTCTCCATATCTTACTGCTTGCGCAGAGGAAAGAACGTTTAGGTTTCCTCATCTGCAGCTAAATCTTAAAGTATCAGCACATTTTTTATGTAAACTGACATTAGTGGTTGCTGTTATTCATGCTTAATTGATTGTTTTCTATTTTATATACATAATTACGTATAAAAATTCTTTTTAACATTTTTGTCTGTCTTTTCGTTCACTTTCATACTTATATCCAAGTCTGAAGATCAGATGAATTCTGATTTAGATGAACTTCTGAACTTCAAACTCTCATGCATTTCGGGTGTTTCTATGTGATGATGCTGTTAGTAAACCTAGCACATCAACAAGGCACAGTACTTCTCATCAATTGCAGCCTTGACTTGTTTATCTAACTTATATAAATGCTTTCGATTATTCTTTTTGAATGCCATGAAATTTTAAGCATGCAATCTACTTCAAGTTGTCACTGCCAAATATATTATGATTGCAAATTACTTCATAAGCATACTCTTGCAAGTTGATGATTAATGATTTTAATATTATTTGCCCATCCTAACATCTCTCCTTACATTTTGGCCCACTACTCTGGTGTGCTTCGTGCGAAGATTTTGAAATTAAATGGGAAGTGACAGGCATAAGCGTGATTTCAAACATATGAATTCAATTTATCTTTAAAGAATTATACTAAATCTATAACAACAGTCTTTTACGAGAATAAGATTTAGGTATGCCCCTTATGCTAACCCTAAATCAGTCAAACAACAAAAAAGGATGGAGTTACCTTAATTCTTAAGCATATTAAATAATACAAAAAAATGTTATTGCAACTCAGACCAGTTATTGTTAGTGAGAAAAAGTTTATGCAAAATCTAGTAAACATGTTAGTGATTATAACTCTTTATCTCAATTAAGCGATTATAATACATATCATATATATGATGAGAGCAAGGACTTCTCTGTCTCTTCAGAAGGCATAATATCGTAACACACATCAAAATGTCTTCATAAGGCATGGTATCAACACAAACGTGTGCAATAGAATCATATAGCAACAATAGTTTATAAAAGCATGGAGACAATGAATTTTGGTCATACTGTTTAATAATGCAACAATGATAATAATTACTCCCAACTGACCTAACGCATCATAAGGCATAATCAAAATACATAAGAACTCGTTCAGCAAAAAAAAAAAACCATAAGAACTCTATTATTAAAGCATTTAGTGGTGGTTTATGAAAAAATGCATATACACTTATGACAAAATTTCTTAATATGAGCTTGAATCTATATAAATTGAACTTCAGGAAATTTATGACAATTGAGTAACGACTAATTAATAAGATAATGCTGAAAGTGACTTGACTGTACAGAATGCTGAGATATAAAACAAAATCATAGTAGTTTCGAGTAGAAGAGATTTTAAGTTTCGAGTAGAAGAGATTTAAATTTCTTAAGTATATGATTTTGAGTTTAATTTCAAGATTTATATATATAAAAAAAATACTGTTGAGAGAAATTTTTTTTTAAACACTTAATTATATTTTAAGAGATTAAATTTCTTACTTATCAAATAAAAATACTCTATGGACCAAGTAATGAACAGGTAGTGAGACAGTGGTAGTTACAAGACTTTTTCCCCCTCGTTTTGCTGCGAAATGATTTTATATATCATCACGCATTCCCCGTGAACTTGAGTTTGATATAAAGCATGTCACACTTTGTCACAGCATATCCCTTGGCTGCATCTGAGTTTAATAAAAATAGTTTTAAGATAATTAATTAATCATATCAAGATGCAAATTAAGATACAATTGCTAGTCTAAGATGGCAAGTCTTTAAATATTCAAATGTTATCTTCAGTCATCCATTTGTCTTTTCCCCTTCTCAATCTCTGCTTAATACTGAAGGGAGACTCTGAGAAGCAAAAAGCTCCCAACTGGGGTACACCACTATTAATGAGAAGAGCAAAATATGAAGTGGGTGGGAAAGGTTGATGGGAAATCTGCTAAGAATGAACTAGTGTAGTGGGACACACATAAAGATAGGGCAGTTAATGCAAATTCATCATCATAGTATTGGCCTTTGAGGTATTTTTTTTTAATGAACAACGGGCAAAAGCCCAAAAAAAGATATAAAATTACACAGCTACACTACGAACAAAGGAAATATTACTAGCATCAGCAAGCAAGGCAAGAGATAAAAAGGAAGGAGTAGAAACAAAACTATGCAAACTAGGATGAAGCAAATACCTATGTTTCGTCATGATATCAGCACAAGAATTTCATTCTCTATAAATATGGAGAATATCAACCTGTCAATCTTACAATAATAACCTTTTGATCTGAGCAACAATAAATGCACACGGGTTCCAAAAATCTAAATCAGAATAAATAATATTAAAGGCACTTCTAGAATCCGTCTTAATCATCAATCTCAAAATCTCCATAACACGAACTAGAGACAACTCATTCAGAAACCCATACAACTCTGTCATAGTTATGGACATGGTTCCAAGATTAGCAACAAAATCATACAAGAACCCACCGACCTTGTTTCTAGCAACAGCCCCCGCAGGTAGCAATGCCAGTAATCTCTAATGAAAGAGCCATCGAGATTCCATTTCACCTAACCAGAAGGAGGCGAACCCCAGGCAATAGAGAAATGCACAGAAATAAAAACTCTGTTATGATATAAGTCTCTAGAATCCAAAGTCATTTGATATTCCAAAGTAAGATTACAAATTCTATGAAGTCAAAAGGAAATAACATCTCTAGGGCCATTAAAGAGAAATTTATTGCTCTGCTGCCAAAAAAATCTGCAAGCGATAGAAAATAACACATCCCAATGAAGATTAGAAGATCTATCAAAATCTCCCTTCAAATTGGCATTCATCCAATCACACAAGTCCAAACCAAAAACGGCACCATGAAATTCATACTTCATCAAACGAGACCAAGTCCTTCTAATAGCCCCACAATCCCTAATAGCATGCAAAATGGTTTCATCATTCAAACCACAAATGGAGCAAATCGCCAATTCAGCAATATGCCTACGCCTCCTAAGGTCATTAGTATGTAAAGTATTATTACTAGTAAGCCACATAAAAGATCTTAACCTTTAGGGCGCATTCAATCTCCATATATATTTGAAGAGATGACCAACACCACAATCCAATATATTAGAGCAAACATCATATGCCGATTTAATAGAGAACCTACTATTTTGGGTCGAGAGCTAAGCAATAGAATCAGTAGGAGCATTTGAAGAAGACGCCATATGAGAAAGAATCAACTCACAAAAGTCCTGTGGAAGAACTGAATGTAACTTGACAATGTTCCAACAGTCATCAGTGGTAAAATCAACCATTCTATCATTTGCATGAAGATCAATATTACAAATAAAGAAATCAAGAGTTTGTTAGCTCCAGGGAGCCAATGATCAAACCAAAAACTTGTTCGAGACCCGTTACCAATCCTCCACATAAGATTCTGGTTAAATAATTCCCAAATTAAAACCAATCCTTTCCAAACCCGGGAGGAATTAGTTTTCTACTGAACAATTGGGATAAGGTCATTACCACCACCATACTTGGTGCGAATAACCCTAACCCATAAAGCATCCTATTTATGAATCATGTCCTAATTCAACCTCACCATATAAGATTGATTCAAGCTACAAGCTTGACAAAACTCCAAGCCACTATCATGCTTTGATCTGCAGAGGTCATTCCAACTAAGTAAATGTAATTTATGATCATTATCTGATGATTCCCAAACAAAATTCATAACAGCCTTGTCGACCTAATTACATACACCCACAGGAAGCAAAGCAGTCTACATAGAATAAAAGGGAATGGTAGCAACAGCACTCTAGGAAAAAGTGGTTCTCCCCGCTAAAGAAAGAGTGTTAGCACGCCAATCATTAATTCTAGAAGAGACCCTATCTATAATGTATTTGTAGGTATCCTAGAAGACTTTCCACGCAACAAAGGAACTCCAAGATACTTACCAAGGTCACTTGTAAGCCGGACACCAAAAGCTTGACTCATATCCTGTGTTCTAGAGAAGTAGACATTTCTAGAAAAAAAAATGCAAGATTTCTCAAAGTCAACCTTTTGACCAGAGCTAGTACAAAAAATATCAAGAATATCCCAAATAACCTGAATCTGATCTCCATTTACCTTAGCAAAAAACATAATATCATTCGCAAAGTAAAGATGAGAAAGTCTATGACCTCTTCTAAACAAAGAGATTGACTCCCATAAACTATCTTTCAAAGTCGTGTTAATAAGATGAAACAATCTTTCCACAATTCTTGCTAGAACGTGTCCAAAAGCTCGTATTGGTCTACAGTTATCACAAACAAGAGAATGTTTTTCTTTGTTAGTCCATTTTCAAGTACACTTTAACGTGAGTGAAAACATATTAAGAAAATTAAAAAACAAACCAAACACCACCTAAAATATTCAATTTAATTTGTGGAACGTTTTTTACGTAAAGACAATTGCTTTATAGCGGTAAGTAATGCATAGAATGGATAATGGTAGCGCATGTAGCCAAGATGTCTCACATTCAATAATACAATATGAAATATCTTATATGAAATAATACAATATAAAATATCTTATAAGTCAATTTAAGAATTTCTCTTCATAAAATATATCTTTTATATTTTCAAAGTTTCTAATGCTTTCTGATTTGGACCTAGTTTCGTTTGAACAAAAATGATTAGGGCTGAACTAAAGAGTAAAAAAGAAAAAGATAAGAAAAGAATGATAGCTGTAGTAAACTCAGCTTAAGGCGCACAAGATAATATTTAGTGTGTGTTTAAGATAATTTTAAAAATTTGATTATTTTAATAATTAATTATTATATAAATTTTTTTGTTATAATTAATTATAATAAAATTAATTTTATGTTTAAATATATTAATTAAAAAATAATTTTAAGTTAATTTATTTTATTTAAATGGTATAAAATTATTTAATTAATAACAAAATAATATTTATATCTTAAAATATGAAAAATAATCTATAATTTAAAATTATAAATTAAAATTTTAATATTATAAAAAAATTGATAATATATTAAATTTCATATAAAAATTAAAATTATTTTTAATATACATGTAAAAATATTGTTATAATAACTTTTTTTCAAAAAAAAATGTTGAAAACGAATTTAATCGTTTCCAAAATACTATTAGACTAGTCATTATGGCTTTGCTTCTTGGGAACTTTGGCCTGTTATGTGGGGCATCTCAAGCTCGAGATTGAAGATTTCATAGTGATCATAAGATGAGGACGCAAATCTCATGATGCTAGGGCATAGCAACGAGAAAGCACACCTTAGTCATCCTACCTTATCCTATTTCTTAAATGATTAACATAAAAAGAATACCTTGAATCCATTGATACTAAGCACCCTAGCCTTTCTGCTATTCTCAAAACTAGTAAACTGGCCTATCACCCCCACATAGAAGTGTCAAAACAAGTCGGACCGGTCTATTTGGAGTCAAATTATTTTCGAGTTAATCTATTCGGATCATGTAAGTTTTGAATTGACATTTTATTAGTCAAATTTTGGACATTTCGATTCATTTAATTTTATGTAATATTAAAAGAATGGTAATGTACCGCACATTATTCGAAATCATGTAAGTTTCGAACTAACATTTTGTTAGTCCAATCTATTTATTTTACTAGATTATTCAGACCGACTTATCGAATTTGACTCATTTTGACACTCTCTACCCGTAAACCTTAATATTTTTGAATCTACGACTCTTTATACTAATAAAGACGCCAAGTCAACCCTTCAAATAAATGCTTCTTGTCTTATCTCCACCAGATTCTCCAAAAATTTAGATGCATGAATCTGCATAGGACACGAACTTAGTACCTTGAGGATTCTTATGGTCATGAGAATTTCCGATCACATCCTCCTAGTGGAAGTTGTGATTGTTTCACTAGTGTTTTTATTAAGCCACTCGGATCAGAGTCACTTTAATCCATTCACACTGCTCACAAGTTTACAAACTCACTATCTCTTTATCTTGCTATCCTCACAAATCCATCCTGAAACACTTTCACACAAAGATTAGTGGAATTTGCCCCTTAATAGTTGAGCACCGAGAGCACTAGGACTTGGTTGTTGACAGCAATGATGAAAAAAACCAGTCAAAACCGGTGGTCAGTTAAAGAACCGGTCATGAACTGGAAGAATCGGTCAAAAACCGGTAAAACCAGTCAAAACTAGATAGTAGTAAATGGACCTTGTATTCATTGTGGGCTAAGATCATTTATGGGCCAATATAGTGAAATGTCTGCTAATTTTGTTTATACTGAGGATGAGCCAAAACAATTTTTTTTTATCATATGGGTTAAAGTTTTTGTTTTTATTATATATAATCTTATTTTTGTATAAAGTTTAAAAATCCTATATATATAGAGTGACTTGTAATATAGAGCATCTAAAATTAACATATTATATAATTAAAAAAAAAACATAATGTTAATTATAACCGGTTCTAAAAGGAACCTAAACTTAGTTATTTATTATTTTGGGAAATATAACTTTCACCCTTTATAATTTATATATTTCGCCCCCACCCCCCATTCCTTCTAGTCTAATTCCGCTCCTCATTGACACGATGCCTATTACTTGCGGTTGCTTTGTTCATCATCACATTGCACCATTCCTTTCAAGTTTAAGGACAATGCACTCGTTCAGAAAGGACACAATGTGAACACCATAGTTTGAAAGGACATTGAGAAGCCTAGTTTCCGCCCTGCATTTTATAGTTTGTTTGGATTTTATTATTTTAAAAGATTCTTTTAGTAATTTTTTATTATAAATTATTTTAAACACAAAATAAATTAATTTAAATACACATTTAATCTTCATTGATTTTTATACAAATATTGCAGGCAGCAAAGAAGAACCTAGAAAATCCACTCTAATACTATAATAATAATATCAATACTCCATAACCAAGTTTACCCCGACTCAATTTTAGCACTTAAATTTAACAATTATGATTTTTTTTTTTTTATTTTTTTATATCACTTTTTATACTATTTTTAATATCATTCATCATACATTTTTTTTATTATTTTTTCATAAAATCACACACCATTAAAAAAGTATAATTAATACATACACTCTTAAAAAGAGTATATGATTAACTTTTTTTTTAAATTTAAAGTTAAAGCTCAATTATATATCATATTTTTTAACATAATAAAATGAATTCAATTTTGATAGTATTAGTGTAAAAACCTTAAACTTACTTTTAATAATATGTTATTATATCATTTAATAAATTTAATATTTCATGTATTTATTAACATAATTATGCTCATTAAATAATGTGTCACCAAAAAATTATATAACAGTATATCAAAATTAAACTCTAATAAAATTATATTTTTTATATTTCTAAAAATATAAAATAAAAAACCCATGTATTCATTATCTGAAAGTTAGCAAAAATCATATATTTACTCAATTAAATTAATTTATATAATCTATGTATTACATTTTATATATGTAATACAAGAATAAGAATATAAATATACAATCGGGCCTGTGAGTATTTGTCTCAAGTCCAAGTTCATTTAAAGTTTAAAAAGCCGGGCCTAAAATTTTATTAAAACATGATCATTGGATTTAAGGTTCAATGACTAAAATTTTAAGATCGATCTCATGTTTTTTTTTTGAAAAATGCTAGTGCACAAGACCAAGACTCACATTACCTTATATTAGGAGTAGGTGATAGAATCAACTTGAATATGTACAAAAAAAAAATTAGATTAATTGTAATTAAAATAATAAAAATTGTATAAATATGAAATAATATATATGTAAGTATATGTGTCACATTATTCTCTTTTCTGTGACCATTAGATCTTTCTCCATTTATAATGCATAATGAGATTAAAATAGTTTAGCCAAGCCAAATATGGGTATAATATAAACTTTGATTTATTTACTAAACAAGCTCCTCGATCAAACTTGGCTCTTTAAATGATGAGGTTCCATGTGGACATAGGCTTGCTTATTAAAAGCACCTTGTGATCATGTCAAACTAATTAATCCTACAGCTAAAGAGGTGGGACACCTCCTGATCTTACCCAAAAAAAAAAAAAAACTTGGCTCATTTGTTAAACCTGATTTTATGGCTTAAATTATTTAATGAATGTACTACTCAACTCAGCTTCATAAACTCATTTAACATGGATCTTTTATTTGAGAATTCAAACTCAAATAATCCTAAATAAGTTGAATTCAAACTTAAACGAGCTAAGTATATTTTATGTTAATATATATTTTTTGTTCAATAATAAATTAAGTCATGCGTTAATTAAATGAATATTTTATATTATTTTAATCCCTTTGGAGTTATCAACAATCTGAATCGAGTTCATATTGCTAGCTAGCTTAAAGTTAGGATTACCAACACTGGAGAATTAATAGTCTCAGCCACATTGTGAATAAACTTGCTCCAAGCAAAGAAAACTAGAAATTCTATCTAGTCATCTGTGTATGACTTTTGCCATGGTTTGTGAATCGTAACCAGCAAATTTTATATACCAGCAGTGCTAAGATTAAGGTTCCTAAACAGAATCCAATTGAATTCTTGGATCGATATGTTGTGGAATAGAAAATGAGAAAGGGGTGGACTTGTTTTAAATTTTGTTAAAAAACAATAAGCCAAGTACACTTTTTTGTAGCTGCCAATGATCTGCTCATAACTTAATTTCAATGACACTGTAATATTCAACAAACCAAAACACTATGCACTAGTAAGGGAAAAATCCACGCTCATCATAAAACTCAACTTATGTGCAACTTAATTTCAGACTAATTGCTACTAAATCCATGCATGTTCCATCTTAATTCTTCTCTGAAGGTGCAGAAGTACTGGAGCTCTTGCAGTAAGGCCTGATCACTATATTTGCAGTGTTGTTCAATCCTTTATCCCTTGTACTTGCACACCGGCAAAAAGGTTAACGCCATATCTTGTTACATTATGTGTTATTTTCCTTTTCTCTTTATTATACTTTGTGCGTGACCAAACCAAATATTTGCTCAAAAAAAAAAAAATCTCTCATGGGAACTCACTCGTATTCGGGACACATTTCATTTTTAATTCAAATCCTATTTAAGAAACCGAAGAAAAAAAAACTATGTACTGGCAAGCCCACAATTTGATCTTGTAGCAACATATAATTGTGTTTTAGCTGATATCATCTTTCAGTGTTTACGATTGCCTAGGTTGTGGTATTTGCATTATATGACATAGCTAGCTAAATTCTAAGAAAGTGAAAGTTTGGTGCTGATTTCTTGGGTTTCTTTGCAATAATCAGTCATGCCATCATTGTTGCCATCTTTCTGACTCAAACCCAGTTGCAAATTAGGCTCCCATTGCTTGTCTTTCTGCAAATTTTCTTGATTAAACTGCATATGATGAAAAAAAATTAGATCTATATATGAATAGTGAAGAAAGAAAAACAAAAAAATATAGATGAAGTGCCTAATGTTACCTTAATCCGAAATGGGGTATCAAATTCTAGCTTTAAACTATTGGAATAGTTGCAAGGCTCATCTGAGTTTGATAGATGTTCCCTGATTCTTGTGTTGTTTCCAAGGCTCAACTCAGATGGTCTAAGAGATGCAGGAGAGGTGCCAAATTGATGTACTACGGATTGTGACGCAGTATTAGCAGTAATATTGGAAGGTGACCTTTTCTTCCACTGATGATTGTTCATAATTTCTAATGGAGGCCACCTTTTCCCTTCAAGAAATTGGCTTGGTTTCATGGGTGCAATTCTGCTGGCTGTATCCTTTGGTTGAATTTGGTTTGAAGCTATTGATCTTCCTTGAGTTTGTAAGGCTGTTGAGGAGACAATTTCGTTGCTTATGTAACTTGGTCTTCCAAGAGGTTGATGATTGAAATACCATTGCCGGTGCCTAGTGAGAGAAAGATTGCAAATAAGGATTACTATAAAATGATTGGATAAAGCTGGTTGCATAGTAGCTTCTTTAACATAAGCTCAAACTTGGATTATGCAGTAGAAATAGAGTGTATGTGTGATAGTTATAATCAGATAGTAAAAATTACGTACATATAAGGTGATATGTGTATAAATATATGTATGCAGCATTATTCAAAATGATTTTGTTGAATTTTCTTCTTGCAACATGATGAAGGATTTTAACCTAGCTGGTGGAATAAAACCTATTTAAATGTATGCATGATTACCTTGAATCGGTGGCCTTTGACTGTGAATGTGATATAGAAAAGGAGGGCTGCAAGAGACCCTGAAAATAACTATGCTCGTCGTAATTACTTGCTAGAATAATTCCACCATTTCCCATCTTGAAATGTTGATGAGGACTCATGGACTGACTATGAGAAATACGACCTAGCACATGGGTTGATCTGTATGTTTGACTTAGTACTGCAAAGTGAATATGAATGACATGTCAAAATCAAGAGATTTGGCTAAAATATAAAGTAACCGTAACCCTAAGTCCTTCTAATATCACTTTGCTTAGGAGTTACAGCAAAGCAATTTACCTACTAAAATGCCAAATTGGATTTTTCATGCATCAGTAGTTCCAAATTTGATATCATTGGTGTTTAGTTTCCTTAGATTTTATATTCCTAGTTGATGAGTGAAAATAAATATATATAAATGAAGGGGAAAATGTAGAAATAAGAAGTACATATATGTAAGGTTCCCCCCATCCTCTTTATCATTAAATCTTTTTCACTAAATCTTTTATATGTTAACTGCAATTTGTTAATTGTTTAATCTTAACCACACATTACTGTTCTTTGTTTGAACCCAGCCATTACTTGAATCGAAAATTAAATAGTGATACTTCATGCATATTTTATGGAACCCCTTGACTCTCTAATTAAGTCTTTCTTTTGTTTTTCTTTTTCTTTTTACCTTAAGAAGTATTACAGCTTAGATATATACAGATAATCCTAGTATCAACTTAAATTGTTATCAACTCGATTGCCTAAGCAAAGTCAAAGTTTTGAAAATTGTAGACAACATGTTAGATATATTAAATAAGTTTGCTTGTTCAGCTAAATGTTGGAATTCTATCATTGCACATGTTAGCTTACATTAACACCGTTGCATTACTGAAGTTGGTTTAAACCAATTTACTTAAAAATAGTTCTAAACATACAGAAAAGTTTAACAAAGTGATGTATCATATAACTAAGATCCACATACATTAGTTGCACCAAATAATGTCTTAAGAAATCTGTATATAGGATGTGCAAATGTAATTAACAATGTTGTAATATTATTAAAAACACTATTTTATGAAGAAAAGATTTAATTTCGATGCATTGACAACGTAAAAATCTTTTATACTATCATTTAATCATAGATTGTCATGCATGCCATTAAAAATGTTTAATTCTTACAACAATGACCTCAAAACTCACATATGTGATGATATATTTTTGGTTGATGATATAAAAAATTTTACACTAACAATGTATCAAAATTAAACTCATAAAGAAATTGCTTTAAAAATTTGTATAAATAGCTAATACTCGTAGTTGATTACTGTTTGGAACTCAAAGTAGGAACATTTAGTAATTATTTTTCTTCATATTGTTTGTCTAATTGGTGTTTTATTAGCAAAAAGCACTGAATTTTTTTCTTTCAATACTTCTCAATACTAGTCCAGCTTAAGTTTTTTGTTTTGGGAGTGAATAGTCCAGCTTAAGTTTATTAAAACAAATTAGAGTACTAGTGTCTACCGTGAAAAAGTAAAAAAATTTAATGTCTATTGTGTGTGTATGTTTATATATTATTCCGTTTTCGAAAAGTATACTTAATTACAAGTTAGAATATATTTTTAGCTCTTACACGTGACGTTTAATTTTAATTTGATCCTTATATAAAAAAAGTTTTTAATTTAATCCTAATATGTACAATTGTTTTTAATTTGATCACGGTCGTCTATTGTCATAATTATGAGTAAAATGATCAAATTATTGTAAAATATAAAAATTAAATTGAAAATGAGTCATGTATAAGAACAAAATATATTTTAACTTATATTTTGATCTCTATATGTGATACTTATTTTTAATTTGATCTATACACTTAATTATGTAAGTTGTAACAGATTGTGGTGGTCAAATTGAGAATAAGGTATATATAGGAATAAAAACTTTTTTCGTAGGCTAAATTAAAAATATATTACGTATAGGGAAAAAATATATTTTAACCTATTATATATTTACGTAGCTGGATTATGTACGTAACGAAGCTTCATGAGAATTGAAAGCAATTAGTCCGTGTATAAATAAGGCGGGGTGTGTGATGTCATTCTCATTGTTCTTCTAAGCTCATCAACCATGCCTGCCCTTCTCTATCTTAGGTGTGATTAACGTGGTTAGTTATGGGTTAGGAACTCTGCATAAGATATTAGGGGATAAACATATAATAAAGAAAAATATCTATTCACATTAATTTTTTTACACTTTTCTTCACACTACTTTTTTTAGGAAAAGAAAGATAGAGAGATAATGTGTTGAAATATGTGTTTTTCTTGTTTTATTATTTATAAAGAAACTAATATAAAAATGATGTAAAAGAATAGTGTGTAAAAATTATAGTTGTGTAACAAAAAGAAATCAAAGGAACATACTAACTAAGCTGTACTCCTAGCTTATTGAACACATGAAAATGATTCATTTGCATTAGTACGCTTAACAAGATTTAGGATAGTTCTCACCTTGTCCAGCCTCGTCAAGTTTCTTGCTTCGATACATCTGAAAATGAAAATTGTATAACCATGAAATTATTTATGGAAAGAATACATCAAATTTTAAGGGAAAATCTAATATAATGAGTATTATCTCAAACCCCCCATTTTGTGCTACCTGCAAGTGACTCTTGACATGAGCAATGCTGAGTCCTCTCACATTCATAAGCTGAAGCACCAACTTGGGTGTTGCTCCTGCACCAATCAATGCAGAGAGTTCAAGCTAACATTTTCAATATTAGGGCAAGGGCCTTCTTTCATCTATTCCTATATATAGATGATAAATTATTTAAGTACATATACAAAAAAAAATGTTAGAGAGCTATAATTTTTGTTAGAATGATGTGACATACTTGTTAACTCTTGAATGGATAAATGAATCTAATCACTTTATTTTATCTAACAACTACCATTTTATTATATAAAAAATCTAGTTTTTTTTTTTTTGATTGTGCAGCATTACTCAAATACAAATACTTACTCTCTTGACCGCCAAGCCTTTCAACTGCATGCACAAAGGAGAGATGAAGGTCAGGAGTCCACCGAAGCCGAGGCATCTTTGATCTAACATATTGTCTCACACCACCTCTTCGTTCATTATTTCCTTCTCTTGTTGTACTACTTCTATTAGTTGAAGTGCCTTCATCCTTTGCTTTCTCATTTTCCTCAGCTGTGATGAGTTCACAAACCTCATCAATATCATTGTTATTATCTTCACTACTAGCTTCTTCATTCAAGTCAAAGGATGAGCATTTCTGGGAAGACCCCAATGAAGTGTCGTCAGCATGTTCCTCCTCAGTCCTCTCATCATTGTCATGAATCTCATATCCATCTGACATATTTATTTGTTGTTGCTCAGGATCACCTCGAAGGCTCCAACTTCTTTATCGTTTACAAATTAAGTTAGCATTTCACGTCTGAAACAAACAGGAAATATTTAAATGCACATAAAGTTGGCAAAATGTGCAACAATAAAGTGATTTAAAGAAGAATATGTGAGAACAGGCTGTAGTTTCTCTACAACAATTACTGAGCTTTAAAACTAATGAAATAACTGTACTGGAATACTACAAGGACATGATAAGGTAGCAGTAAGATTGTAAGGAGTCCGTACCAAAGAAAGAAAGAAAGTAACAGTGAGAAGTTATATAGCAGAAGAGAAAACATTTATTTAAGATCCCTATTACATAGTAGTAGTAGGTCAGAAGTCAAGAATTTTAGTATAAAGAATGCGACCAATTCTTCTCTACCTTGAAGCTGTGAATAAAATTTCTAAAGGATATTGTCAGGTTCAGATCTACATATTTAAAGAATTTGGATCTGTTAAGTACTTTTTGTGAATCACCTAATGAAAGTTATTGAATAATCAAAATATATGCAGAAAGGGGAAAGGAATTAACTGAAGTGTGGAGGAAAATTATTTATTACTACTAAAAAGATGCAAATTGGTATGAACAATCGCATTGGTTTAGGTCATTTCATTTCTTAATCAGGAACTTAACGAGAAATATATGGTTTTCACTTTCATTTTACCACTGAAACATCAAATTCCAAAGTCATAAATGAAACAGAAAAATGGTGGCTCAGTTGATTTGCAAAACATGTGAGTATATTCATGAACTCACACACACATAGATATATGAATAATGGGAAGAGTATCAACAAGAAAACCTGCAGGGTATAAAGGGAGAGAGAAATTGTTCTTTCAGCGTTAATCAACTTCTGATAATCAATTTTCTTACCATTTTATCTAACTCACGTTTTTATAATATCTTGTGTGAAATTTGCTTTCTGGACAAGGACAAGGTGCACGAACACACAGGTATCTTAAATCTTAACTATCGTTTTTTTAGATTAGATAATCAACAAAAGATACATCCTATGATGAAAAGAAAGATTTATATAGGCACATTTATGAAAGATATATTCAGAACACTGCGAATCATCATGCACAGAACACATCTTCGTTAAGGAAATGCACTTCAGAAGGAAAAACCAGTGCGGTTAAAAATTTTCTTTGAAAGAGAAGTTAGGAATTGATTAAGGAATCCTTAACAAGTTGTGTATCAATGAATCTCAAGTAGTTTCATAAGAGAATGAGAAATATATCGTCAGCGTTAATTTTCAGGAAGTATTGGAGGAATTCAGGAACCATTTTGTAGTCATAAGAAACAAAAAGAAAGGAATATTCAGGATCCTAAGTACACCACAAAAGAGAGATGAAGGAAGAAACCCACGAAGACAAAAGAATTGTGTATAAACTGATATCATTAATTACTTGCTCAAAAGACAAAAGCAAAGAAATTAATTAGAATACTTTGATTTTGAGTGTTTCTCCTTTTCCCTTAAATACTAACCATTTGCAGATGATGATGTGCCTCTATTCCTTCTCTTCCAAACCTTTTGATCATATGTGCAACTGCATATCCGAACATATCTTCACTTAATCACCACTGGAAAAGCTCCATGGCCAAGCTAAACTTACAGAACAATTCTTGGACAGATTGAACTGGATTTAGTCTTTGATCGTGCTGTTCTTTGATATGGGAGGAGAGAGAGAGAGGCTATAACTTGATACCTGGTTTTGTTTTGGGATGCCTTTTTTGGTATATCATTCATCAGCAGGAGAATTAGAGTCATAAGTTTAAGATATTAGAAAGACTTTAATGGTTCAAAAGGGAAAAAAAGAAAATTGAGAATCAACAATATTCGGACAGATACTACTTGTTTTCTTTAAATTGTAATAAACCTACATAATGGATACAGATGTTGCTGGTCCCTTTTGTACTGTTGCAAATCATGTGACAATTCCTACCCTTTTCTCCCCTACTCTCTTCCTCTATGTATGCCCTCTCTCTCCGTCCCTTGACAGTTGTAAAAATCTACCTCTCTCTCTCTCTCTAGCTAACTTGCTCGTGATTATCTTAATTGTTTGACCTCTGCTAGAGATTTCTCCCTTTGTTGTTGTGATATATTTGTCAAATGAATAATGCTAGTAACACGTAACTAAACTTCATATTTTCTCATATTATATGTAATGAAATTAAAATGTAGGCATACAAAAAAAAAATAGTTATATTTAGATTATATAAATTGAGTAAATAAAAAATAATGAGAATGCAAATGTATGTATATAATATTATTCTTATGAAATTCACGAAGCTAGCTATAATCTTAATATAGGTGCATGTATATTGTGGGTCGCATTCCTTCATCCACCTTCCAATTTCTTTTCACCTAAACTAAGACTTTCTTCCCACTTCAACACCACTGCTTTTATGTCCATATGTGCAATTTCTCAATCGCTACTCTTTTAAATTATTTTTTTGAAAGAATTTTCTTTCAATGCCATATGTTTCCACATGCTTCTTTAATTTTGTATGTGTAACTATGACGTCTGATTTTTGGTATGCTTTGTAGAATATTAGTAGATTGGACAACCTTAATATAATGCAGTAAATGTGAGGGGAGTGTGGATTTAAATATAGGAATATATTTTAATGTGAAAAATATGTCAAATTATATTGTATATAATTATAATATTTTTATGAGATATAAAATAATTTAGTAAGTTAGATAAATAAAATTAGACTTATTTTGATTAGACGAATGATAAAATTGTTAAGAATAGTCAATTTTGGTGGGAAATGTGCATAAATAAGGACATGCATACAGTGTAGTTTGAGACACTTTCAACAGTAACTCGTGGCAATGCAAATATTTCATACTTGCACATTTGACAAATTGTAATTTACTTTTCTAAGTGCATGCACTGAGGACTCAGAAATTTGAAACAAAGGGGATAAATGTCTTCATAGTTGAAGTAAATATGAGTGAGTTTGAGTGGATAATATTTTTTTGTTATTGTTAATTTATAGAGATAAAAAAAATGAGAAAAGAAAAAATTTGTATTTTGAGTATATTAGTATCAAATTTATATGAGTGCTGTTAAAAAAATATTATATGAATATACTTAAATATAAACTACATGAGTTTTGTTGAAAAATAAAAAATAATATTATATGAATTTTATTTTTTATTATTATGAATTTATTAATTTATCTATATATAGAGATAACAATTACACATATAAAAAAACACATATAGATATATCTATATAGGTTTAAAAAACAATTTAAGGTATAATTGGTGCATGTATCCCCACTCTACAAAACCTGAGTCCGTCACTGAGTGCAAGTATGAGCTACTATATGACTGGAATCTTGACTCAAACTTTATAGACTTCCATGCATGGGGAAGGAAAAGGAATTAAAGATTATAGATATATTTCTCAACTTGTTGCATGCTTACAATATTAAAGTAAGAAAGTCCAAATCCAAGCAATGTATTAGTCAAAATAAACCAGGTATTACTGAACTTATCAATAGCTAAAGATCATTTATCCTTTAAGTAAAATTTCACTTTTTAACCTAAAAGAATAATGCTGATGTAAATTAAGAAAGTGAATATTGAGGTAATTAAGGGAAGGATTTGTTAGCAAAATGTTTGACAATTGAGCTTTCTTCTAAAGGAAATCTAAAAGAGGGAGGGGGGGAGTTGAAATTTACATCAACTTTATTGACTTCTGATGCACCCAACTATTTTAATTTGTTGAATACCTCAACCATATATGTGATTTAACTCAGTGATGTCTTTGTCAATCCCAGATATTATTAATACCAGTGTTTCCTACTCCAGGTTTTTTGTTAAAAGTTGAAAAATGCTCAAATTTTTAGACGGTCACAACCCATCATCACCAACTCAAAAGTAAAATTGCCAATTCTAGTTTATCTATCCTCTGACGAGCAATAAATAGGCTATTTGTACACTAGTCTGTCAATGTAATTGTTACTATGTTTGGTTGATCCCGGCTATTATATATCATTGGCTCCATGTTAATAGGTACATTATGCTATTAATTATGCATCAAGTTCAATGCAGAAGAAACCGAGGGAGACATGTTTGAAGTTTGGTACTTCAAAATGGAGAGTGTGGGTGTGTCAGAAGACAGAAGGTAGAAAACAAACAAAGAAAACATGTCTCTCCCATACTATGTGCTGATCATATGGGCACAAATTTTGATCATTTCCCCCCTCCCATCTAAAAGGGTTTTACTTTCCAAGACTCACAGGAATTTGGGTTGTTTTGTCCCAAAAGAAATATGAGGGTCTACTTCTTATAGATTTGAGTAATGCTTGATACATATTATGTAAATTCACATCACTTCATATCACATGTGCGACAAAATCAAAATTTAATGAATAAAAAATAAGGTAAAACTAATTATAGTGAAATAATAAAAATTATATAAATATAACATAATATATATATATATATATATATATATATATATATATATATATATATATATGAATAGTATTGTTCTATAAATTTTGGAACAACAATTGAAATCAGCTCAGAAATTAGGTTTGGCTAGATGGCACCAATCTCCAAAGCATTGCTCGTTCTGCGTGGCATGTGCATATTTCTGATCAGTGCTCACAATGAGAATGTGAGAGAGAAAGTGATGACAGATATTCGAAGAATTAAAGTAAAGAGTTTGGCAGAGAAAAAATTGCGTGGAAAGGAAGCAAAATAGGAGTGCGCCTATCAATGGAGATTAAAGAAATTTAAAAACATTAGGTTGGTTTTGTCCTCTCATATGCAAGAGAGTTGACTTTTCATAATATGTTAAGCTGCATAAGAATCTTTCAAAGAATTAGGCGTCTTTTTTATTATTTCATGGATGAAGACGTCCAACCTAGCATTACATTACTGACATACATCAACGATCTACACCAATAAAATACTACAAGATAAAGCATTTTTTTCATTGACCCATAAAGGAGAATCATGTCTTGTAACAAGCACAAGAAAAGAGTTTTATACTACAAGGTATTATCCCCATTAATTTGTCCTTTCATGATTTTTGTAAAGATTATATGCTTTTGGTCTTAACAAAAATAATATAAAATTTGAAAATATTGTGTATATATACTATATATAATGAGTTAGAGTTAGAGATCTTTATCATAATCATAACGGATTAGTTTAATTTCTTACTCTTTGGACGTACTTAGGATGTTGCATTGAAGTGTAGCTATGTATTGGAGTTGAGAATCCATCATTGACCGAGGAATGAATGTATGACCAAAATAATGTCATTATTATAGTGCTAATTTCCGATGACCTATTAATTTACAAATGACAACTGCTCAATTTGTAATGCGATTGGTAAAAGCAAGCTACATACAATCTTTTTTTTTTAAAAATAAAGAACAAAACTTAACTATATTTCTTTATATCTATTATATTTATTCTATCAATCAAATTATAACATGTATGTATTTTTAAAAAAAAGATAATAGAAGATAGAACATTAATAAATATATGTCATAATTTAATTAATAAAATAAATATAATAAATATAAAAAAATAGAATTAAGTTTTGTCTTTATATAAAATCCTAATAATACCTATTTCATACATTTATTTATAAGCATAGCTAGCCATTTGCGAATTTATTCTTTTTTTTTCTTAAAAAATTTCAAGTGTTTAAATAGATCCAACTATAGAGTTGTTGGCAAGTAACTACAATAACGGTGGCCCCTCAATAATGCTCAAGTTTTCAAGCACACTATTTTAAGGGGCCTGAGAGTAATATAAAGGAAATTTGCACAATTTTTTTATCAACAGTTATCTATTCTATATTTGTTTTATTGAAATATACTTTGCACTTTATCTCCTTTTTATAAGAAAAATACTTATAATCAAAGGAAAATTATCGACGAAAGTAACGTATATATGCTTCAGCGATTCAATTTGATTTTGCAAGCAGATGAACTACAGATAAGTGTAGGGGGCACAAGGGAATTTTTATGTTTCTAAGGGATTGGTCCAAAGGTGGATGCATGATCGTTCACCTCTATCAAAAGTTTGCGATTAATTAAAGTGCTTCTTTAAAATTTAAATTTAATTTTTATTTTTATTTTTAAAAATAAAATCACTCCTTAACATTTCGCAAGATAAATTTTTGGCACTAAATCAGATAGATATATGGATAAAGTGAAATTAGACCTAATTATTTTAATTTAATATTAGAATAATTAGAATTAAATCCATCTGAAAAATTAGCTTAAAAAGAGAGAATTGTCTAAATATTATAAGAGATATTTGTCTGTATACTTATCCGATATGAGACTTAACCCCGGTGTAGTTGTTTATTGTTTTCCCAAAAGGCCGAAATAATCTCATCCCCTCTATATATTATCAATTTGGATTGAAGTGCCTTCGTAATGAATGGCAATGTGGGATCTGATTAGCGGTGGATATGAGTTGAGATTTGTTAACTTTTATCTAAATATATTTAGGTCTATTTTATAATGTATTGGTTTGAGCTTAATTTATTATCTGTTGTATGTTTTTTTTTTATTTAATTTGACCTGCTTATAAAGACATAAAAATTTGATTTGACTTTAAAAGTTTATTTAAAAATTTACATTACATGAATGTTTTTATATAAGTTAAAAATTTAATCTTTAAAAAAATTATTATATTTTATATCAAATAAATATATTATATTAATATATATTTAATAAATTATATAAATATTATAAATTCTTAATTATATATATAAATATTAAATAAATAAGTCAACCTAAAAGATTAAATATTTTTTAAAAAAAAATCAAAATTTTAATTTATATAATTAAATAGACTTTTAAAAAAATATTAAAAATATTTAAACATAACTTATTTATTATATAAATTAAGTTTAAGCAAAAATAACTTATGGCATAGCTCTATGATGAGTCATCTATCATATGCCCACCCCTAGATGTGATGTTTGAAAAAAAGAGTAATGATGTAGCTTAATTTCCTCATATTTGATGCACGATAAAGAAAAAAGAGTATAGTTATATATAGATAGATATGTGTGGCCGCGCATTGAATAATGCCAACGATTCAGTTTCTTTAATCATGTAGTAGCTATACATACAATATTAAAGAATTAACAAGAAAATTACGTGGTATGGCTCTACTGATAACCTGATTTTTTTTTTTTTATATAAACCGATAACCTGAAATTGATGTAATCGAATTTAATCTTTGGGTTAGTGAATGTTAGAAATATAAATAAGAAAATAAATGTTGATAAATTTGTATATATTTTTTAATAAATGTATATAGGAAGATTAATTAACTTTTATTTATAAAAAAAATTGTTATACAAAAAATAAAAATAATAAAATATAATTATATTGTAAATTAATCTAATTTTGTATTAAATCAATTATAATCATCTCTAAAATTAATTATGATCAATCATAATTTCAATTATAATTAATTACGCTAACATCTCCCTTCAAACTCGAATGAGTATAGAAGAAACTAACTTGAATTTAAACTAAAATGCGGAATCGACTAGGATGATAATTAAATCTAGAGTATGGAGTTTAAAAAATAAACTAAAAATATTTACAAGTAGACATACAAAAATAAAATAAACTAAAAATAATCTAAAAATACAATGTCAAGATCTTAGAGAAGTCAACAAGCTCAACTTACATTTGGGATGAAATCATCTACAGCTAAAAAAATTTACAATAGGAACAAAATGTGATATCATGTTAAAAATAGAAACAAAGAGACAAATATTTTAAATTTGTGTATATTTCTGAATGAATTTATCTAGGAGATTAACCTCTATTTATAAAAAGTTGCTATACAGAAAAAAAAAAAATAAAATAAAATTATGTAGTAAATCAATCTAATTTTGTACTAAATTAAATATAATCATTCTTAAAATCAATCATTATCAATCATAATCTTAAGTATAATTAATTACGCTAACAATGAAAAAAAAACCTTCTAAATGCAACAGGTTTATAAGAAAAGAGTAATTCTAACTTTATATATTTTTACTCATATCATTTTATATTTACATTATTTTTATCATTTGATTGTATCTAGTCTTATTTTATTTTTTACACACTTTTATTCTGATATTATTATATATAGACAGATGTGAGATACACATCATTTAGGTAATTTTTTTTCATATAAAATGATGTGTATTTAACTTTTTTTCATAAGAAAAATATACCTTTAAGTTTATTTGTGGAGGAGTTTAATTTTAATTAATGCAAAAACTAATATAAAATACTCTATACCGTAAAAAAATTCAAAAAAAAAAAAAAAAATCAGTCACCAGGCACGTACGTATTATCATATATATTTTATCCTTGGAAATAATTCGCTTAGCCTATCTATTTTGGTTTTATGAAATTGATTGCTACATATTAGAATAATGGAAAAGTAAAATCTTGGGTGCGACTTTCGTGTATTTGCGCGCAAAAGCAAAATTATCGTTTATTTTCCTAATGCAGAATTAGATTTCAGAGTTATGACGTATTTTGGAGAAACAAATTATAAAATGGTACTTGTTAATAAAAATTTTGAAAGAGAAGTTTTCATAAATTCGTGTTTTATTATTCAAGTATTTATATTTCAAAATAATTTAAATCGTTATTTTTTTTCATCAATAATTATTACTTCTATTTTTTATTTCCAAAAATATAAATTGTGTTTTAGAAAATTACAATCAAATCAAACTCAAAACAATTCCGTTAGTTCTGTACGGAAAAGAAATTAACCAAGAAAGGCCACTTGCATATTTGAAAAAAAAAATGGAGAAAGAATCAATATGTTTTTAGCGAGAAGGCATATTTTTATTTCTTGCCAATTATCACTATTTCTTTTGATTTTAGTAGTTTGTAAGAGGTTATAAGTTTAAACTTTATTACCCTAGTTGTCCTATCTAATATGCATACATTTGTTATTAATGAATACATATTTCACTATCGTGTAATTTGTTTGCTTAATCTTCGTCCACTAGGGTCAAGAATATATCACTCAAATTCTTACATTCAATATAAATAAGTTTTGAGAAATCAGTATCGAGGACATAGAATGAGATTTCAGATTCCCCTCTTTGGATGGTAGGATGAAAGGTAGGCGAAGAATGTCTGTAGAAATTTTTACAAGTCAAATTTAGAATAGGATTTCCGATTGCCCTCAAGGGTTAGAAAGCACTCATCTCTCTAAGTGTTTAAGCTGCCACCCATGAGTGTGTCATTCTCTAATCCCATTCGGTTTCTTCATTTCCTCTATCTTTCAAATGGAGTCTTATCTAGGTAGTTTACTACTCTAGCTATCGCTCTTTCTCTCTACATCGTTGCTCCTCACTAAGCATGGACCTCTAAATCCACCATCTCCTCAGCGATGGATATGAGATGAGTAGCCATCCTGCAACTGGTAATACTGGCCATTGCTCTTTGTTGCTCACCTTCATTCGCTCTCAATAGCCAATAGTAACCCAAACACCATCATTCATCGATCACATTTAGGATCCCATCACACTAGAGTCGACTATCACAACCCCGCAAAAAGCAAACCACGCCTCCCAGCAGCGATCTCATATGAGTGATAATCCGCCCTAACCCTTCCCGCCACCCCGTCATGCCCTATCTCAAGATGATGAAGAGGATGACTTTGTCTTGTTTGACGAAGATGAGCTTGAACACCAAATTGAGATTACAAAGCATTGCTTAATAGGCTGCCTATTCTCGGATCGACGCCAACTCCAGACTACGATGACAATGGTCCTCTTTGTCGCATGGAACAATCCCAAAGGCCTGTGTTGCAAGGAAGTTAAGTCTCACTACTACAAATTTTACTTCTGCAATGAGATTGATATGTGCCTTATTCTCAAAAATCAGCCCTAGACTTATAGGCAATAACTCATTGTCCTAAAGCAATGGCAACTAGAGACAACCTTGGAGGATTATGATTTTCGCAATGTTCCTTTTTATGAGCAATGCTGGGATCTGCCAGAAGAATGTCGAATAAAGTTCGAAAAAAAGTTATGTCAACATCTCAGCACAATAGCGGAAGTAGATCTCTACGCCATTAGAGGTAGCCAAGGATTCATACCTAAAGCTCTACTTACCATAGATGTGCATAACCCTTTAAGGAAAATGATCAACTTTGGCCTCCCAAAGGAAGGTAGAGTATTAATTGAATTCAAATATGAAAAGCTTCCAAATTTGTGGTATTATTGTGGTATTATTGGACACCATGATAATAACTGCTCAACTATGATCCAAGACGAGTTGGACGGGAAATCAATAGTGAATCGGTATGGTCCTGAAATGAAATGAGAGCCTCCTAGTGAAAAAGTGAAAGTAACACCCAAGATAAAGGCTCCTCCTCTAACCCAAAGATTGTCCAAGAACTTGGAATGCAAGGTTTGGTAGAGCAAGTCTCAATTCACCTCCTCATCTTTGTCAACAGGGACTAGCTCTTAGGACCAATCTACCACAAAAAAGAAAGCTCCACTGGAAAGGAAACTATTTATTGCATTATCTATCAAAACTAATTATAACAAGAAGGAGTTCGTGGACCCTCCTCAAAAATTGAAAGATCCTACTGATAACAACACAATCGTCATTGTCAACATCTTGATCCGACAAGAACTTCATGTCAAAGCGGGTAACATAACAACCTCAAAGGAGTCCTCCAATCTAATTATGCAGGAACCTCCAACTGGGGCTACTCACACCTCCAACAAAATGGTCTTTTTGGTATGAAATGGAGCCAAAGCAGAGAATGGTCACCCAAAAAGGAAACCAAAGAAAACGACCACCAAACTAAAACAAATTTAGATCCAAGATCATCACCTCACTGAAGTGGTTATCCAATATGTAAGTGGAACACTAGGCTCAAAGAAGCGATCTTTAAATATGGACATGAATGTAGATGGGAAATGAGCTTGCTATGAAGCTGCATCAGTATAATTATTGATGCTTTTCATTTAGTTTTAGTCATTCTTCAAGACTTGTTAAAAGTGATTTAGGAAGCCTCCCTCTTGATTATCTTTTTCTGAAAATTTATTTTCCATTTCATTTTAAGTAATGAAATAATTTCTATTTATGTAAAAAAAAATAGAATATGATTTACAAAAGAAATAAAACAAGAGAGAGAGAGAGAGAGAGAGAAAGGTTGAAAAAGAACAGGTCCACTTGCCATAATAAGATTGATGGGAGCACGACAAGTGTATCAGATCGTCAAGTAATAAAAACGGTGAGAAACCGGATATCGTTCTCAACGATCGATAGCGAAATACTAATTCACGAAATTAGTTACTATTTAAACTAAAACTTGGATTTAAGTGAGTTCCAAAGACAATAACAATAACAAAAGAAACAAAAGCAATGACAATATTTTTAGGTTTTTATAGTTGGCAATTTATCAAATACTTGGTATGCAAAACGATTGAAATTCAATTTATGAAAGAGTTTAGATCAAGCTTCATTTGATTTCACTTGTTGCATATCACTTGGAACTAACACAAGCTACTATTCCTATTTTGTTACCGAATTCTCTAAAATACTCAACTCCTAATTCCTTAGGTGGTTAACCCTTTGTTTCCAATTAAAAATCCTAATTCCTTAGGTGATTCTAAGAGATAACAAGCATTACAGTTTAGAATTCAAAGAGGTAACGAGCAAATCAATGACTATTCCTAGCCTAGAGATAAGCAAGGTTCATAATTTCATAGCACAAATCATATATCAAATTTTCATTCAAAATACAACTCTAAAATCATTCCAAAGAGAATCAATCCTTAGAAAGCATTAAGAGAAGAGATCAAAAACTCAAAATAGAAATAACAACTTATATTAATTGAATCCAATGTCAATAACAATCAAGATCTATCAAAATTCACTTAATCCTAACAAATGAGAGTTTAGCTAGACATAGAAATAAATGTAGAAACTAAAACAATAGAGAAGAAGATGCAAAACTCCATGGAAGATTGAAGAAAATCTGAGTTCCCACTCTTCTTCTATTCAAATCCACCGTAGAGCTCCAAAATAGGGCTTTTCTCTACTCCCAAAACGGCTCCCTGCTCCCAAAACGGCTCCCTGCGTAGCTCTCCACGCAGCTCCCTCTTTTAAGCCATAAAAGATGAATTTATACTCTGGTATGAGCGCCTAGGCGCTACGTCTGGAGCGCCTAGGTGCTAAACGTCCAGAGCACATTTTCAACTTATAGGCCTGAGCACCTAGGCGCTCCGTCCTGAGCGCCTAGGCGCTCTCTGCACAGCCACAAATCTTGAATCAAGTTCCAAGCGCCTAGGAGCTGAGGTTCAGGGCGCCTGGGCACTCAACTTCTAGACAACATATTGTTGAGAGTCTTGGGTGCCTGGGCGCTACTTCTGTAGCGCCTAGGCGCTGAGTGTCCAGTAAAATTGCTCTTGATCTTCCTTCAAGGCTTTTAGTCCTCTTTTCTTGAGTGCTTTTCTTTGCCACATTGAGCTTCATTTTGTTTCCCTTGATGCCTACAATCAAAACAACAGCAACTGAGCTAAAGCATCAATAATTCTAATCAAAATAAACTCAATCTAACAAACTAAAATGGATCAATTAAAAAGACAAAATAAAACTGTCTTAAGATCAAAACAATGTCAAAAGTTGGGCTAAAGCGGTGAAATCCACTCAAAAAGCTTTAGAAAAACAAATAATCTAGTAGATTATCACTATCCCAAACTTAAAATATTGCTTGTCCTCAAGCAAAAAAAAAAAACAACTCCACAACTCAAACACCAACGTTGAACTGAATAAAATGAACTAAGAATGTCCCACAACTCAAAAGTATCAAAGTTACAACGATTCAATTCATACATGCATTCCTGAAAGTAGAATTCTCAACTGTGTAACTGAGACTCATAGAGTTAAAAATAAGGGTCATCATAACCATGCACTAATCAATCACAACTTGAAAGTTAATGAACATGGCAGCAAAATACACCTGATAATTGGATCACTTAAACTCTCTATAGGTGAATAGAGACTCTCAGTCACTCTTGTATTTGCGCGTGTGTTTCCCTCAGACATCACTTATTGAGCTCACCCTTTTTTTATATTTCCCCAGTAACCAACATGGTCTCAAAGGGGTACCTGATCATTGAATCAAGTATTTCTCCAGTAACCCCTCGGTCTCAAAGGGGTACCTATTCAACAAGCCAACTCTCTCTCTCTCTCTCTCTCTCTCTCTCTCTTTATTTCAACAACAGTCACCCCAAACTTAGTACATTGCTAACCCACACATTCAATAAATTCAATGCTCCATTACTCCTTTCAAGTGGATAAGACATTCATTATTTTGGCTATGGCATGTTGTATGGGTCAAACAAAGAATTCACTGTATTAGGCTCAAAGGGGCAACACAAAGGAAATAAACATCATTTGGTTAGCTATATGGCTATCTGGCTTAACAACAAAACTGCCTTTATCATGTCGATGTATTGTGCAAATCACGGCATGCAAATGAGATTCAAGCAAAGTTAGGAGAATAGAAACTCACCAGTGACCTCCCATAAAGCAAAAATGTTGAAAGCTCAAAACAACTCCCAAGGATGAATTATGAAATCCAATCACAAAAAACACTAAGTACATTAACAATAAGCTATAAGATTTATGCATGGAAGTCATAATCCTCATTCAAGTATCACAATCTAAGAAATAAGTCCATAAAGCTTTCAAGTTGTCCTAACAAGTAATGCATGCATGGTTGGTTCACATAACAATGATACTATCAAAAATAGGGACCCACAAAAGTAAACTCCAAACAGTTCAACATTGGCTTGACTCACAAAGGCGATAAACTCAAATTAATAAGAAGTTAAAACTAAACAAAGAAATTAAGTAAAATGCACACAGACACATTAAACAAATAAAAATCATAAAAAAATGACAAAAATTAAAAAATAGAGATAGAAGAGCCTGAGCATGGGTTGCCTCCCATAAAGCCCTTGTTTAACGTCATTAGCTCGACGTTGCTTCTCAACTCATCAAGGTGGCTTGAAACAGGAGAAGTAGGATGACATTTTTCGTCTCTCAGATCTTTGTCTCCATACTTGGTCACTGACCTTACAATCCCCTCCAAAGGCATTTGGAACTTGACTTGAACTTGGGAGTTCTGAATAAACCTTAGCATGTGAGATTTCATCAGGCCATAGAGATCTCAATTTTTCAACAGATGACAGATCAGGTTTCAGCTTATCAGAAGATTTCGGCCTTTTGTGCAATGAATTATGAGAAATGGGAGGATCTTTTCCTATTCCAGCAATCTTTGAGAGAGAAGGACCTTTCTCCTTTTCATCAACAATCTTAGAAGTAGGAGAATCAGCATTAATCAATGATGAAGAATTCTTACTAGTTAACTCCTTTTGAGCTTTACCTTGGATGCAATTGATGGGAGCATAGAGATCTGATGTCAATACAGATTTATCAAAGACATTGATGGTCACCTGGTCTCCATCCACCTTCAAAATCAGTTCACCTCTTGGCACATCAATCAATACTCCTGAAGTTGCTAAGAATGGTCTTCCTAGAATCAAAGGGATATCAGCATCCTCTTCCATGTCTACGACCACAAAATCTACTAAAAAGAAGAATCTGTCAACCTTCACTAGCACGTCTTCCACAATACCATATGGATGTCTAACAGATCGATCTGCTAATTGAAGAGAGATCATAGTAGGCTTAACCTCTCCAATCTCAAGTTTGTGCATGATAGATAGTGACATGAGATTAACACTTGCCCCAAGATCACAAAGAGCTTTCTCAATGTTCAGCTTACTAAGGGTGCAAGGCATGGAGAAATTACCTGGATCTTTCAATTTAGGTGGTAGTTTCCTCTGAATTATAGCATTGCACTCTTCATTAAGTGTCACAGTCTCATCTTCCTTTAGCTTCCTTTTCTTTGACAGCAAATCCTTCATAAATCGGGCATAAGATGGCATCTACTCAAGTGCCTAAAAAAAAAAGAATGTTAATCTGCAGCTTCTTAAACGCCTTTAGAAACTTTCCAAACTGTTTTTTATCTTGCTCCTTCTTGAATCGTTGAGGGAATGGAAACTTGATAGTTGGTAGTGGCATCTTCACTTCCTACCCATTTTGTAACTCCTTTTTATTAAAGTCATTGAGCAAGTCACTTTGAATATTTCAACTTCCTCATAAGGCACTTTTTCACTAGGTTTTTCAATTTTATCTTTACTGTTTTTCTCCTTTCTTGGTTGAGGCTCAATTACTTTCCCACTCCTAGTTGTTATGGCATTCACATGCTCATTTCCTCTAGGGTTTGGGACTGTGTCACTTGGCAAGGAATCTGGAGGTCTCTCTGAAAGTTATTTTGCAAGCTGGCCCACTTGAGTTTCTAGATTACGAATTAAAGAATCATGATTTCTAAACCCAGCTCTTGTCTCTTCCATAAAATCAGTAATGGTTTTAACAAAGGACGAAGTTTGCATAGCCAATTTCTCTAAGGCTAACTCCTAAGAAGGCTTCTTCCATTAGACTGAGGTTGGGAAGATGAAGGACCTTGATATGATGACTGTTGAGGGTGTCCTGGATATCCCATCTGTTGTCTTGGTTGAGCTTAATTTCCCTGATTACTCCACAAAAAATTTAGGTGATTTCTCCACCATGGGTTGTACGTGTTGGAGTAGGGATTATTCTGTTGCCTTAGAGGATTGTGACGAGCGCCGAACTCAGTCAAAATTATAACCGAAGTTATTACCTAAACTTGTAGTATAGTGAACAAAACCGGATCGTCTCCTCAAGGATCGTAAATGCAATTTAATCAAATCAAGTGAAAGTTAGCAAAAAGGGGGGTTTGACAGTTTAAGATTGCACTTAACAAAATTAAAGGAAGAAATAACAATTAAAGAGCAGTCAATTTAGAAACCTATCCAAGATTGGGTGGATTCAATCATAGACCCTTCATAGAACACTTGAAGCGCAATTGAATTGTTAATTTGGATCTAACCGAGATCTCTGCATCAAATCCAGAATTCATATTAGACGATCGTCTAGAATTCAATTAACAAGTGATAAACACAAATCCGTAATCGCACCATTCATAAAGATATATGTTAATTTCAAGTACCGAATTCAATTAACTTAGGCACAAATCAGTTACCTAACCTTTTCAATTCTGTGATTAATTTAGATCAATCAGTTCTAAGTTTCATCACAAATCTCAATCTTCATTTATGTGATTAGTTTAAATCAATCAGTTCTAAGTTTCATCACAAATCTCAATCTTAAACCAAGATCAATCAGATCAACATAAATAGAATCACCATTCGTGCATTCAAGATCAAGAAGAAGAAAAAGAAGAAGAAAGGAAGAATTCAATTACAAATCAAATACAATACATAACCAAGGTCTCAAGAATCCAAACCACAATCTCTTCAAGAGTTCTAAATTGACCCAAAGTAGCTTAGCCCTCCATTACCATGAAGGGGAGCATCAAAATATACAAAAACTATGAGAAACTATGAAGAAACAAGAAGAAACTTAGAGAGAAATGAAGGAGAATTACATGTTGTTCATGATAAATGGTGCCTTTTATAGAAGTCTAAGGTAACAAAATGACAAAGGGAAGTGGGTGGATGAGTGGATGAGTGAGTGGAGTGTTTGAGTGGATGGATTAGTGGGTTGGTTTAGTGGATTGGTTTAGTGGATGAGTGAGTGGAATGGTTGAGTGGTTGAATTAGTGAAAAATGCCAAAGGACTTTTGGTGAGTGGGAAATTATGGACATGAATGGGTGAGTGGATGGATTAGTGGATGAGTGGGTGGAGTGGTTAAGTGATTGGATTAGTGTATGAGTGGATGAGTGGGTGAGTTAGTGGATGAGTGGATGAGTGGATTAGTGGATGGATGAGTGGATTAGTGGATGGATGAGTGGGTGGTTGAGGACGAAAATTTTGTGTCTGACTTGGAAGCCAAAAACGACCCACTATACTTCAGAACCACGAAAAGTGTTCTTCATGAAAGTTGTAGATCCTTGTCTTGGCTATAAAATGGATAGCTGGTTCGTCCAATTTGGCTTCCTTAAGCCCAAGATATGTCCCAAATACCGTAGGTTGCTCAAACCCAACTTCAGCTCCTCTGTTCCGACTTGCAAGCTCAAAATGACCTACTAGACTTCTTTTTCTCAAAATGTGTTCTTCATGAAAGTTGTTTATTTGGATCTTGACTATCCACTGTCCAAATTTAAGACCATCTCCATTATTACATCTTGAGATATGATTTTATGAGTGCACACTGTTCGGATTCTACTGACAGAACCCGTATTCTAACTTCCATGTAAACTTAGGTCCCTTAGACATCTGAATCGGACTTCGAGCTCTTCATCAAAGTTGTAGAGATTCCTCTTAGCTTTCCTACAAGGTAAAATTCATGTTCATCAGATATTAGGAACTCAAGTTATGGCCAAAATACAGAAACAATGTCAAATCTCAATAATGCTGAAAATATTCAATTAGGACCAATTTGAGCTCAAACTCACAAAATCATACCAAACTCAATCAATTAAGAATATGGAGAGTGTAAATGACTAAACATAAGGGTTTCTTAATGAATAAAATATGTGATTATCAAATTGTTCATGAAGTTCACTTGCTCTTGAACTGGAGGTCCAAACATATTTCCTGTACAATCCACACTCCCGTGTTTACCCCCACAAAAATCACAAGCCAAAGGAGCATTTCTCACCGCATTCATACTAAGAGTGTCAACTTTTTTTGTGATATTCTCAAGTTGTTGAGTCAAAATCTTGTTTTGAGCCAACAGTGCATTCATGGAATCAATCTCCAAGTACCCTTTCTTTACTACAGCTCTTTCCTCATTCCTCTAATAGTCATTATTGGTCATTATCTCAAACAACTCCTAAGCTTCCTCTGGAGTTTTATAATTCAACGCCCCACCTGCTCAGCATCAACCATGACTCTGGTTTGAGATAACATGCCATTATAGAAACCCTGCACTTGGATCCAGAAGTCAAAATAGTGATGTGGACACTTCCTCAGTATTTCATTATATTTGTCCCAAGCCTCACTGAGAGATTCCCCATCATACTATCTGAATCAAGTGATCTCGCTTCTCAACTTCACAGCTTTGGACGGAGGAAAATATGTTGTTAAAAATTTCTGGACCAAGACAGCCCAAGTGGTAATGCTTTCCTTAGCCAATGAGTCCAACTAATTCTTTGCCTTGTCCTTCACAGAGAAAGGAAACAATCTCAGACGAATAGCATCTTCACTCACCCATTGAGCTTCACAGTATCACAAATTTGCAAGAAATCCGTTATATGTGCATGTGGGTCCTCATTGTCAAATCTCCCAAATTGATTGTTCTGAACCAAATGGAGTAGAGCTGGCTTTAATTCAAAATTATTTGCTTGAACTGGAGGTCATGTTATGCTTACTCCACACCCATCCATGTTAGGGATTGAGTAATCCATGAGAGTCCTAGCAGGTGGTTGTGGTGGTGGAGGATCTATATTTCCTCCATTATTTGCCATGTCTTCAACAACTGCTTAAGTGCCACCCAACTTCCTTATTCCTTCTCTAGTTTACTTTCTCAAAGCTCTTGCGATTTTTTCAATTTCAGAGTCAAAAAGAAGATAATCCAGATGAATGGTACCTCGCATACACTAGAGACTCAATATTAGAACAAAAATAACTCAATGAAATAAATAATCTAAAGGAACTAAACACTAAAATGAATAAACGAAAGAGAAATTGTTTAAACTAGTGGCTGCCTTCGATATTATCGATAATGGTAAATTTGATCCCCAGCAACGGGGCCAAAAACTTGATGGAACCACAACAAGTGTACCGGATCGTCAAGTAATAAAAACGGTGAGAAATTGGATATCGTTCTCAGGGATCGATGATCAAATACCAATTCATGAAATTAACTACTATTTAAACTAAAACTTGTATTTAAGTGAGTTCCAAAGACAATAACAATATCAAAAGAAACAAAATCAATGATAATATTTTTAGGTTTTTATAGTTAGCAATTTATCAAACACTTGGTATGCAAAATGAAATTCAATATATGGAAGAGTTGGGATCAAGCTTCATTTGATTTCACTTGTTGCATATCAATTAGAACTAACATAAGCTACTATTCCTATTTTGTTACCGAATTCTCAACTCCTAATTCCTTAGGTAGTTAACCCTTTGTTTTCAATTAAAAACCCTAATTTCTTAGGTGATTCTAAGAGATAACAAGCATTACGGTTTAGAATTCAAAGAGGTAACGAGCAAATCAATGACTATTCCTAGCCTAGAAATAAGCAAGGTTCATAATCTCATAGCACAAATCATATATTAAATTTCCATTCAATATACAACCCTAAAATCATTCCAAAGAGAATCAATCCTTAGAAAACATTAAGAGAAGAGATCAAAAACTCAAAATAGAAATAATAACTTATATTAATTGAATCCAATGTCAATAACAATCAAGATCTATCAAAATCTACTTAATCCCAACAAATGAGAGTTTAGCTAGACATAGAAATAAATGTAGAAGCTAAAATAATAGGGAAGAATATGCAAAACTCCATGAAAGATTGAAGAAAATCTGAGTTTTCACTCATCTTCTCTTCAAATCTACCGTAGAGCTCCAAAATAAAGCTATTCTTTGCTCCCAAAACGGCTCCCTCCGTAGCTCTCAATGTAACTCCTTCTTTTAGATTAGAAAAGATGAATTTATACTCTGGTATGGGCGTCTAGGCGCTGCGTCTGGAGCGCCTAGACGCTAAACATCCATAGCGTATTTTCAACTTATAGGCCTGAGCGCTTAGGCACTTCATCCTGAGCGCCTAGGCGCTCTCTGCACAGCTACAAATCTTGAAACAGGTTCCAAGCGCCTAGGCACTGAGGTTCAGGGCGCTTGGGCGCTCACCTTCCAGACAACATATTGTTGAGAGTCTTGGGCGCCTGGGCGCTACTTTTGTAGCTCCTAGGCGCTGAGTGTCCAGCAAAATTACTCTTGATCTTCCTTCAAGGCTCTTAGTCCTCTTTTCTTGAGTGCTTTTCTTTGCCACATTGAGCTTCATCCTGTTTCCCTTGATGCCTACAATCAAAACAACGGCAACTGAGCTAAAGCACCAATAATTCTAATTAAAATGAACTCAATCTAACAAACTAAAATGAATCAATTAAAAAGACAAAATAAAACAGTCTTAAGGTCAAAACAACGTTACAAGTTGGGCTTAAGCGGTGAAATCCACTCAAAAGGCTTTGGAAAAATAGATAATCTAGCAGATTATCACCACCCCAAACTTAAAACATTGCTTGTCCTCAAGCAGAAACAGAATAATAAACAAGCCAAATGAAAAAAAAAAAACAACTCCACAACTCAAACACCAACGTTGAATTGAATAAAATGAACCAAGAGTGTCCCACAACTCAAAAGCATCAAAGTTATAACGAATCAATTGATACATGCATTCCTAAAAATAGAATTCGCAACTGTGTAACTGAGACTCAGAGGGTCAAAAATAAGGGTCATCACAACCATGCACTAATCAATCACAGCTTGAAAGTTAATGAACATAGCAGCAAAATACACTTGGTAATTGGGTCACTTAAACTCTCTATAGGTGAATAGAGACTCTCAGTCACTCTTGTATTTGGGCGTGTATTTCCCTCAGATATCACTTATTGAGCTCACCCTCCTTAGATTTGCTTTTCATCTCAAACATGCCTACATGCAACTCACAAATGCAACAATCAAAAGGACTTTATTCAAGGTCGCTTTGGTGCCAAGGAACAAGGTAGATAAAATGAATATATAAACTGCTACCTTAGAGAGCAAATGAGCATTGGTACCTCTAACCATTCTTCAATTCACAAATCTCATACCTTTCACGTTCTCTCTTTCTTTTATATTTCCCCAGTAACCTACATGGTCTCAAAGGGGTACCTGATCATTGAATCAAGTATTTTCCTAGTAACCCCTCGAACTCAAAGGGGTATCTATTCAACAAGCTAACTCTCTCTCTCTTTTTTCTTTTTTTTTATTTATTTCAACAACAGTCACCCCAAACTTAGTATATTGATAACCCACACCTTCAATAAATTCAATGCTCCATTACTCTTTTTAAGTGGATAAGACATTCATTATTTTGGCTATGGCATACTGTATGGGTCAAACAAAGAATTCAGTGTATTAGGCTCAAAGGGGCAACACAAAAGAAACAAACATCATTTGGTTGGCTATATGACTATCTGTCTTAACAACAAAACTGCCTTTATCATATCGATGCATTATACAAATCACGGCATGCAAATGAGATTCAAGCAAAGTTAGGAGAATAGAAACTCACTAGTGACCTCCCATCAAAGCAAAAATGTTGAATGCTCAAAACAACTCCCAAGGATGAATTATGAAATCCAATCACAAAAAACACTAAGTACATTAACAATAAGCTATAAGATTTATGCATGGAAGTCATAATCCTCATTTAAGTACCACAATCTAAGAAATAAGTCCATAAAGCTTTCAAGTTGTCCTAACAGGTAGTGCATGCATGGTTGGTTCACATAACAACGATACTATCAAACATGAGGACCCACAAAAGTAAATTCCAAACAGTTCAACATTGGCTTGACTTACAAAGGCGATAAACTCAAATTAACAAGAAGTTAAAACTAAACAAAGAAATTAAACTCAAATTAACAAGAAGTTAAAACTAAACAAAGAAATTAAGTAAAATGCACACAGACACATTAAACAAATAAAAATCAGACAAAAATGACAAAAATAAAAAAAATAGAGATAGAAAAGCATGAGCGTAGGTTGCCTCTCATGAAGCGCTTGTTTAACGTTATTAGCTCGACGTTACTTCTCAACTCATCATGGTGGCTTGAAACAGGAGAAGTAGGATGACATTTTTCGTCTGTCAGATCTTTGTCTCCATACTTGGTCACTGACCTTGCAATCCCCTCCAAAGACATTTGGAACTTGACTTGAACCTGGGAGTTCTGAATAAACCTTAGCATGTGAGATTTCATTAGGCCATGGAGAACTCAAATTTTCAACAAATGACAGATTAGGTTTCAACTTCTCAGAAGATTTCGGCACTTTGTGCAATGAATTATTAGAAATGGGAGGATCTTTTCCTCTTCCAGCAATCTTAGAGAGAGAATGACCTTTCTCCTTTTCATCAACAATCTTAGAGGTGGGAGAATCAACATTAATCAATGGTGAAGAATTCTTACTAGTTAACTCCTTTTGAGCTTTACCTTGGATGTAATTGACGGGGGCATAGAGATCTGATGTCAGTGCAGATTTATTAAAGACATTGATGGTCACCTGGTCTCCATCCACCCTCAAAATCAGTTCACCTCTTGGCACATCAATCAATGCTCCTGAAGTTACTAGGAATAATCTTCCTAAAATCAGAGGAATATCAGCATCTTCTTCTATGTCTAAGACCACAAAATCTACTGGAAAGAAGAATCTTTCAACCTTCACTAGTACGTCTTCCACAATACCATATGGATGTCTGACAGATCGATCTGCTAATTGAAGGGAGATCATAGTAGGCTTAACCTCTCCAATCCCAAGTTTGTTCATGATAGATAGTGGCATGAGATTAACACTTGTCCCAAGATCACAAAGAGTTTTCTCAATGTTCAACTTATCAAAGGTGCAAGGAATGGAGAAACTACTTGGATCTTTCAATTTAGGTAATAGTTTCCTCTAAATTATAGCACTGCACTCTTCAGTAAGTGTCATAGTCTCATCTTCCTTCAGCCTCCTTTTCTTTGACAGTAAATCATTCATAAATCAAGCATAAGATGACACCTGCTCATGTGCCTCATTCATTTCTGGTTTGTTTTCTCAAAGCTCTTGCGGTTCTTTCAATTTCAGAGTCAAAAAAAAGATTATTCGGATGAATGGTACCTCACATACGCTAGAGACTCAATATTAGAACAAAAATAACTTAATGAGATAAATAATCTAAAGGAACTAAACACTAAAATGAATAAACAAAAGAGAAATTGTTTAAACTAGTGGCTACCTTCGATATTACTGATATTGGTAAAATCGATCCCCGGCATCGGCGCCGAAAACTTGATGGGATCACAGCAAGTGCACCAAATCGTCAAGTAATAAAAATGGTGAGAAACCAGATATCGTTCTCAAGGATCGATGACCAAATACTAATTCATGAAATTAGCTACTATTTAAACTAAAACTTAGATTTAAGTGAATTCCAAAGAGAATAACAATATCAAAAGAAACAAAATCAATGACAATATTTTTTGGTTTTTATAGTTGGCAATTTATCAAACACTTGGTATGCAAAACGATTGAAATTCAATTTATAAAAGAGTTGGGATCAAGCTTCATTTGATTTCACTTGTTGTATATCAATTGGAACTAACACAAGCTACTATTTCTATTTGGTTATCAAATTCTCTAATGAACTCCTTATTCCTTAGGTAGTTAACCCTTTGTTTCCAATTAAAAATCCTAATTCCTTAGGTGATTCTAAGAGATAACAAACATTACAGTTTAGAATTCAAAGAGGTAACGAGCAAATCAATGAATATTCCTAGCCTAGAGATAAGCAAGGTTCATAATCTCATATTACAAATCATATATCAAATTTCCATTCAATGTACAATCCTAAAATCATTCCAAAGAGAATCAATCTTTAGAAAGCATTAAGAGAAGAGATCAAAAACTCAAAATAGAAATAACAACTTATATTAATTGAATCCAATGTCAATAACAATCAAGATCTATCAAAATCCACTTAATCCCAACAAATGAGAGTTTAGCTAGACATAGAAATAAATGTAGAAACTAAAACAATAGGGAAGAAGATGCAAAACTCCATGGAAGATTGAAGAAAATCTGAGTTCTCACTCTTCTTCTCTTCAAATCCACCGTAGAGCTCCAAAATAGGGCTCTTCTCTGCTCCCAAAACGACTCCCTCCGCAGCTTTTCACGCAACTCCCTCTTTTAGGTCAAAAAAAATGAATTCATACTTTGGTATGAGCGTCTAAGCGCTGCATCTGGAGCACCTAGGCGCGAAACATCCAGAGTGCATTTTCAACTTATAGGCCTGAGCGCCTAGGTGCTCTCTGCACAACCACAAATCTTAAATCAAGTTCCAAGAGCCTAGACCCTGAGGTTCAGGGCGCCTGGGCGCTCACCTTCTAGACAACATATTGTTGAGAGTCTTGGGCGCTTGGGTGCTACTTCTGTAGCGCCTAGGCGCTGAGTGTCCAGTAAAATTGTTCTTGATCTTCCTTCAAGGCTTTTAATCCTCTTTTCTTGAGTGTTTTTCTTTGTCACATTGAGTTTCATCTTGTTTCCCTTGGTGCCTACAATGAAAACAATGGCAACTAAGTTAAAGTACCAATAATTCTAATCAAAATAAACTCAATCTAACAAACTAAAATGGATCAATTAAAAAGACAAAATAAAATTATCTTAAGGTCAAAATAACGTCAAAAGTTGGGCTTAAACGGTGAAATCCACTCAAAAGACTTTAGAAAAATAGATAATTTAGCAAATTATCAAAGATTTAACTGAAAAACTCCAAAAGTGACTAAAATAATCCCCATATTTCAAAATAATAGATCAATTATACAATTTGATTTCTCTTTGTGGCATTTTATTGTTAGGTTATATGTAAGCACAAGTGTAAATCATTGTAATAAGCTTGTCACATATTATAATTTTAAAGTGAGCGAACCTCCACTCCTCCTAAACTTTATCTAAAACAAATCACATTATATGTATGATATCTTTATTTACACTAAGAAAACACATACATGTGTGTCTATACAATTAAAAATCAAAATTAAAAAACAAAGTGATAAACTTAAATATAATAAATGAAATAGAGAGGGTAATGAGTTTAAATTTATATCTTCATATATTTTGATGGGCATTCTGTGCCTCTTATCAGTCATTATTTTTTATTTTTAGTTATGAATAAGAACAACATAAGTAACAAAGAAAACTATAAGTGCAAATTTTATAAAAAAAATTGTATTTGTAGAATTGGAAATTAAGTAGTGTTTAAAAGCAATTGCAACTGTGGAATAAGGAATTAATATACATAATTTAATCTTTTTTTATATTTTTATTAATATGTAAGTTTAATTAAATAATAATAATATTTTGGAAAATAAATTGTGAGTACCAAATGAGTGAATTCCTTCTATAATAGTATAGAATAGATAAAAGAAGCAATATATAAAGAAAAGAATAGAGGTTCGATAAAGAAAAATAATAAAGAATAAAATATATTTAATCTTTTGTGAGTTACTATTTAATAAAAACAGTGAAATCATATATTTTTTTATTTTTTGAATTAATTAAAATATAATTATATAAAAAAACTTAATATTTATTGTAAAATTTCTAAAAATATGACAATAAAAGATTACGTAAAGATTCTCTTTAAATGATCAATATTTCGACCTCTCTTCTTTTTCATTTAAAGTTTTGAGTTATTTGCATGTATTTAACGATTATAGAGATATATAAACATCTTTTGCTCTCTAGCGCACTCTCTCACGCTTTTCTTTTATAGTTTTCACCCTTAGACCCTTGCGAGTTACACATGGAAAAAGAAATACAGGTAATGCATGTATAATTATATTATTTTTATGTTTATGAACTTTAGCAGGAGTCAGATTTGACCAGATTTAGACCAAAATTCTTGGCACAAAGCTAATTAAACTTATTTTTTTAGGGGATTCAATAAAGAAATACAGAAAATAATGAATAGTTTTTTTAAAAATAAAATATTTTCAAAATTAAATATATCATTCAAGGTAATAGTGATTTTGAAATTATCTTAAATATGAGACTTTTTCTCCTAGTTAACATTCAAGTAAAATTTTGAAAGATTCTTTTGTTTTTTTTTTTTTACTTTTGTGAGTAATATTTTTTGGATGATGAGGGGAAATTACCTCATTTCAATATTACGATATTGTCACAAATTTACTGAAAATTCACATTCGTTTACTTATAATCGCCTTAAAGAAAATTTGCTGGCAACAATAATGGAATTTAAGCTTTTTAAGTGAAATGTCTCTGACCATTGACCAACTCCTTGACTAAAATTTAAAGAGTAATAATATATCATAACATTACACGAATCCTACTGTTTATCTTTCTTCAAAGAGGCTGAGTGTACTATTAAACAAGCATTGCTCACCCTAGATTTGGCCCTACGGGCATAACAAGATGCTAAAAGACCAAACAAGTGGACCTAATTAAATAAGAGAACTTTTGTATATATATTGGTGGAATCAACTTAACCACCTTAGTTTTGTACCGAATAAGAGGGTTACATCTGTTGGTGGATATCATATTATTTTAGTCAAACCAATGCTTATTCACACATAAGAGAAATCCATGTGTCCACAAAAATGAACACGTCTCCTTAATTACATCAACCAAATAAAAGCAAGAGATTAATTTGATGTAAAACCCATAATAAATAGCGAGTCTTAAACAAATCATTAATCTGTAATGTTTATTGTTTTGTATAAAATAACAAAACTGTAAATTTAAAGCCACTATTTTCAAAGTCCCGCAATAATCCTGCCTTAACCTTTCTTTTTAACAAGTAATTGCTCACATAATTTTAAATTGAAATGGTAATTAAGTAAATTCATCTTCTAAAATAGTGATTCTAAAATTTAAATTCTTAACATTATAAGTAAAATTTATTTATGAATATACTTTATTTCTACTACGACTAATCATTAATTATTAAGTACTCTACCTTAAGCTATATACAAATAAATAGCAAACAACTCTCCCTTAGTTTTTAATACTATAATAATAATATCATAACAAAAGAAATACTCTAATGATAATAATTTCTTTTGCTTTTTTCCATATTATAGAAATCTTTTTTTTACCATCAAATGGTGTTATTCTTATAAATTTAATCACATCATTTAATAAATTTGATATTTTATGTAATTATTAATATAGTCAAATTTATTAAATAAAATGTTAATATAAGATTGAATAATTATATAAAATATTTTATATTGATATTACATCAAAATTAACCTCTATGTATTGTTATTACAATAACTTTTTTTTTTGGGTACAGTTTTACAATGACTTTAAAGTACGGTTGAATTTTTTGTCCTTTTTGTATATGCAAAAGAAACCTAAGGCCCTTCCGGTCAAAAATAAAAAAGAAACACAAACCTAAAGCCCACCATAAAGAGAAATATTGCGTGAGCAAAGTATACTATAAAGAGAAATATGATGAAAAGATAAAATACAGATAAAAAAACTTGTAAAAATAATTAATCCTGAAATCGAGCAATTCTTAAAACAATTTTAATTTTTTTATCACAAATAATATATATATTTTTTTTCACATTTCTTCTAATATTATTTATTATACTTATTTTTTCTTATCACTTTCTCTCATTTAATTATATCCATTCAAAATAAGTGTGAAAATAGTTGTAAAATAAAAAATGATGATAGAACATCATTTTTCTTCTTAAAAGGATTTAATGTACTTCAGTTATGACTCTTCATTTTTATATATAAAAACTTTATATATGATAAATTTTAAACATATCTATTGCAAAAAGTATTTTTTAAAAGAAATTTATCTATAGTTATAAAATAAGTATAATATTTATATCACTATATTGACAAAAAATTGAAATATTAATTTTTATATGAAAATGTTACTTAGCCATAATTATTTAATAGTCTTAGATTTTAACTTAAAATTAATTAATGTTAAGTGGAGTGATTCAACAGATATATAAATTGCACTCAAAAATTGAGACAAATAATGTGAGACTCTTAATATCTCTCTCTATAAATATCTAGACTGAACAAATGAGTCAAATAAAATAGACGAGACAAACCTAATAAAATAAGTAAGAGAAACCTAATAAAGTAAATGACATAAATGAAATCTTAATTCTAATATTATATTAAATTCTAACATAAAATTAATTGACGTTAAGTAAAATAATGTAACAAATATATAAATTATACTAAAAAAAAATTAAAGTAAGCTATGTAAGATTCTTAAAGGATAGAATGTGAGTCAGAGTGAATTATGATGTTTAACAACTCTTGAGTGATTGAGGGTTCTCTATCATTTTGTCCTGTTTAACAATCGCTTTCAAATATTAACTAAATTTTAATTTTTTTTTCTAGGTAACATTACTCAATTTATACTAACCGCGTGACACTAAAGGTTAAAGAGCAAGAAAACCGATCAATTAAAATATTAGCAAAAACTAAAAAGATGACTTATTTCATTTAGTCATACCTCATATTAAGTTCTGTAAAAGATAAATGATATATATGAACATACAAAAAAACTTCACATAGGATAGCTTAAAAAGAGTACCACGAAACACGTAAAAATGAGGAGTTAAGATGAGTGGTAAAGAAAGTGTTCAAATCATTCTATATCCTATGTGAGTAATGTAAAATTTTTAGCACGTGGATATATTATTGTTTCTTACAGTAAAATTACCTTATTTTTATTTCACCAAGTCACCAAATGTAAAGGGCACGTGGTGTCTGATGTACACAACATATATACAACCACTTTTAATGGAAACAAAAAGAGGAAGTGAAAGTTCCTTATTTTGAACCGAGAGTGATAATAACTTAATTTTATATATTTTTTAATAAAAAATAAGTATTATTATAATTTAATATAATTAATTTTAATAAATTTTTAATAATTTTATTTAATTATTAAAAAAATAATTTTATTTAATTATAATTATAATTATAAGATTTAAAAATAATAATAACTTTAAATGATATAAAATAATTATAGTACAAATAGAGTCAATAAAATTATCTCATTTTATGATTAAACTAGTGAAACTTAAAACTCATACGTTACAGTAAATTAGATTTGAGATCAAAGAAAAAATTATAGAATTACAATGTGAAATCGACGATCACTAAAGCCCAAAAGAAGCCCAAGAAAAGATTAAATAAAGCAATCATTTAATGGAAGGAAGGTCGTGGTGGTACAGGAAAGATAAATTTTACATAGAAATCAACTAAGTTAGCCCACGGTCTTCCAATGAAAAAGGGCTGCTATCTTTGAAGATTTGATTGATGCGCTCCATAAATAAGGTGAGGCGGTGAAAAAGTTTAAGAAACCTAACCTATAGAAGGGCGCAACGCCGCACAGGAGAGGGATATGCAGACAGATTGGACAACGCGCAATGCGGCACGGGGAGCGGAGCGACTGAAAGAAAGAAAAGAGACACGGCGTTCCACGAAGCAAAGGAAGAAGGAGAATAACTATTTTATTTTATTTTATTTTATGAATTGTTTTATATTTAATATTTTTATTATGAATAATTAATTTTATTTTATAGAATTAAAATAAAATTATAATTTTTTATTTTAGATAATTTAATTTTTTTGAGATATTTTTTAATTTATAATTATATAATGATAATAATTATTAATTTTTAATTATTATTTAATTTAATTATTAATTATCTTATAATCAATAAGTAAATTTAAATTAATCTTTTAATATCATGTCTAATTCTTATAGTTTTAAGCGTTAATTGTATAATAGTATTCAATGTATTTATGATCTAAAGATTAAATAATTTATGTTATATTAAATATTTATGTTATAATTTAAATATATCATATTATTTTAGATAAATTATGTTATTAATTAAGTTACAATAATTTTTAGTAGTGTTCAAAAATTATAAATGAAGACACTTCATAAAATAATATTAATTTTTATTCAAGTTAAAGTCATCTTTGTATGATTAGTGGAGTATTCAAGGTCTTGTAATTATTATTTAATTAATCTTACATTTTAATTTGAGTCATTTCATTTAAATTTATTATTTAATTTTAATTCTAATTTATCACATAATTTAAATTGTTAAATTAATTAAATAAAATAAAATTTCTTTTTCTTTAAATGAATTTAGATAGATATTAAATTTTAATTAATTATATCACTTTTTATGAACATAATACTCTTATATTTATCAAATATTATATAAATCTTATATACTTATACACAAAAAATAATTTTATTACTTAAAAATTCTCTAAGAAACAATAACACCAAAATTCTCTACCAGACAGCAACACCATACCCGTACTATTATGGCTAATAACAAATTGGGTGCTTGCAATTGGTCCTATTAAGGTAGTATAATACTTCCTTGAAATGAAACAAAGAAAGTACAAATAGAAAAATATTAAAATTAACAATGTATCAAGTATCCAAAAAAAAAAAAGTATCAAAACATGCATAATGTTTTGGACCGTGATCTGAGATTTCATCCTGGAGGATCCACTCGGTATACATACCACCAGACCCCGCCATCCTTACTCCGGCTAGGCAACACGATCACGGACTTCAGCAGTGGACCCTATTAGTAATCATTAGGTCTGCGAAGATTCCAATAATTGTCAATCATAATCCTGCAAATGTTGGGGGGTCATAACTGCCTAAAACAATGGTTGACCACTACTGCGACATCTCAAAAGTTCAGGGATTCACCTCAATGATCGTGGGAGGGCACACTCCGTCAGACCACAATAAAAAAGTACATGTACCCCACTCGAATTGCATAAAGAAGGCTCTGCTGATACTCTATAAAGATCAGACTAAGTTACCTTAACAAGGGATCCATCTCTTGATAACCTAATTGAGAAAACCCTACTTGTGCATTTCACTTGACTTGAGCATTAGAATCCTTTTACAGATACCCAATCCCCCGGTTTAACACGCTCGAATACGACTGCGCAAGGAGGAATCCACTATACGTGCCTACTTCAGGCACCTCTCTGGTTCTACAGTAGAATATTGGCGCCGACTGTGGGAATCTTTAAACTTCTAATCCTACCCAAAAATGGTGACATAAGACAAAACTTAAGGAGAGACGTTGTGTAAACCTCTGCTAATCATAGGTAGGTTCCTGTCGCGCAACGCCCTCTTCATCTTGTCTCATCACCTACTGTTGAAGCCTCTGCCGCGAGAAACTAGGCACTCAATGCAGAGCACCAGCGCGATGGGCACTCCACTTCAATTTCTGATGAGAGTCCCAAACCATCGCGCAGGGTCTCTGTAAGAGATAGACTTGGAATCCAAGGCCAATGAGGCAACCCCAACATCCAAAAACACAGAATCACAGTATACCAGTGCTTGGGAATGCCAAATGGTGAAGCCAACGATTTTGTGTCTCGCTTCGAACGCGAGAGTCAATCCCATATGTCCCAACGTCAATTCTAGGACATGTTGCAACAGCACATGGCTATGTTGAATGAATAATACCAAAGGTTGGAGGACATGCAACGAGCTATGCTTGAGAACCAACCCAGGTCAAACCATCATGACAGATGACATAGTGCAGAAAATAATCAAAGGAGGGTTTGTGCAAATGCCACAGTATCCAACATTGGGAACAATAACCTAAACCGCGGCATTCAGGAACACCCATTCTCTAACCAACTTATGGAATACCGCGTTCCAAGAAACTTTAAGTTCCCAATAAACTTGGAGATCTATGATGGAACCACGGACTCCCAAGAACACGTGAATTCCTTTGAATAATCCATGTGTTTTCACGGAGGATCCAAGGAGCTATTATGCTGTGCTTTCCCTCTCTCCCTCAAAAAAGGAGCTCTCAAGTGATTCTCCGACTTACCACGAGGTTCCGTGGTGGACTGGTCATATCTGAAACAGCAGTTCCTACTTCAATACACCACCAGTAAAGAGCAGCCCAAATCCATCGAGTCCTTGGCCAAGGTTTTCCAGGGACGAGATAAGCCCCTCCATGATTATGTAAGGCAGTTCATGGCAGCATGCACCAATGTGGAGAACTTTGACGACAAGATAGCCATTCATTATGCCAGAAGCAGCCTCCGAGGGGTTCTGAGTTTTTCGCATCCCTGGTAAAAAAGAAGCCAGAGAACTTAGGCGAGTTTCAAGGACGATCCTAGAAGTACGTCAACCTAGAGAAAACAACAGAGGACCAAAGGAGATGGGATAAAGATAAGCCCCCCTTATCATAAGCCCAATTAAGATTTCTCATGGTCCCGATGTTCCAAAGGTAGTCCACCACAGAAAAGGTATTCTGATTATATTCCTCTGAACACCCTTTGAGAAACAATCTTGAGGGAAGTCATGCTGACTGAGTTTCAAGACATCAGGATGCCACCCCCCATAAAGAAGCATAAGCAGAAAGACCACTCTAAGCACCGTGGATGGCATAAAGGTTATGGCCATGATACTGAAGATTGCTACTAACTGCACGACTTCATTGAGTTCTTGATCAAGGTCGGACGATTACAGTAGTACATCCTTCATGCCCAGAATGATAAGCACCATGGCGAACACAGGGATGACAAGTGGCGAACCCCATCTCTTCCTCAAAAAAGAAGGAATCAAAGTCCGAGGAGAAGATCTCGGACTCCACCTCGCCGGGATAACGATAACTAGCAGGGTAGGAACAAGGACACTTGATGCAGATTAAAGGATGCAAACCCAAGTACAGGTTGTCTCAAGTAATAAATTTCGCGGCAGTCCGAGATCGATCCATAGGGAATTGATGAAGAAAAATTCTTTGAGGTAAGAGAAGGCTTTGTCACAATAATAAAGATAATAAAACTTATTTACAATTAAATTAAAGAACTTGTTTGGGTTAGGAGATCTAATTTTGGTAATAAATTAAGAACAAGATTAATTCTTTTTATAACTCAATTGAAATCCATGTATAACGGAGGTTCCAATCGTAGAATAAAACATTCAAAGTCCATTAGAATTATATACGTAGTTATATTATGGTTCCTTTAATTATTTACTAACACATACACTTGTAAATGAGTTCAAGCATTCATTGTGCCAAACCACTTATCTACAATGAATCAATAACTCCACTTTATAAGGAGAGTTTCTAAATTGATTGAAAACAAAATACAACACGTATAATGATTACTTGATAAGATATCATTTAAGCACAAGAAGGAAATTAATATAACCTTATTTTATTACCAAAAGTTTTACTCCTTCACCCAAACAAGATGAAGATTTAGTTACTCATAAACAAGAACAAAGAAAGAGAGTAGAAGAAAAAGATGAACATAATTTCAATTTAGAACAAAAGAAAATTACAACAAATAACACAATAACATAATCTAAGCTAAGCTAAGATTACTCAAATGATTTGCCTATGGTCCCTTTTATAGAGGATTAAGGATACAAAATGACAAGGGAATTGATTAATGAGTGAGTGGATGAGTGGGTGGATGAGTGGAAAATGCCAAAGAACTTTTGTGAGTGGAAAATTATTGAAATTTCTTGTCTCCGAAATCATTCAGTGATGAACTCATGGATAACGTCAGAATGAAGCAAAGTGGTCTTCATGAAAGTTCTAAGAAATTGTCTCAGCTTTCTAATGCCACCAAAATCATATAAAAATTCATCTTACAGCCCAAGATATGACCAAATTACTACAGACTATTCAGACCCAATTTCAGCACATCTGTTTTGACTTCCAGACCCAATATAACCTCTAAACTGTCCGATTGAGTTCTTGTGTTCTTCATAAAAGTTGTAAATATGAGTCTTAACTTTTAGATGCCAAATTTTCAGCCCATTTTAGTTCCTTAAACTCGAATTATGCAATGATTACTGCACATTATTCGGTTTACAGTCACAAAACTAGTGTTCTGACTTCCAAGCCCAATTACCTCCACTAGATGTTCGATTTTTCCCTGGAGTTTTCATGAAAGTTGTAGAGCTCTCTCTTATCTTTCTTACAAGGTAAGATACATAATTATAAGACATCTAGAACTCAAGATATGGCCAAAATACAGAAATAATGTAAGACCAAAATAGTGCTGAAAAAATTAATTAAGTCTAATTTGAGTCCAAACTTACAAAACATAACTAGGCTTAATCAATTAAGTACATGGAGAGTGTAAATGACTTAAAATGAGGGTTTATTAATATACAAAATATGTGATTATCAATACTCCACTCAATGACAACAATGATAATTGTTTCGAGCCAAACAAAATGATCAACACCATTGCGAGAGGACTCACTGGAGGAGGGCCGTCAAACGGAGTACGGAAGAAAGCACTAAGGATGACGGTGTTTAGCATATCCCATTCTGAACCCAAACCCAGTATAGTGGAAAGAAAGACACCATCTATTACCTTTTTGGACGATGACTACGGCGGAATCATCCTAGACCATGACGATCCACTTGTCATCTCTGGAATAATTTCCAATGCCAAGGTCCACCAAATTTTTGTGGATCAAGGAAGCTCAACAGATATTATGTTCTTGGATCTTTACCAAAAGTCAGAACTTCTGCGATCAGACTTGACCCCCCATGACGGGGAACTGACAGGTTTCACGGGGGAAAAGATCACCCTGGTAGGATACTATGAAACTCATTTGACCCTGGGGTCTTCTAAACTTTTCAAGACAGTCAAGGTAAGGTTCTTGGTTGTCGATTGTCTTTGGCTTATAACATCACCTTAGGATGCCCCTTTCTAAATGCTCTTGGTGCCATTGTTTCCACCTCCCACCTCATAATGAAATTTGCAAGTAAGCACAACAAGGTCGTCACTATTAAAGGCGACCAAGTGGCCACCGAGAAATACTACAACGAGAGCTTAAAGATCTGCAAGGCGCCTAGAAAGGGAAAATTAGTCAATCTCGGGCCAGTCTTGGATTAGGTTAACATACTGATGACCGAACTGGATGTTAGGGAAGAACTCTGTGATACTAGACCCCAGCCAGAAGGCGAGTTGCAACCTCTCCAACTAGGAGCCCAGCCAGACTAGGTTACTAAGATTGGAGCACATTTAGAAGGAGACGATAAGTAACAATTGAATGAATTGTTGTTAAAAAATAAGGACTTGTTTGCCTGGATGTCGTATGATATGCTATGGCTCGACCCCTCTTTCATCTACCACCGCTTATCCATCAGGGAAGATATGAAGCCAGTCGCTCAGAAGAAAATGAAGGTCGGCCCTGAAAGGCAGTAGGTCATCGAGGAGCAGGTAAAGTAATTGTCAAGTTATGGGTTCATCAGGGAGATTGCTTATACCACGTGGTTATCCAACGTGGTCCAGGTGAAAAAATCTAATGGGAAGTAGAGAATGTGCGTGGATTACACGGATTTGAACAAAGCCTGTCCAAAAGATCTGTATCCACTTCCCAATGTGAACAAATTGGTTGACAACTCTTCAAGCTTTAGGTGGTTATCATTCATAGATGCTTACTCCGAGTATAATCAGATTCCGATGTACCTTGGAGACGAAGAAAAACCACTTTCATCACTGACAAGGTGAGCTACTGCTATAGGGTTATGCCTTTCGGATTGAAAAATGCAGGAGCCACTTATCAGAGGATGATGAACAGAGTCTTCAAGAACCAAGTGGGGAAAATGCTACAAGTCTACATCGATGACATGATAGTGAAAACCCCATAGGGTGGGTCACACACTGCGGACCTCAAAGAGGTGTTTGCACAAGTCCAAAAGCATAATATGAGGCTAAACCAAGAAAAGTGCGCCTTCGGGGTCTTTGCTGGCAAATTCTTGTGATTTATACTAACTCACCGCAGAATTGAGGCTAATCCTGATAAGTGTCAAGTTGTACTCGACATGCGAAGTCCTTAGAATGTGAAAGAAGTACAACAACTCACGGGCAGGATAGCAGCTCTTACAAGGTTCCATGCCAAGGCGGCCCACAAATCTCTCCCCCTCTTCAAACTACTCAAAAAGGGGAAGAACTTCGAATGAACCTGTAACATCCTAATACTGAAATCCTAGTATATCTGACATATACTTGGATAAACAGTATTAGCTATGCTATATCTAACTTATTCATAAATTAATCCATAACATTTATACAAATAAATCATCATGGAGAGCCTTGTGAAAATAATATCCACTTATATACATAACTTTTCACTAATACATACCTGATTTTCTTTTACATCCTTAATCTCATATACATGGAAATATAAAATCCATCTATTAATCATGAAAATAACTATACTAGTCTTCATGTTTCATCTTCTCTTTGTCTTTGAATCTTTAACTTGGATTTACATGGAACACACGGGGTGAGAATTCATAATTCTCAGTATAAGTGTACCAATACCAGCAATCGTATAACATTATACAACCCATAAATATCTGAAATGAAATTTTAATTGGCAATTAAATCATTATTCCTTACTCAATCATAACATCGTAAATAAATCTGTATAATCCTTTGAATTTCTATTCTTTACTCTAGGAACATACACACTCTCTCTTTATGTAATGATCCCAGTTTAGTCATAACTTTAAACTAATTCCTCTTTACAAGATAAGACAGCTGCCCATACAACTGTCATCGAAAGGTAACAATCAATGATATTGAACCACCACTCATACAATGGAACAATAACATTGAGCAACTAAACACAAACTATCAATGATATTAAACAATCGCCCGTACAATTGTCTAATACCATTGAGCACAACACACAAACACAAGGAATCACCAAACACAAATACAATCAAATATAAAGTAATGAAATGATATTATGAAGTATGATATGATGTATGATTATGCTCAAACGAGAATATGTGATGATATAAATGCAATGTCATGAGATGTCATAGATGTCATGAACTTGATATTCCTTCCTTTGCAATGGAGAGGGAATTTGTTACCTCCTTAACCCATTACCTTCTTTACTGATTGGTTCCTTATCTTTACTTTCATTTCTATAATGGGGGAGGGAATCTATTACCTCATTAACCCATCATTCTGAACTGTTTCTATGCTATGTATGAGTATGTATGTATAATGTAGTGTTATGCCTAACTCTTACATAGCCACTACAAAATCTCTATACTTGCACTACTAGTTCTACCTCTATGAGAGCATTCATGCGACTTTAAATATACTTCTTCCTCTTAGTATACATTCTTTCTTACTTTAATATTTTCCCTTATCACTATAAGGCATCCATGCCACTATGGCACTCCTAATTGTCCATCTTACTTAGCATACTTGAACCTTACGTCTTCTCAATTCATATCTAGGCAACCCTTGGTTGCTTACTTCATATTTTCCCTTAATTCTTACTAACTAGACACCAAGGCCCCTTATTCTTATCATCTAGGCACTTTTACTAGCCAAATACTATGGCCTTCACATTTGCTATACTTATCTATATGCTTATATTTCACTTTCTCATTACTTTCCATGTGATATCTATGCAACATTTTGTTGCATCAAGAACTAAACTTATATCTAAGGTAAACCATGTTTAATGGTTACCCAAACTTTCCTTAATTTTCCTTGTTTACAAAATATAATTTCTCTCTAAGAAACTTTTCTAATAAAATCTTAATACTCTTTAAAAGACATAACTAAGGGATCTAACCCATTAGGAAAGCCTAATTCCTCATAAAAATAATTCTGGTTGATTTTTGCTCTAGGTGCCTAGCGCCTCTCTTCGGCCTTTGAGCGGCTGATCAGCGCGCTGGGCGCTTCTCTACCCAAAGGCTGAGTGCTTACTGGGCAGCGTTACAAGAACTTTCTGGGACTTGGGCGCTTAGGCGCCTAAACGCCAGCACTTGAGCGCTAGTGCATCAGCAAGGATTCTGCAGAACTCGTTTCTGCAGAACCTTGATCTTAATTCAAGGTTTCTCATCAATCCTCAATTTTTCCCTTGATTTCTAACATCTCTAAGGATCTTTAATCCTATTACAAACCTTAACTTACCTCTTACCTTAAACAAACATTGATTAAAACTCATATATTCCACTTTAAACTTATTTTCTAACTAACCTTTCAATAGATTTCTATGGAACCTTAAGGTTCCAAATCATCAACCAAGCTTCAATCTAGCTAGCATCTAACTTATTTCAACATTAGAGACAAGGATCTAACATCTATTATCACTTTCTCAACCAAATCCCTTTTTCCCCATCAAACCCTCACTAAACAAAAGATGAAGATTAAAGAAATTAAAAGAAGAAAGACAAGCACCCCTACCTTGGTTGATGACTCTTGGCCTTGGCTTTCCTTCTTCTCCTTCTCTTCCTCTTCCTTCTTTCTCTTTTTCTTCTCCGTTTCTCCTCCCCTGTTTTCTGGCCAAACCAGCGTGAGAGACGAGAGAGAGAAGTGAGAAATCTGACTTAAAAAAAAAGACATACCCAAAGACATACCCCAAGGGCAATTTTATCTTTTCACAGGAATTTCTCACCTCTTAGGAATACTTTGATCTTATTATTTCAAGCTTTCTAACCTCCATAAGTATTAAAATAAATCTTATGATTCATCTTAATACTTATTTTGTCATTTCCGTAATTTTTCATATCTGCACTAAGTCCATTCAGTATCAAAATACTTACTCGGTGTACTTAAAAATACCAAACGAACTCAGTTTACCTTCAAACTTTAACTGTAACTTTCTTAACTCATTTTTAACTTGGAAATAAACTATCCATATTTATTTCCCTTAAATTAACCTTTAAAACCATTTTCTAAGTCATTTTAGGCCACTTTCCACCTTTTGTGTTGCGGCAAAGTGTCTAAACTAACTCAGTTTGCCGTAAAACTGAACTGACATGTTAAGCAAGTATAATAGTACCTCTGAGACCATATACAAGGCTAACATGTTTCTTGGGATGTTACAAAACCCAGGAGTGCGAAGATGTTTTCTCGTCCTTGAAGAATCTCTTGTCTTCCCCTCCTATCTTGACAAGACCGGAACCTAGAGAAACAGTCTACTTATACCTCTCAGTCCATGAAGAGCATAAGCTCAGTGTTAATCCAGGAAACAAACAAAGGACAGAAGCCAGTCTACTACGTGAGCAAGGTTCTGCAAGGACCCGAGCTCCGATATCAGAAAGTCGAAAAGGTTGCCTTCGCACTAATTACCATGGTAAGAAGACTGCAACAGTACTTTCAATGCCACCCCGTGGTAGTAAGGACGGACCGACCCATCCACCAGGTGTTGCATAAACCAGACTTGGCCAGAAGAATGATTGATTGGTCAATTGAACTCTTTTAGTTTGGGATCACGTATGAATCACGGCTTGCAATAAAGCCCTAAGCGATGTCTGATTTCTTAGTAGAACTCAGGTTGGACCCCGACGACCCAAGAGGAATTTCTTGGACCATCTTTGTTGACGGTTCCTCTAATCCCAAGGGAAACAGTGCCAGGGTAATTCTGAAAAACTCAGAGGGACTGACACTAGAGCATTCCCTAAAGTTTGAGTTCCCAAAATCGAACAACCGGGCTGAATATGAAGCATGTATTATTGGGCTAATAATGGCTAAGGATATGGGAGCAACCAAGATCACACTGTGCAGCGACTCTCAGCTCGCAACCTCCTAAATTCGAGGAGAATACTAAGCTAAGGAGCCCCTCCTGCAGAAGTACTTGATCAAAGTACAAGAGCTCTTCAAAGGCTTTGACGAAACCAAGGTTATGCACATCCTAAGGGAGCAGAACTCCAAGACGGACCTTTTGTCTAAACTTAACAACAAAAAAAGCCTTGGCAACAACCGATCAGTAATCTAACAAACCCTTTCTCAGCCCTCTATCATGGATCACATCGTGTTTCAAGTAGAAAAGGAAGAACTATCTTTGATCACCCATATTACAGAGTATTTGCAGTTTGGAGTTGTGTCATCAGATCCCAAAGAAGCTTCAAAGCTGATCAAGACAGCAGTGAGATACACAATCTATGACGGCCGTCTATACCGTCGTGGTTTCTCTTCTTCTATCCTCAAATGCCTTACCCCAAAGGAAGCAGAGTATTTTCTAGCTGAGGTTCATGAAAGGAGCTGTGGGCACCATCTGAGGGGCAAAGTCTTAGCCCTAAAAGCACTAAGGGCGAGATACTACTAGCCAACCATAGAAGCTGACTCCTACGCATATGTCTGAATTTGTGATAAGTGTCAGTGTCACTCGGATCACTACTAGGCCCCTTCAGAGGAACTGTCCACGATATTCGTGTCTTGGCTGTTCTACAGATAGGGGATGGACATCTTAGGCCCATTCCCCCAAGCCCCAAGTCAGCTGAAGTACTTGATGGTAGCAGTGAACTACTTTATGAAACGGATAGAGGCAGAACCCTTAGCCACAATCACTGCGGCCCGAATCCAGAAGTTTACCTGGCGCCACGTTATCACCAGGTTCGGAGTTCTAGAGTTTATTGTAATGGATAACGGAACCCAGTTCAAGGATAAGGGATTTGCAATGTTATTGGCCGGATTGAAGATTAAGCACCACTGCAGTTCTATGGAGAATTTCAGGACAAACGGATAGGCCGACACTGCTAACTAGATTATTGTTCGAGGGATTAAAATGAGACTGGATGAGGCCAAGGGAAATTAGGCCTGGCAGCTTGATTATATTCTCTGGGCCTACCAGACTACGCCCCATTCCACCACGGGTGAGATTCCTTTCAAACTCACATATGAGTGTGAAGCCATGATTCTAGTAGAAATAAGGGAACCAAGCTGGCGTCATCAGTAATTTTCACCAGACGATAACCCCGGTTTGATCAGGGAAGATATAGACATAATAGAAGAAAGAATATGCATGGCTCATATATGTGATACTGCCCTCAAACAAAGGACAACGGTCAGATATAACAAAAAGGTGATCCCAAGGAAGTTCCAACTAAGAGACTTGGTATTCAGGAGAGTGGACATCAGAGGGAAAAATGCCTCCCAGGGGAAGTTAGCCCCTAATTGGGAAGGCCCCTACCGTATCGTCGTTAGTACCGGTAGAGGAGCTTACATGCTAGAAACTCTAACGGGCAGCCCGATCAAGAACTATTGGAATGTAGATAAACTTAGGAAATATTATAGCTAGACGTGTGACACCTGGGACCGACGAGGGCGGGGAGTGGTCGCCGGTGCAAAAAGATGAAGCACGGACAAGAAGCAGCTCTTGGCAGGCTTCTAGGAGAAGGGACATTTGAATGAACTGAATATACACCAGAATGAGAGGGATTTAGAGACTGTGCAAGTATGTGACTGCATAATTGATGATGACTTAAAGGAATTGAATAACACCACCCATATCAACAAGATGCATCTTTTTTTTCGGGAGCCAAAAACATAAGTACTCCATGGTTAAGCGTGCTTGACTTGGAGCACTTGTGGGATGGGTGACCTCCTGGGATGTTTCCTAGGATGCGTGCGAGTGAGGACAAAGCACGCTAAAAAGACACGTGTTGATTTGTGAGGACACTCATCAATCCTGCAGGCAATCCAGTACGTTACAAGATGCCTATAACGACCTATTCTCTTAGTAAACTAACGTTTGATCTGTCACAGTTTTACTCTGTACGAATTCCTATCCCCTAAAAGATTTATCAATAAAACAAGGTTATTTAGATATTATTTTCCACACAAGACATTAAAAGCCCAAGTTAAGAGGTATAATGCACCAAGCTTTGGTAATAAGTTATACGGTCAACACCCAACCTCGATACTTGACATTGATTGTTTAAAGGTCAAGAAAATTAAAGGTTGTGCGAATCCAACATCTGTGGTACTTCCCTATACCTAAGCCAAGTGGGATCCTGAAAAATCAACACGATTGACGAAGGACCCCGGGCAAGGTTCGCTAATAACGCATGCCTAAGGCTAAAGGGATCTTACGTGCTAAGTTTTCTTAGACATCAAACCCCTAGCCAAGGCATTATTTTGCCTAAGTCTAAAATTCCAAACGCCTGATAGCATAGGCAGTGGACTATGAACTGAGGTGTTAATTTTGCCTAAATCCAAAATTCTAGATACTCGATATTATGGGTGTTGGATTATGGATTAGGGTGTTATCTTTACCTAAGTTAGGCAGAATGCCATGTACTCAATGTTATGAGTACGGGATCCCGGACTATGGATTCCCTTTGAGGAAAAAATATCCTAAGTCCACAAAACGGTTACGACAAATACCATAATCAGCATTGGATCCAAGATGGACCATGAAAAACAAATAAATCAACAAGGCCAAGCAAATAGCAAACATATAGATAAAACTCCGGCTAACAGGGCAATTGTCTTTACAAAATATGAAAACCCATCACAGGGGGCAAAAAGAAGAAAAGAACTCAAGCTTCAGTTTCCCTTCCTATCGGAGTCTGAATAGCTCCCGAGACGGCCCCCGTAATCGGTCTGAGGAAGGCCCTTTGCAAAAATAAGTTGGCTATCATGGAAGACCTTGTCAGCATTGAGGTCTTCTAAGACAAGGGTAACACTAGGGTTGAAGTGCTGAATCTGAGCCACAACGTTCTGAAATTGTTCCCCTCCGATTTTCTCAGAAATCACATCCAACTCCTCCACATCCCCTCCAACTGGGCTATGCAAGCTAGAAGGGCGGCATTGGCCTCTTTGGCTTTAAGTTTCTCTGCTTCAAACCTCTTTTTAGCGAACTCGGCCTCGGCCAGCGTTTTCTCTAAATCAATGATCCGTACTTGCGCGTCCTCATTCAGTTTGAGAGTGCCATTAAGCTTCTGGGCAGCCTCTTCATCCTTCTTCTTGAGGTTATCCACCACCCTCCTATCGGATTCCTCGACGGACATCTCCACATAGAAAATTTCAGCAGTAGCCTGGAGTGTTAAAGCTTGAAGCTCGATCAGAGTTCGAGCCAAGCTCCGCTAAGATATGTGCCCTATCACCTCACTACACAGAAGTCATTCATCCACAAACGATCGGGGATCAGTATGGCCCATGATAATGGGCAGGAGTTCCATCCTTCCCTCGGTTCCACCTTCCGAAGCCGTCCTCGTACCCCGGTTAGAGTAGTCCTTAGTGGCTTTCATTTTCCTCCCCTGAAGGTTTTCGGAAGGAGAACCTGACTGTTCCGAGACTTCCTTAATAACAATAACCCGACTGAGAGGTGCCAAAGCAGTGGCTGAGGGGGCACTTGTGGATCCTGCCCCCTTCCTCCTAGACCTTGAAGCTTGCAGAGCGGCAACAGAAAGCCCTGACGCCATGTTACTTACTGAAACAAGACAGACAAATAGGTTAGAAATCAGGGAACCAAAATTACGCGAGCAGCTAGAAATATCAAAATACAAAAAAAAAAACATAAGGTGGTCTGTGATATCCTATTTCCCATCTAATAAAGCAGAGAGAAGTTCATCACGAGGGGTGTTAAGAACATCTCTGATATTGATATTTCCGTATTTCTTAGCATACCGAGATATGAATTTAACTGTTTTAAGCTTGTCCAGGTTGAGCTCTTCCTCTTCTTTCTCAAGGGGCACGGTAGGAGTTCTCCAAGCATCTAGAGTCTAATACAAAGGAAACTTTGACTTCCCATAGGCCCTCAAAAAGAAGGGATGAAATCTCTCTACCGCCATAACCTTGAAGAACTTCGTCTTAAATCCTTTGAAGCTATCTTGGAAGACGTCAAAGGACTTACGACCACTCCTGGATCGGATAATGAGCCAATTCTGCTGTTCCGATGAACCTTGGGGACATAATGATCCATCGATTATTTCTACACTCTAAGTGCTTTAAGTCTGACTTAATTGAACTCCATTTATGCTTAATTGTTAACATTTAGCTAGTTTCTAGATTTCAAATCTGATCTTTATTGTGAAACTATGCTTAAGTGTATTTATAAGTACTCATAATTGCATTGTGTTTTTCAGAAGATCAATATCATCCCTAGAAGCAAAGAGAAAAACGAATATGTGAAGAATTAAAGCTGAATATGAAGAAATTAACTGACACGGCCTATGTCCCAAGACACGAGGTCGGTCGTGTCCTTCTCTGGTACTTCAACAAGATGCTGCACTGGGCTTAACCAACAACACGACCCGTGTCCCCAGACAAGGGGTAGGCTGTGTTGTAACGCCCCAAGATTGCCTGTAGGATTGATGAGTGTCTCCACAAACCAACATGGGTCTTTTCAGCGTGCTTTATCCTCACTCACAAGTATCATAGGAAACTTCCCATGAGGTCACCAATCCCACAATTACTTCAGGTCAAGCACGTTTAACCATGAAGTTCTTATGTTCTAGATTCCCGAAAAGAAGTTGCAACTTGTTGATATGGCTATGGCAAATCAATTCCTTTAAGTCATCCTCAACTATGCAATCCCATACCTGTATAGTCTCTGAATCCCTCTTATTCCACTGCGTATTCAGTTCATTCATGTGACCCTTCGCCTAGAAGCCTGCCAGGAGCCGCTTATTAATGCTTTCTCTTTAGCACCGGTGACCACTCACTGCCCTCGTCGGCCTCGGGACGTCACATGTCCACCAACTTCTGCTTGGTTCGTCCCTGAACCATACTGTACTGGGAGAGGTCTGGGCTCTGATACCATCTATAACACCCCGAGACTGCCTGCAGGATTGATGAGTGTCTTCACAAACTAACATATGTCTTTTTAGCGTACTTTGTCCTCACTCACACGCATCCTAGGAAACTTTGCAGGAGGTCACCCATCCCACAATTGCTCCAAGTCAAGCACGCTTAACCATGGAGTTCTTGTGTTCTAGGCTCTCGAAAAGAAGTTACAACTTGTTGATATGACTACGCCAAATCAATTCCTTTAAGTCATCATCAACTATGCAGTCTCATACCTACATAGTCTCTGAATCTTTTTCATTCCACTACGTATTCAGTTCATTCATGTGACCCTTCGCTTAGAAGCCTACTAGGAGCTGCTCATTGATGCTTTCTCTTTAGCATCGATGACCACTCTCACCCTCGTCGACCCCGGGACGTCACACGTGTCCTTCTCTGGCATCACAATTCGAGCCAATTCAAAGACACGACCCATGTCCTCAGACACAGAGTAGGTCGTGTTCCTCTCTAACTTCCAAATTTGTTGAAATTATGCTGACAGACCCTAACACGGGGTAAGCCGTGTCAAATGACACGGCCCGTGTCGTCGCATCAAGAAATCGATTTTGAATTTGGACGAGGAGCTAGGTATCAAAAGTTATAAATAGGATTGCCTAGGGTCCCTAAAACATATCTCTAGACTAGGAGTCATCAAGTTACTGAAGAGAATACGAAGAACAAGCAAGAGGAAGATTCGATCAAATATTGGAGACTCGGGTTCGAGCGATCAAAGATCAATTAATCTCAAACCTTGGAAATTAGTTTGATCTTTAGTTTTCCTCTATTCTTTTATTCTAGACGATGTTTTTGTTTAATTCCTTTCCTGATTTTGAATTTGCCATTTGCGGCTAAACTTCTTATTTGGTTAAGAGAAGATGAAACCCTAGTTTTGATTATGTGAACCTTATATATCTCTTTATATCAATTCAATTGAGTTTTATTCATATGTTTCTGATCTTAATTTGATATATAGGTCTTTATACTTTCTGCCAATTTCGAATCTGGTAAAACTAGGATTGCTATGCATAGTTGCGGTGGTAGGACTGGTGAGACATATGATCAAAGTAATTTAATCTCGGTGTATGATTAGATCTTAGTGTGATTGGTTTTCTAAATCTTAATGCAATCATTAGGTGGGGATAAGAGAGATTACTTTATAACTAACTAATGATTAGGATTTAATTTGAGCAGTTGCTAAATTAAGCAAAACTTAAGGAAAACTGAGAATTTATCTCACAATCATATAAAAGCATAATTGGTTATATTGGTATAAAGGGAGTGTAAGTTAGCATAATCATATAAGTGGTGGATTCCATCTCTTAACCATTGTCCTTTGAATTGGTAATTCAAATCGTATTTACTATTTTTACTTTAAATTCAATTTCTGTTTTTAGTTTTAATAAACAAAATCCATTTTTATTGTGTACTGTTTTTGAGAGTTTAAATTAGGAATCAAATTATAATGTTGATTGAATTAGTTCTTTGTGGATCGACCCTTGCTTACTACAACTAGTTGCAAAGTTTATTTATTTTTTATGGAACTTGACAACTGAATTTTATTCTAAATTTTAATCACAATTCATACCACATCACATACCCGGGTATAAAAATAGAAGAAGGTATTGACCGAATACCTTCGCCCAATTACCTGGTAAAACCTATCAAAGGCTATGATGTAGCCCTAACCATTGGGATGAATCTGAGTCGGGGCTACACGTAAAGTCTAAAGAAGGGCAATCTAGAAGTCCGAGAAAAGAAGCCAGAGCCTAGTTTGACAAAAAAAAGGGCTCGTATAAGAACATGAAGTGTGAGCCCAGTTCCCGACTTGAATACACCTTCTCGTTCCATTTCGGGCACAAGACCTGGAACTTGTTATCTCGTGCCTTGTTATCTGTCAGGTGAAGGTAATCCAACGATTGCTTGAGAGCGGCGTCAGAAGAAAATTTGGAGAGACAGTTCCAAACGTTGTCCCCTACCCACGTGTACACTAGCCCTGGGCCACGGCGAATTTGGATTAGATCCTCTTCACCCGGTACGAGAACTGCCACTCCAACTCTAGCCCCTCTCCTGCCTCTCGCCATGAGGATCCTGAGAACACCAAAAGAGACCAGTGAGTAATTGTCAGAATCATTTAAACAAGAGATTCAGACACGGAAATGGGCGAACGAGGTAATTCACACCCATATACCAGCCTCTCTTCCCTCCAAAATTTTGAATTTCAGAAGGATACCTCCGCCACGCATGGCGCGGCAGAGATGGAGTTTCCAAGGAGCAAGCCATTAGGAGAAACTCATATATCCTAACTCTGCTTCTCGAAAGATAAAGAACAGAAACACATTCTATTACCCAGTACCAGTAAGAGGAAATCAAAAAAAGGAAAACATCAATAAAGATGGATCTTACCTTGAGTAAAGAGTTAAACAAAAAGCTCGAAATAAGTGGAAAACGTTCGCAAACCACACCTCTCTGCCACACGAATCTTATAGAAGAATACTAAAAAATGGTAAAAGGTGAATAACAAACCCCTAACCTCTATTTATAAAGGCTAAGCGGTTATGGGGCATTTCCATCTCCACGGCATAATTTTCAAAACGTGCTCATCATGGCGCGTAAAGCACTAGGCACGTCCACCCGTTTAAACTGCGTCATGTGGCCCTCACAACTGTTGAAGCAGTTGAAAGGACAGTTGTGCAGAAATTCAAATGTCACACAACCTTGGAAGACTAAGTCTAGATATTTCCTCTGAACCCACGTGGAAGTTGGGGTAACCATTTATGTTTAAGAGTTTTAATTCAGATAACGACTATCGAAGAAAAGTCAACAATTGGCGACCGGGATTGAAGTCACAACCTTCCACAGCGCAAGTACCCCGGACTAAAAATTCAAAGCTTGCTACTTTGATTGTCAATGCTAAGCACCAAGCTAGAGGTATGATAGCGTTACTCCGGAGTAAGCGTTGGACTCACCCCGGTCAAAGATAAAGACTACGGATAGCGGAAAAGAGAAAAAAGGAAAGAGAAAAAAAGCATATACAAACATAATTCAATGAAAAGTAATTTTTATTGATATCACTCTCATTCCACACATCATCTTACATCTAGGGAGAGGGAAAAGAAAATACTGAGGCATGAAACTTATAAGAAAAGAGCAACCACTTGAGAACTCGGAGGAAGGAATCAACATCATCATCACCAGCGTCCTAGACCATGTCACATCAACATTTCTTCCGACCTCTTCTCAGCAAAACGACCTCTTGAAAAAGTGGATAGACTTCGAAAAACTTTGGCAATACCGAAATAGAGCACTGCTGCCAGACTCTGGACTTCTGCCACATTCTCTTCACTGTTTCCCTCACAATGATAATAAAGGCCGAGACACACTCTCCTTTGTTAGATGGGGTATGACCTTTCATAAAGAATATCATTCCACTGGAATCCTTGCCAGTTTCATGATCACCCCAAGCTACTCGCAGAGCAGCTTCAATAGCCCCTTCTGCTTGTCCAAGCATCCTTAGAAGACGGAGCACCTACTAAGTCTCAAAAATGAGGAGGAAGTGTAGGCTCTGTTTCTCCGAGGAGGACCATCCAACATGACAGATATCACAGATCCCCCCAATGACAGAGCGTAGATCATACCTACCCTCGTATGTTGAGAGAGAGAAATATCTGTCGTCAATATGCTGAGAAAGAGAAATATCCAGTGGAGGAGGAATCAGTTGCATAAATAGCAAAGATTTTTAGAGATTCTAGGAAGAACAAAAGAATGACCTTTGCAGGGGACAGAACCCTCCATACAAAGGCAAAAGACAAAATGAGAACTATTCTCTGAAAGAAAATCATCTTCACAGCGAGGAACAAGGCAGTATAATGAAGGGAATGCTAAACTTTAGGGCAAGCGTATCTATTTATAGGGAAAATGAAGCATTCTGATTGCCTCCAAAGAAGATAAAACTAATCACGTGAGATAAGCCCATTTTAATGCTCCTCACTTTCGATTAGACACGAAGAAAGAGTGTAGTTGGGAAATAATATGAAACTGACAAAGGGTCTTTAATTCTCAATAAAGTCAAAATATCAATTTCCCAAGGAAGCCCAGTACTGTTGCAAAGTGCATAAAAAGACAAAAAGCCATGTGGAACCATGCACGGGGGCAAATGACACACCTCAGATGACGGGATACAGTTATATGCCAACCCCGGAAGTACTCTACAGACAACGGACCTCGGCCCTTATGGATCCCCGCATCTACTGTGCACTGCAGATCCCGTCCAAAGTCTAGTATCTTGACACTTAATTGTCCCACTTAAGCACCAAGCTAAGGGCAACTGTTCTAGACCGTGATCCGAGATCCTATCCGGAGGGATCAACCCGGCATACACACCACCAGACCCCGTCATCTTTACCCTAGCTAGGCAATACAACCACAGACTTCAGCAGTGGGCACTATCAGTAATCATTAGGTCTGCGAAGATTTCAATAACTGCCAATCATAATCCTACAAATGTGAGACCCATAACTACCTGCAACAATAGTTGGTCACTACTGCGACATCCCAAAAGTTCAGGGATTCACCTAAACAATCGTGGGAGGGCACCCTCCGTCAAGCTAAGATAAAAAACTACCTGCACCCCACGCAGATTGCATAAAGAAGGCTCTATTGATACTCTATAGAGATTAGGCTAAGTTATCCTAACGAGAGATCCATCTCTTGATAACCTAATTGAGAAAATCATACTTGTGCTTTTCGCCTGACTTGAGTGTTAGAGTCCTTTTGCAAGTATCCAACCCCCGATTTAACACGCTCGACTGTAGCTACGCAAGGAGGAATATGTCATACGTGCCTACTTCAGGCACCCTTCTAGTTCTTGTCGATGGTTTACCTAACCTTAAATTGGTGGGTAACTCTTTTTGCTAACCGCAAGTGCATAGGTCGTTCAAGAAATGAAAATGATAAGTAGAGATCGTTCCCACAAGAAATATGGTTACTTTTTAATGCTAAATATTGACCTACAGCTTAACTAATTCTATTCAAGCAAACGTAAATTAGAAAATGGGTTGATTAATGAAAATGCAAAACATAAGAAAAAGATAAAGATATGGTTGAGAAAATAGGGAATCCTTTTTCACCTCCTACTTCAATTGATAATATACAATCCTTTTTAAGCAATACAAATGATTAGATTAGGTTAGCTTGAGAAACTAAAGTAGTTAAAAGTTTATGTCTAGGTCGATTAACCCTATGTCATTTATATAGTTCACTATACGTCCATGAGAATTAGAGCAAACAACAAGCATTAAGATTCCCAATTATGACTATACATGGCTAAAAGGTATATATCTATCCTATTAGCAAATCAATTTACCCCGCTATTGGAATGAAATCGAACATGCATGTACCATATGTATGATCTAAAACCCAAAGTCCTATGTTTAAACTTATTAGATTTCATCAAATCACCTAAATACTGATCAAACAAATAAGAACATTAAGCACATTATGATAAAACAAAACCCAAATCATTCATATAAGCTCAAAAGAGTATAAATCAATCAATATTCATAAGGGGATCCAAAGAATATCCTATACACAACTTAGCTACTGATTGAACATGAAAATGTATCACAAAAATCCATGTTCAAGATAAAGAAAAAAGAGAGAGAAGAAAGAACAGAAAATGAAGCCTAATGGGGTACGCCTTGAAGCTTGAATCTTCCTCCAAGATGAAGAGAACCTCCAATCTAGGCTCCTTCAACTCTCTTTTATCCTATAAATGAAGATCCAACTGTTGGGCTCTCCAAAAGATCTAAGCTAAAAGAGTAAAATAAAAGTTCTCTAAGAGGAGATGAGAGAAACCGAAAGAGGGTGGCTGAGATCTGTTTAAAACGCATTTATAGGCCCATAGATTTTGCACTTCACACCGCGGCGTTACACAACATGCACTGCGATGCGCAAAAATTAGGGCACCAGCATCGCGGCGTTCACTTCTTTGCGCCGCAGCGTGAAAGCCTCTGGTTGACATGGTGCACAGGCAAAGAGCAGGACGCCACGACGTAAGCATTCCAGCGCCACAACGTGATGTACTGGAGTTTGTCTTGTGATTTCTCTTCCAATGCAAGGTCTTTGCTTGTATCAAGTTAGTTCTTTTAGGCTTAACTTGCAGTTGAGAAATCACCCTAGTCAAATACAAATGTAATCAAGCCCAATCAAATCAAAGATTAGGAAGAATTTTAGCAAGATTAGAGAGGAAGACCTCAACATAGATTTCACATGAAAATGAGGCTAAAGTCTTCTAACAATGCATAACAACAAGGACAAAACCATCAATAATGCACAAAGATAGGGTGCAAATAACTACATTCTATGAAATTATTAGTTCTATATCAGAACACATAAGGATAAGAAAACCTTTTTTTAAAGTAAGCATTTTTTTAGTGAGTAAGTAAAAGTATATATATCATTAATTTAAGGGAAAACTCTAAAAAAAACCTTTGTACTATACGCCATGTGCACTTTAGTCCTGTTACTTTAAAAATGTGCAAAAAAGACCTGTTACTTTGCGTTTTGTGCAAAGAAATCAAAAATGGTAACGGACGTTACATTTTGGATGGAAACGCACACGTGCGTTGCACGTGTACGTCTGAAATGTTGGCCCCTAAACATGGTCTTCTTCTTCCTCCTACCAAAACCCTAGAACTCTAGAACCTACACCCTTGCATCACCATGGCAACGAATCTCGTCACCTAACCACCCAAACAAGTGAAACCAAACTACTATTCACCACCTTCTAGCCACCAGCCGTCAGCCCCATCACACCAAAACTTAAAACCCAAATCTACTATAGGCCGGCTGAAACTCAGGCGACTGGGTTTGGGTGACGTGACGAAGCTCATGGGTTGCGAATTTGGAACAGGTTCTGCATAGTGGGTCATATGGGTCATGACTGGCTTGGTGTCGCGACCGTGATCATGGCGAGATAACGACTTAAATTATAAAAATTTAAGGGAGTCGCCACCAATTTTATTTGTTATTAGGAAAAATTAGAAAACCTAAAAAAGTGGTCTGCATTAAAAAACTCAGGTTCGGGAGTCTGATTATGCACAGGGAAGGGTGGAGACTTAACCCCACAGCACTCCTAATACATCCCCCTAAGACGGTTACCTTAAATTAATTGTGCAAATTTTGATAATTCTTAAAAACATTTATTTTACCCATTTTTGTTAAAAGATAAACTAAACAAACAAATAAATTATAAAAATTTAATTTTGGCTTGACAGAATTGAGATTCTGCTCCTATGTATCCTTAGATGCAATGAGGAATTCAAAATCACGTCGTTCTTTAGAAAATGATTGTGGGTTGATTATTTTTAATTTTGAAAAGATTTTTGTTTTGAAAATGCATTTGATTTTTTTTTATTTTAGAAAAAAAAGAATCATCAAGCTATCACAACTCGAACGATTCTAAAAGTTACTAGATTAACAAGTTGTCGCAGCTCAGCTAATGTAGTTTTATTTTTTTAACAAAGTTCAAACATTTTATTATATATTTAAAAAAAATGAATCATCAAGCTGTCAAACTTAGATGATTTTTAAAAATACAGGATTAACAAGCTGTCACAATTCAGCTAATCCCATTTTATTTTTATTATTTATTTATAAGATTCAATTATTTTATTTTTTTTTTAAACAAGATCGTAAAATTCACAATTGAGAAAAGATGATATTAGTATAATGATTAAAATAAACAAACTAAGGAATAAGGTAACTATAAACACATAATAGGGTAAACAAAACTTCAATAAAGCCAATAAGGGAAACTAAGAAGATTTTTTTTGTTATTATCGTTGCCTTTTATATATATATATATATATATATATATATATATATATATATATATATATATATATATTTTATTTTTTATCTTTCTCATTTTATTAATTCTTAAAGTTTTGAAATTTTTCTTTTTAAAATAAATAAAAGAGAAAGAAAAAAAAATAAAACTATCGAATTATTTTAACCTTTTAATCCTTTTTTAACAATAAGCCAAATAAAAAAAAACAAGTCAGAGACATTTAGTCTCTGAATCGACACTCAAAACATAGTGAAACAAAAAGGGGGGCATTACAAATGGAGCTTTGGAACGATGGTGAACGGTCGGACGCGGTGCAGCTCGCCAGCAAGGACAGAGGGCGAAACTGCGTGGTCTGGTTCGGATTTGGTTTTTCGGGAGGGAAGACGCTGGATTTGGTGTGGAACGGCGGAGCTCGTTGTGCGGCGGTGCTGGGAGGACGACCCGACTGGTTTCCGGTTGGAGCTGCTGCGCGAGCGGTGGGATTCTGGTGAGGTGCAGGTGGAGCTATGCGAGGCTGGGCTTTGAGCGGTGCTAGCACGCGGGTGACAACGGCGCGGTGGAGGGTGACTCAGGTAGCGCAGTGGTGGCTGCCACGGTGGTTTTGGTCTGGTGGAGATGATGGTAGCTTGGTTGAAGCTTGGTTGAGAGTGGTAAGTGGTGTTGCTTGGGTGGAGCAAGGTATGGGGGATTAGGGTGAAGCTTGGTGATGAAGGGTGGAGGACTTGGTTGTTTGAGATGGAGTAGGTGGTTTCGGGTTGGGGCTATGGAGGTTGATGGGTGATGGCTTTGGGTTCTTTGTGTGGTGGTTGTTATGGTGGGTTGGTGAAGGTGGAGAAGGAAGGTGGTTTGTGGGGAAAATGGAAGTGGTGAGAGTTGATGGAGATGAGTTGTAGAGGGTTGAATATGGAGGCTAAAAAAGAAGGTCCCTTTCCCCACCTGCAAATGTAATTTTTATACCAAAGTTAATGTGTGTTGGTGTAGTATGGTTAGAGGAATAAAAAAAAAGAAAGTGTAGTGTGTGTGTTGGTGAGAACGTGAGAGAAAAAAATGTGAAAGTGAGTGCTGTGTGTGAGCTACATGAGTGAGTGGGTGTATGTGTCTGCTGCCATGTGCAGGTGAGGGATGTAAAGGTAAGTGTAAAGTAATGCATGATGTATGGCCAAAAAGAGAAAAAGAACATAAAGTAATAAAAGAAAATTGTTTCCTTCCCAAACTAGAAAAATAGCACCTCTGCATTTTTTCTTTTTTTTTTGGTTTCTCTTTTTTTTTTTAGTAAGCTAAGGTGGGCTTGTATTTGGGCTAAAAAAATGGGCTAGGAATGTGGCCTTGAATTAACTGAATTTCTTATTTTTATTATTCTTTTTTTTATTCCGAATTAAAATGTTCTAATGACCCGGACAAAATTGGGTGTTCACAGTTGGAATGGTGGAAGGCGGTGGCTCGTGGTGGTGGTTCGCACAATGTGGATATAGGTTTTTGGGGGTTCTATTTCGAAGCGTGGTGAAGACAAATTTGGCGTGGTGAAGACAGATTTGGCGTGGTGAAGGCAGATCTGGCGTAGTGAAGGCAGAGAGGCAATGATGGTGGCTGATAGTCCGAGGTTTGGGTGGCTGGACGACGACTGCACAGTTTTGGTCTGAGGTTGAAGAAGACCGCGTTTGTCAACACTCAATTCATACGCGCACGTGCACGTGCATGTTTCCATTCAAAATGTAACGTCTATTATTATTTTGGACTTCTTTCCACAAAACGCAAAGTAACATGTCATTTTTGCACATTTTTGAAGTACAATGACCAAAGTGCACATGACGTATAGTACAAGGGAGTTTTTTAGGGTTTTCTCTTAATTTAATTTTAAATGCATTGTGATCTTATCTTTTTAGTAATAGGGGAATACACCTTTACTTTTTCACTTTAGATTATGTTTAACTTATGGTAGGTGAAATGAAATGAAAAGAAATGAGATAAGATAGAATAAAATGAAATATGATGGAATGACATAAAGTTTTCATATCATTGTTTAGATATTTAATGATGAAATGGTGCAAAACTTTTATTTCATTATTTAGAAGTTCTAGTGCAATGGAGTGATATGAATTATAAATATTTTGTTAGTATGCCATTTCATTCAATCCCATTGGAGGAATGTGATGGAATTGATACCACCCTATGCCATTATATTACATCTTAATTTTTAAAAAAAAATTAAACAATTGTACTTAAGTTCATTCCATTGCTTTTCACTTTATTCTATACCTTACAGCAAATTCAAACTCATTTTAAAGGAGTCTTATCCAAAAGAATAATAATGAAAATGTGAAAAAAGAGAAGTATACTTGTTCAATGGTGCTTTTCTAACTCCTACCAAGCATACCAACTATACTGAGGGTTTCTTAAGAAATTTATCTCGAGTTCGTTCACCTCTGTCAACTTGACCCTATAACAAATACCAATTTAAGACAAAGCTAGTAGAGCTATCCCTCTATCAACTAGGTCATTTGAGACAGTTTTACCCATCTCCCCTCCTGAAAAAATAAAAGTTGATCAAGTTCAAGAGTACTTTTCTCTAATATAAAATATAAAAAAATAGCTAGCTTTAGAAATGTGTAATATTTGTTTCTTTTGAAAAATAATTGAGGGCAAAGAAAGGAAGAGAAATACGTGGAAGATCTTTGATGTTTAATTAATAAGTGTACTAAGTCGCATAATTAATAAAGTGATGAGTTAAGAGTATCGTCCTATAGAAATTGTTCTAATTTTGTACTAAATACTAACAATTTACTCCTTAATCTTTATCCAAGTAATATAGTAATTGAATAACCAAATTAACAAAGAGATAAAAAAAAAATAACAAATAAAAGCAAACAAACAAACATTAGGCAAAAGACTGAGAAAACAAAGAATTAAAAGGTCTAAGGGTTCATTATCATTTAATACTACATTTTAATCCAAGCAACTTCTATTACAAAATATCAATGAATTGATATTGTTAGTCAAGATAGTCAATTATTTATAAGCCTATCCCTAGGCCATATAAACATGCTTCACTTGTTTATAATACTATATTCCTATATGAATTAGTCCAAAATCCACTCATTAAGACCATATCTCAAACAATGACTATATATGACTAAAATGTATATTTCTATCCTAGTAACGAATCACTTCACCCATACAATTAGAGGAAAATGAACATACATTATCTAAATCTAAGGTCAAACACCTAATTCTCTATTCCTAATTCCTTAGGGTTCTCACATCAGACACTTAGTGGCCAATCAAATGCAAGCATTAAGAAAAATGATGGATAAACAAAACCATTTTATTAATAAAGAGCAAAAAGAATTACAAGAGATCCAAACTACATACCAAGTTTAAATGGAACCCTAGAAGAGGATTAGAACTTCATCATATTCAAATACATACAAACTAGATCAAGAAACATGAATATAAGCAAGTAAATCAAGAGAAATAGGGAAGAATGAACTAGATTTGAAATCTTGAAGCCTTGGATCTTTAACGCACTATTGTTCTCCTTCAAATCCCAATCTTCTCTCTCTAGAAGCCATCCCCAAACTCACAGCCTCTCTGTTTAAAACTAAGAAAAATCATGAAAAATGACAAAAAACCCTCAAAATTCCATCCAAAATGACTTAAATACCATCAAATGTAAACCATGTATATGCGTGGAATACCTTTAGTAAAGTCAACCCAAATCACGCATATGTGTGGTTGAATAGTGCATATACATTGTTCTTTTAGCCTCAAAATTTGTTTATCAACTGTGACAACTACGCCTAGGCGTGGTTATTCAAATCCTTTCTCTTTTGATGCTTTCTTCAAATTCTTAGTGCTTCATTCTTCATGCTTCTTTCTTTATAGCTCCATTCCAAGGTATTCCTTGCCTTCCAAAACCTACCAAACAAGAACAAATAATAAGTCCAAGTAATGGATCAAAATTGATCAATCAAGCACATTGTAATGCCCTTAGCAAGATAAAACTAGGCTAAAATGAAATGACCATAGAGTGCATGGACTTAGACTCAATTTCATGCAAAAGCTTGGGAACAATGGGACTAGCATACACATATTCATGTAAAATAGGCTAGAATAACTCAACTTTCATGGAGTTATCACTCTTTCCTAAGTGACTTATGGAAATAAGAGTCGTGTCGCCTATTTCTAAGGACCAAGGTAGGGGAAAGATCTTTGAAGTAGTTAGTTGCTATGAGGTTTTACTGTTGCTTTCTTTGTTAATTGGCTCGCGATCAAAGTGTCATAAAGATGGAATAGATGAGAAAATATGAATAAAGCTTCTTTAAAGTAAGTTTATCTCTAAAGTGAGCAAGTAATGATGTATTCATTCTCGATTTGATAAAGTGCAACGAGATCTCAACCCACTAAATAATCTAAAGGTGGATACTGTTAGAATTTTTTTATGATTTTGGACTTCTATTGATTTATCTGTTTGTCAAAACTAGTTGAATGGTAACATGATGTTTCCTAGAATCCATTTTATTATATTTTGATCAAAGGGTTAATTGAAAATCACATATTGGATTTTGAGTTCAAATATTATGTATGCTTAGAAAGGTATTAAATCTAATTACTTGATTCCCTGTTCGGTGGAACAAGACAACCCTTCAACGAATGGCCAGGTCCCCTCTCTACTCCTTCTATATATATGTGCGTCTTTTCAAGATAGAGACATGATCTTTTGACTAACAAACTATTATTGTCTCATCCAAAAAAGAGAGGAGAATCAGAGGAAGATCATGATTCCTGCAGTCCACAAGTATGTACAATCCTTAGTCCTTTTTTATCATAAACATAACAAAAAAAAAAGATGTCTACAAGAGTTACGCTTTTGATTCTTAATATGGTGTTCTAAATTTATGAATCTATAATCTAGAGACATACTTGGTATGATTTCTAATGTCTATAGATACACTCTTACTTGCTCACTTTAGAGACAAACTCACTTTAGAAGAATTATTTCCAAAAAAGTAATTGGCAAAAACTATTCAAGCAAAACCATGATGAAGTTATATGCTTCTCGGTTGAAGTTTGTAGCATCACAAGTGATTCTTTATTATATAGTTGTACAAACCAAACCGGCATGACCGATCTGACTAGAAAAACTGTGACTCGACCTCTAAGTTGGTTTGATTCATGCTTATAACAGGTTTTGCACGTTGAACTGATCAAATCCGATCAAACCAAGGTGACCTGGCCAAATGGATCAAACTGGTGTGACCCAGTTCTTATTTGTTTATTTAAGTGGTGCTTCAAAAATGTAACTTATGTGATTTAAACACAATACTTAGAAGACTCTGTTGTGATAAAATGCACTCTACTACTAGACCATATGCACTTATTAAGTAATTTTTGTAGTTTTATAATTTATATTATTATCATTACTAATATTTTTAATATAATATTTTTATATGAAGTAATTCATTCATATAATATTATTTAAAAAAAACTTTCTTTCTCCTAATTTTTCAGTTCAATCACTTTACCTGTTATCAAACTATTGATCTAGTAACCCAAAATTAAGTTAACTTTCATTCCGAGTTATATAATTATGCTTTATTGCAATAGTGGAGCCCACAAATCATAAAACAATATGAACAAAAGATGGAACCCCGAAGCTGGTGGAACCCGGCCCAAAGCTCACTAAAGCCAACAATTAGAAAAATGACAAAGGGCAAAGAGGCTTATTGAATGAATTTCCAAAGACAAAGGCCCACGTGAAAAGAAGGCTGAGCCTTTATTGGCCACGGTCCACGAGGCAGAAGAAAATCTAATTTGAGCAATAAAAATAGAGAAAATTTTATTTTAATAATAATTAAAACAATAATAAGATTCATAAATTATATTTAATAAATAATAATTAAAACAATAATAATAGTGAAAACTCATTATTGACAAAAAAAAAATTAAAAATTCAAACTATATAATATTTTTCTAAACAAATAAAGAAAGTGAGTTAAAATTGTGGGACTAATTTGAAATAATTAGAAATGTAAAAATATAAAAAATATTTTTTTCTTTTTTTCAAGAAACATCCATTAAATCTGAAGGAGTAGGTGTTGGGAGTAAAAATTATAAGTTCTATTCGACGAAGATGATTCCGACAGTCGGATAACGACATTGAAATTTTCGACAGTAGGGGTTTTTGGCAGGTAGATGGAGATCCAAATGGTGGTCAGCTCAAATGGCCAAGTCGGTTTCGTCGAAAAGTGGATACTTGCTGAAGGAAAAAATCGCTAATACGTGTTGGATTTTTAGGATGTCGCTTATTTTTCATGATGTCTATAAATAATAGTATTTACGATGTACAAAGGGTTGAATCTTTGGATATACAATCCTAAACATCTCACCCGAAAGAGATCAACGGATTTGACTCCAAGTATACCTTCCATTTTAATTTCAAGTCATTTACATTAATGCAAATGTCTCTTTAAATTTCTTTACGTTTCGAACTTTTACATTTCGCACCTTTATTTTCTCGCAACTTTTAAATTCACCGCACTTTTACATTTCTCGCACCTTTATTTTCTGCAACTTTTAAATTCCTGCACTTTACGTTTCCTGCATTTTTACTTCCCTGCAAAGTTTTAAAGCTTTCATTTCTTTCCTTTCATCAATTCTGCCATAAACGAACTCTTTTCTTAAAATCATTTTCAAACCTCGAGATTACCACATAACTCGTGAACCCACATTCGTTTGATAAAATATATTTGTTTGTTGGAATTAATTCTAAGTCTTTGAACCAAAATTCCCCATAAACAAATTGGCACGCCCAGTGGGACGAGTTTAGAGTAACTCGTAGTGTCATAAGAAATGGTTTTATGCGTTTAAGGAGTGGAAGATTTATCTACTCTTCTCAGAATACGCAAACCATGAGTAATATAAGTAGTCAGGCGTCGGATACACCTTCGACAGCCGTTACTGTGCCACCCTCAAATATCGTTAACACTGGGTCGGTAGAGGATGTTATAGCAACTGGTGCTCTCCGGAGTAATCCAGTAGTAGAACAAGTGGTGCCTGGAATGACTCAGCTATCACCGAGTCAGCCAAGTAACCAAAGCATAATAAATTCAAATTCGAGGTTTGTGCCCCAATATGGGTTGCCACCGAATTATGTACCTCCTGTTATGACACAAACGGGAATTGGTGCTACTTTAACTAATACAGTAGGCCAATCAGTAGCTTCACAAAGCCAACCACAAATAAGTTCGGCTTTAGCAAGTTTTAATGGCCAAGGAACAGGAGTTGTTAGTTCAAGCAATCCAACTCCTTTTCGACAAGAAAGATTGAATTTGGGACCAGTGTTCCCAAACATGTCGAGAGATAATCCCCAAAATATAACAGGGCCAACTATGAATTCTTTGGCCAGTTTTCGACAACAGATGGATGAGAGTAATCATGATATGGTGCATATGTTCACTCAGCAAATGGGTGCTGTCATTACGCCGATTATGGAAAATACAAATAATGTTTGCAACGTATTGGCTCAGCAAATGGCAAGGCTAAACCAAGCCTTGGGTATAAGCGATTTGGCCAATGATAATATTCAGGGAGCCCAGCCTGGGGTAAATAGAGAAATGGTCACACTTCAGGCAAATATGGGACAAAATCCACAAAATTTAGATCAGCCAGGCCAAAATGATCAGCCTCGTTTGGAATATGGAAATGTCCATATGCTCCGTCGAGGAAATGAAGATCAAATGGCCAGAAATGATGTAGCCATGAGATTGCTTCGACAAAATCTTGGGGGGCACCAAGTGGTCGAACAGAATGTAAACCAGGTGGTGGAACAAGTGCTGAATAGATTTGGTTTTAACGTTGGCTACGCCAACCAACCATATTTTGTATCAGCATTTCCTGAATAGGTCCAACAGGCAGAGTTGCCTAGAGGAGTTAAAATTCCAAAACTTTCCAAGTTTGCAGGAGAAAGTGGGGAGTCGACCGTCGAACATATTGCACGGTTTACTATAGAGATGGGGGAGTTGGCCATTGTCGAAGGCCTTAAAATGAGATTCTTCCCATGTTCCCTCACAAAAAATGCTTTTTCCTGGTTTTCGACATTGAGACCAAATTCAGTCCACTCTTGGGCTCAATTGGAAAGAAGCTTTCACGATCAATTTTTTAGAGGAGACTTGAAAGTGAGACTTACGGATTTGTTCAGTATTAAAAGAATGTATAATGAAACCGTGGATGATTATCTTGCTAGGTTTCGACAAATGAGGAGTAGATGTTTTACTCCTATACCCGAGGTCGAAATAGTAAAGATAGCCGCATGTGATTTAGATTATTATATAAGGAAGAAATTGGTTAATCAACATTTGATTGATCTTGCCCAACTAGGTGAAAAGGTTAGGCAAATAGAACAATTAAAAGTTGAGAAGATTCAAAAACAAAAAAGATTTCTTAAAAGAGAAAAGGTGGCGTTTGTCGGATTAGATGAACCCGACAATGAGTTTGAAGGCAGCGATGATGAGTTTGAAGTTAACATTCTTGAACTTCGAACGGTCCACCTTATGTTTGTCGAGGCATTACATACTAGAAATAAGGAGAAGATGAGTTATGTCAATAGAAAAACGTATACATTCGACGTAACCAAAGCCGACAAGATTTTTGATTTGTTATTAAAAGACAAACAGATTAAACTGTCAAGGTCATAGGTTACTTGAAATTTGATGAAATTAAAGACCGAAAAATATTGCAAGTATCATAATAATTTCGGTCATGTTACTAATGAATGTGTTCGTTTCGGGATATAATTCAAAAAGCAATAATGGACGGGCGTAAAGTTTGCCGACAAACTTAAAACCAACATGAAAGTTGATACTGAGACCCATTTTAGACTCTTCTCACGATCGACAAATTCCTTTAAATGTAGGGATGCTCAACGTAGGAAAGTTGCAAGAGTTCAACGTGGATACAAAGGACGCAACCGACGTGTATCCTAAGCCAGGTGAATCTCTTGAAGCATTTCTTGAAAGAAAGAAAGATGAGGGCAAGGTAAGGTTGTGCCCGAGGTGTAATGCAGTATATGATGAGCTTCTTTGCAAGAAAGCTTAAGAACAATTAAGTATCCAAAGCAGAATAAGGGAAAATATCTCAACAAAAAGATTTGGGGACCACAGAGAACTTTTTACGCTCCAAGGCCAAAGCCAGTCTATATGCCTAGGCCTAACACGAATGGTTGGATAGTTGAACCACAGGGTTTTGTGGGAAACAAGGCTCATGTCGGATCATTCAAGACTAGGGTGCCACCGCTAATGTTGCTTTGTGGATAAGTGGATGAAGAATTCCAGTAAAGGATGGACATACGTATTTTCGACGAATATGTCCGCCAAGAGAGTAATTTTCAAAGGAATCGACCTTTTTGGAATGAAGACTACAAGAATGGAAGAATTAATTTAAGAGAAACTTCGATTGGCCAAGATGAAGCGGGGCCATCAAAAGTTCCTCCAATGTCAAAAAGTAAGAAAAGGAGACTACAATAAGACAACAAGCGCAAAAGAAAAGAGATTTAGAAGGATTAATGATCAAAGAGCGACCAATAGAAACAGGTTGTTTAGTGGTCGAAAAGAGGCCAATGCTTGATCAGGATAGAGAAGAGAGAAAAATAAAAAGTGTTGTTACCAAAGGATCATTCCCGGGGAGCCGACAACAAATGCGCTTAGACGGCTTGATACGAGGGGTGAATCCCGACAAGAAAGGTTAGAAGAAATAAAAATGGGTAAGCGAGGTTCAAAGGCCAATTCCAAATAAAACAAAGAGGAAATGGCCAATTGACCGATAGCAAAGAGAAGAAGAGGCAAGAAAAAAACGGTCTATCGGTCGAAAAGGACAAGGAGTCAATCGGCTCAAGTCTGTGAAACCGACAATGGGGAAAGAACAGATTATGGACTCAATGAATGATGAAATTATTGAGGCCTTAAACGATCCGAGGATCCTTTAGGCCTTGGTGATGAGGAGCAATTCGACATGGACGTCAGTTGGAGGATAATTTAGATGATATTTTGACGGCCATGGATAGTAATTTACCGACGGAGGATTACTTAAGGATGGGACGGTATTTAAGTGATGAAGAGCCATCGATGAGGAGGAGTTCTTAAAATCAATGAACGTAAATCTAGTCTCGGATTACCTGCAGACTTTGAAGGATATCATGAAGTTGAGCACGATGGGAGGAATGAAGAAGATCTTGATGACATAGGCCGATCATTGGCTTCTTTTCCAAGACAATATGATCACGGTCTTCGATAATACGGCTCAAAAACCGACGAGAAGATCGAAGGCTCATTTACGACCGTTGCATATCAAGGCTTTGTTGGAAGGAAAACCCACCAATAGAGTTTTGATCGACGGGGGGCAGAATCAATTTGATCCCGAGGGCTATGATAAAGAAACTTGGGAAAGATGAATCGATTTGATGTCGACTGACATGATAATCACAGATTTCAGTGGTAAAGCTTCCCCGTCCGACGGAGTGGTGATGTTGAAAATACAAGTCAGATCTGTTGTAAGGCCGACATTATTTGTAGTAGTTCCGACGAAGTCAAGTTACAATCTTTTGTTAGGGAGAGATTGGATTCATGCCGTCGGAGCAATACCATCGACAGTTCACCAGAAGCTCATTCTTTGGAATGAAGATGACCAGGTAGAAGTTATAGAGGCAGATGATAGTCCTTGCTATTTTCAGCAGCTTCATGTCGAATTCAAAATATACGCTCCAAATGTTAAACCAGTAACAGCAAGTAATGGAGTGATTAACAAAGACGCACTTGAAGTTTGCTTGAGAGATCAGTTTGGCGTACGACTGATGAAGAAGGCCGAAGGGGATCGGCCAAGCACTAGTTATGAGTATTGAGAATTACTCAGAAAAATTGTCGGCTTATTTGGCCGACAAAGCAGTATTCACTGCTGAAAACATGCTATCGGACTGCGTCGTTGATGATGGTCCTTTAGGATTTGAAAGAGGGTTTGATGAAAAATGTTGTGTGGAAGTAGAAGATCCTTTGGAAGAAATAAACTTGGGCACTGAAGCAGATAGAAGGCCCATTTTTGTAAGTTCATTTCTGCCAAAGGATTTTAAAGAAAAACTTGTCGAGCTGATCATGGAATATAAAGATTGTTTTGCTTGGGATTATAATGAGATGCCTGGATTGAGTAGAGACCTTGTCGAGCACAGATTGCCTCTGAAAGAAGGATGCAGACCTGTTAGACAGGCCAACAGAAGATTTGCACCAGAAGTGATTTTAAAGATAAAAGAAGAGGTCGAAAGGTTGCTCAAAGCAAAATTCATCAGAACAACCAGGTATGTCGAATGGCTTTCTAATATTGTTCCTGTAGTTAAGAAAAATGGCAAGTTAAGAATATGTGTCGATTTTAGAAATTTGAATACTGCCACACCTAAAGATGAGTATCCCATGCCAATTGCGGACATGTTAGTTGATGCCGCATCTGGACATGAATTATTAAGTTTTATGGATGGCCATGCAGGTTATAATCAAATTTTTATAGCCGAAGAGGACGTGTCGAAAACTGCCTTCAGGTGTCCAGGAGCCATTGGGACATTTGAATGGGTAGTCGCCTTTCTGGTTTAAAGAATGCAGGGGCCACCTATCAGAGAGCAATGAATACAATTTTCCATGATGTCATTGGAAAATTCGTGGAAGTCTACATCGACGATGTCATTGTCAAGTCGGAGACGAAGGAAAGCCATTTGACAAACTTAAGGCAGGCCTTCGACAAGATGAGAAAGCACAGCCTTAAGATGAATCCGGGAAAATGTGGTTTTGGAGTGTCGGCTGCTAAATTCTTGGGTTTCTTAGTCCATAAAAAGGGTATAGAAGTGGACAAGAATAAAGCCAAGGCAGTTTTGGAGGCCACACCACCGACAAACAAAAAAGAGTTGCAATCTTTTTTAGGAAAGGTTAATTTCCTAAGAAGATTTATATCCAATTTGTCGGGAAGAACCAGAATTTTTGCTCCGTTAATCAAGTTGAAGGCTGAACAGGAGTTTGTGTGGGAACCTTGCCACCAAGAAGCCTTTGACCAGATAAAGCAATATTTGACGAGACCGCCGGTCATGATACCTGCAGTGCCCGGTCGACCGTTGAAATTGTATATATCTGCATCAGAAGAAACCATAGGAAGTATGCTGGCTCAAGATGTAAATGGCGTCGAAAGGGCCGTGTATTATCTTAGTCGGGTTTTAAATGATGTGGAGAAAAGATATAGTGCAATAGAGAAACTTTGTTTAGCATTGTATTTCTCATGTACTAAGCTTAAATATTACATGATGCCTTGTAATGTAATTGGTTATGTCAAAAACGATGTAATAAAATTTATGTTATCAAAACCAAGTGTTAAATGGTCGTATTGGAAAATGGACTATCGCTTTGTCGAAATTTTCTTTACAATATGTACCAATGAAAGCGATAAAAGGCCGAGCGATTCTTGATTTCTTGGCCGACCATCCCTGTTTGGATATAGAAAATATAAATACTGCGGTTTAAAACCTTGGTGTTTATATTTTGATGGTTCAAGGTATCAAAATGGAATTGGAGTGGGGATTTTAATTGTTTCTCCTCAAGGTACTCCAACTAAGTTCATGTTTGAACTTAAATATACTTGTTCTAACAATGAGGCTGAGTATGAAGCCTTAATTGTCGGATTGGAGATACTAGTGGAAATGAAAGCACGAAATGTGCACATATTTGGTGATTCACAGTTGGTCGTTAAACAACTTGCCCAAGAATATAAATGTGTTAGTGAAAATCTAATGAAATATTATATAGTGGCAAGTAAGTTAATGAAACAATTCGACGAGGTAACTGCTTGTCGAACACATTTCCGTAAGTTCAAATGAAGAGGCTAATGAATTAGCACAAATAGCCTCTTTATAGACTTTCATCCAAGGTTCTTACAAATCTAATGGAAATAAGAGAACTTTTATATCCATTAGAAGAGAGGATGTACTACAAAATGATATTTCGATGATTAACGCATGACCGAGACAACCAATACTTAGTTATTTGGAAAATCCAAGTCAAGATGTGCATAGAAAGCTCAAGTATAGAGCGTCGAAGTTTGTAGTATTAGGGGGAGCCTTATATAGGAAGTCTGTCGATGGAAATTTAGAGGTTTGCCTGAGTGAAGCAGAGGCTTATATTGCCTTGCGAGAAGTCCACGAAGGAATTTGTGGAGCTCATCAGGCAGGTGAAAAGATGAAATGGATCCTTCGACGTCAAAGGTATTATTGGCCGACACTAGTTAGGGATTGTGTAATGTTTGCCAAGTCTTGTGAAGAATGTCAAAGACATGGCCATATACAAAATGTTCCTGCTAGTGAGTTGCATGCTATAGTTAAACCTTGGCCTTTCAGAGGGTGGGCTTTGGATTTAATTGGCCAAATTTATCCTGTTTCGTCGAAAGGACATAAATACATTCTAGTAGGAGTCGATTACTTCACTAAATGGGTTGAGACTGTAGTCTTGAAAGATGTAACTCAGCAGGATGTGATTGACTTTATTGAAGATCATATAGTTTGTCGGTTTGGAATACCACAAACTTTGACAACTGACCAAGGATCAGTATTCATTGGGAAGAAAGTTGTCGAATATGCCAGTTCAAGGAAGATTAAATTGCTTACGTCGACACCATATTATGCTCAAGCAAATGGCCAAGTAGAGGCCATGAACAAAATAATCATAAATTTGATTAAAAAGCATATTGGTCGACAACCTAGAAACTGGCATAATACCCTTAATCAAATTCTCAGGCATATAGAAATTCACCAAGAGAATCGACGGGCACTTCACCATATAAACTAGTTTATGGTCATGATGCAGTTGTTACCAGTTGAGATCAATCTTCAATCCATTCGAATTAAAAAACAAGACGAGTTGCCAATTGAACATTATTGGAACTTGATGTTTGATGAATTAAACGAATTAAGTGATGAAAGATTAGTAGCTTTAGAAAACTTGATTCGACGAAAGAAAGAATTGCAAAGTTTTACGACAATGAGTTAAGTATAAATCTTTTAAGATTGATGACTTGGTATGGAAAGTTATTATGCCCATGGATAAGAAGTGTCGAGAATATGGAAAATGGTCTCCAAAATGGGAAGGACCATTTAAAATTACCCAAGTGTTTTCTGGGAATGCTTATGCACTTGTCGAAATTAGTTCAGGTTTGAGAGTTAAGTCCATTAATGGTAAGTATTTAAAGTCATATAGGCCGACAATGTGCGAAGTAAAGATTGACAAAATATGAGGTTGTCAAGATATTACAAGATTTTAAAATTTATCTTTCTTCGAGCAATGAAAGAAAAATTTTGGGGGGCATTGTTGGAGTAAAAATTATAAGTTCTATTCGACGAAGATGATTCCGACAGTCGGATAACGATATTGAAATTTTCGACAGTAGGGGTTTTTGACAGGCAGATGGAGATCTAAATGGTGGTCAGCTCAAATGGCCAAGTCGGTTTCGTCGAAAAGTGAATACTTGCTGAAGGAAAAAACCGCTAATACGTGTTGGATTTTTAGGATGTCAGTTATTTTTCATGATGTCTATAAATAATAGTATTTACGATGTACAAAGGGTTGGATACTTGGATATACAATCCTAAACATCTCACCCGAGCAGATCAACTGATTTGACTCCAAGTATACCTTCTATTTTAATTTCAAGTCATTTACATTAATGCAAATGTCTCTTTAAATTTCTTTACGTTTCTGCCACTTTTACATTTCTGCACCTTTATTTTCTGCAACTTTTAAATTCACTGCACTTTTACATTTCTGCACCTTTATTTTCTGCAACTTTTAAATTCCTGCACTTTACGTTTCCTGCATTTTTACTTCCCTGCAAAGTTTTAAAGCTTCCATTTCTTTCCTTTCATCAATTCTGCCATAAACGAACTCTTTTCTTAAAATCATTTTCAAACCTCGAGATTACCACATAACTCGTGAACCCACATTCGTTTGATAAAATATATTTATTTGTTGGAATTAATTCTAAGTCTTTGAACCAAAATTCCCCATAAACAGTAGGCTATCCATATCATACCCCTACCATCAAGAGGAGTGCAGAATTTAAAACTTGTTTCATTTGGATAAATGGGGCAAAACGTCCAACCAAATAAAAAAGAAACTACATAACTAGTCTGTTAAAGTAACCGCAGCAATATCATCCATAAGGATATCGACGATGTAAGGAGGAGAATCCACAAAGATCATAGCGCCAACATTGAGAATGACCCTATCTAACCAGGTCATCTGTAGTTCTATTAGCCTCACGGTAAATGTGCAGTTGTGAACCAAATCCATTAATCAAGATCCATGCAGAAGCTAGTCAGTTTTTTTATAAAAATTTGTTCTATCCTAAAAATTTATTTAAAAATTTATTTTGTAATAAACCTTATAAATAAATTAATAAATTTACCTTTAAATAGACTAACAAGAAATATTAATATGTCAAGACTTTTATATAAGTTAACGAGCTTAGAATTTTTTTAAAAAATATTATATTATTTATAAAATTAATTGTATTATATAAATATTAAAATATTATAATATATAATAATAATATATATAATTAAATATATTAACATGTTAGACTTAATAAACTTTTTTAAAGACATAAAATCTTATCTGTTTAACTAAATAAACTTAAAAAAAAAAAATTGACTTGACTTGGCCATAGCCCTTAACAAGCCACGTAACCTATTTCTACTCAAAGGATAAAAATGTAAACTATGTTCATATTAAATAAATATAACTCTATTCTATCTCATTTCCCCTCTCCTAATTTGGAGGGGAACAGAAAATGAAGTTTAGAGTGGTATTAGATGAAAAATTCAAACAATTGAATGATAGGTCATTCTATCTCATTTCACTTTATTCCATTTCTTACTATCAATCCAAACAAAGCTTAACAGTCGAGTTTCATCCTCACAATGATAATCCAAGTTCCAAGCAAGATTGAGAAAGGAAAATGAATAATGAATAATAATAACCAAACTAAAATAATTTTTAGTTAGACACATTTTATCATATACACTCAAATTATTATTTCACAAATATATGATTGTGGAGTTCATGATAAAAATGCACTTATGAGTAATGAGTAAATTATCATTTTGATCCATAAAAGATTAAGTTGACATCAATATGATTTCTGAAAATATTTGATATCAATTTAGTTCCTCAATTATGAAAAGTGATAACAAAATCATCTTTTTGTGCACAAACTATGAGATTGAAGGACTAAATTGATGTCATTTCTTATTTTCGAGTGATTAAATTAATGCCAATTATCGAAAGACTAAATTAATGTCATTTTTATATTATTGAGAGACTAAATTGATATCAATTTCTTTTGAGGACTAAATTAATGTCACTTTCCATTATTCAGAGACTAAATTGATGTCATCTATCTTTCAAGGGTCAAATTAATGACAATACAATCTTTTCATAGAATCACCTGAATAAGGTTGAAGAAGATGATTTCTTCTGATGCACGATGGTTGCGACAATGATGCAAGGGGTGAGTACTTGAAAAAGACACTTCGACGTTTAAGTTAAACCATGCACAAGATGAATAATATTTGAAATTAGATGCATACCTTTGCAACTTTGTATGGTATTTATAAGAGTGTCTTAGTAGATAAGAATCATATTTAAATTTACATTAAATATTATTAATTAAGATAATAATCTAATAAGATTGTTATATCTTATAACTATCTCTTCTATTTATAAAAGATATAATTAATTCATTTATTTATGATGAATTCTAAAGGTTTATTATTCATAAATAGACATTATTTATTTAATAGCATTCATAAATATATAAAATCCAGTAAATCAAACTGTTCATAAATTGTTAACTTGAAATTTAGTCTAAACAATAACAATATTTTTATACATATAAATAATAATTTAAATATTTAAAAAATCACGCGGTAAGTATGGTACATAAAAATTTCTCATGAACTATGAAAGTTTTTGTGATTTTCGTGAGAAACTTTTTTTTTGTAATATTAACATTTTTTTTGGTAAATTTTGTGAGAATAAGTGAATAACATTATTGCAAAGATACACATTAGTGATGGATGGTGCGGTGCCACGAATGGCGATTTAGGCATGTAGACATGCTATGCTTAGACTCACCCAGCAGTAATAACAAAACAAAAGCGTGTCCAAAATTTTTCTGTGACATTACTTTTTAAATTTCTTTTTATGTCATCAATTATATTATTATTTTTTTATTTTTTATCATTTAATCATAATTCTTTACAAATAATATAAAACAAAATATATCTCAAAAAAATGATGTGAGAGTGCCTTTTTTCCTTATTATAATAGACTCACCGAGCAGTAACAAAACAAAAGCGTGTGCGAGTTACTCGGAAGTGGGGGCCAATGGGACCTACCAACGAATTTTAGAAACTGGAAATTGTGTGTCTGGCTGGTGGGGGTGATGAGAGAGAAACTGAGAGAAGAGAGAGAAAAAAAAAACAACAACATTGTAAGAGAGAGAAAACAACATCATTGTAAGAGAGAGAGACAGAGATACGGGAACCCAGAGAGAGAGAGAAAGAGATAGGGAAAGCCCTGTTGAAGATGGTCGAAGAGATGTTCCTCTGAGATCATCCTGAAAAGGGCAGCAACACAAGAAAAAAAATAAAAGAGGATTCAAATAAATAATCAAAATAAATAAAACAAAAAAAAATCAATCTTTGAATTTTTTGCTGCCTTTTTTCTGATTCTGAGTCTCAATTTACACCCCCCCCCCACTCCTCCAATCTATCACCACCAACTTGCATTGCATCAGCATCATACATTGTTGATTGTTCAGTTCCAGCAAATAACTGCAACAAAGGGACTTCTTTTCCTGCACCCTTTTCTCCCATTTGCATGGTAATTCAATGCTTTCTTACACCTATACAAACCTTTTTGCTTTTTGCCTTTTTTTTATACATTGATACCCAGAAAGCTTGCTTGCTAATGGGGTTATTCCTTATTCCTTGTTTCTTCATTGTAATGGTTTTGGTTAGTTATCAACTTTATCATTTTTCTTTGATTTCTTTTGATCGGTGGAAAAGTGCATTCATTTTGTTAATTGTTTTTTTTGGGTGCAATTTTCTTTCAGCTCCACCCCACATTGCTGGGAACCATTTGAGAGGAAGATATTGAGCTTGGTTATGTCTTTGTTGAGAATAAGGTTGTAAGGAAGAGATTATATTACACAAAAATGAGGGACCCTGATATGATCTTCGGAGCCAAGAGCTGCAATTGTTTTTGCTTTTCATTGTAATATATAAGTTTTGCATAGTTAGTGAATTTCTGCTGCTTCATCCGAATTGGTTGAAGGGTTTCTTCTGTACAGAAAATAATACCTGGCGATTTTGTACATATGATATGACATATCATATAGCTTCCTGGCTATAAAGAGATACACATATTGTCTCAACTCTCAAGTCTCAACCAAAGTGACATTGGCTTCACAAAACAATGGAAAGTAATTGGGACCCTTTTGGATTATGGGTCAGAATTTATGTTGGATTGATTTCTGTCTGGGGAATTCGACAGTGTTGGTCTCTGAATGATGAAGGTGATTTTCATGGATTGTCCTTATATTTATTTATTTATTTTCCATTTATAGAGAATCATGTAATGCATTTCTTGTATCTTGATGTATGATTTTTGTTGTTGCATTTGGAATGGAAAATTCAGGATTAGCTTTGTTGGAATTTCGGGTAAGAATAACTTCTGATCCTTTTGGTGCTCTGACAAATTGGAATCCAAATGATTGCGACCCTTGCAAGTGGTTGGGTGTTCATTGTGTTGATGGTAAAGTGCAAATGCTGTAAGTTCCTTTGGTTTTCCTCTTTTTAAGTTTTCCAGTGAGAGAGTATTTTCTTTTTAGTGAAGACTAATAATACATGTAGCTGTTCTTCATGTTTAAAGAAAGTTGCCATTGAGATAGATGTGAATGCAGTGCTGAACTTTTTGTGCTTATAGGATTTTGTGCCTTCCTGTTATTTCTTGTAGGGACCTAAATGGGCTATCTTTGGAAGGGACATTGGCTCCTGAGCTTGGGAAACTTAGTCACTTAAAATCTCTGTAAGGATTCTTCACAATGTTCCTGTGTTTTTTTACCCCTAAAATTCTTTGTTTTCCTTTATGTCAAACATGTGTTATGCTGAAGCTAATAACACTAACTGGTCATGATTTTGAACAACAGTTTAAATTTGAAACAGAAAAAAGATCTGATTGAATTTTATCTTATAATAATATAACTTAATCTAAGAGCTCAGTATTTGTCAAATAAGCATCTCTCTTACGTTCAGTTAATAATCATGATATGCATGGAAAATGCATATGATTCTCCCCCAAAGTTAGGTTATGCATGCTTCTGACAAGTTACTATTCTCCTTTCATTGTGTAATGTCCATTCCATTGCCTTTGAATAAAGTGAAACAAAGTTGAACTTTATTATGCTTCAGAATAGATTAATTTTTTCTACTGCTAAAATCTGATTACATTGACTGAGATTAATGTCAAGAAAACTGACTTTATAATAGAAAATCAGAATTTGGTGCCACTATTACTGTAAAAAGATGATGAAATGGTGATTTGGGCACGATCCACTAGGCTATGGTTATCAAATCTAATACTTGCACGTATGTTGTAGCATTTGTATCATTTTTGGAGTCCTTAATCATGATGTTCCAGCATTCCCTTACATCTAGAATGCAGCCATTAACTCTATGTCATGTTGTAGTTTAACACATTAGGTTGGTGTAGATTGGTAGCAATTAATTTTTTATTTCTTCGGTTGCTCTTTCTTTCCTCTCCAATCTTCCAAGCAATGTAATTTTGTAAGTCTGCATCATAGTATTTCTCTCCCCCCAAAAAATGCTCGAAGTTAAGTAGCAACATTCTAGTATTCAACTTCAAAGGAATACAATTAGTTTGCTCTCAGTCGGATTAGTATATAATGTTAGTGTCCAAATACAATATAATATGAAAACTTCTTAAATCCACTGTTGGACATAATATATTGAGCCCTTCTATTTGGTTATTTTAGTTCTCTTGATACTAATGTATCATTTTACCCCATTTGTTAATCTACGTCTTTATTGAAAGACTAAATTAGAGACATTTTCCCTTGATGTTTAGAAATCCAACAAGTTAGCTAACTTAATATAGTAATTTATGTTCCATTACATTTTCTAATTCAGATATGCTTCCTCTGTTACTTTGAAATAGTTTATTATGCAAGAACAAATTTTCTGGCACCATTCTAAAAGAACTTGGAGATCTAGACATGCTGGAGTTATGGAATTTAAAGGAGAATAACTTGCCTGGACGTATCTTAGCAAAAATTGGTAGGATGTCATTGTTAAAACAATTGTAAGTTAACTCTATATTTATTTTTTCTATTTTGTTAGATTTCTGGGTGTACCTTCAATGAAATTTTATTTTTCCTTAGGTTGGTTTGTGAAAATAAAATTGAAGACATTGATTCTCAAGAACTTGGAAAGCTCAGATTGCCCTCTAAATTGCTATTTGTTGACAATTGTTCATCAACTTTATTTGGCTGCAAGAATAGAAAGTTTGCACACTGGTAAGCATATCTTCATTTTTCCCCCTGACCTAGTGACTTCCATTGCATGCTTTCCTTCCCCCTGTTTCACTTAAATGTAGGGGCAAGTTGATGATACATAAGAACCGTTGTTCTCACAAATTTAATTCTTTTGCAAACAATTATGTCTTTTGGATGATCTCTGGAAAATCATTTCCACAAGGTCAGCCATCATGTGAAATAGGTTCCACCTAGTTGGTTGAACTCTTCATATGGTTATATTTACTTATTCTAGGTCTATCCTTGCAGAATATATGAAAGATGGAGCATGGTGGTGATTTCTTAATGTTGTGATCATTTAATTGGTTTCAGATGTTCCATTAATCAGTCTGAGATCTCACATATTATCATAATTAAAATAGTTAATTTTCTGTTTTATGTAAAGTTCCTGTACATTGTCTTCAATAGATACAGATCTTCATTCTGACGGAGCTTCTCATTTATCCGTTTAACCTTTTATGCATCAATACCATGGGAGTTTATATTCTTTCTTGACTGGAGGTCTGTATATGGTGAGGATAAATTGAAATTTGCTTCTGCTTTCAATTTTTTTTTTTAATTGTTTCTACTCCTGAAATCACAGCTTGGTTTCTATTGTACAATTTATAACAGTAGAAGTCATACTCTATTTAGCCACGATTTGGCTATTGTTAATTGCAGGATGTGCTGCAATGATTAAAACTCATCTAAAATATGATTGATGAAAAACCAACCCGTTTATCATTTATCATTTAATAACCTAATGATTGGTGAAAACCCAAACTATTGATCATTTCACAATGGTTATTGAAAGTTATAATTGTACCTTAGCAATCTAAACTCAGAGAGACTTACAGAAATATGGTTGTACAGTGTTAGTTTTTCCATTTGATTGCCTTAACTCTGATCGCTAGAATTATTTGATAAATTGTTATACTTATATGAGAAGCTGAAAGTTAAGAGCTGAGTTATAGTTATATTAAGGTAGTAAGATTAGATTTTGCAGTATCAAACTTTTTAACAGTGTCATCCACTGGGATTGTATACTTGTTTTAATTTGTTGCATCTTTTATGGCTAATAAAGTTTATAAATTACCGTCTTAATTTGTATACTTGTCTTAAATTGTTGCATCTTTTGTGGTTAATAAAGTTTATAAATGGTTGAGTTTCCAATTTTTTGACTTTTGATAACAGTGTGTGGCATAGAGATTTCAAGCAATGGAACAAGGCAGATTCATTGGTTATTCCAATTAAAGGAGCACTTATAAAATACCTTAATGCCTTGGCGCTGCCACTGTGTGTAGATAACTTTTGGCCCCATCTCAATCTCAATATATACATATTTTTTGTTCTTTCATCGTGTTCAACTTACTAAAATTGTCTGCTCTTATTTGAAGGTTCAAGCTAGGAAAGGCTTCCCTTCATGGCTACGAAGAGAATTGCTGTGGCAATCTGCCCAGTGAGTGGAGAACCTTGATTGATTTGTAGCCTTAGAGAAATTGAAATATATGCCTTTAACTGACATTCAAAACATGCCTTGCATCATGTAGGTTCTGAGGAGCCAGAGATTGGCCTGAATGTATCAAATCTAGTGAATTCTGCACGTCGTAAGTTACTTGATCAGTCCAGTAACCTCGCAGCTGCACCTATTAATGGTGGGCCTGCTATACAGATCAGTTCTCTTCCAACTACCTTGAGTAGTGGAGCTTTCCCAGCTGTGCCAGATGCCAATAAGAAACAAAATCAGTCACCTGCAGCACTGACTTCACCTTCTGATTCTCCACATGATACTTCAAATCAAACAAGTCAACAACATTCAGCAAATGGTGCTTCTGGAAAATGGTGGAAGTATCTTATTATTATTTTAGGTGTGGCTGTCCTGGTCATGGTTGTTATGTTTATGCTATGCATTTGGCGAAAACGAGCAGCAAAAGTAATAAAGCCCTGGAAGACAGGAATCAGTGGACAGTTGCAGAAAGCATTTGTAACAGGTAATATTCCAATAAGTGGTATACCTAAAAAAAAATTCCAATAAGTGAATTAAAACTACAACTTATACATGATTGAACTGCAAATTAGATTTAACAAAGTGGAACTTGCAATTGAACATTTATGTCCTGTTTCTCATGCTTATCACCTGGTGTGGGTTTTTGTTAAAAAATTTAAAATGAAAGGTCTTCGTGTTTATAAACTTTTTTTTAAACTGAAATGTGTTTATGTAGCTTAGCATTTGGCAGATTAGATCTTGGTTTCACCACATTCTTCAAACCTGTTTGATGGTAACCAGGCCATATTTAATTTGTTGGGTATGACATGTAAGCTATTAGAACAGCATTATGAGTGTTTCAACATAGAATTTGAAATTCCTGAAAAAGTTGACCGAAATAAATTTTGATATTAAAATTGAAATTTTACCAGAATTCCGGTTTGCTTACCAATTTTTAAACACCTTATTATTGACCTCCCTCATTTATGTTCTTTAGCCTATAGTAATAGGTTGATTATTTACAAAAGCTTAACGTAAGTCCATAACCTTTTGTAGAGGTATGCAGGCTTACCTGTTCAATTTTTTCAAACATCATCTTCCTAATTTGAATAGCAACATTTTATGAATAGCTTTCATTATCTTACAGTCAGTCAAATGCAAAGAATGGATTTTGGCTTGTTCTGCAATTTACCAGAAGTGTCTACCTATGAATCAATTATGTCTGAGCTCTTCTTTTAGTTATTAGCTGAATCAATGCCTTTCATCTAATGTCATATGTATGCTCACTTGTGTTAGAAATTCCTGTTAACTGCTAGCTGGGGCTTAGTTTTGGTGGTTGGCGTGGGTAGGGGCTTTGGTAGAGGTCATCATAGGTTTAATTCATGGTAAAGACTTCCCTATGTGCCAAAAAAAGAAATTAATGTTAAGTTGTTAACTTATTATGGCAACATAGTGTCATGTCTTTCATATGAAATGTAGGGGTCCCCAAGTTGAATCGAGCAGAGCTGGAGACAGCCTGTGAAGATTTCAGCAATATCATTGTTAGTTATAATGAGTTCACCATATACAAAGGAACACTGTCCAGTGGAGTCGAGATTGCTGTTGTTTCTACTGCTGTTACTTCTTCCCAAGATTGGTCAAAGAACATGGAGATGGCCTATCGAAAAAAGGTGAATCCTTCTAAAGTCAATGGAAAAGGAAAAGATTGAGTTAAGAGTCCCAATTCAATTGAGAGAGGGACTCTAAATTCTCAAAGTTATCTGTTGCTAATTTTGTTTCTTGTATGCTTCAGCTTGATACTTTGTCCCGTGTTAACCATAAGAACTTTGTCAATCTTATTGGATACTGTGACGAAGAAAAACCATTCACAAGGATGATGGTGTTTGAGTATGCTCCAAGTGGAAGCCTATTCGAGCATCTGCATGGTAATACTCTTTGTTTCAGTTATGACCTTGCACATAGCAAATCTGAGTCAATTAAAGGCCAAGTTCTGTATATTTTGTTTTCTTTTTTCAGTTAAGGAAATTGAACATCTTGATTGGAGTGCAAGGATGAGGATTATCATGGGCATGGCTTATTGTCTTCAGTACATGCACCATGATCTGAAGCCACCAGTATCTCATACCAACCTTAATTCATGTTATATATTATTGACAGATGACTTTGCTGCTAAGGTATACACATTTCTATTCTGTTTTGTTTGCTTTCATTATATGTTAGCCATCAAGTAACATATCTCCATTGTATTGCATCTCTCTCAGATTGCAGAGATGACTTTTGGCCAAAATGTATTAACAGCAGCCAACAGAACTGGAGATCCATCAAAGAGATCTGAGTTGCCACCCGATTCTGATCCTGAAACCGATGTCCATAACTTCGGCATATTGTTGCTTGAAATCATTTCTGGCAAACTGCCTTACTCTGAAGAACAAGGCAACCTTGTGAACTGGGTAATTTTGAATTGTTTTCTTCTCCTTTGGAAATCTCTCTTGTTAAGAGTACATAGTCAAATTAGTCTTTGAAAGATACAGCGTTGGTCAAATTAGTACCTTAATGATGGAAATTACTCCCAAAGTCCCTGAATGTACATTTCGTTGTTCAAATTAGTCCCTGCAAATAGGGTTACCTTACGCGAACAGAGACTAATTTGAACTACAGAATGCACATTCAGGGATTTCAGAAGTAACTTTCATCATTCAATGACTAATATGACCAACGTTGTATCTTTCAAGGACTAATTTGACCATTTACTCAATTATTTTAAGTGCAACTTCATTGTTGAATGCCTCTTTAATAAATAAATCCTCATCAACTTTCCTAGGCTGCTGAGTACTTGAATGATAAGCGAAGCATCAGCTATATGATCGATCCGACACTGCAGTCCTTCAAAGACAATGAACTTCATGTCATCTGTGAGGTGATCCAAGATTGCATTCAACCTGATCCAAGGTTAAGACCAACGATGAAGGACATAACTCCCAAATTGAGGGAAGTGCTTCAAGTATCACCTGAACAAGCAGTCCCAAGACTTTCTCCACTCTGGTGGGCTGAGCTGGAGATCTTGTCAGTGGAGGCCACTTAAGAAGTTCTATCTGACTCTCTTCTCTGTGTTGTAAGCCAAGTCTCTCTCTAACTTGTATCAATCTGGCAAAGTATATAGCTTTCTGATAATGCTATATGATATTTGCTACTCAAATTCTTTTCTTCTTTGATTCAATTTGTTCTTTTGTAAGTCTATGTATGATTAATATCATAGCTATTCTTGTCCCAATGGAAGTGTGTTATGTCATTTTGCAAGTGGGGTGTTGTAAATTATACTTTTGTTGATGGAAGTTTGGGATGTAAAAAGTCTAACACATTACTGGCATCTCGGTCCCAATGAACATATGCAACTTCTATATAGGTCTGTTCAATTATTAATGAAACTAGTAATAATTGCCTTGTGATTAAGACAGTATACCAATTCCAAAACACAGATATGCACGCATTCTTCAAAAGGAAGAAAAAAAAAATTGAAAAAACGCAACAACAACAACAACTACAAGTGAGCTTTATGTGATTTGATGGATCAGTTAACAACTTTACATGCATGACGCTATTAGACCAACTTTTGTTAACTTAAAAGAAAAATATGATTCCAACAAAAAATAAAAAACAAAAAATCATTCTTACATATCTAGTTGTGCTATAGTTAGTTTCTTAACATAAATGTTAGAAGTAAGCCGGGTTAAGTTAAAGGTTCAACTCAATAAAAAATCGAACTTATTTTTTTGGTTTGAATTTGGCTCATATTAAACTCGTGTTCCTTGAGTTTAATGAGCTAATACGAAACTTCATATTAATTAAGCCTTTTAAGCGCATTAAGTTAGACTCAAATTTGTAATCAACTCAATGAAATAGTTTTTAAATTTATTTAATTAAAAAATAATTTATTCAGGTCATCAACTACATTATTTCCCTTAGATTGCTGGTCAATCAAGACAACAATTATTATTAGAAGAGACGTGACCCTTAAAGCATTCATGCATACCACCACCCAAACTATATAAGAGATGAAAAACACTACACAAGAAATTTAGAAGAAAAAAAAATGTGTCTACTTAAGTACATTATAATGCCTTAACAAGTTAGAGGTTCAAATATCTAACAAGCTAGAGGTTCAAATATCTAACTAACAAGAGAGAAAGGAAAGTTTCCTAGTCACTTTATACCTAAGCCCAATGGACAACATACAATTTATGAAACATTTAGTTATAATAGAGAACATGAGCAAGTTAAATCTATCATTATCATGAAGAAGGGAAGAAAAGAGTATGGGTAATAAGTCTCTTCCTTGTTTGAATGTTTAAAATCGTCTGAAGTCCTCCAAATTGGAATAACTTGAAAATGTTCATAAATATAAGGATTTTGCTATGATGTGTCCTTTCTTAAATACAAATAAGGGAGGATCACAACAAAAAGCATAAAACTTGACTCAAATCATTTTTCTCTAACCTTTCCTTTTAACCTTTTTAATCACTTTTTATGTGTCCATTAATTTAATTAAGTGAGATTGAAAGTAACAAATAAAAGGTGATTAAAGGAATTAGATAAAAGAATTGAAGAAAATGGTTGGAGCAAAGTTTTTTTTCAACAAAAAATTTGATACGGAAGGTTTTAGGTAGGTTTCATGATAATTCCTCATTTTAATAAGTCCCTAATAAGGTGAGATTCATTTTGAACCTTTCCCTCCTCACCCTTTTCCAGCTATTCTCCTCTATCTAGCAGCAAAATTGCTAGTATGTTTCAGCACAACATCTATCGCCGTTGTTGCATTCTGACAACTATTGCCGCCGTTGCAATTCGTCAAGGTATGCTTCATTGAGAGGTTTATTTTTCCTATATAATTTTTTATCTATTACATGTTTATAAATTTTGATAAATTATTCAAAAATTAAAATTTTAATTCATTAGAAAATTATAACTTTGTTATCAATTCTTTATTTATTCCAAATATAAAATTTACTATTCTATCCATTCCAATTATAATTGAATTCAAAATTATAATTCTAAACTCTAATTATAATTATGTCATTTAAATGGATAAGTAATTTCTATGTCCTCCTATAAGCTAATTACCATTAGATATCAGATTTTGCACCTAATACTATAATTTTAAGATTCACTTAGACCAAAGTAAATGTGTAGCAATAAGTTTGAGTAGGATTTAGTTATCTCACATTTAATATTCGTTTTTTGAAAAAATTCTATAGTATATCTTTTTTTTCGATTTCTAAGATGAATTTATTCTATAACCAAATCAGCAATAAGAAATTCTTGGATACTAATTTGGATTGGGTTCTAGATTAGGGGTTCAGAGCAATTCGACATGTTAGAGTTGAATCTCAAATATTTATGAACACTTTTAGATAAATAAATATATTTATTTATGAGGAGTAAATTTCTCATAAAATCTCTTATAAATAAATGAATTAGTTATAAATGATATGATCTTAATAGATTCTTATTCTAATTAATAGTATTTATTATCAATTAATATAAATTTAAACACGATTCTTATTTATCATGACACTCCAATAAGTAGTACACAAGGTAGTAAATATATGCATCTAACCTTAAACACTCTACTCACCTTGTGCATGATCTAACATGAGCATCAGAGTGCTTTAACGGTCCAAAGAGATATTTTAAATCTTTAAGTAGGCTGACAAAATATAAGCCCAAAGTAAAACCAAACTAAGCTCACACACGCGAGGATGAGACGCAATGAGACGAGACACGTACATGTATGTATTAAGGTAAACTTGAGTCCGTACATTTACCTCAATACCATAAAGTATCTATTCAATGACATAGTTCATATATAAACACTTTTCAAGAGTCTATTTTACTCAACGTGAAACTTAGTTTTATAACAAACACACACAATGACACTCTAAGTTTGAAATACTCTCAAGACTCAAGTCTAACAAAACCGACTAGCCTTTTTTTTAAAAAAAAAAAAGAAAGAAAGAGCAACTATTTAAAGAACATTTATTGGACAAAGAAATATTCATCAAGTTATCCAAATGATAGTGTTATAACGACATTATATAAAAAGTAAAAAAATTACTTTAAAAATATTTGTAAGTGTAAAGATTAATTTGAAAAAAAAAAAAATTATATGTACTAAATTAAAATAAATAATAACTATTGAGATCAAAATTATAATTTAACCTAATAATTATTATTTAACTATTACTTATCATTAAATTGTGGTAGCTCAATAAATAATATAAATGCCTAATTTAACCTAACTTGTCTGTTAAAAAAAAAAAAAACCTAACTTGTTTCTACTGTCACTCTGCATGCTCTTAACACTTGTATGGCTCACTTAAACCAAATAGTCCATTCTTTTAAGATATTATTTGGGGATGTCAGGCTCACTTAATCCTGTTCGGATGCGATCACTTTGATGTTGAGACTTTTATTTGATTACTTTAACATATTTCATTTTCACTTTTGGACATTTTTTTCAAATTGCAAATAAGTAGTATTTGGGTTAGGTAATGTGTACGTTGATTAATTTATTTCTTCAATTCAATCAAGTCAAATTATTCACATCAAAACTAAAAAATCTATAAAAATATTTTTTTTTAAATTTTAAAAAATTAATATAACTAATATTCGAACCTATCACCAAATCAAGACACTGGCATATTACTCTTGGTTTTGATACGATCCCCTTTTCTTGTGTCACATAATCATGTATTAGTATTTATAATCTGTGTACTTTAGCTGCTAATTTCCCAATCAAGAATCACAATTCGTCCAAACTTCAGGGAAATCATACGAACACAATATTGGTTTGCCGCAAAGTGCTTCTGATTAGTGTAGGGCGTTTTCATTTATGACTTCGAAGAAATGCACAAAAACAATGATGACCCTTTAAAAACTATTCATCAACAAATCCTGGGAGGACACAGGTTTGACCTATAATATCTTATCTCCTTGCTAGTCTAATTTTGATTACGCCCTCCACAGCTTGATAATCAAATGGCTGTTGTTCCCACCATTTTACTCAACAATCACCTAAATCAAATGCTACTCTCACGCAATGATGTGACCTCAGGAGGTCTTTCAAGTTTCAATCACTTAAACAATGTGTGTGATAGGTTTAGTGTCGGCTAAAATTCTCCACCATCTCAATTGGAGGAATCCACATTTTGACGTCTGCAGAAAATAACTAATTAATTATGCAAGTGATAAGGCTATGAAAGCGAAGTAGTTAATGTTTATATGTTTTTGTCTGGACTCACTTATTTATAGCCTTGGACCTTACTAAAATATATGAAGGAAGTTTGTTGAGTCTTGAGTTTTAAAAGAGGGATTGCAAGGGAAGGATTCTTCTTTGGATTTGTACACGTACATACTGACAAAGTAGTAAAATTAAATCTTGTTAATTAATAATAGATTGTAGATCAAATCACTAAATCAGATTCCTACAAAAAAAAAATCACTTAATCAGATTAATTGTGTAAAAACATGCTTTAAGAAAGAGTAGTGTTAGATGCACAAAAAATTTTGTGCATAAACCTACAAAGAAAAAACATGAACTTGAGTACTTGACCTAAGATTAATTAAGTCAATAATACTACCACCTAATAGAGATACCACCAATTAGGGATACATAGAACCTATGTTTAGACGCTAATTTATTGCTCAATTTGGCTTTCAAAATCTAGTATATTCTCTTGCAAATTACTTAACAGTATCACACGAAAGAAACACCTTTAATAACTCATATCGTTGTGTCTGGGCAATCATCAAATTCATAATTATTTGTCCCTAATCTACTAAACCATTTAATACGTGGTGCATATTCATTCTTTTATATATATATATATATATATATATGAGGGAGGATCAACTTATACTTAGTGTAAAATTTTTTAACTTACATTCATTTTTAACTCAGTTAGATCCACTTTCATCTAATAGTTCTTTTAATGAAATAATCTCAACCATTAGATGAAAGTGATCTCATTGTTAAAAATGAAAAAATAAAAAACTGACTTACACTAACAGAATCGATCCCTCCTATATATATATATAATATATATATATATATATATATATAATTTTGTTAAGGGCACTTAATTAAGGAAATCAAAATATCAAAATAAGGTATTTAATATATTAAATTTTTAAAAAAAATTATTAAAAACTTTTTATGATGTCAAAAATTGAAAGTAGAATTCAAACACAGTACAAGACAGCGAGCTACACGCCAACTTAAAGAAAACAAAACGAACTGATATAGGGTTTCAACAGATCTACTTCTTGTATTCATACTGGGAAGTGGTGAGAAAAAATGTACAAAATAGTATCCACACATATATATATATGGAGCAAGTGGATCACAAGGTTAATCCCTGAACATCATTATTATACAAATAGACGATTCATGACAAGAAAATCCTATACGAAATTGGGCTGTTTCAATAATTATTAATCTAAACATCAACTATCCATTTTTTTATGACATGAAAACACAGAGATAAGGAATCATGAATTTGAAAAACTCATTCTCTTAATATTGCGTCTTTGATTACCATTTACATTTAATTCAAGTAGGATTGCAGCCATTAGTTCTTCTTAATAATGAGTGATTCAAAAAAGTATCTCGAAACTAAAACTAATGAAATAAACTAGTATTTTAAAGGAGAAAAAGTAGTAGCAGAATTATTTATATTTGTAGGGAGAAGTTAGAGCTTATTTTATACTCAACATCAACATCTTCGAAGAAAAACAATATTATAAACTAACGGTGTTCATGTCAAAGAGTTCTGTAATGTAAAGCTGTTGGTGTTTTGTAGTGAGATATAAAAAGTTGAAATCCTCACTATATATGTAAGTTTTGTTCTCTGCTTCCTTTTCTTTCTAATACCTAGTTGTTCTGGTGTTCAATTTTCTCCTGTTGTAGTGTAGTTGAGCGTTTATCCCCGTTGTTTATAAAAAAATATTAAAAAAAAGTTTCATATTATTCCCTAGTCTAGAGGGAAACAAATTAAAAATAAAAATCTCTCCATAATCCATATCAGGTATCTTTTTCAGCCTTCCAACTTCCTGGTTACCTTTGAATAATATAAAAAAATAACTAATAGCAGAAAGGGGGACATAAAAAAGTTCAGTACAGCAAAATGGGTCCTAACAGTTGGTTCCAGTAGCCACCAGGGCCCCTACAGTTGAATTATTTGAAAGCAATGCTTCTTCTTGTTCTGGACCACAGAAAGGATCAAGCTTCGAAATTGCTGAAGGATGAGCTACACTTGTTAAAAAACAAGTGGATAGTCGCTTATTCTAGTTCAACCCAGGCTTGCATTACATTACATCAGCATAAAGAAAGTGTCAAGTGCTCAAGAAATCAGAGATTAGTGCTGGCACGTACACAATGTTACACACAGGTGTGCATTTATAACAAGTCAGTTTGAACTTAAAAATTCTCTTCATGAGATAATAACAAAATTCAATTTAAAATTGAATCCTTAAAAATAAATATGTAAGGGTTTTGTTTGAAATTAGAGTTAGAATTTCTACTTTGTAAACTTAAAACTTAACACCTGTGCCATTTTTAGTAACTATGCCGGTTCCTTAGACAAGTGGCCACGCTTCAACTTATTTATGGTGTCCGTTCTGCTGAGCCAATTTGGACTTTGGGACTAGCAGTAGGCACCACTTGTAAGTTTGTAGGACCAGATGTATTTGGAAGCATTTAGTGTAAAAGTAATGTGTTTATTTTTGGATAGGTGGGATTTTCAGAGGCAATTATCAATGTTCTGGCATTGGAAATTAAGCAAGCTTTGAGTGAATGTCATCCATTCAGATAAGCTCCACTGAATTTCTTCCATTTTTCTGGACTCTGGCGTATGAGTACTTGCTTTTCAATTAGCCCTATATTTTTCTGCCTTACTATATATTTATCAACATTTAATGCACTGCAAGTCAGCATAATTCAGGGGGAAAAGGCAACATTTTTGGGACTTGTTTTAAATAAGAAACAGTGCAAGCATTGTATTTTATTATTATATTGCTAATTGACATTAACCTACCAAATAGAGATCACATTATCCTCAAGCAGTGATCTTTTTTTGTACTACTTGGCTTGAATAGTACTAGCTTTCAAATTTCTCATAGTTAAAGATTGAAAAATACCCCTGAACTAGCACTGACCTAGTCCATATGAATCACATTAAAGAAGGCTTTCATTTCCCTTTCCATCTGTAACTGGTGTAGGAGAAAAAGGATCTGAATTCTGAACCTGATTTGGTTATATATACTCAGCTAACAGGTTTTAGTTGTGTCATGCTGATTAATGCTTGGAATTACTCTCTCTTAGACCAATCTAAAAGGCACGGATTGTTAAGTTTCTCTTGGAATGGCTTCCTCCAATCTCCAATTTCAAATCAAGATGATAAATACATAGAGGTAATATGAAGCACAAGAAAACCAAAGCCATTGCAATACCTCATGTATCAACAAGAAATTGCATTTTTTTTTTCTTATTACTTGCAATAAAGGATGAAAATAAATATCATACAGTTATACAGAAATGTGCCAAGACATGTGGAAATGTATACTTCCATTCACTACATATAAATTAGCCTTCTTCTTACATCGATTAGACATACAAATACAGTAACATCTAATGCTCCAGTCAAGGAGCAAACCTAAAAAAGCAGGACAATGCTGGGGGGGGGGGGGAAGAAAAGAAAATTTTCCATACACAATCTATGAAAAACAGAAAAAAGTAATACCCTTTTCTCTTCTTCTCTGTCATTCTTCAGGGAATCAGGTACAATGATTCAGTATCTAAGGTATGTCAAGGGCACTTAGGGCAGAGTCAGAAAGTGCACGTAGCATAGAAGGTTCAGTGGGTGTGGGTGTAGGTGAACATGAAGAAGTTGCAGATTCCTCCATCATCAAATTCTGCAACGCAGGTTTCAATTCAGTGTTACAAAATTTCTCATACTCAGCTCTGTCTCCTCCTTTTTTCTTGACCTCCACCACCACCAAAGAAGGTGTCAACTCAAATATCTCTGCAGCAATCGTCAACGGCCCCTTCACACCTTCTCTAGAACCCTCCAAGCTCACCCTGCAGTCTTTCTTCCTCACAGTAAAGCTAACCAATTGAGCAATTTCCTCCAATTTTGATATAATCTTAGACACTGGGGCACCAGACACAAACCTTTCCTCATCGCCCTTTTCCTCAAACAATCCAGAAAGATCAAAACCTGGAGAAAATGATATGATGTCAAATGCATTCAAACTTGCAGGTCTTGGCAATGAAGCTTTGTTCCTCCTTCTAGTCACAACCTCAGAATCAGATTCTGATATTGAGCAATCAGAAACCAATGCTACATCATCATCATTGTTCAGCTTATCATCAAAACGACAAACTCTATCATCTTCAACATAGAACTTTATCTGCTTGAACCCTTTCTTGAACCACTGATTCTCCATGATCTCCGGAATCGAAATCCTGGTTTCAGGGTTGGTATGAAGGAGCCTAGTGAGAAGCCTAGTGAGTTCAGGTGAGAACCACCTTGGACACCTGAACTCACCCTTGTAAATCTTCTTATACATAGCCATGACATTTTGGTCATTAAAAGGTAAATAACCAGCCATCAAAACAAACAAAACAACCCCACAAGACCAAATATCAACCTTTGCACCATCGTAACCTTTCCTAGTCAAAACCTCAGGTGCAACATAAGCAGGTGTCCCACAAAACGTGTGGAACAACTCATCTTGCCTTATCTGATCAGACACAGCACTCAGACCAAAATCTGAGACCTTAAGGTTACCATTCTCGTCGAGCAACAAGTTCTCAGGCTTGAGGTCCCTATGGAACACACCTCTAGCATGGCAAAACCCTACCGCAGAAACCAACTGCTGGAAGTATTTTCGTGCAACTTCTTCCTTCAACCTACCTGATAGGAATTGTTGAGTTAGTTAGTTAGTTCAATGCAACTTGAGTTGAAATTTAACCTTTTTGTTTTTTATTAGAAGAATGAGATGGCATAAATAGAATTCTAGACCACTTCATCATAAAAATTTTGATATTTTTATCATGAATCATTTCTTTCAAAAAAATTAAACTGCTACATAAATTATTTATATATCTAACACCATTTAGTAACTTGATTATTATATAAATTATAAAATAATATCATTATAAAATCATGATTGAATGTAAATGAAAATGGAGGAGTTTTTCTCTAAATCGAAGAGCATAGTAAGAGTTTTAGTTCATGACTCGAATAAAGAACTATAACTACCTTTGGCGACCTGGTTGAATAGCTCGCCGCCACGCACGTACTCCATGACGAAGTAGATCTTAGTTTTTGTGGCCATGACCTCGAAGAGTTGCACGATGTTGGGGTGGCGGACACGGCGGAGGATGGAGATCTCGCGCTTGATATGTGACACAAGGCCACCCTTTAAGATCTTCTCCTTGTCGATGATCTTGATGGCTACTCCTTCGCCGGTTTTGATGTTACGGGCGTGGTGGACCTTGGCGAAGGTTCCATGGCCGAGAAGCTTCCCTATCTCGAAGCGACCCAATAGAGGATTCGTGGTTTCCTTCTTGTTAACGGGGTTGGCGGTGGTAGTGGCGGCGGCGGCGGTGGTGGTGGTGGCCTTCTTGGGAACCACCTCCGCCATGGATGGAGAATATGGAGCTCGAAGTTTTGTCCTTAAAAAAAACAAAAAAAAAATGGCGGTGTTTTCTAGTAATAGGCCTCCATTGAAGCTGTGCAGCTTTCTGAGTTATTTGGTGTGGTTTTTATTTGTTTGAGATATTCTTGAGAAGCGGTTGTGCTGTCGGTGTGAAATAAAATAATAAATAATTTTGTTATTTTTATTATAAATAGTGTATATATATATTTTTTATTTTATTTAATATTATTTATTATATTTTTTTAGTTGTATATTTTTTAAAAATATATATATAATATTTACACTTCTAAAAAAAATATAAAATAAATTTTTTCCAATAATAAATGATTCACTTTCTAATGGTTTCTATGTGTTTTCTAACTTTATCCTTTTCATGTTATTGTTGGTAAGTGCCTAGATTTTTTGTGTCATATTTAATCATTGACTCAATACCACGTAAAGTACTGATCAAGTTTCTTGTTTTGTTTTGTTTCTTTTCTTTTCTGAGTAAATTATTACGGACGGCTACGCCAACTACTTCACTTAAAATATCTACCATGTTGAGATAGAAAAACAACGGGGCTGAAGTATTCCCTCGCATTATTAGATTCGCCAATGATGAGTGGCGACTTTTTTATCAAACTATTATTGATGATAAAATTATTTATTAAAATGTTATTATTTTAAAATTATTTATTAAATTATTATCATTTTAACATTATTTATTAAATTATTTTTTTTGTTTAGTGTGATTTTTTTATTTATGTAAAAAGTGTCAAAAAAAAAAATGGTGCATTTACATAAAAATGCCAAATTGTTTAGTATTTTTTATGTGAACAAAAAAATAAAAAATATTACGTTGTATATATTTTTAGTATACTTAACTTATTTTATGTAGATCTCGTATTATTTGATTACTATGTTAATTAAAAAATGACATTTAGATACACATATATTTCATATATCTATTAAAGAGTGCACCACAACATTATAAGATATCAATATTATATGGAGTCTTTTTATTGACGACGTTGTTGTTACTAACCTTACCCTTCGATATCATATTCTGGTAAGTATGTGTACTTGATATTCCTTCTGCTATTGGAAGACTTTGCTGTTGTTGGGACATACAATTAGGGATTTGCAGTCTTGACATACTTGTATAGAGAGTTTTGCAAAGTTATGGATTACAAGGCGTGTGGCATCGGAGGGGCTTGCATCTTATTGTAGTATTGGGTATGATACAAATTCCCTCAACTTACCCTACACTAGCTGACCATGTTGAACCTGATGTGTTCTATAATGTTGATCGTGGTCAATTATATCCATTGAGATGACAGTAAGTTTTTGAATACATCATTTATTTATATTACTTTATTTTATTGCTTACTTGTACAGATATAATTAACATTATTTATATTTCATTGACAATATAATACTTTGACTAAGAAATAAGTGGTGTAAGTATAAAGTTTTAAGTGATACTATGATCAGCGTACTTAACTATCGTCGTTAATTCTTTGATTAACTAAAAAATGATGAGGTATATATTATTTTATATTCATTTTTTTGTCCACATATAAAACACAAAGAGAATAGTGCATCTACGTTAAAAACTTTAAACAATTAAGCGTTTTTACATCGAAAATACCATAGTGGATGACGTATCTATGTGGAAAACGATGTCAACGAGAGTGTCGCATTCACGTGACATTTTTCACGTGGATGTGTCATCTTCTTTGACATTGTCTACTTAGACAAAAAAAAATAAAAAATGTCTCTCTAGATAAAAAAAATAACAATTTAATATATAATTTCAAAATAATAATATTTTAATAACAAATTTTAAAATAATAATATTTTAATAAATAATTTTGTCATCAATGATAATTTTGTTAAAAAGCTAATGAATGACTCATAAACTTGTCTCCATTTAATTATTATATTAATAAAAATTAATCATGACTAAATATAATAATAATAATAATAATATAATAATAATAATAATAATTTGTAAGTAATAAAAAAAATATATATATATATATATAAATTTTCATATGGAACAATAACATTTGCATATGTTTATAATCTTTCATCCCTATTTCTAGAAAATGATTTGTTTTGCCAATTTTGATATGAAAAGTACTATATTAGCAACTTAACGTAAAAGAAAATCAGTGATTTTTTTTTTTCCGTGAAAAGGACAATTAGTATGCAAAGTTAGAATAATATTACCTATACACATTTATACAACATTACTTTATATTTATCATTTAATTATAAGTGACCGTATTAAAATTTTTACACATTTATACTTTGAATTGTAAATTATTTAATTGTATTTTATTTTTGGTGAAATACTTATATTTTAAAAACATATTATATGTCAAAATAAAATGATTAAAAGGGGGTTGGGCCTTATATTGTTATAAAAAAAACAGTTAATTGAAATATCAATTAATATTTAAAAAAAATTATGGGCTTGATTTATTTAATGAGAAGCCTTAATCCAACACTTGACACATTTACTCTATTAACAGACTTTTTCTAATCGTTGAATCTTATTAATTCAAATGCCATATTAAAAGTTTATAAGTTAAATCAAGTTTGTAAAAAATATTTTTGTGATTCTTTTAATCTTGTTGTAAATGATTTACTTTTGATTAAATTGAGAGGCAGATTAATTAAAATGTGTGCAAACTTGGCAGAACACCTAACCACAATACCCAAGAAAATCAAGTCCACAATTTTTTTGTATAATATATATATTTTTAATCTCTCATAAATTGTTGCTTTACCCTTTGGCGTGAAATCATTGTTTGGTAGAAATTGCAAAACAAATCAGCCTATCTTTATTTGTCACGAGTCAGTCAAAAACGGGGCAGAGCATATTGAGTCGTTTTTCTGATGTAAGTTGGGTCAACTTATTTAAAATTGAAAAAAAATGATGTGTCTTAATCTATCACCAAAAATAAAATTAAAAAATTAAAAAAATGATCTGACGGGTCAATATATTCTACCCCACCACAATGCACAAGTTATACGAAGCAGGTTAAAATAATCAACCTAAATAAAGAGTTGAAAAATACAACCCAACTTACCAAATTTAATGAGTTAAGATCAAACTATAAGAGTTCGATTTTCATCTTTGTTAAATTGGGCATCTAATTACTTGGCCTTCAGGTACTTATCATGTGATTTCAATCTCTATAGTGCAAGTAAAAATCGATGTACATGATAGCTCAAGTTGCTAATTGTTGATATCCAATTTTATCTCAAAAATTTTATTTTATTGCTTAATTAATAATTAATAAATTTGTTATTTTTAAGTTTTATTTATTTCTTTGAATAATTACTTTTTATTATTTGTAAAAAAATCAAATAAAAAATATTTTTTAACAAAAATTAATAAATAATAAAAATGAAAAAATATTTATAATTAAAATAAAAAAAACAACAAAAAAAAAAAAAAAACAACATATAAAAGATGCTGCTTGGTTGATTTTCTATTCTTAACCTTTGTCTTTTTCCTTTTGGCCATGCACCACACAACCACTCATTCATAATTACTCTAAATCATTTTTAACCACTCACACACACCCACTCCCAATCACGTACCAATTCACACACACCCACTCATCCATAACTACTCTTACTCATTTTAATTATTCCTCCACAATTACTCCTCTATATAACCCTCACTTATCACAACCCTCAAGGCCCCGAGACATGTTATCATTTTTTTTATCCACCACCATCTCTATACTCAATTTACTATCTTCTCCTTCAAACTCATCACCCTCCATCAACCATCTATATCCACCCTTTACATTAACCACCAACCTTCACTTCATCATTAGTTATCTCTCCATAACCATCATCACACATCAACTTCAACATCTTCCAACCTCCTCCACGTGAAGCAACCCTCCAACCGTGACCACCTCACCTCCTCCATAATCTTTATCTTCCATTTTCACCACCCTTCCAAACCTCAAACTTCCATTTTTCAACTCAAGAAACCATTATCATCATCTTCCTCCCCCACCACTCATAACCTCCATAATCTTCCACTATCTCCATAATCACAACCACCTCCTAAACCACAATTAAACCAAGTCTCGTCCTCCATAACCACCCAAAACCACCCACAACCACCATCGACCTTCCTTACCATCATCTCCAACCATTATCAACCTTCAACCCATCACCACAAACCACCTTCAAACTCACCATCAACCCATCACCTTCATCCTCATTACAAATCACCTTCAACCCACAAGCCACCACATTCATCACCTCTCAATAACCAAACCTCCACCATCAAAGCCACCACACACCCCACTAAGCAAAAGAACCACACCGCACGAACCCATCTCGCCCGCCCACGCACCACGCGAACTGTCGCGCCTCCACCGAGCCACCATGTGAAGTCGTCACGCCTCCGTTGTCTCGTGAACTCCATCCTCAAAACTCATTTTCCATTTCATTCTCTATTTCGTTTTTTTTTTTTACTCTCGGACACCAAGTCTCTTTATTTCTTGATTTGCTATTTTTTTTTTTTTACTAGTTTGGGTTTGAGTCATTAGTTATTTTTTAATTTATTTACTTACTTATTCTTTTGGATTGATTTGTGTTTACTAATTTGAGATTTTATTACCTGTATTTTAATTTAACACAATTATTTTTATATTGATGTATTAATCAAATTATTTAAAATTGGCCGACGACGAAAAATTAGAAAGGATCGGAGAGTCAATCAAATACACTCTTCCCGATGATCTTGAGGCTTTTATATTAGATCTTGCCGGGAGCGTTGGTGAAGTCTAATCCCCACATTAAAACTAAAAATACAACCCTTTTTATAAACCAAAATAAAATCATCTTTTTTATAAAATAAAAATCCTCAAATAAAAGCGAACAATTTCATATAGTCTCAACATTATGATTGTGGTGAATTCAAAAACTCTTTTTGTTACTTTTCAAAAAAAATAATTTTTTCTTTGCTATATTCCTTTTAAATCATTTTCTCCCTCATCAAAAATAAATATTTTGAAAATTCTTTTTCTTACAAAATTAACACAATCTCAATTCACCACTTTTATATAATATGTTATATGTTTAGAATTTATTCCAAAATAATGGTTATTGAGTCACCTATTCCATGTCTTAGTCATTTATCATTCTTAATATTATACTTGACAAAATGGGACATGTCAAAATAAAAACAAAAGACAATTCATTTTCTTTTTAAGGACCAATTTAATTAATCTCGCAAATAACATTAGATTAAATAGGTAATCGTTCTTAGAACAGACGGTATGGGGTGCTAATACCTTCCCTATCCATAATCAACTCCCGAACCTAAAGTTTGAAACGTAGATCATCTTTTAGGTATCCAATTACACCATTCCATTTAATAGATAAAGCGATTGGTGACGACTCCCAACATCTCGAGGTCCTAACCTCCACTTCCTCTTTCTTTCAATTTGCGGCGCCCCTTCGGGACGATTGCAACAATTGACGACTCCACTAGGGACGTTAGAGGGTTAAGCCTTGTTTTAATCTTATGTTATTTGCTCTTTAATTATGTTGGTCCACCTTGTTTCATTTGTTTACTTGTTGTTTCATATTGTTGTACATTTTGTTTGCATTACATACATTGTATTTATGCTTTGTGAATAAAATTGTTTGCATGTTCCCTCATATACACTTGCTCACATAAGGTCTATACCTGAGCTCGGTACCTTGTAGGCATAGATAGAGGGCAAAGTAGTGTTGCTTTGTGAGATCTTTGGTCTCTGAACAGACACATGAAAGCCTCTCACTCAAATTGAACTCCTTCTGCTTGTAACCTATCATGGGTGAGGATTGAGGACTCTTGCTAGCCAAAGTGTTGGCGATAGCAAGGGGCAATTTGGAAACCTTTTGTCTAATAGGGGTCTAGAACCAAAGCTATCACGTGCTGAAATATCCTTAGAGCTACCATAGTCCATAGAAACCCTCTTTTAAGACAGGTACCAAGCCTAGACTATCATTTTCCTTTAACGCATGAGGAAATTCGTTTTGTCTATATTCTTTCCTTTTATTTCATTTTGCAGACACTGATTCTCTTTTTGTTGTTTTTATTTGTCTTGTATTTACATATGTGGTTCAATCTTGTAAAGATATTCGTAAACCTCGAACAAGGATAAGGGGAAAATGGCTCTAATGTCTGAGGTTGCAGAGAGTATACGGGTTGTCAGTGAAGAGTCTGCAAGGGTTCAAGCAAAGGAATGAAACAGTTCGCACATTGGGGATACTCCTTTACCACCTCTAATGGGAGGTCATGACTTTGAGCAAAATGACATTAGGAGGTTCCGTAATGTGTGGTATAATATAGAAAGACAGGAAAAATTGAATGAAAAATATGGAGATATTGCAGCTCTTATGTTCATCACTCCTAATACCCAAATGTTGAAAGTCATACTTCGCTTTTAAGACCTCTCATATTGATGCTTCACTTTTCAAGGATAAAGTATACTTGCACGACCCTAAGAAGACGCCAAAAAGGACGTTGTCCAAACTCATAGGAGTTCAGGCAAGTGAATTGAATAAGTACATGAAGGATGGAGGACGAAGTCTGGATTCCGAGTTTCTGCTTAGGATTGTTGAAGCTCAGGTTGATCAAAGTCTTGGTTTGGTAGCACTAGCTCTAGCTATTTACGAGTTGGTAATATTCCTAAGAGTGAAGAATTAGATAGATGGATATGTGATCAATTTGTTTGAGCAGATCGAAAACAGGGTACACCCAGCCCCACCAATCTTAGCAGAGACAATTTGATCCTTGAATTACTGTCAAGTTCATTAGAAGGGAAGATTTTGGGGATGTGCATCATTGCTAGCAGTATGGATGCTTAGTCATCTACTAACCTTGAAATGCTTTGGTCACCTAGAAATTGATCTTAAACAGTTTGTCATACCTAAGCACCCACTCTCGCTATATGGTCGTGATAATTGGCCTTCCCGAACTTCGATGATGGAACAATGGATCAGTTTTTTCGTGGAAATAAAGGAAGTGGTCTAGAGAGCCAAGCAATTTCTTCTTACATACATCATATACAAATGTGGGAGTAAGCCTTGGGTTCCACTTATTGGCCCATGGGGAGTAGTGAGCTATGCTCCGGCAATGGTCCAAAGACAGATGGCATCCCTGCAATTCATTCCTATGACTCATGGGTTGTCAAAATATGAATTCTTATATGGTAATGAAGGAATCGTCCATAAGGTCAAAGAAGTCATTAGAGATTGGAAAGATGCAAGTATGAAGCCCAATGATAACTCCATAAAATGCAGTTATTTGTGTCCCATATATGTGTTTTCATTGATTGCTTAAGTCCTCATTATATGCATATTTGGAAGATTTTGTGCTTATATTTGTTATATTCAATTCTGATACATTTCCTATATGATATTGAGCAAATTGTGTTTACTTTGTTATTGATTAAGTGGATTTACAATTGTTATTGATTTGGTGATTTTTCTATTGTTGGAAGGGCTCCAAACAAGCGGATATATGGAGCATTTGAGCCAAAATTGGAAGAGAAAGTCAAAGAAGCATTCTGGCAGTTGATGTTGCGGTATGGAGTATCCCCTGCATCAAACAGAGAGCTACGAAATCTGAACGCCGTAATGTGAGGAATCAACACCGCGGCGTGGTGACCTAATTTACATATGTGTCGCGACGTAGACATGTTAATTCCGCGACGTGACTATGTTTTTCTTGGTCTATAAATATAATTTTAGCAGATTTTACAAGGAGAGCTTTTGGAGGTTTTAGAGAAACTGTAACTGAAACTTCATTTCTGGGCAGATTGGAGGCCTAGGGAGCTAAGGTTGGAAGTCATCTTCCTTATGGAGGATGATTTAAGTATAGAAGATCACATCCATGAGCTTTTTTCATTCTCCCTTAGTTTTCTTCTCTTTCCTTATCCTTTGAGCACTGATTTTGTGTATATTTTCGTGTTCAATAATTAGTTGAGCTGTATTTAGGGATTACATTGGATCCTTGTATGAATATTAATGTTTATGTATTACTTTGAGTATATATTGATGTTTGGTTATGTTCAATCATATAGATCTTAATGCTCTTGATAGTCTGATCAAATGTTAAGTGAATTGTTGAAATCTAATGAACCTAGACATAGGAATTTGAGTTTGAGATCATATGCATGGTTGATGCATATTCGACGAGTTCAATTAGCTTGGATAAGTTGATTGGCTAATGGGATAGAAATATATCTCTTAGCCATGTATAACGTGTATTTGAGAATAGATCGTTCATTAGTGGATTTCACTCTAATTCTCATGGAAGCATAGTGAGCTAGGTGAAGGAAGTCAGAGTTAACTGACCTAGACATAAGCTTTTAACTAAAGTAGATTCTTAAGCTAACTTAACTATTCATTAATGTTGTTTATAAGGATTGCACAGTATTAGTTGAAATATAAGGTGAAGAAGGATTATATAAATCTCTAAACTATTATTTTATTTTCATTTATCGTTTTTCTGTCTTTAGATTAGTTTTACTGCACTTTTTCCTATTTTTATTTTCTTGAATAAAAGTAGATAAGCTATTGGTTGATACTTAGTATTGGAAGTCAATCATCCTCGTGGGAATAAACTTTTACTCTGTATCTGTATTACTTGAACGACTCATGCACTTGCGGTATACAAATGGTCTAACACCTGGTCTCCCCTCGTCCAAAACAACAGAATAGTACCTAATTTGGCAAGCTAATAAGAAGAAAGGGTTTATTGTTCCTAAAATACAGGGCCCAAAGCCACCGATGCACCAATTTAATGAACTCATTGACTATTATGCTAAAGCAAAGGGCCTATATAAAATCATTTGTCAGTAGTGGGTCACTGAGAGAAGATCCTTAAAGACTCAACTTGACAACGCAAGAAGGAGAATCCAAAGTCAAGAACAGAAAATAGTCTCTAAAGAAATTGAAATAGAGAAGTTAAGAGAGACTTGTCAAGTCTTTGAGGCAATCATTCAAGGTAATCATTTATTTTGTTACTATAAATAATATTACTGTAAACATTTATTTTAACATTTTAACATTAAATTTTGAGACAAATTTCTAAATATAAATAATATTACTGTAAACTCAACTCAACCAAACTTAAATTTATAACATCAAGTTAACTCAAATTTAAATTTACAAATTCTAATATAAACACACACTATAACGTCAATGACATGTTAAGAATCTAAAAGAAATAGGTACTCAAAAGATTACTTCCAGTTTTTGCTTTTTTTTTTTTTTAAGGAGGCTATTTAATTAGCCCTTAAGAATCAGGTGCCTCCTTTAGAAGAGATCATAGTCACCATATGAGATATTACATTCGAACCCTTACATATAGGGAATGAAAATTCTTATTCGCATCCTTTAAACCAATTAACCCAAAAATCCAATATAACATTTTCTAGCATTTGAGGGTTACATTATGATATATAAAGACATAAAAGTAATTATAATAAGATTCGTCATTATTTATGTAGGTTCATTATTTTTGCTTTTATGTCATTTTTTCTCATAACATGATCCTCTTATATTAATTAGTAATATAAGATGATCCAGATCCATAAACCAAGTGAATACCAGTCGAGTAATGCTATAATAATTATGTTCTGTAATATTTTTTTGTCAGTAAAATCAAAAGGTGTTCTCACATTAAAGGTGTTTGGAACTAATTCCTAATTAAGCATCGATTTGACCCTGACCACAAGGTACTTTTTTAGTGAATTTCTAACCCCTCATAATAAGTAAAATATGGCCACAAAAAATTCTGTTTGCTAACTGAATTACACTTCATTGTTAATTATTTTGGTTTTCTAGAAGTGATCGTATACTTCAAAGTAGTCTGAACACTGAATAAAAACTAATAAGTTTCGGCTTACTAGGAAAAAAAAGTCTTGGTCCAACCCGGTTAATATAAATTAGTCTTTTATATTTATTTGTCATTTTAAATTTCACTTATTTCTATCAATGAAATGGTTCTCCTAAACTAAGTTGTCAGTATTTTAAAAAAAATTGTGTAAAAAATTTATTAATTTTTATTTGTAAGATTTTCACTTTTAGTTAAAAAATCTTAATAAGTTTTCTTCTTGCCTTTCGTCTCTTATTTTAATTTGGGGGAAGTTGGGCTGTACCCTTTTCTGTTATCTCCTACAGAATGCCCAACCCAAAGCATTGAAACCGAACAATCACTTTGAGTGTTTTTCAGTCCAATGCGAATTATGAATTTTGACGACTTATAAGGCCATGGATCCCAAAAAAAAAAAAGGCCATGGAAGAGAATGGTGATAAAGTTTTTTGGCCACGGGCTACAAGACAAAATGCAGTGTTAGATAGGCCTGCTTAGTTTTGCACCTAGTTAATTAGGCTTCTTACAGATTGATGGAAGGTACCCAAAAAAAATAAATAGAGTTTCTATTTATCTCTATTTATTAAATTAAAGTATTTTTACTTAAGAGTAATTTAATTTTTTAGTATATTATTTTTCAAACAATGACATGATTTATTTTTAATTTCTTTATTTTAAAATTTAAAATTCAAGTTCATTTTTAATTTAATTATACATATAGTTTTTTTTTTCAATTTTAAATATCTTCTATCTTAATTTAAACTTTTTTAGATTCTAGCTGAGTTTAAAAAAACTCATACAATACACGAGATATTCACTAGTTTGTATTTCAATGCAATAACATATAAAAGGGGTTGATTTATGTATTCGAAAAAAAAATTGATTCTTATTAATTGAAACTTGAAAGAGTGAAATTTTAGTTAACAAAGAATTCACTTGGGGTTGATGTTAGGCTCAAAATACATGCAATGCAACATTTCAAAGGTGATCTAAAACAAATTTAAATGTTACTATCTCTGTCCAATTTTATTTGTCTATTTAAGAATTTTGATTTGTTTAATATTATTTGTCAATTTAAAAATAGAAAAGTATCTATTATTTTTTTCCAACCTTATCTTCATCTTTTATTATTTATACTAAATTCAGTAAATATATATTAATTGATTCTTACAACTTCCTAAATTCAACTACTTTAGTCAATTCCTAGAAAATGTACCTTTTGCTTAGTCAAGTAATTAAACTTCTTTAGTTTTCCAAAATTTATTAATGATTGTAGCATTATATACGATTTGGAATTTGGGGAATTTGCCTAACCATATTTGTTTCAACTTTTAAGAATCAGAAACTTAAGCCTTGTTTCATAAAACAATTTTGGTGGGAAGTCACAAAAATTCATAATTTTAGATTGAGAATTTTGGCACATGAACACTTTCAAATTGAGAAAAGATTGAGTTTTAGTTTCAAGTTTTGGATTTTGAAGTGACGAAATAAAGAAATGTTTAAAATGAATGGTAGATTAATGGAAAGAGAGAATTAATTTGTCAAAAATGGAAAGAGAATTATTAGAGCATGAGATTCTAGAAAGGGGGAGAGAATGACAGATTAATGGAATGAGAGGGGGATAGAGAATGTGTGATTAATGAAGATAGAGGGGAGAGAAAAAAATATTAATTGAACGAGAGAAATAGTAATTTAATCATATTAAATTATATTTTTTATCATTCAGTATATTTAATTATTTTATTAATTTGTGTACATTAACTTAACGGACTAATAAAAGTTTAGACAAAAAAATAAGTTTATTTTTTTATATTTATATTTATTTTATCAATTAAATTATAATATATATATATTTTTTTAAAAAAGTAAGATAAAAAATATTAAAAACATATATAATAATTTTATTAATAATATAAATATAATAAACATAAAAAAATAAACTTAAGTTTTGTCTTAAAAATTTATGGAGAGTGTAATTTGCATTTTCAGTAGTTTAATTTTTAGATATTTTGAGGATGTCTAGGCTCCCCTAGTCTTCTGCCATTGAATCTATGCTATGGTCTCGTAGTTTTTGTGGTTGGATTTATGTTAGTTTTAATTGTGTCTTTGAAGGGATAGAGTCTTAATTATGGGTCTAGAATAATGTTTGGTGAAGCATAAATAGAAGTGGGATTGGTGTTCTGTTGTCAACGAAAAAGAGATGAAAATCTCTGTATTAAAGCCCCTCTATGAATAAATTATTGTCCATTCCGAAAGAATCCTTGTTACCTTCACTATACTAAACCTTCTACCTTTTTTTTTTTTTTTGTACAATTAATAAACCTTCTTCTTATTCCCAACAAACAACACACGATCAAGCAGAATAAACAAGAAGCATAAAGATGAAGCAAAAAGGTAAGGGGGAGAGAAGCTAGAAAGTGAGGGAGATGTTTTCAATGTTCTTAAAAGAGTTTGGAACATAAATCTTCCATACTTTTTCATCATTCGTTTACAAATTTTTCACATTTATAGTTAAAAATGATTACATACAACTTATTCAATAAGTTAATTAAAATTATTAATTTGTCTTTACAAAAAAATTCCCTTATTTTTTTCTTTCTTTTCTTTCCTCTTCTTTTTTCCTATATTCGTCTCTTTCATTTTCATATCAGGGTTTTGAAATAAACAGAGCAAAACTAAAAAACACCGAAACACAGCAAGAAAAAAAATTGAAATAACCCTGATACCCAGATGAACAAAAATCAACCAGATGAAATCAAAATCAAACCATGTCTAACAAAATCCAAGCAAAATCAAACGAAAATGGAAGTCCCTCTGGAAACGCCTTCCTACTCTTATATTACATTACTCAGACTTTAGGAATATGAAGAACACTCAAAATTTTAATTTGAAGTTCATTAGTTCAGTTCATATTTGTAGAAGAGGAAGCCGATCTTCTAGAGTTTATTTTAGAAGATTGGTACACTGTGGAGTCACCAAGCGCCTTAAAATATGTGAGGAAATCATCTTATGAGAAGTAGAATATAATAAAATCAATTATGCAGTTCAATTAAAAATTTCCTCTGAACGGATTTTTGTGCAAGTGCTCAAAATCTAAAAACTTGTATATAGGCATAGCCCCAAAGCAACAGCTGTTCAAATCAACCCCAATAGCAACAAATCAAAATCGTGAATGGTTGTTAGAGTGTTCAACCTTCAAATCATCTCCAACAATTCAAAATACAGATCATATAAAACGCTAGTAGAAAGACAAAGGAGCTATGATTGATTCAGAGAATGTAGAGAGAGAAAGGTCTTCTCTTCTAGAGAGAGAAAATACTAAAGAGAGAGAATAATATACACAAAACTTCAATTAAAAAAATATTAAATCAAAGGTTTTTAACTACTATAATAAGTAATTTCAATTAAAGCATTGAAACTCAATAACTTATTAAGTACATTGTAAATGTCGGTGTTGTCTAATATGCATCTTGTAGAATTGTGGTATATGATACACCTTGTATTATAGCCATTGATCTGGATGACATTTAAGTCAATGACTATAAAGTATAACTTGTAACCTAATCAATAGGTAAAGTATTTTTTATTTTTATAAATTATTATTTATGATCAAAACCTTTTATGTATGTTATTTATTTTTGAGTCCTTATCCCTTCCTCCAACCCTTCCCTCACCCACTGCCGCCAAAGCCACCTAAACACCTTGCCACCATCCCCGAAACCACCTAACCACCTTGCCACCGCCACCATCAGCACCAACTAACCACCATCAGCACCAAACCCTTGCCATTGACCTCAACTAACCACCAAACAATCACCACACCCTCACTGCTGCAACTCAAAAATTATCCAACACCATTGATCCCAAGCTCCATGCCAAGCACTAGTAGCTATCGTGCCTAGTTTCCTGAAACCATCGTGACCCGCGCACCATCCTCAGTTGTTCCACCCACGCACCGTCGTCCTCCACTGCGACCTCCAATCCACATCCTAGTTCCCAATGTTACCCTCCCTGCAACCCAGGAATGACTATGAACCCGCTCCAAATCCATTGCCCAAACCAACCATGAATCAAAGTCGGGTCGCGCCCATCACCATCTCGGGCCACGACACGGGCCATTCGGGCCATGTAAATTTTGGGTTGGTATTTTACTATCTCAGCCCAACCCATTTAGCCTTATGTAGTGATGCCCCCCATCATTGCACTAGATGTAAGTTTTGGGCCACCACGAACCCAAATCGGCCCATTTTGACACCCCTACCATCTACCACGAAGAAAAAATGCCGCCCTCGCAAATTTGCTACCACGAACCCGGATCTACGACTCTTAACGCGAACGCCCCCTCTCTACTCTCAACCTCACACAAACCCAACAAACGAGATGAAGGGCGACGAACGTAAGGTGGTTCGAGTTCATGGTTGTTGGCTATTTGGGTGGCAGAGGCTTGGTGGTTGGGGTTGCAGTGGCTTGGGACTCGTGGTTGGGGTTGCTGTCATGATTTGTCAACTCTGGTGGTTCAGGGAGAACCTTTGGTGGTGGTTGATTTCCTTTCAAAGACTCAGATCCGATGGTTTCGGGGGCCACAGCAGTGCAAGTCCCGACACGTTCCCTATCACATGGTCTAATCAGGGGATCTGGTTTATGAAGGCTTGAATGTTGGTGCAACGATGGCTTGGCGAAAGACGGCGCAGTGGCCAGATTTAGTCCGTGACTCACGGTGGTCGAATTTGTGTGCAACTCACAGTGGTTGGATCTATTGAGAAAATGAACTAGAGGTCAATTACAGGGAAATCAAAACTTGGTTCGAAGGTAGCTTAGCCAGAAACAATGTCGGTTGCTGGTAATGAAGTTGGTTTGAAGGGATTTGAGGAGGAGGGGTGGTTGTTGTTGCTGAAGTCAAAGGTGGAGTTGCCGGCAGTGGTTAAGATTGGTAGAGAGATGAGAAGGAGAAAACAAGTGGCTTTTGGAGAAAAATTAAAAAGTTAGGGATGTTTTTGTAATTACTCAAAGCTTTAGTTGTAAATACTCAAGGGGTTTCTAATTAAATATTATAAACATATAATAATAAGTAAATTTCAGAGTGTAAGATACTCCATAACTTATCAAAGAGTATATTAGCATCTGTCGTAAATGTCTCCGAAAGTGAAGGGTTATTCTTAAAATTATATGCTCATGGGTTCATTGTAAATTCTTGGGTGAACTGGGATAAGGTGGAGTCATTACATATGATAATGATTCATGGGTATGTGTCTTTTAAGGTTGCGTATAGGGTTACCAGGTTGGAATGGTATTCTTTATAGATAGTGTTTTTATAGACTTTGAAATAATATTTATGCAGTTTAATTGTTTTATTAAAAAACTTAAACTTAGTCAGAGGCAGACTATGTTAATCTACCTAAATCCTCTTTTGTAACTCAATCACTAGATGTGCAAGTTTGAGAAATTCTTGTGAGTTGAAGAGAAGAGAAGTTGTTCTCACAGAAGGTATATTGGTGAACCACCCTAACCCTCAGAACAATGCCCAGATGACAAACACAAAAGAATTGTAATGGCAGCAATTACAGTTACAATAAACATTAACTAATCTTATATATGGCTTCCTCAATTTTAAATTATGAGTGTGAGGATCTGGTCCCCTTTTGATTTTTTCGATTAAGGACAAATCTAGAAACGTTCAATGCAAATTAAGTCAATGTGAACTTGATAATCGACTGTAGACTTCTAGTATTACAAGCTTGTTAAGTATGTGTTGGTGAAGAAATTACTAAAGCTTGTAAATTTTTATCTGGTTATTTGTTCTAAAATTTAGTATTTTAGAAAATGCATGACTTCATGATTTGAAATATGTAGGATGAATTACATTGAACAGAAAAAAAAATTGTATAGGCTTAGACGCAGTGCCTTTGTGTTATGTCTTCATTCCCTGTAACATTATTAATTGAATCTCAAAACAATTTTACATTGACTCTGTATTCGTCTAACTTTTATATTCTAACTTTTTCCAACTCACTCACAAACTCATTTTGTATCTCGCAGGAAAGTTACAGTCACATACAACTTAATTTGACATCTCTCTCACATAAACATATGATATACATATTGTTACTATATGAAAAACGTTTTCCATTTTACATATGAAATATAGAGACGTTTTAAACGCTCCTAAATAATTTTGAAGCATGGATGCACCATAGGTTTCCACCATTAATTACTCATATTTATTACTTGAAATTTGATTAATGGCTCATATTTATCACCTGCAACTTAGATTACAGGTAATACTTTTATATGTTTCTCTTTCATAATTTTTTTTCCTCATGGCTTCCCAAGACAATAGTCCAATAGCAACTTGTCCAACAAAAAGATGAAAAAGGAAAAGGCAGAGATGGACTTCAAGGACTCATTTTCGGCTATCATCAAAATTTTGTTGGTGATTCGTGCTTATTTTGAAAGTAGATCTTGTTTCTATTGATCCAAGCACCATGAAGAATTATACTAAACATCTCCACTGACTCAGTAATTTTATCCTTCCAGATTTGAGCAAACCAATCTTGGAGAGACAAGTTTGAATCATCTTCGATTCTCAGGCTAAGGGGTAAGCTGAACCACAACACCCGGGCCCATTCACAGTCTTGTGTGTTGTAAATGATATAATTCAGTTAATAGTTAGTTAGTTGTTATAGATGTGGTCAGAATCTGTTATGACAGTTAGACAGTTGATAGTTAGCTGGTGTATTCGATTAATGCATAATCATCAATATAGAGAATTGTGTGAATTCAATTCTCTCAATCTTGTGAGTGTGTGTGATTCCTCTGTGTGTGATTTAGAGCCAATGAATGCTCTAACAAGTTGGTATTGTGAAAACCAAACAGATGGTGCATGGACTTCCCTCTATCAAGTCACCTGAACAAGTGTATGAAGGGTGCTTGATAGGAAAACAACCAAGAAAGTGTAGCAGAATATTTCACAAAGGTGTTGTCTCTCACCAACATGATGAAGATGTGTGGGGAGAAATTAACATATATGATGATTGTTGAAAAGGTTCTCAGAACCTTAGCCCCAAAATTTGATCACATTGTCGTTGCCATTGAAGAGTCCAAGAATCTTGAAAACATGAACATTGAAGAATTGCAGAGGTCTTTGGAGGCATATGAGCAAAGACTAAATGAAAGAAATACTGAGAGAAGTTCTAAGCAGGCCCTTCAAGCTCAGACCAATAGAAGAGGTGGAAACGATACCTGGAGAAACAAAAGGGGAAAAGGAAAATTCAAAGGAAATAAAGGAAGAGGTGTTGGTGCTCACAATTCTGGTCAAGATAATTCAAATCTTGATCAGAAACAAGGTGAGAGTTTGAGTTCAAATTGGAGAGGAGTGGCAGGAACAAAATGGATTAAAAGAAATTTGATAGAAGACACATTCAGTGCTATGCTTGTCAAAAGTATGGCCACTTTGTAGACCAGTGTAAAGCATCCAAAGGATCGGGTAGCAGAGGTGATAAAGAAGCAAATGCTGCCCATGGTGAAGACTCAGACTCAGATCAAGTGCTTTTAATGGTTACCACCAAGTCAGAATCCATAAATTCTGGTTCTTGGTATCTTGATATAGGGTGTTCCAATCACATGACTGAGAACAAAGGATGGTTTGTGGAGTTGGATGAAAAAGTCAGAAATAAGGTACGATTTGCTGACAACAATATCATTATGTCTGAAGGAAAAAGGGAAAGTGTTAATCAAAAGGAGAGATGGGAAACCTGCCTACATTTCAGATGTACTCTATGTGCCTACCATGCAAAACAACTTGTTGAGCATGGGACAGTTACTAGAGAAGGGTTTCTTCATGGACCTGCAGAAAAATCTGATGAGAGTATTTGACAGCAAAGGGAAGTTAATCCTACAGGCTCCTCTATCAAGTAATAGGACCTTTAAGATTGACATTCAGGTGGCCGAACTCTTGAATTTTTCTGTTGTTATGCATGATGAATACTGGTTGTGGCCATCGCAAGTACTAAAGGATGGTCATTGCACCAGTTTGATGTAAAGTCAGTTTTCGTCAATGGACCATTAGAAGAGGAGGTGTACGTGTGTCAACCACTGGGGTTTGAAGTAGAAGGAAGTGATGGAAAAGTTTATAGATTGAAGAAGGCACTGTATAGGCTAAAACAGGCCCCTCGTGCCTGGAATAAAAGAATAGACAGTTTCTTAATTCAGCAAGGGTTCAACAAATGTACAGTGGAGTATGATGTTTATGTGAGGACCTCTAAAACTATAGAACTACTATCAATATGCTTGTATGTTGATGATCTAATGTGAAGGAGATTTGTGAATGTAAGGCAAGTATGAAATCTGAGTTTGAAATGTCAGATTTGAGAGCACTTTCATACTTTCTTGGTATTTAATTTGTAACCACAAAACATGAAATCATGCTACATCAAAGGAGATATGCTATTGATATTCTAAAGAGGTTCCATATGAATAATTGCAACCCTGCTGCAACACCCATGGAAAGCAATCTGAAGCTGGAAAAAAATGATGGAGAGAAACCAGTTGATCCCGCTCTCTATAAACAGATAGTTAGCTCACTAAGATACTTGTGTAATAGTAGACCAGACATAGCCTACGGAGTTGGTGTGATCAATAAGTTTATGGAAAATCCTAAGTCCTCTCATCTAGTAGCAGCAAAAAGGATTTTGAGATATATAAAGGGCACACTTTACTATGGTTTGTTGTTTCCTAGTGATCCAAGTTGCAATGAAAACATGTTGTTGGGGTATTCAGACTCTGATTGGTGTGGAGATAAAACAGATAGGAGGAGCACAACCGGATATGTGTTCATGATGGGAAAGGCATCAGTTTCTTAGTGCTCGAAGAAGCAATTGGTGGTTGCACTATCATCTTGTGAAGCTGAGTACATAGCAGCCTCTCATAGTGTCTGTCAGGCTTTGTGGCTTGAAACACTACTTGAGGAAATGCATTTGAAGGAAGAAGGGCCAATGCAGCTGATGATTGACAACAAGTCAGCTATAAACTTGGCTAAGAATCCAGTTGCTCATGGTAGAAGCAAGCACATTGAGACTCGATTCCATTTTCTAGGGGACCAAGTGAACAAAGGGAAAATACAACTTGCCTACTACAGATCTGAGGAACAACTAGCTGACATATTGACAAAGTCTTTGAAAACTGAGAGATTTAAATCTCTCAGAGATGAGTTAGGTGTTGTGCCATTGATCAATCTGAATTAAGGGGGTATGTTGTAAATGATATAATTCAATTGATAGTTAGTTAGTTGTTATAGATGTAGTCAGAATCTGTTATGACAGTTAGACAGTTAGATATGTGATGACTGTGTATAAATAAAATCACTGAGTGTTGGTGTATTCGATTTAATGCATAATCATCAATATACAGAATTGTGTGAATTCAATTCTCTCAATCTTGTGAGTATATGTGATTCCTCTGTGTGTGATTTAGAGCTAGTGAATGCTCTAACATTGTGGACTTCAGTTTCTTGTTTATTTTTCCATCACTTCGGGCTCAAAGAGCTATATGGTATCCCCATCGATGTGAGTTTGGATCTGGTAGGAAGAGCTCCATTAAGAGCCCTCCACACAAAGTTGAGAGTTTTAGGAGGAATACACAATTTCCAGAAAATTTTCCATTCAAACCCAAGGTCAAATCATGGTTCAGTGGAGCTCGATTGGTTTGGAGGGGTAGATCTCACAAGATGATATGCAGTTTTGACAAAGAAAGCCATCTTTGGATTTTGCCAACAAAAATTATCCTCCGGTTGAAATTGGGATAATGATATGTCAGTAATATGTGAATACTCAAAAGGAAGAAAAATGTTCTGAATTAGCTGGACATCCCACCTCTTAAGATCCGGGTTGATCAAGTCAGACATCGTAGTATTATGGTCTAACAGAGAGCATGGTGACCATACTTTGAATCCGTACTGGGTAGGCAACCACTGATCTCTCCAAATTTGAACACTTACACCATTACCTATTCTCCAATAACCCACATTCTGCAATTCTGAAGTCGACAAATGAATGCTTCTCCGGATAAAATGGAGAGAGAAAATATAATAAAAAGAAAATTGAGACCCATGTTAATTTAAAAAAAAAACTTGAAGTAATTAACTTTTACTTATTATTATAAGTAAATTATTTAGAAGCATTAATGTTCAAAATTTTGTTAGGAGCATTGTAAATGTCTCTATGAAATATAGATGTAGGTTAGGCAAAATGAATACTTCAAATTGACGAAATGAAAACCACCAAGCATTGTAGTTAAGGTGGTAAGAGCGCTTAGTAGGGCTAAACCTCCTTTAAACAACATGCTATTTACTCCTACTATTCTTTCTATAAAGTTTGAGTTCTAGTCAAGTGATGAATAAAAATATCATTCCTGAAATGAAACATTACTAAATTCTATTCCCAAATTTAATTTCTAGTAGTGGGGCGTAACAACCCCTGCTCAGCCTGCTTTTCCCACAAGTGAGAGCCACACTGATGAATCAACTTTCAGGTACGAGTGTAGGTTGCTATATTACTTTATAATAGCCCTAAATCCAAGTCCCTAAGTTTAATATTATATCCAAAATCTGAGTTGTCATTCCCTTGCGTAGTTTTGGTTTAAATGGTTGAGGGATAGGTGATAACCCTTCCACTTTAATTGACCTCCAAATCGATTCCAAACATATATAGTTTATTAACATATAAAATCAGCATATAATAACGGCAAAAGAAAGAAACCAATATCACGTGCCAGAGCAGGCGTGATGGCCATTAGCATCTGGAATTTGTGGAGCAAGCTACTTGCCAACTTCCAAAGTCATCAGAATGTAGTTTTGAACCACTTTGGATGCTTCCTCTTTTGGCTTGTCTTAGTTTGACTTATGTACCATTGGCATGTAATTTGTCATTTTGTGAAAGAGGATATGTTCTATTGATTCATGCGAAATTTCTATCGCGCTTCTTTTGAACACCTCCTTACTTTTAGACCCACAATTTTTTAAATTAGCTAAAATTTGTGTAGGTGGGAGATGTGCTAAATATTTGCAGGATTTTTGAGTTACAAGAAGTGAGAGTTTTGGTTTTGAATGGCAAGGAAATTAAACATGTTGAATACCATCATCTAGAAGTTAGTCCTAATAACCATTTCATTTTTGTTTTTTCTTAGGTGATTCTTTTTTTTTATTATGATTTATTTATTTATTAAAGAAGTGATCATAAATTTTTTTAATTTTTCACCAATTGCTCATTCAATTTAATTAAATTTAAACCATATACCTAAATTTTACTCATCCTTACAAACTAAGCTTAGGAAAGATTGTTGTTATTCATTATTTTGCCTTCAAGTGGTAGGGAGGGAGTTATTTTGGGAGGGTGCTCCTGCTTTTTTTTTTCTTGGAGACATCTTTCTTTCTGCATATAACATGTAAAAATAAAGAATATTTTTAAAATATCCTTTTAATAATATAAAACGTAATTTATCTTTTTTTTTATTTAAAAATTAAAAAGATTATTAGAAAAAAGTGTTAGAGGAATTTATAATTATTCAAAAATAAATTATATGGGTAATGTTTGTCACTTGAAGGGAGTAAGGAAGGCGGGCCAAAAAGGCTTTAGTGATTGATGAGGACTTGAAGTGGAAGACTGAGCATTATTGAGTCAAGGTCTTTGTAATTTAGTAATTTGCATGTGATTTGTTTATCACCAAGCAACTATAATGGAGAGGAATGTACCAATTTGTGCTTGACTCTTCAGCACATTTCCCAATCTTATTCTCAATTGTTTACTCAGCCAAAGCAATCAATCAGTTTCCTATTTATTTTTATCTTATACCTCTAGCCAACAATCAATCAATTAGGCATGGTTTAAACCAGTAAAGCTCACTTGCTTTGTCAAAACGTAAATGTAGCATGCTCTGGAATGGAATAACTGCAATTAAACTACAATTGTTCTCTGACTATTATTCTAATTTTCTACGCCCATGACTAATCTTTGTTAATTGCTTCTTAGATACGCTCTATTTCTTCTTTATTTAGAGAGAAGCTTGCATTTTGAAAGCAAATTGGCATATATTGCTGGGAACATTTCTTGCCAATTATTTTATTCAAATTAGTAGCAGAAAGGAACACCAGCTCTAACCCAGAGGACTCTGACCCAGAGGACGGGAGACTTTGCTTGTTGAACCTCGAGCAAGCCCAAAAAGTGTACACATGAACTAAACTAAAAAAGAAAAAAATGATTACAAAAATCTATTTATCACAATTTTATTTTATTGAGATGCTATTTATCACAATATTTATATTAAGGATTATGGCATAAAATAATTATATTTTTAACTCCCCAAAAAGAAATATATTGTAGCCCATCTCATGAACTCTGCAACTTGCTAAAATTTGAATAGTGAATTTGCAGCGCATATTAAGCGTATGCTATGTAAACAGCTAAAATTAAATAGTAATAATCTAGTAAGACATAGTTACAAAGTTGTATAATTTTTTTCTCTCAAGTTTTTACAATTTAAATCTCTTTATACTATCATCTCATCCTTTATCGTCAAACCATTTCATTTGCTAACATGGATGGTTACCTGCTTCATATTTTTACTAAATTCTTCACATTACCATCAAATCATGTATTTCAAATTATAAAAAGAATTTCACTTTTTTAATAACTATCTATGAATTCTAACACTTTAATGATTTGCTAACACATCATTTAGATAATAGTGTAAAAGACTTTACACAAATTCTTAAAATTATGTACTCAAATTTGATTTATAAGTAAACATTATTTGCTAAGATGGATGTTTTCCTGCTTGATCTTCATGGTGGTTGAAGTACATTTTCATAGTGTTTGTAGGCGCACGAAGTGTTGTCAACTCCTGGTCCGGACAATTCATTGTATGGCACTATGGCTGAGCTGAGCAACATTAGCATTGCATCAATGTTTGCTATCTGATTTAATACCTCAGAAAACGAAATAAAAGAACTGGGACCCCAACACTTACGGGCACACTGAAGTCACCTTCAAATTCTATTTGAGAATTGAAATTGAGGGCCATAATTTCAGAATATATCCACTCTCCCCCCAATCAAACCATACCTAACAAACAAACATCCTTGTTCCAAAGCAGCTTTGTCCCCTGTAAATCTCAGAACACTCTGGGCAATTACGTCATGGAACAAAAACATTAGAAATAAAAAAAAACATCCAAATCTTTTTACTTGATTGTCATACTAATTTTTTAATTATTAAATAAAAAAATATTAAATATTTTTATAATTTTAAAATATTAAATATATTTATTTTTTTATTTAATATTTTTTATTTAATATTTAAAAATTATTAAAAAAACTTATAAAAAATATAACAAAATTTAAAAAAAAAACACAATCATCACATCAGCAAGCGGTAATCTTAATAAATAAATAAAAAAGAAATTTTTATAATTTTTGTAGGAGTATAAATATTATATATATTTTTTTAAAAATATATAATTAAATAAAAATAATAAAAAAATAAATATAATAAATAATATTAAATAAAATATAAAAAATATATATACATTATTTACGGTAAAAATATTGAGTTGTAAATAAAATTCTATGATCTCAAGTTCAAGTTCAACAGTCAATACTCAACACCCTCTCTCTCTCTGTGTTACAATTTCCATCGAACTGTCTTTCACCTTCCATGTTCACATGCAGTCAACTCCTCCTTCAAAAGCATGACGCCGTTGCTTACCACTTCACTATAACCGCGAACATTAACAACAGCAACAACCACAACATTAGACCAGACCACCCTTTGTTTCTTTTATGTTCTTTCTAGGACAGAAAACTGAGACAGTGGAGCTAAGAAAATGAAGCCCTTATGCAGATTCTTGATTCTTCTGGCGCTGTTTTCTCTAGTGGAGTCTTCATGCAACAGTGGAGACCAGTTCTTGGTATCAAAGGCTTTCAAACTTGTCTATGGGTTCAACGCTTCCACCTGGTTCCAAACAAGAGGTTCTAACTGTTCACATACCCAGATTAGCAGAATAGAACTTCCATCCAAAAATCTAAGTGGGACAATTTCATGGGGTTATCTGAGAAACATGTCAAACTTTAAGGTTCTTGATCTCTCTGGGAATTCCCTGCAAGGTAAAGTGCCAACCTGGTTTTGGTCAAGTTCAACCTTATTGGAAGTGAACCTCTCTAGGAACAGGTTCGGAGGGAGCATCATGATTGGGTTGAAATTGAATAAACCCACATCACAAAACACCTCGTTTTCCTCCATTCAAATGCTCAATCTCTCACACAACAGGTTCACCAATTGGGTTCAACTTTCTAGCTTCCCAAACCTAAAAAGCCTCGACCTTTCACACAACAAGCTTGGGACACTTCCCTCCGGGTTCCAAAACCTCACCAAGCTACAACACCTTGACCTCTCAAGCTGCAACCTCCAAGGAACCATAAAACCCATTTCTTCTCTTCACTCCCTCCACTATTTAGACCTATCAAACAACACTTTGACCGGTAATTTCCCTTCTGATTTCCCTCCACTCAACACCCTCAAATTCCTCAACATCTCTCACAACAACTTCAACTTATCAGTTACCTCAAACGAGTTCAAAAGATTCGACAAATCAGCGTTCATCAACGCTGGTAACAACTTCACCGACGAATCCAAAACTCCCAACCATCATTCAACAGCCCAACCACCATTCCAACAACCGCACGTGGAAAAACAAGTCATTCATCATCAGAAACCAAAGCACAAAACACTGATTGTTGCAGTGTCTTCTGCATCATCAGCACTTGTCCTGGTTTTTTTGTCCATTTGGGTACTTCGCATTATTCACAAAAAGAGGAAGCAACGTTCCAAGAGGACAAAATGGGCAATCTCCAAACCGGTCCCACATGGCACGAACATGAACATGATCTTCAACAACAAGGTGGAGAAATCAGGGCCGTTTGTTTTTGAGACCGAGTCAGGGTCAACGTGGTTGGTGGAACTGAAGGAACCAACGTCTGCGCCTGTGGTGATGTTCGAGAAGCCATTGATGAAGCTGAGCTTCAAGGACCTCATTGTTGCCACGTCACACTTTGGCAAAGACTCACAGCTCGCTGAGGGAAGGTGTGGGCCCCTGTACAGAGCAGTGCTGCCAGGTGACATCCACGTGGCAATCAAGGTCCTCGAACACGCCAGAGACGTTGATCGTGATGACTGTGTCGCCATGTTCGTTGACCTCTCCATGCTCAAGCACCCCAACTTGTTGCCCCTCTCCGGTTACTGCATTGCAGGTAATTCACGTACCATACCGTACCTAACCGAAACTGTTTTTGAAAAGTTGCAAGGTTTTGATTTTTAGTGGATGCTCTCTCATTAATGGGTTTCACGGGATTTTAATTTTCTAATATGTCCTTCCCTATGCTCGATAACATGTTCCCTTTGTTTGTTTCAAGAGAAAATGAGTGGAAAGAAAATGGGAAGAGAGAAAATGGTAAGAATATTCCATTTTCTCTTGTTTAACATTTTTACTTCACCTAATGAAGAGAAAATGGAAGAGAATAATAATCATAAAATAACTATTTTACCCTTATAGTCATAATGCAAAAAATAAATTTATTTATTACATTATATAAAGGGTTTATTAGTCATTTTATATAATTTCGTTTTTCTTTCTTCTCACTTTTCTTCTCAATAAAACAAGTTATTATTTTCTTTCTTCTCACTTTTCTCTTCAACCAAACAATAGGAAAGAAAATGTCGTTTTCTCTTTATTTTCTCTCCTCTCTATTTTCTCTCTTCCCATTTTCTCTCTTCCTATTTTCTCTCATCATCCAAACAAAGCAGTTGTGTTGTTGGGTCACCATTTCTTCACCTAGAATAATCAAATCTATCATCACTGGGTATGATTGCGTGTGGAAATTCGTGCATGTTCTTTCCGCAGTGTTTTTAATTTTTTTTTTGGTAGCAAGTGTTTTTAATTTTTGGATGGCCATAATTGGCAAAAACATAAATGTACTTACGTAATTTTTTTTAACTTGGTTGTGTACTTGACAAAACTAACTCACTCACTTATAATATGAAATTACAAGCACTTGTTATATTAATTTTTGAATTTAAAAAATTAGTATATTAGTCATTAAATATATAAAAATTGATTATATTACTATATCATTTTAATTATTTTTTAATTAAATTAATATTTATTAATTTTACAAAAAGATTAATTTGACTAATGAATTATAATTTTAAAAACTAATATGTTAATTTTTTAAATTTATAATATGATCGATGTTAATAATTTTAAAAAATAAAATGAATATTTATTTCATCTTTCTCACATCTTAAACTATAAAATTAGATTATAAGTATATTAAAAATAAAGTAAAAAATAAAATAAGATTTATCGTAATTAGATAATATAAATTATTTAAAAGAATATTAGATTCAATTTAAATGTATTTTTAGTGTCAATTTGTTTATATTATCATTTAATTATATATTATTACATTATTAAAAATATTTGACTCTTATAATAATTACTTAAAAAGTAACACATATAATAATATATGATTAATTTATTGTATAAAATTTTTTACATTAATAATACATCAAAATTAAACTCATAAATATTATCCTTAACATTATTCCATAACAATATATCATATGGAATTTTAGTTTGGTTATATAGAACAAGGAGCATTACATAACTAATTATTATCATATGTGATGTATTGTGTAATTAAATTAATAATTATGCATAATTTATGCCAAATTATTGTACAAGTGAAATTATAATTATTATTACTATTATTTAATTTTTTAAAATATTTTGGTGAAATTTTCAGGTAAGGAGAAGCTGGTTCTATACGAGTTTATGGCAAACGGCGATTTAGGCAGGTGGCTACACGAGCTTCCAACAGGTGACACCAACGTGGAGGACTGGACTAGCGACACGTGGGAGATTCAAAACGGTGTCGTTGAGGACGGGTTCCCGGAAAAGATGGGGTGGTTAACACGACACCGTATCGCGATTGGGATAGCGCGCGGACTAGCGTATCTCCACCACGCAGGATCGAAACCCGTTGTGCACGGCCACCTCGTGACGTCAAACATTTTACTCGCCGATGATTTCGAGCCCCGGATTACCGATTTCGGGTTGCGGATCGACCCGGACCCGAATTGCGGCACCGAGGCTGACGTGTACTGTTTTGGAGTGATGCTGATGGAGCTGTTGACGGGGAAGCCCCGCACGGCGGAGATGGTGGTAGCGATGAGGAAGGCGGTGAGGGAGGGGCACGGCGTTAGGGTGTTGGACGAGAGGCTGCGACTCGGTGGTGACTCGGTGAGTGAGATGGTGGAGAGCCTCCGAGTCGCGTACTTGTGTACGGCCGAGTTAACTGAGAAGAGGCCCACCATGCAGCAGGTTTTGGGTTTGCTCAAAGACATTCGTCAGAGTGAAGGACTCGTCACGAGTTGACTCATCAACGAATCGCTCTCTCTTTTTTTTTATATTATTTCTTTTCGTTGTTTAATTTGGATTCCACGCGACTTGGGTTGACCAGGGATTGGGAATAGAGTTTTGATACTGTTTTTTAATGTTATTATATTATCATTATGTATAGTATTATTAATATAGTGTATAGACCATTTGGGGGAGGGGGATGGAAAAAGAAAAAGTGAAAAGGACAAAAAGGAGGACAGAATGAATATTGAATAGGAAGTAGTTTAATACTTTTTTTTTTTGGTTCGTATAAGATAGAGAATTTCACTGAGGAGTTTTCATAATTTATTCTTCTTTTTTTTTCATAATTTATCCTCTTTCAATTTGTTCTTATTTCTTTTTGCTTTATTCTCTTGTTGATTTATTTATCTTTAGCAAAGTATATCTTCTTTAGATAGAATAAGAAATAAGGGTCGATAGAGAAGAAGACAGATGCACCTATGCATAATGCATGTACATTCGCTTCTTACGTGTTTGCTTTATTGTCTCGATGGGACCATCTATGTCGTGTGTAAACCGTGAATTTTCTGATGAGAAGTGTGTTCATTCTTGATTTGTCAATATTGTAGGCTAACTTGTGTGGTGCTGGTCAATGGTCAATGAGTTGCTTACAATGGGGGTTAGTTGTTTAGTATGAATGTGAGGTTAAGTTTTGAATGATTTCCGTGGAAAGTATATGAAGTGGCTTTGGCATTTAGGAGGATCTTTCGGACGTATATTATGAGCACCGAATAAGAATAATTCGTCCTCAACGTAGAAAATTCCACGAAAATGGGTTCGAGAATTCTGTTTTATAATAATTTTAGGTGGGGTTTGTTTAATATTCAAGTGATATTACATATTTGTAGTACTCAATTGTTGAACTAGCGCCCAGCTCTGTTGCAGTAATTTGGGATTCAAGTCTAACTATTTTGACTTTTGCTAAAATCAAATGGGCATACGGCGGCTTTTATAATACCACTAGCACGACCACTGATTAATGATACGTATAAGTGGGGCTTAATCTCACGTTTTATACAAATAAATGTATATCTTATCTCACATGGTTTGTTTTTTTATACAAATAAATGTCATTGAAATTAAATACATTAAATGTAATTTCTCAAAGTCTCTTATTACATATCTCTTGTTTTTTTTTTCTTAATTTGATTAAAATATTAATATAAGTATTGTTATGAAACCAACTTTTTGAGTATTGTCACAATTAAGAGACTCTTTTAAAAATTGATTTCTTTAGGATCTGAACCTCGGTCCTCTCCCTAAAAGTGTGACTCACTGATTACTACACCTCACAGTTGTTGGTTCTTATTGCATATTGTGAATATCTAATTTTGTCCATGGTATTTTGTAAAAAAAAAATTAAAAGAAAAAAGAGAAAAAAAAAAAAGAAAAGATTCATCTTTGGTCTATTTTCTTATCCATTGAACCATAACTCATTTTTCTACCCATTGACTCATGGCCCATCTGACTACCCATGACTCATTAACCCATAACGTGACACGTTTACCCATCTCACAACTCATATACTAGCACTTATCCTAAACCAACTATTAAACTTATCCTAAAACCAAACCTCAACAAATCATTCTAACCATGACTCATCTGAACAAACCTCATCACTTATCCTTAACAACTCTTAATCATACTTCAATTCAAACACTTCAACCTAAACCCTTCATATATTAACCCATAACCCACCTACAGATTTTGACTTTTAACTCTCAACAGCGAACTCACACTTACACACATATTTCTGCCTAAACACTCTAGCAATCCTGTTCACGTTTTTTCATCACCCAAACCTTTCTGCCTCCACCTTTATACACCTCCCTCAACCTCCAAACTCCATCATCTTCCTTTTACCATTAACGTCACACTCACTTCACCATAGCTACCATCAACCCAAAGTTTCCATAACCAAAGATTCAACCCAAAGCTTCCATAACAACAACCTAAACCCATCATCAAATACTCATCATCTTCCTCATTACTAACCACCCACCATAATAGCCATAACCACCATCCTTTCAACCCACCACCAGTCGTGCCTCACCTGCAACCGCTCAACGTGTCGAACCCGATCCAGAACCGGCTAGCCACGAGAGCCGCATATCGCCCCTCCGCGCCGCAAGACTCGTTCCAGCCGCTCTCCATGAAGCAGCCGTCGACGCAGGCCACCAGATTCGGAACTGCCGTTCCACACAGCCTTCGACAAGCCGCCACTCGGACTGGGCTTTCACCGACTGTGGCTCGTTCCGATCTCTGCCCACTTCCCACCGAACTGCTTAAGCCCAGCCACCGTGTCGCGCTAAATCTGACGCTTCAGATCTGCACACGCCGCCGAGCACGGGCCCAGATTCGCCGGAGTCCACATCAGACGCGTCCTGCACGGCTAGTGCCGCCTGATTCGCCGTGTTCGTGCACCTGCTAGTCGTCGCTGCTCCTCTGCCTTCATCCTCGAGAAGCATAAGAGGAAACAAATACCCCCTCCCCTCTTTGTTTCTGATATTTCGTAAGCCTCTGTATTGTATTTTTTTTTTAAGGGCTAATGGGCTGTCAAATAAGATAAAAAAAATAAAAAAATGATAAAATATAAAATATAAAACTGATTAATTTTTTTGATAAAAAATAAGATTAACCGAAGTTATGACATTTGTTAATTTTATAATTATTTCGGATCATCCGAGTTGTGACAACCTAATGATTCAAATTATTTAAAAATAAAAATAAATTATTATTTAATAAATATTCAAAATTCATTTATTATTATTATTATTATTATTATTATTATTATTATTTCCTTTATCCAGGTAATTTTAAAAAAATCATTTAATAGTGATAAATTTAATAATCAGTGGGTGACGTCTCTAGCGTGATGCGAGATTCATCTATTCAAACTTTAATTTGATTAACAGAGTCACGACGACTTGTTAATTCAAATTTTTATAAAAATAAAAGAATTAAATCTTTTCTTTAAATAAAATCTACTAACCCACATTTATTTTCTATAGAATTACGTGACTTTGAATTCCTCATTGCACCTGAGGGTACGTAGGAGCGGAATTTTTATTTTGTCAAGCTAAAGTTTAAATTTTCACAAATTATTTTAGTTTTTTTTTATATAAAGGGTAAAACAAATATATTTTAAAATTATTAAGTGTTGCATAATTAATTTAAGGTAACCGTTTTAAAGCAGATGTATTAGGGGTGCTGTGGAGTTAAGTTTCCACCCTTTCCTATGCATAACTGACTCCCGAATCCACTCTGATTTCAAAGACTATTTTTTAAAAAGAATTTTTTAATTTTTTCTAATTTAAATAAAATTAGTAACAACTCCTAACTTATTTATTTTATTTCATCGCTCTCGCCGCGATCTCGGTCGGTCGCGACACATATCTCTATTACATCAAGAAAACACTTGACTCTTTATTATATTCTCTTTATTTTTCTTGTTTCTTTCTCTTTATCATCTCTTTATTGCTTGTAAGTTTATTTTTAAAATATCTTTAAAATTTAAACTGCCTAGCTAGTGTAATTATGAGAACAAATTATTGAAAAATGGACACTTTTACAGAGATTTGAATTCCAAATTAATATCATTTGGATGGGAAGATGCTTTAGTAACTTCGATTAATCAATAATATTAAGACATGCATTATTTTGTTTTTATTTTATTTTTTCTTATCTGACGTGACACGCATGAATACTTATACTTCGTATGTGCATGAGAAAATAGTTAGAAGCATTTTGCACGTCAATGTCTTTCAGCATCTTCTACGTTGGGCTTAAGTCAAAATGTTCGATGAAATTTCTTGAGGCTGACATTTCAATAGTGACATTCCTAAGCCGAAGAAGTGAAAGAACCGGTAAAATCATTTCAATAGCTTTGTTGTCTTTTTATTTTTCATTTTCATAGGCTCATTGTAACACCTTGAAATTTATTTCTTTCTCTGTTAATATATTTTTATAATTTTTGTAATTTTTATGAATTATTTGATTTATTTTGATTATTATATTATTATTTTTAGACTTTTGTGTGTTTAAGAACGGATCCAGACAAAAAAAATTCGAGTCGGGAAGATTTTAACTATTCATGCAGGGCCAGAAGATCTTACTAAATCTGAAATCGGGAATAGAATTTTGAAATATTCCTTTTTTGATACGTTTACCTGACGAGTAAATTTTAGGACATTTTTTTACTTGATGAACAATCATTACAGTTTTTACTACTAGTAACTTTTGAGATTGGTAAATATTCATCAGTAAAAAAACTTAATAATGAACTTAGACCCAATTCTAGACCAATACATTTTGTGATTCATATCACTATTAACCAATAAAAAGATAATTTCTAGGTGAAGTTTTCATATAAGTCAACTAAAATAACTATAGTTTAATGATAACCAATGAGAGGTAAGTTGAAAAATAAAATGACTATAATTTACTAAGAAGAACCAATAAAAAATCAAGCTTGCAAGAGGAGTTTTTGACCTTTGATTTCATGATGATTATACGGTCATGAGTGATTTCATTTTTCTATATAAACTCATTATGTATAATTTTCAAGAACTACACCATTCAAAAGCTTTTACAACATTTCTATCATCTTTTCTCTTCTCTATATACAGCCAAGCCCTTGAAAATTCTCTCCAAGCCTTATCAATCCAAAATAACCATAGATCTTGAATCTAGACATTATCCTAAGGAACTTTCATGTTGTGAGTTTTTCCTAAATCGTCCATCTTCAACCACTTCTCAAGGTTCGAAGTTTGAAGGATTCTAGAGTCTTTTTGGTGGTCGAAATTATTTTAAGGAACAACGAAGGAACTTCGATCTTCACCTAAAGTAAGAGGAAGATTAATCTCATCAATCCATTTTGGTGGTGAGAAACGAAATTGTGTTTTGATTAGTGAAAAATCCATGTGAGGATTTATTCACTCGTTGGTGTGAATTCCGTGATTTATGCTTACTTGATTATATGTTTATGTGATTATTATGGTAAGCATGAAATTGTTATATCATGATTTGATGGTTGAAATAAATTATAGGCTATGAATCATGTGATAAAGAAATGATTTTTGGATCCAAAAGATCTCTATGGCTCACGGCCATATAGCTTAAAGATGAGTATCCATGATTAAAATAATTTATTAATCGAGAACTTAGTTGATTAGGTGATAAAAACATGAGTTATGGATTTGTAAAATTAAAAGGAGATTAAATAAATTTTATTACATAAGAAAGAATTATTTTTGGCTATTGTGATTGAAATAAATTTTTGAAGGGTAATTTTAAATCTAAAGTATTTTATTTAAGAAAGTTTTTAATAAAAGTAATGGAATAATATTTTGATAATATTGGTTTTATGAAAAATGTAAGAATTATTTAGAGGAGGTTTTGTAAAAAAAAATACTACTTTGTAATTAAAGTCTAATATTTTTAAATACGGTAAGTTTTAAATCGAGCTTAGAATATCAATTAAAACATTTACGTGATTTATTAACGTAACAAAAATATTATACAATATAGTATAAATATTATATATTTTTAAAATACCATATAAATATTATATATTTGTAAAATACCGTATAAATATTATACATTTGTAAAATACCATATAAATATAGTATGTTTGTAAAATACCATATAAATATTGTACGTTTGTGAAATACAAGAAAATACTTCACTTTTAAGAAAAACAAGAAGTTTCTTTTACCGTACGATTGATTGACCGGATCGTCGATTGACGTTTTAGCCCAATGACAGCTTGTTTTTATGTGAAAATCACGTATTTATCAATTATTGATTTGTGAAGCATTTGAACATGCATTATCAAAGTCATTGTGACTTGGTTTGTTAAGGTTGTATGCTTAGGAGATTGAATTACACCTTTGTGCTGGTGAGAATTGCGTAGTGAAGGTCTATGAATGACCTTGGAGGCGTTGGGGTGCGGGTATCCCATAAGTGGTCAGTTAGTAGCTCTATTGTGCCGTGATGACTGATGCAAACACACCGATGATCTCGACGAGACACTGCTCCTTTCTTGATACGGTGTAGACTGTCTTGTATAAGCCATGTTGTGCAAATTGAGAACATTGAAAGCACTTATATTGAGGCTGACGATATATGGACGGGTTCTCCCAATCATTCTCTCTGATATTTATTTTAGCTCCATGGAATAAGAGTCTATTCATTGTGCATATGCATAGACTGTTGACATACTACTGTGAAAAATTTATATGTATGCATATTCAATGAGTTATCTGTTGAGATATATCATGGTTGTAATTGTTGTATCTATATTATATAACTGTATTATTATTACTATTTCCTTACTGCCATTTTGGTATTTAATGCAGGAGATCTCACTTCTTTATTATTTTGTTCTGTCTGTTTCTATTTTTTGTTTATGCTTATGAAGAAGGAGATGGCAACGAAGAGGAACCTGATAGGTTATACTAGTATACAGTTTCATGGAGGTGCGAACACGTGGCGTATTCACTGGGATACCGAACGCGTAGAGTATTATGGAGACATTACAGTTTCCATGAGTAGGACCTACCATGGGGCCGTTATTTTTACTTTTAATGCTACTATATATCTAGAATTTCATATGCCTATAAGGGATTTGTGGGGCAATATGTACTATTCTCCTAGGGAGGATTCCAAGGTATCTTCTGCTCGGACTCCCGCTCCTCGAGACCTATCCCAGCTAGGGATTTTGCCACTAGAGGAGGACCCTGAGGGTTCAGAAAAAGGTCAGATTCAAGAGCCTACTATTGAAGATTATGGTACTGGTTTAGGTTCAGTATTTATATGGTAGATGTATATATTATTTGGGATATGTAAGCTTTATGTATTTTCGTCTTGCAAAAAGATGTATATATATGTAAAGAGTATTATTCAGTTCTATATGCTTAGTGTTCTTCGTTTTCTAATAAATTTATGACTTCTGCGAAAAAGAAATTTTGTAACTCGCACGTTCTAATATAAATGTTTTATTACTTGGGTTAAATTTTAAATGAGTTTATAAGAATTGTAATTCCCTATGGTGGGTGTTACACCTATTGAGAAAGTGATATTCATGAATTTTTATTGATGTTTACATCAACAAAGTAGATAAATAATTTCCCTCCTTCACAATTTATTCAGCATATTTTCAAAAGAATAAAATTCAATATACACGTAACACGATAAATATTTCTGAGAAGGGTCCGGCCCATAATTTTTCTATTTGGGAAATTTGGGAACCACATATTTTGTGGTGCATTGTAAGCCATACATTTTGTAGTGCTCTATCAACCACACATTTCAATGAGAGCTTGACTATAAATAGCCTTGAAGCAAGACCTTGAAGTGCATACAAGAGGCATGGAAGAGGCAATCTGAGAGAGAAGAAACAAATTCTTTGAGTGCAGAATATTTTTTTTGAGTGAGAAATAGAGAATTTGAGTAATTTCCATTAATTTGTGAGTGTGGATATACACCGAGAAATATTGGGTTTCATCTCTAAGGATTTTATTGAGTGTAACTATAATTTTTGTATCACTTGAAAGAGAGTATAGTGCGTATGAGGATACTTGTAATTATCCTTATTATAGTAAAATATTTCTCGGAACTTGTCCCGTGTTTTTCTCCTCAAACATTAGAAAGTTTTTCACGTTAAAATTAGTGTCTCTTGAATTTATTCTTGCTCTTATAATTTCATAGTACGTATTTATTACATAATAAGAAAAAGTGATCCTGATAAGCATTCGCTGCGTATCACATCTCTGATCAATTTTCTCAACAATTTCCTGCAAAAAGAAATAGTAATCCCCGAAAAGAGAATTTCCAGTAGTTTAATATCTTTGTCCATGAACAATTCGATTATGCGAGTTTCTACAATTATATAAAAAAAAAACATTACACTTCAATTTAATCACAATAATAACATTCCAGAGTTTAATAAGATTCTAGCTTTTAAAAAGATAATACCAAAAAGTTTATTACAAGAGACACCATCTGCTGACACATAAAAGTGAGCTTCATGAGTTCTAGAGTTCCTTTTGCCTTTTGCTTTATACATATATATATATGTTTCCAAATATGCTACACATATCTGACTCATGGTTGTCACTTTACGATTTTTCCGAAAAATTTTCATTACCTTCATGAATCATAAGACAGAATTGCTTTTAAGCTTATCAAATTGCTAACTAAGTGACTGGTTCCCAGTAAAGTTAGTGGCACAAATAAGATCTGATTGGATATATATATATATCATCCTTGTTAGTGCGAGTTCACTCTCCTATATCTTTAAGTTGGAAGTGGACACTAAGTTGTTAAATCCAATGATTCTCTGAGCAAAAAGGGTTTCAGTAAAGCAAATCCGAGTTCTATAATTAGAAGGCATACGTAACAGAACTATAACCATCAACTATATATTTTTCCCATTAAATTTTGAGCCATTTAACATGCTCGAGGACTGAGGACTGATTACACGCTCTCAATAAATTGAGGATGCCGACATGGTAGGATGGACTTGCCAACTTGCTTGTTCTGGAAATTTAACACCACTTCGTTGAGATTCACCTTTTTTTTTTTTAATGTTTCCATGATATGCACGAAAATAATGGTAAATTTTGTATTTGTGGGCAGGGTGGTAATTTTATTACATGATTTATGAAACAGCTATTGCATGTTCCTCTTTTGACATCAACAATAATCTTCTACATGTTCTTTCTGTATCTTCTTTATGATCCAAGTCACTGATGTTTTGGACACATACAAGAAACAAAATTGAAGTAAGCAATTTGAGTGCAGACTTTGTTCCAGGGCTTCTAATAATTGTAAAGAGAGAATATGATTGTCCAGATATATATAACAAAATTAACTTGCATATGATAAAGTGATAACGACATTAAGTGTGTGTTTGGTTCAGCTGTAAAAATTTGATTATTTCAATAATCGATTATTGTATAAAAGTTTTTTGTTATAATCGATTATAATTGATTGTAATTGAATCAGAATTTTAATCTAATGTTTCATTTGGATGATATAAAAAAGAATTATTTTTATGTATTAAATTATTAAAATAGGTATAGTTAAACGTTATTTAATTGAGGATAAAATAACATATCTCTATGTTTTAATCATGTTCAATCTTCATTTTTATTTTACATTGTCACAAATAAATTTTTTCCTCAAAAAAAAGCTAATCTAAACTAAAATTTTTTTACCAAACATGCACTAAGTTAAACTCTGTAATTGCAATCGCTGCGCCAAACTTCCACACCAGCTAAAGAAACAGAAAAATGATACGAATTGTAGGCAATTAGTCAGAGATTTAGTTAGATGTTGTTATATGTTAGTTAATTGATAATTGTATAAATAGGAGAATAATAGCAATGTAATAACATAGTTAAAAGTAAATGCAAATTGAGGAGAGTTTTCTCTAAATAGAAAATTGTGGAATCTGCGAAGAGGAGGTTCGCTTTAATAACAACTGAATATGCAAAAAAAATTGCAGCGCCAAACTTCCACACCAGCTAAAAAACACTGTAATTGCAATCGTTTGTTGTAAAATTAAACGCCAATGTCTAAAGTTCTTTCACCAGCTAAAGAAACAGAAAAATGATACGAATTGTAGGCAATTAGTCAGAGATTTAGTTAGATGTTGTTATATGTTAGTTAATTGATAATTGTATAAATAGGAGAATAATAGCAATGTAATAACATAGTTAAAAGTAAATGCAAATTGAGGAGAGTTTTCTCTAATTTGAATAGATAATTGTGGAATCTTGCTTCTTGATTCGAAGAGGAGGTTCTAACAAAAAATGAAAATGAAAAGTTAATAACGACTGAATATGCAAAAAAAATTGCAGAGAATGAGGAAACCAGAAGTCCAGAGTGGCAGAACTTACCTGTACTAATAGCAGCTCAACTATATCTACTTGGAATCTGAATCAATTTGCTTATATTAGCCTACCTAGAGTCTGAGTGACAAAGCTGCTTGAATGAGGAAAAGTTATGCTCTAAGAGGAAATTAGCGGAAATCATAAGTCGTTTCTAGTATGCAGCAATGATGTTAGCAATCAAACTCAAAGACCTAGAGAATCCATTACCTGATACTCATAGAAATGCCTAAGAAAATTTCTATCTAGTATGCAGCAATGATGTTAGCAATCAAACTCAAAGACCTAGAGAATCCATTACCTGATACTCATAGAAATGCCTAAGAAAATTTCTATCTCATTAAGAAATGTGATGGAAGAAATATCTGCTTAAAAACAAAAGTATTAAACTCCAACAATAGGCACCACAACCCCCTCAATTAGAGCACAATTCCAATGAGTAGAAAACAAGTGTTTGTTATAAAATTAAACAAAGCCAAATTAATTTCTAATTGCAACAAATAGTGCATATGAAACAAGCATATGTTTGTTCATTATAATTATAGGCTTATGATTGCTAACAATATTCCGTGATAGGCATATACAATTAAACATGCCAGAAAGAAATTTGAAGCAAATTGAATAGGAAGAAAGGCAGAATGGTATATAACAAAGATCAAAATAGCATATTGGTAGTTGAAAATCTACCTCAATTACAATTTAGTCATTTATATATATTAAGATTCAATAAAAGAAAATACTTAAGGATAATTAATTGAAACGTAATCAATGAAGCATTGTTTTATTAGAATTATCACAGTTATTAAATGAAAAAATAAAAATCCAGCTATATCCAAAAGAAGCGGATATGTATTAATATTCCAGTGAGGCCTAGTTTTAGGGAAAAGTTGGTATTATAGGCTACTAGCTGCATCCTAATTTATACATATTAATTTGTTAGTATAGCTTTAGGCGAAACCAAATTTTCATAAGCACGCGAACGGAGTTTTTCTTTTAGTTATGTAAATGGATATGTGTTTGTGCGGTCTAGGTTATGAATAGAAGTGAACGCAAGATAAATAAATAATGCAAGATAAATAAATACAAAATAGTGCATGTTATGTGTTTAATGGGAAATGTTACCTACACATAACTCAAGGAATCAGATCCTTTGGAGTTAAAAAACTAACTGCAAGAGGTGCAATTGTAATTAGGGTTGGGGATAACTGAGATACCAGAATCTTATGACCTAATTTATTTTTGACCTACATAGTCATAATCTATTTAACAAATAAGTCATATTTAAACTTTTAAAAAAACTTATTTAATTATGTAAACCAAGACTTGGACTTTTGAAAAAATTATTTATCCTACTATAGGCCAACCTTTTTTTTTAATATTTATATATATAATTAAGAACTTATAATACTTACATAATTTATTAATTATATATTAGTATAATATATTTATTTTATATAAATTATAATAATTTTGTTAAGAGTTATACTTATTTAAAAATTAAAAAAATTAAGTTTCTTAATGTATATAAAAGTTTTTCCTGTAATGCAAGTCTTTAAACAAACTTTAGAGTTAAGTCAAGTTTTTATATTTTCATAAACAAGAGTTTTCAAACTCTGACTCATCATCTATCTTCATTTAAATCGTCTTCGTCAAGTCAAGATAAAAAAAAAAATACAAAACTGCGATCAAGTATTTGATCATATCTGCATACTCTTATGTAATTGCACAAGTAATATTAGACAAGTAATACATTAGGCTTAAGGCGAACATCACAAAACAAGTTTAAACCTATTTAGACAAAACTTAACTCAATTCATTTTCACTCCTAATTGTCATCTAATGGTGGGTATTCAATATGTGATATTTTCCTATAATATTTTATCATATAAAAGTTGTTTTCAATGGTTGAGATCCCCTGCAGTTTAAAAAGAACTACAGGGGATCTGGTCTTAAAACTCATAATTTAAGGTTGACAGTTTGAGGATGAGGAAGAAAAGAGATTAAAAGAAAAAGGAAAATTAAAAGTAATAATAATGAAAGTTATGTAAAAAGTTGTATGGGTAAGATAGATTATCTATGTTTTATATGTCAAAGGTTTATAAGAGGCAATGGAATTAATTAGGGAACGATATCTGGTCTGGTCGATTAGAGTCCAGTCTAAAAATTATTTGAAGTTAAGGCGTCTAGTCCCACGAGTTAGGCCTATTTTGACAATTCTCCAAAAGTCATCCATTCAGATTGTTCATTGTGCGTTTGCTTTATTTCTTTTTGTCGAAATTGTGCGTTTGCTTTGAATTGGGATTTCTTCTCCGAGTTCACAAGTGTGGGCCTATACGTCCGTTGTAGTTGGGCCGTATACTCAATATCGTCAACGGAGTTGGGCTTGTAGGTAGCTTAATTCAAATTTGTCATACTTTGTTTGTTAAAACTCACAATCCATCATGTACCAAAAAAAAAATAACAATCCATTGTTCTCTCGTTGATTTATTTATTTATTTGTCAAAGATAGAGTAATTTAATATTGAAAATAAAGAAGGAAACAATATTCCAAATACAATAGCGACGAACATTTACTCAAAACTTTAAACCAGTCTAGAAGCATAGCAAAGTTGTGCATTAGAGGCAACCAAAACTATCTAAATAATGCATAACTATACCGATCGGCCGGGTCAGACTAGTCCACCCGAGAAACCTACGACATGAGCTCTAAGTCAGTCTAGTTAACATATCAGACCGATTTTTTTAATGACTCGATCAAACTCAGATTGATTCATGTGACTTGGTGACTCACCCTATTGGGTTGACTAAAGTTGGCCAATTTTTTTTTAATTTAACAAAAATGTAAATTTTAAGATTTGAACACTATACTTAAAAGTCTTTGTCATAAAGTGTATTTACCACTAAATTATATGTTTCCATTGAACATTATTTTCAATCTCTTAATTTATATTATTATCCATTCAATAGGTTTTATCACCGCTTGTTTGAAGTTTTTTTTTCATATAGTATTTTTTTGTTTAATATTTTTTTAATATAATATTTTTTATATCAAATAATTTTTATATAATATTTTTAAAAATTATTTCTTTCTATATTTGGATTTTTTGATTTGACATTTTGACCTACGATCAATTTTTTGACCTAATGACCCAATTTTTTAACCGAGTCGACCTCTTATCCAAGTTATACAATTATAAAATAATGATTATAGAAACACATTTCCTTCCACATCTTCTTCATTATCCAAATTTGAGCACGCTCATGAGCTTCATTATTGTTTGTAATGACCTAGGCGTGACCCTCCTAATTAACGCTGCCTTTGACTTAGCGTCTCCGACTATTTGAATTTGTGGGCTTAACCCAACAAATAGTTCATGCCCTTCTTTTTGGAGCAGTGGTCAATCACCGGCACTGAGTCATAAAGATGACAAGGCCATTGATTGATCCTTTTTCTTTCTCTGTGAAATAGAAATAGTATAATTTTGTCTTGATCCCCTTGCAACAAAGTCCAATAAGGTTATTTTCAACCATATGGTTGACAGGACAACAGTAGCCATAGGGGTTGGCTCGTGGGGACAATTTGAAGGAACCTTATGGATTAGACCTTGATGAGTCGCTTCCATTTGGGAAGAACGTGCGACTATGGCATTACACAGATGATATTAAACAAGTTGGATCAAGGTAGCGGGGCTTAGATTTGATCAACGACTCACAGAGGTTGATGTGGATAGATGGCTGCAACGGTTAGTGCTAGGCAACGATGGTGATGTTGCAGGTAAACACCCAGGCCAACTATGCTAAACCCGCAATGACTATAACCAGCACTCAACGATGATGAATCCCAAAGGACTCGAGGCTGGAACAGGTCAATTGTGATCATATCACAACACCACAAACGTAGCAAGCCGCTAGTGGAAGGATTGCACGAGACGTAGGGAGAGGCTGACTTAATCTATTTAATTATATATAATATAATATATATTATTATAATAATTATAATTATTAATTTATTATAATATATTAATATATTTTTTTATTAAATTTTAATAAAAATTAATAATTAAAACTTAAATTAATAAATTAAAATAAAAATAACATATTAAAATTATGTTATAATTTAATACTTATATTTTATTTTTATAGATGTATATCACTTTTCTTAGTTGATGTGGGACTTGCTCTATAACTTACTACTCATTGACTCGTGAGGCTCTTCCCACATATTCTTTTAGAACCTATATACATCTGCCTACCTTTGCTATGTGTACAAAGTGCATGGCTGCTGCTGAGGATACGCTTCATTGCCTTAGGGACTGCCACAAGGTTACTAATATATGGAATAATGTTGGCATTTGTAGCCACCCCATGTTCCTCTCTCCCAATGTAATGGAATGGGTGAAGGAGTTTGGGAGAAGCAATAAAGCAACTTTGTTCCTTGCTAGTTGCTGGTGGATTTGGAAAAAACATGGAAATCTTTGAACGAAAAAGCTTCACAAATTCTGAGTTGATCCGTATCATTTGCAATACAGCTTTAGAGTGGGGTAGTGTGGAGAACATCCACCTGCGTATTCCGAGACAGGTCTGATGGGTCCCTCATCCTGAGAATTATGTAAAGCTTAATGTGGATGAGAGTTCTTTTGGGAATCCTGGAGCAGTGAGAATTGGAAGTCCAGTCTGCCAATCATTGTATTATGATCCTTAATTCGTGTTCTACTTGTGCGTGACCATTGGTATTATTATCTTCCTCTCATCTGTTTCATTTTTATATAATACGATTAGTCAAAGTATCTTGCATTTTATACTCTAATGTGTTGGTGCTTATATGTGAGAGTTACTAACTGTTGTGTCAGTTTATTTTTGTTGTGTTGCAGTAATAATTTGTTATATCTTCAAATTTAATATTAGCTAAAAATTAGAATAAGAAAGTGACAAATATTTACAAAAACAAGAGAAGAGTATTAAAGGCCGAACCTATTTCAATATTTAAGTTTGTTAATTTATATAAAAATTTGTTAGATTTATTTAAAAGTAGATCTAATTTATGTAAAAATTTATTAACTTATTTAAAAATAAATTTGTTAACTTTATTTAAATATTTTATTATAAAGTATGTTTTTAAATAAATTTTTAAATCAATTCAAACTTTTAAAAAAATGTCATATCAGCTTTAAAAGTCGATCTATTTCAAGTTTATAAACTTAATTTAGGTTTTATATTTATGATACATGTTAAATTTATTTAAGATTAAGTCTAATTTGATTTAACCTATTTCCACCTTTAGTAGAGAGGTGGCACATGCCCAACCTTAGAGAGAACACCTAGGGTTGGAGAAGTCTCTCTCGTTGATTTATATTGTTTGTTACATTTCAAAAAACTAAATGTTCAGCGGAACTATAATTAGAAGTATCAAAACAGACTCATTTATATACATAAATAATGTGAGTCAGACTTTAAAGTGGGCTTTCACAACACTTGAATCAATTTCTACACAGAAATTAGAGTGATGTGAAATTTCTTTTATTTAGTAATGTGTAATTATCACAATTTCTTTTTTTTTTTTTTGGGTTAATTCTTCAAGCAAAGTCCAAAACAACTAGCAACTGGTTTTATGGAATCTCGCCGTCATATTCATCACTCAATTACAAGCATTACCTCATCTTATCTTCTTTTCTTCTACCCACCTCCCTTCCTTCCTTTTTTTAAACCTCGTGGTCATACTTCATCTCATCTTTAGAGTTCATTCACCACCAGCTGCTTGTAGCTTCAGCGTCTCGAAAGTTGAGCGGTGAGTTGGGCAAGTTGGGACGTGATATGGAACCAGGTCGCTATTGCCCCTTATCTTGTTTTTATAGCGTAGCACAAGTCAAAATCATGTATAGTTTATACTGAAACAACTCTTATAATTTTTATCACATGCAATACATATATATTTTTTTATATTTTTTAATATCATTTATGATTTTTTTTTATTTATTTTCAATATCAATTTTTAAAAATAATATTAATAATACCTACACCTTTAAAAAAAAATATAAGATAATCATTTTTTATACTGAAAATTGCTTTGGCACTTTCTTTTCCACGTCCTAGCCCAAAGGAACAAAATAGCATATAAGCACTTGCTAAGGTACTAATAATGGATTAAATAAAAATTATATAAATAAATTTGATGTTATATCTTGTCTAAAATTTTATAATATTAAATTTATAAATTTTTTTACTTATATAATAATCACTTTATTCAAAAAAAAATTTAGTGTATATTTGGTTTAATTGTGAAAATTTTGATTATTTCAATAATCGATTATAATCGAATAAATTTTTTTTGTTATAATCGATTATAATCAATTTATTTTTATATTTAGATATATTAATTAAAAAATAATTTTAAATTAATTTATTTTATTTAGTTAATATAAAAAAAATTACTTTTATACATTAAATTATCAAAATATGTATAAAATAATTAAAAAAATTATTTAATTGAGGAAAAATAATATTTACATATCAAAATATAAAGAATAATTTATAAGTTAGAATCATAAGTTTCAATCTTCAAAGATTATAAAAATTAACTTAAAAATTTTTTATTTTACATTAAATTTCATACAAAAATTAAACTTAATTTTATTAAATATAATTAAACATTATTAAAATAACTTTTTTCCAAAAAAAATTAATTTAAGCTACAAAATTCTTATCCAAACATGCATTTAATATAAAACTTCTTCGTTCACGTCTCATTTCCACTTAATTCTCAACATCAAGTACTAACGAAAAGAAATGCATGTACGGACTACTGACCAGTTAAAAAGAAAGCAAAGACCCCCTTCCAATGACAGATCCTCCCATATGTTTACTTAGTATCGACATCTTCTATTCTTCAGTGACATCTTACGTCAGCATCCACAGCAGCTCCACAAATCCATACCGATCATTCCCATCCTTTCTTTCTTTGTTTAGGCCCATCAAAAAGAATAAAAAGAGAAAGTATGTTCATGTAATCTTATGAATTTGTTTATTGCACAAAGCTAGCACTAAGAGTCTCCTTTTATGACTAACTAATGATTATTTGTTGTTAATCGGATATACGTACGTAGGAACTGTGGCTTTAGAGATAACTTGGAGTATCATTTTGCTTCTTTTCTGCATCTTTTAGTCCCGTAAAGAAGGCTTACTATACTTCTTTCTTGTCACTTTTTCATCATCTGACATGGAAACGCATTATAGTTGCGAGGAGATAATAATGTCTCTCTTCCTAAATGTACTTTAATTAAATTTTGTTTTATCTCTCTTTAAAAGCACATAGGAATTACACAGACTTTGTTTTCACGACAAGTGTTCAATAGAATGCTTTGAATATTCTCGTAAGAAGTAATTTGCTAAAAGTTACACTATTTTCCTTGTCTTTTTTCTTGTGGTGTTAAGATGTTTACTAAACTTAGCCAAAACGCTTACCATAAGTCCAATCCGAATTGAGGAACCTCTTCAACCAAAATACTTTTAATTGAAGTACTTTTTCTGATGCAAGGCTTCACTTATTTATAATGTTTTAAATTTTCACAGGCTGCAAATGGATGTTGAGTGTTCATTCATGTAAAAATGCATTGAGACGTCAAATTCTTCCGTTTGTGTTAACATAAATGCAAAATAAACCAGCTCTTTATTCTTCTTCTTTTTTTTGTGCTTTTATTTTCTATTAGAGGCATAGATTTTCTTTTCACTAATAATGAATATTTATTTATAGAGAGGTTTCTATGACATTGTTTGTAGTATTTTTAATATTATTAATTATTAAATCTTACATCAAGTTTTGAGGAACAATTATCCAACAGCACAGGACTTATGGAGTGACTCTTGAGTGAGGGTATAGTTTAGACACTTCTTTCAAATGACTCTTTATAAGTAGATAAAAGGCTGCAGAAAGAAGAAACAAAAGAGTGCACCGTGATTTGAGTGAAAAGTGAAAACAAAATAATTTTAAAAATATTATTTTAAAAAAATAATCATCTTATATTTCTAAAAGAAGTGTAAGTATTGTTAACATATTTTTTAAAAATATCAAATTTAATAAAAAAAATGATAAATAAATAAATATATATATAAAATAAATATATATATTATTTAATTTAAAATTATCATAATTATATTTTAAATACTATTATTTTTTTTTGAATGTTAGTTGGCCAGTTCCTTGTGCTTCTTATAACAACTACTGAACTACAATATGGACAGGAAGAGACACGGTGGTAATACCAAATACCATGAAAATTGAAAAGCAACTGCATGCAGATGCAGACTGCAAGTGAAAGCAAAAAAGTGAAAAATGAGGCATATACGAATGGAGGAGGGGCTGTGGGCTCCAATAACAATGTTGCTTGTCTTGGCATCTGAATAGAGAGACGTTGGAGATTCGTACTCTGTTCCTTCACACGGTGGAACCAAGTCAGAGATGAAAAGCTTGTTTATTAACTCTGCAGACTGAAAAAGCTTCCACATAAGAAAATGACCTAACAAATAAAAAAATAAGGACAACGAAAATATATATGAAAAAGGGGGAATAAATTCTAATTTGGCTTAATGTATATATCGACGACAAAGGTACGTTTTAGGTTGATATAGATTTCTTTTTTAATCTTTTTCAGTTTCTGATTATAAACTCATCACATTATATTAAAATTGTTTATTTATAAAATAAAAGCTTAGAATTTGAATCTCCACTTATTTAAACTTCGAACAATTTATTTAATTATATATATATATATATATTATGAATTTAATTTTTATACATTATCTATAAAATATTTTATATTATCAATTAATATATATCATTACATATATAATTTTTAAGATAATTATTATATGAGTCAAATATTTTTTATAACGTGTCAACACATGATTGAATGATAATTTTAAAAATTTTTACACTAACATTATATTCAATCAAATTAAATCATTATATTATTTATTCTATACATTATTAATTTAATATATTTTTTCAAGAATTATAAACATATTTATGAGCCATTAAGATAATAACATATTGTTATTATTAATGTCTTTACATGAAGAAAATTTACAAATTTTGTGCATTAATTAATTTAATTTTTATATACATACACAAATATATTATATAAATAATATTATTCACAAATTATCAAGACTCTACTCATTTAATAAACGAGAAATTTTGAGTGCGAATTTTAACTTTATCAAAACTCAAACTCAAATATTTCAGGTTTGATCATATTTTTTAATTGTATAAACTTGGACTGCTACGCATTTACAATTCTAACCACAATTATAAACTAATAGAAAAAAAAAAAATGCAACACTTTTTTGGGGCTTGGGGGGGGGGGATGTTGGTCTGTCACCTGATTTTCCACTACTTTTTCTATTAAAATGTCATCTCTCTTTTTGTCTTTGCAAGTGGTTAAGGTGAACAGAAATTTGGTACATATATATCTAAGTATCAAAAAGTTTTTAATTTTTATATTCTTATATTAAATAGTATATATATATTTTTTATTTTTATCTAATATTATTTATTATATATATTTATTATTATTATTATTTTTTTTACTTAATCACATCTATTAAAAATAGTGTGAATAATATTTACATCCCTAAAAAAGTATAAAATAATTATTTTCTAAAAGTTTTTCAGTTTTGATAACTTCTTTTTCAAATATTATTTACATCACATTATAAAATGTTAGTTTCACATAACTTTGCTTCACATAATTGTTAAAAAGAGGAAAATTTAAAATATCAAGAAGATTTGAAACACATTTTATCTATTCTTAAATAATAATGTGAAACTTTTTTAACCTTCTAACACCATGTATTAATCATAAATTTTAAAATAATAGGTTCATAAGTCTATTTATTTATATAGTCATTATTTTGTTTATTTTTAAATAATGTAAGACTTCTTTTATTCTTATATACATTTAAAATTTACATTTAAATTCTCAATAATAATCTCAAATAAAATTGTGAATTATTGATTGATTAAAAAAAAAAAAAAAGGAAAGAGAGAAAGGTAAAAGAAGAAAAGTGATGATTGGATTTAAGTTTATCGACATTATATCTTTATTTTATATATCAAAATATTAATATTGAGTTTCTTGATGTTTAATAATTGAGTTTAATTTTGATGCAATGTGAAAGTAAAATATTTTTTACTATTACTCATATAATTTTAAATGTATTTTTTATATGACTGTATCGAAATTCAAATTTATAATTGGGTTGCAAATAACCTTAGTTCCCCGCTATTTACTCACCTATAATGGCTTTAATTTATAATAATAAAACCTTAAAAATTTTAAATTTGAGATCGATAATGGACTTAAAAATGAATTTGCGTTGCCAACGAGGTTAGCTCGTATTATCGACCTACCACTCATCCACTCATGAGTCATGACACCGTGACTTGGGTGTTGTTAGACATGGTAGAGAGAAGAGAACAGGGTGAAATTAGAAACTAAAATGGGAATTTTTATGGCATTCATACAAATTTGTGGGTTCTGGAACTCTTGCTAACATAGACAAATAAGATAATGACACATGGATTAAGTAATATAGAAGTAGATTTTATAAATATAATTTTAAAAAAGTATTATTTAAAAAAATTAGAGAATGGTCGCAGTTATTTTATTTTTTACATCAGCAGGTTAGATATCAAAAGAATAAGTAAAAAAAACTAGAAATAAAAGAAGTTAGCCTTTCCCTTCACGGATTTCTTGAATAAATATTTTCTCCAATTAATTAATAAAATATCAAAAAAAAATACATGACTTAAAAATTTACTATTTATAATCTTTCTAGTCATCAATCTAATACTTTAAAATTTTGACATATTACGTTTATGATAATTATTTTTATGTCACATATTATTGATGTGACAATTTTTTTCACATATTATATGATGTGGCAATTGTCACATGTAAAAAAAAATAAATAATAAAATTTTAAAAATAGCAATCATCATATTACAAAATAGAGAACAAAAATGAAAAAAAAAAATCAAACACCAAAATAAGTTTAAAAAATAAATAAAAAAGGATTAACATCAAAATGAAAAAAAAACCCAAATAAGTTATATTAGTCGACGATGGAAAAATTGATAAAATTCAAAAACTCTAACATCATCTATAAAATAGATTTCAATGAGTGATTACATGAAAAACGTAACTCTAACCAATTAACTTTTAAAAATAATACATGATTCTTTGGTGAGTTTCTGGATTTCAATACCTTCATTCATTTTACTTCTCTCAACAATATTGCTTTCTTGCTTTTCACCAAAACTTGATCGAGATCTTATCATTACTTAAGTTTCATGCAATTTTTACTTTTATGATAGAGTTTCCCGTAATTTTCTCTCAATCTCCAATCGATAACTACCTACAAGAGTAAAGTATAACATGAGGCAATGCCACATGAGGGGGGGAATGGTGCATAGGCTCTTGGTGGGTGATTTGTAGGTTGGGGTCTAGAACCATGGGTGGCGATGTGCGATAGTGTGCTAAATGTTGGCTCCGGTAGTGGCATGGGTTCAATATGTGTATAGGGCAAGGAGCCTATGGCAGTTATTTGGGGTTCTTATGGTGGGAAGGAGTCGACAGTTGTGGCTTGACGCATATGAGTGGTTGGTTACCTATTATCAGATAAAAATTTATGCTCATAGTCTTTTGGTTGCATTTTTTTAAAGATTCAAAAAATTTAATTGCTCTTAAAAATTTTGGATTTTGAGATTTGATTTAGTTATTGGTCAAATACAAATATTAATTGATTTGACAAAAAATGTGAAAACGGTATTTACTACAACACTTGAATTGCAGTTATTAAATCTTAAAAAGTACCCCTAATCACCTATTTAGTGTTGTTTAATTAGTCAATCAATTAGCTAGCTTAATTGATTTGATGATTTTTTTTTTAAATCTTTCTTATTTTGGATTGCGGCTATTTAGTGATAATTGCATGTTTTATGGGTTCAAAGAATTCAAAATTAATGTAAGAGATCTTATTTAATTATTTGATTAAATAATTTTGCTTATATTTATTAATGGTAAGTTTAATTAATATTTTTCTTCAAATTTTTATAAATAATTATTGATTGTCAATCTCTCTAAATATAAATATAATTTATTATAATATGCAAATTCAAGTATAATATATATATTTTTCTTGAATATAAAACACTGTATATTATATAAATTGATTCATATATTTTATATAAAATTAAATTATTAAAAATATTTTTAGATGAATAATAAACTTATTATTTAATTTACAATTTAATCTATTATTATTAAAAAGTATTTTAATCAAATAAAATATTATTATTTTATATTATTTCATAATTTTTTTCCTGTGGAATATTCTAAGTATTGATAATAAAGAGACCGTTTAATCGACTTGATAACATTATCTTATTTAGAATTTGAGAAACATCCACATTTTGCCTGTATTTATTAATGATAAGTTTAGCGTAATATTTTTCTCAAATTTCATAAAAAGCTGTTGGTCAAATTTCTTCAATTGATATCATGTTAATGTACTTCTGAATTCAAGTATGGAATATAAATTTTTTTTATTTTCTATATATAATATTTATTGTATTCATTTAAAATTAAATTTAAAAAATATTTGTGTGCATAATAAACTTATCTTTTATTTATAATTTTCTATTATTAATAAATATATATTTTTTATAAAATAAAATAAAATTTTTATTATATTTATATTTTTCATAATTTTTTCCTTGGAAACTCTAAGTAAATAATACAAACCATTTGGTCAAAAATAACATTAATTAAAAAACTAATATAGGATCTGCTCATTTTTATCTGATTGCTTAAATCACGAGTATGTAGCTTTTTCTTGTTTTGACCAAAGCTTGATAAAAAAAACTAACATTCAATTGGATAAGATTTCTAAATCGCCGGCTTAAGTATTATAATAATGTATTGTATTTTAATTCAACTTCGCTATAGCAAATCTTCCATAAATGTGCATTTTTCAATCATGATGAATGTAAGTTTTGAATGCTGTAAATTAGGTGAATTTTAAACTTGATAGATGAATTTTTCAATCATAAAATTGGTAGATGAATGCATTTTTCTTATTTTGAAAAACTTGATAAAATTAAAATAACATTATAGGATAAGATTTTAAACTAAAAATAATCATGGTAAGTTAGTTTCTTTAAAAATATGGTAAATGTAAATTAGATAAATGTGGATTTTTAAATCATGATGAATGTAAGTTTTGAATGCTTTGTAAATTAGGTGAATTTTCATTTATATGTTCCAATTATGGTGAATGTATAGATCAATTTTTACATCATAAACAACAAAATAAACTTGCTTCGTTAAATTACAAACCCCCCCCCCCAAAAAAAAAAAAACACTTCTTTAAAAACATGGTGAATGTTCCAATCAATCATGCGATTTCACAATGCTGGATATCAACCACGATACTTATTTGTTTGACTACCATCTTATTTGTTTGATTAAACAAAAAATCACAGAATATTATTTTGTAAATAAAATAAATAAATAAAGGTTTATCTCTTGCAAATTTTATCTCCTTGTGGTTTGATTTGTAAAATTAATTATTGAAGGAATATCACTTAACACGTCATCACCACAATTTCATGTGGTTAATTTTTATTAGTTCACGTATGCAAGCGTCTTGAAATCCATATTTCTGCTTGGACTCCATAGAATTGCTCAATTAAAATTTTACTAAATGATGAAAGTGTACACAATAAACCAATCGTATGGTTTATATAAAACAAATGAGAATAATTAAGTAGTAACCAACTTGTTGGCTCAGCAATTTAATCTAATTAATTGCTAACTAAATTAATCAATCTCTAACCATATTTCAATTATGGTAATAAGGTTTGAAATCAAGGGTATCTTATTAGTAGGTGACGTGTATTCTTATGGTAAATCTTGTTAAAGTTGATTCTTTTGTCTAATTCTGAAATGAGAGAAGTTTCACTTTTTAGGACTTTCTTCCACCAAGTAGTAGTAATAATAATAATAATAATAATAATAATAATAATAATAATAATAATAATAATAATAATAATAATCATCATCATCATCATCATTCATCTATTTATTTATTTATCTATCTATTTATAAAAGAATTTTTCACTTTGGTGTCTAACATTCATTTTTCTAAAAATATAATTATTTATTATTTATTTAAAATTTTTGAAGATAAATATAAAAAAGATAAAAAGTACACTTACATCTTACTACTCATTTAAAAATTTAAAGATATATATAAAAAATATAAAATTATAAATGCATTTTATTATCTATTAAATATTAAAAATAAATTCAAGAAAATGATTCAAACATTTTCTATTATTATTTATTTTTTATCACAACCAAAAAAAATCCGAAAATCCATACGCTCGTAATATTTGAGCCAAGCTTTAATCCATTAAGTGTTTTGATTGATATTCTCGGCGTTGGTGTCAGTTTGTTTGTGTTTTTATTTGTGTGTCGGTTTGTTTATGAATTTGAAATGTCTAAATTTACATTTGCGTCTCAATATATATTTTTTAAGTAATGTTAGATTTTTTATATTTTTTTTATAATTTTTTAATATTAAATGAAAAAATAGTAAATAAAAAATAAATATATCTAATATATTAAAAATATAAAAAATATTTAATATTTTTTCATTTAATAATTAAAAAAATAATAATAAATTAGATAAAAAAATAAAATATTTCTCATATTTTTTAAATTTGCCATGATTTGAGTCTTAGTAATTAATGCTAAAAGTAACTTTTTTATGGTAAAAAGCAGGCTATTCATGCTGGCCTAAGGCAGTCTCAATATTTTGTAAGATTGATTTTAAGAGAAGTATAATTTTTTGTTGGCTATTTTTGCGTATCTTTTTTTTCTTGTGTGTTAAATAGAACTGATTTTATGTGATGCTTAATAATTAATTTGTTTAGTATATTTATGATTGAATAATTTTAAATCTTCTTGAACAATTCTTCTAATAATTTTCTAACTTACTAAATATACAAAATATTGAATGTTTTTGATATTTTGATAATATTAAATATATTTATTGTTTTATTTAATACTTTATAAATTAAATATTAATTAAGAGATTAATAAAAAATATTTTTAAAAGATATAACAAAACTCTTTATAATTATATTTTAAAATTGATTCTACTTTACCATCAAACAAAATTAATTCTTTTAAAATCAATTCAACTAAAATTTAAACTAAAGAAACCCTTACTTGACTTTTTTGGTGGAAAAAAACCCTTGATTAATTATATATAATTTATTAAATTTTGTAAAATATTTAATTAAAATATTATTTTATATGACTGAAAACTTTATTAAATGTGCAAAACCAAACGTACCTAGAGTCTAAGAAACTTGGTCCTTCATTGACCAAGCCAACACGATCTACACACCGAAATTAGGAGTGCATATGGGTCAGCTTTGATCTGACCCGAATCTGACCTGAAGTTTTTGAGTGGGATCTTTTTTTTTTACCTGAATTTTATCTGTTCATGGCACAATTAATGATTGGATAAAGACTTGATTAATTTAATATTTAGATAAAATATATAAATTTAAGTGTTATGAATAATTAAATTATAATATTTTAAAAGTAAAAACAAAAAACAATTATCATTCATATATGGAGGCAAAACATGTGAATGCTAAATTATTAGTATATTATGTAATTCAAGTAAAAAAAAAATTATAATTTATCACTAATTTTTATAAAAAATATATTTTTAAATATTATATTACATTGAATTGAGTTAAGTGTATATTTGATTGAATTTGCTAAAAATTTTTAGAATATTATGTAATCGATTATTGTATAAAAGTTTTTGTTATAATCGATTTATTTTTATGTTTTGATATATTAGATGAAAAATAATTTTAAATTAATCTATTTTATTTGGTTGATATAAAAAATGGTTTTTATACATTAAATTATTAAAATATGTATAGAATGATTAAAAAAGTTATTTAATTAAGACAAAATAGTATTTACATATCAAAAAATAATAATCAATAAGTTTCACAATAAAAATAACTTAAATTTTTTTTATTTTATATTGAATTTAGGTGTATTTTAATTTCTAAATAATTAAATTTGAAAACAACTTTTTTTTTAAAAAAAATTATTTCTAACTAAAAAAAAGTTGTACTAATCAAAATATAACCTAAACACAAAAATAAAATACAATATTTATTTTATAAATTCAAATTTAACCAATTAACTTTGAATCAAATTGAGTTATTTGGCTGGACCAACTAGCATGGTAAGCAAGACAATCAGCCATGCTACTACAAGATCGAGGGACAAAATTACACTAAAAACAAGAAAATCATGAAGAGAAAAGATAAATATTCACTCTGTTTACTTTTATCTATTCGTTAAGATTAATGTGTAAATATTAAGAAAATTATTAAATATATATAATGATATAAAAATATGATTTAACATGATTCAATTATCTTTTATCTAACTTAATTAATATTTTCTTTTTTTTCTTCTATTTTTATTAATCTTACATTCTCTCTCTCTTTCTCACTCCATTAATTAGAGTGGTTAATTTTAAGAAATTATAAAAATTAATTAATATGTAATTATTGAGTTTAATAAAAATAAAAAATAAAAAATACTAAAAATAAAATTTAAAAAAATAAATAAATACTTTTAATTTTTAAATAAATTAAAATTTTAAATAAATAAATAAAAGTGGACATATGAATTATCTCTCAATATGAACCCATTATACGTTAGATCATCAGAGGCCTCATTGATAGCCATAAAGACGTTTTTCACATCAGCTTCAAGTTGTATCCTTGTCAGTCCCAACTCCTAGGCCGGCATCACACCTTCTCTCGCATGCAAGAAACTCAGCCATACGAGGGTGAGTTACTCCATGAATCCGCTTTTAAATGCAAGTTTTATTTATATAAATAGTATTTTGTACTTGTTTAATATATGAGATAAATTAAAAAAATATTAAAATAAATAAAAAATATACTTAATTTAGAGATATGACATCTTAAATAATTTAAATAAATTTAATTAATTTATAATTAATAAATTTATAATAGAACTCACTTAAAATTAATTTTTTATTTTCATTAATCGATTCTTTATGTGTAATAATAACTTTATTATGTAATTTTTCTAATAAATATATTTTTATATAACTTTTCAAAAAATAATTAGTTTATATACTTTTAGATAATTTAATTTTTGATTTTATATTTTTTTTTAATATTAATTTTTATGTATTTATTTATTATTAAAATTTTTATGTATTTATTCATTTAGATATTTTATCAACTTATTATTAAGAGTATACTAAGTTAACTCATAATGTCAAATTATACTAACAAAATAATCTTAAATGAATAAATATTACAATGATAAATAAAAAAAAAAACTTACTAAAAATTGAAATAGTTAATAACAATAAAATCAAATGATACTCAATATATTCAAATACATTATCATTTTATAACCTATACATTTAATTTAAACAATTTAAGTTGAATAAATAAAATAACATATTAGTTAAATCAATCAATTGACATATGTCTTCTTAGATTCTTTAATATTATTCTCTTTCACAAATTCAATTTATTTCAATATGACACAAAATTATAACTTGCTTATTACATATGTTTCATCAATGTTTTCATTGAGGTTAATTTCTTCCATTATTTGTTCACAAAATCATCTCAACTTCTGCAAATAATTTTACTTAAAACATCAATGAAACCTCAATGTTATATGATATGAGTTTTCAATTACATTTAAACGATTTTACTAAACAAACTTTATTATAAATCTAAACTTTTTAATTGATTTTATCATGTCATTTTGTAAAGTTTTTATTTCATATATGTAAATATTAATATATTTTTATTTAAAGTTTTAATATCAAGAAATATAAATATAAAATATTTAAATATTATATATATGAACCAAAAAAAAAATTTAAAAACACTTAATAATTTCTTAATTTTCTTATAATAAATTACATTTAATTAATTTTACTATATTTTCATGCAAATTTTTTACTCTCATGTAATGTATATATTAAAGTTTTATAAATAATATAGAATAAATATAGTAATTTGAAAATATAATTAATTAATTTAGGATAACATTACATATATGATAGAAATAGTATCGATGCTTACGAAAAATTTGAAATTCTATGATCAATTTTCAATTAAAATAATTAATAACATGATTAACTAAAGATATGTGAGATTTTTTTTTTATTTTTTTGAATATGAATTAATATGAAAATGTATATATGTTAATGTAATTAATATATAATTATAAATTTTATATTTTTATGTGTGAATGATAAATTTAATTTAGACTTGACAACACATATACATATTTTTTTTTTAATTGTAACATGAGATATCACACATGACAATTATTAGAATCATATATTTATCACATGACATATTTTTAAATATGTTATTTCATGTTTTTTTTTTCATATTTAATTAAACAATTTTTCCTTTGTATTGTTTAATATATTTTTTTTAGAAGTTTTTGATTTATTATTTTTTATTAATTTATTATATATATTTTTGTATGTGTAACAATAGTCACATTAGTTTACAAGTAAAAAAATATCGCATCAAATGACATGTGATGAAAATTTAGCTATTTTACTTGCTATATATCAACAAATCAAATCATTAATTTATTAACTTAAAAGATACATAATAAATTTTTAAGTCATATATATATTTTTATATTATATTGATTTAATATTTTAAAAATATAATTTGAATGAAGTATATTTTTTAGATTAAAATTTAAACCAATCTCAAGTTCAAATTTAATTGTTTTAGCTCGAATTTAATAAATCTTGTTCAGACTATATCTCAATTTATATCAATATGTTTCTCCCCCTATGCCCTAAAGGGTAGGTTTGGTATTCCAATTTTCTAGGTACCAGATTTTATTATATTGACCAGATTCTTAAACCTTTTTTTTTTTTGGGAAAAAATGAGTTGTACATAAAATTTCAATAAATTACTTAAACCTTTAATATAGTTTGAGTTGCACCATAAATTTTTAAAAACTATTTCATTTCATGATCAATTTTTTTTTTTAAAAAAAACAACAACAACAGACATTCCATCTTTGTTCTGACTAGGTCAAAGATACTTTTGAGCAAATAGTCAAATATCACCTGCATTTATTTTAATTTTTGCACAAGACTACCCCATAAATGATTGCAGAAATAAAAAAGAAAACGTCCCATTTCCTTTTCTTTGCAACCATAATTGGTATTACTTTTCTACACATACTTATTTGGTAAAAAAAATTAAATTTGTAGACATCCAGAACACCAGAAGCAAGTAACCTTTTCAGTTGCGTAATAAATGATTGAACAAGCGAACGGAGTTATCTGCTACAGACAACAGCATAATTTCAGTTTGAATTTTGAAGTTTTTTTTAATAAGTAATTTTTAATTTTATTATAAATTCTTGTTAAAATTAATGTTTTATCCTCACTTTAAAATAGAGAGAATCTGTTATCATCTTAAATTTGTTGTCTACCAAACAAAAAATAAACAATTAAAGTATTGAACAATGAATCTTTAAAAAAAAAATCCACAAAGCTCACAAAGTCCAATGTGGGTCATAGATAGGGAAAAGAAAAATAGAGAGAAAAAGAAAAAGGAAAATCTATGCAAGTAATGAGAGTTTTGAGGTAGTAAAGTGAAAGTAATAAAATGTTTAAACGCATGTATCTTAAATAGGTATACAAATTTAGTGTGTGTTTAAGATAATTGTTAAAAATTAATTATTTTAATAATTAATTATTATATAATTTTTTTGTTATAATTAATTATGATAGAATTAGTTTTATATTTAAATATATTAGTTAAAAAATAATTTTAAATTAATTTATTTCGTTAGATAATATAAAAAATATTTTTTATGTATTAAATTATTAAAATAAATATAAAATAATTAAAAAATTTATTTAATTGAAGACAAAATAATATTTACATATGAAAATATAAAATTTATAATTTAGAATCATAAATTAAAATTTTAACATTATAAAAAAAACTTTTATAATATTTTAAATTTCGTATAAAAATTGAAATTGATTTTATTAAATATATAAGAATATTGTTATAATAATTTTTTCTCAAAAAAAATTGTTTGATTGAGAAATAATCTCAACCAAATATGTTCTTAATGAATATAAGTATTAATAAAATTATATTAAAAATTAATCCACAATTTTTTTATCCATATTTTTACTTCCATACCAAACTAGCCCATGGAATTAAAAGTGGGATAACAAAATTTATAGACCAATTTTTAATACAATTTTACTAATATAATTTATTCATAAATTTTTTATCTCCATTTCTACCTCGCACCAAACTCACCCTTAACATTTATCATTAATATCCTTAAATCAATGGCACTTCATGACTCAGTTCTAAAAAAAAAAGTAAAGTTTAATGGGAACAGTGAAGCAACGGTAACAAATGAGTTCAGTTTTTTTGGAAGTTCCTTAAGGGGCATTGTGGGAATATGCAAAAGTTAACGTTACCCTTTGATATATATAATATTGAATATAAATCAAAAGCACACAGAAAGATCATACTAAAAGAGAAATTATTATATGTTTGTTAAGCATTATTTATTTTTATATTATTTAAATTTTGATATTTTAATATTTATTAATAATAAAATTTATTATTAATTTACATATTTATTATTTTAATTTTAATTTTTTTATTTTTTAAAAAATATAAATTAAGAATAAATCTTATCATTAATAAATATTAAAATATTAAAATTTAAATAATATAAACACTTCACTAATAGTGGGTGGCAGTGGCAACTACAATTTCTCTTGCCCTTGCCCTGTTGTCTTTGCTTCCATAATCTGTTGTTGGCTTTTTTGTTTCTACTTTTCAACATCATACATTAACTCCCATCAGTTTCTTTCCTCCTCCCTCTGTCAGAATTTTTGTCCTTCTTCCCCCTCTCACTGAATCACCTAGTTTCTTCACATTCACTTTCTATCTCGGAGGATCAAAGAGTCTACATTTTTTTTCCTCTCTCCCTTTCTCTTGGGCTGTTTCTGTTTCTTATGCTTCATAAGCAGTAGTAGGATTTGGAAGCAAGAGAAGAGTTGCAAAGTGGGCAGTAATCATGGCAGCTACAAAGCCTGAGGATATAAGCCACCCACCAATGGACCAACTTCAAGGCTTAGAGTACTGTATAGATTCAAACCCATCTTGGGGTATGCATGCCCAGCTTCAATCTTTTTTCTCAACTGCATTGTTAGTTTTTTTTTTTTTTTGTTGTTGCCTAGTTTAGTTTTCCACTGTGAGTGATATCTCTGTGCTGAACTGTTAACAGTGGAGACTATAGCTCTGGGATTCCAACATTACATTTTGGCCTTAGGAACTGCAGTGATGATTCCTTCATTTCTTGTGCCTTTGATGGGTGGAAGTGATGTAAGCCATTCCCAAGTTCAAGTCCTTTTACCTTCTTCAGTTTGTTTATTAGTCTGTTTCATACTGATGAAATTCTTTGATATAGGCAAATCTCTACTAGGAAAAAGCTTTTTTTTTCTTTTTCTTTTGATTACTTTTATTTTATGTATTTGATTTTATCATATGCTAAATGAGCTGGGTTGGTCCCTCTGAAGAGGAAATTGCCTCACACTGGCCAAGATAGAAAATTGATATTCATATATTGACTTTTATCTGTTCAGGATGATAAAGTGAGGGTGGTACAGACTCTGCTTTTTGTTGAAGGAATTAATACACTATTGCAGACACTGTTTGGAACCCGGTTACCAACAGTGATAGGAGGATCATATGCATTCATGGTCCCCATTATGTCAATAGTTCATGATCCCTCTTTGACAATGATAGAGGACCCACATTTGGTTAGTACATTCCTGTAATCTCTCTTTCATATTTTATTCTGAATTCAATTGTAAGGTGAAGTTCATATCAGCTATGGTATGGACAATCTAAGAACATTTATTTAAGCTTCTCCAATGTGAACCAAATCATTGTTAAATAATGTTAATGGTCCTAACTGGAAAAAGACCTTTACAAACAGTTTGCTATTGAAGACTCAAGCGTCCAACTCCTAATGGAGAAGCCAATTTATATCTAAAATTTGTATGGGTTTAAGTGCAAAAATTACATTTAATTCTTCTTGACAAGATGTGAGCCATGCACATCATGATGAATTGTCTTTCTTTAGCCATTTATTACAAGAGAATTAACTTGTGATGTGACCAAGTTTAGAATAATGTGGAAGATAAAGCATACAATTTATCTTGAATATGTCATCTCCAGAGCTTAGACTAACGCTCTTCCATTTGTCTGCAGAGATTTCTTAACACCATGAGAGCAGTCCAAGGTGCACTAATAGTGGCATCAAGCATACAAATTATTTTGGGATTTAGTCAAATATGGGCTATTTGTTCTAGGTAAGCTTTTTTATGTGAAATGCATATATACTTTTGAAGTCAAAGAATGAAACATCCATAGTCTATACATCAAATAATTACTGTCTTTTCTTTTTATGCAGGTTTTTCAGCCCGCTTGGAATGGTTCCAGTAATTGCATTAGTTGGTTTTGGATTATTTGACAGAGGGTTCGTTGTGGTATAACACTAACCCACATGTCACTAATACTAGTTCCAAGAATACCTAAATTATGAAATTTAGAAGTATTTGTTCTTGGCTCATATTGTTTAGCATACTGTTTTGAATCCTTTCGCAGGTTGGGAGTTGCGTTGAAATTGGAATTCCCATGCTAATCCTGTTTATAGCCTTCTCTCAGGTACAAATCAAATTTACTGTTGTTATGTCAAATAGGTAAATGAGAAAGTTCCTGTTTAAATTAGCTTGAGACAACTAAAAGGCGGTGAAAATAGATAATAAGATCCTCTTAGATTCTGATACTAGCTTTGGCATTCTAAAGTTCCTTTTTTATGGTTCCATTATGTTGAAATCCAATACAGTGCTTTCGGAGAAAATTCTTAGGCAAAATGAAATATTAAGTGTTAACTGATTAGTGAGGTCCAAAAAAGGTCTTTGATTGATGTCAAACTCCAATATCTGGTTTATTTCTAGTTTAAATAGATTTTTCTCTGAAGATAACAAGTAAGTAGAAGATACGGTCTTTTAATTGTGTTACTCTTTTTTTTGTTACACTGAGATGGTTGAATCTATGACCTTGTGCAAACTATCTAAACCTCTCACCATTAGCTCACTCCTAACTATGATATGTTGTATGCAGTACTTGAAAAATTTTCAGATAAGACAACAACCAATACTAGAGCAATTTGCTCTACTCATATCAACCACAGTGATATGGGCATATGCACATCTCTTAACAGCAGGTGGAGCATACAGACACCGCCCAGAATTAACCCAACATAGTTGCAGAACAGACAGGGCTAATCTAATTTCTTCTGCTCCATGGTTGGTACCAAAAGCATCTTTGTAGTTGAATATTTATAATACATATGTGTGTGTATATATTCACTTTTCTCAAAAATCTTAAGCAGGGAAGGACTTTGCTATTATGATGATAGCCATTTTGTTTTGACATACACTGCACAGAAATGCAATATACTTTGGACTTCATTTAAACTTTTACTCTTAGAAAAATATATATCAATGCAGCAATGAATTTGTTGAGCTAATGCCAGTGACTCTTGAACATGTTGCCTGCAGGATAAAGATTCCATACCCTCTTGAGTGGGGTGCTCCTACATTTGACGCTGGTCATGCTTTTGGAATGATGGCTGCTGTTTTAGTCTCATTAGTTGAGGTATTCGTATTCATTACACTTACATAAAAATGGCCCTGATATTTATTGGTGACTAGTGATACAAAAATCTTTTTCTTTTGTTAGTCAACTGGGGCATACAAAGCTGCATCACGTCTAGCTAGTGCCACACCACCTCCTGCTCATGTCCTGAGCCGTGGTATTGGTTGGCAGGGAATTGGAATCTTGCTGAATGGCATGTTTGGAACACTGACTGGTTCAACAGTTTCTGTGTAAGTGTTATTCTTCATTCATTCGTAGATTTCACTTTTTATGGGACACAAATTGATTCTTTTAGGACCATGACAGAGAGAATGTGGGGCTTCTAGGAAGCACTCGTATTGGCAGTCGAAGGGTTGTTCAAGTTTCAGCCGGCTTTATGATATTCTTCTCAATGTTAGGTGAGTATCAATTGGCAAACTATGTGGTAACATTAATTTTTAACTTTACTCCATTTTATACATTTCACTTAAAATACATAATATGCTTCTTTCTTCAGGAAAATTTGGAGCTTTGTTTGCATCAATACCATTCCCCATTTTTGCTGCTGTATACTGTGTTTTGTTTGGTCTTGTGGGTGAGTACTACCACCATTTCACCTTTGATTTTATTTGAGCACCTCTTTGCTTCCTCTCTCTTCTTATGACAATTGCTATTTTTGTTTTTTTCAGCTTCTGTGGGGCTATCTTTTTTGCAATTCACTAACATGAACTCAATGAGGAACCTCTTTATTACTGGTGTTGCCCTCTTCTTAGGTTTGTCAGTTCCTGAGTATTTCAGAGAATACACTTCCCAGGCCCTTCATGGTCCTGCTCATACCAGGGCTGGATGGGTGAGTTTTATCTATATTTTATTAGGCAAAATGCAAGAAACTCCTTCCAACTATGAATCATGTGCAGAAAACCCCCCTATGCTTTAAATCTCACCAATATGACTATTTAAACTTATCAAACCGTGCATAATTGACTCTCTATAAGAGGGTTTTCTGTAGATGCACGAGGGGTCCAATATACACTAATATGCACTATTTGGATAGTTTAAGGGGTTGTGCCGGTGAGTTTTAAAGTACAATGGGGTATAATGAAATTGAACCCCATAGTTGGAGAGGGCTTCTTGCATTTTGACCTATTTTATTACTACATATTTTCAATCATTTGGAAAGTGAACTTTTGTCCCTTCATATTTTCAACACTCTTGACAACACTTCTTGCATTTTGCCCTATTTTATTACTACATATTTTCAATCATTTGGAAAGTGAACTTTTGTCCCTTCAAGCTAAAGTGATTCACAAATGCATCTTCTGCTTCAGTTTGTGGATGTTTGTGCTTGATCAGTTGATCGAATATTTTCTAAAACATATCATTCTTTTTACGAAGATCATAAAAAAAAAATATTATGAAATTATTTTTTTTCTTTGCTTTTGCAGTTCAATGATTTCCTCAATACTATCTTCTTTTCTTCCCCAACTGTTGCATTGATTGTTGCTGTGTTCTTGGACAACACTCTTGACTACAAGGATAGTGCCAAAGATAGGGGAATGCCATGGTGGGCTAAGTTTAGAACATTTAAAGGAGATAGCCGGAATGAAGAGTTCTACTCCCTCCCTTTCAACCTCAACCGGTTCTTCCCTCCATCCTAAGAAAATTCTTTGATAGAGAGAGATGTTAAGAGGAAAAGCATCATTTCCAGATAAGGGTTATTATATGATGATCAGTTTGAGAGTAAAGAGTGAGAAAACTGTTAATGTATTTCATGTAGCAGAGGAATGGTTCCTTCTGCTTCTTTTCAGTTTTTTATTTTTTTTAATTTTTTTATATATATTTTATATATTTGAATTGTGTTATTTTCATATATAATAGAACAGTGTTATTTGTTCCTTAAATTTTCAATATATTCCTCTTTTTTTTTTCTTTCCTTTATCTTGGTATTGTTTCTTTGGCCTTGTGTACTTAGAGAATGTGCTTAAATGTAGTGAAATTTTAATTTTCGTTTGATTCATTTATAAATTTAATTTTAATATATTATTAGGGTAAAAATTCTTTATACTATCATCAAATCGATTTTATTTAGACTATTTCGGTCAAATTGGATTTTACCATGAACTAGCCAATCAATTGGTTATAAGCTTCATATTAAATTTAAGAGGGCTGCTACAGAGCGCCCGGCTATATAGGCCTGGAGCTTCTCAGATTAGTCACCAAATAACAACTTTTACAAGAAATGAGACTTACCTCAATCTCAAAACAATAGTCTTATCCTGTCAATCTGACATGTTTTTTACTCGAGACAAAAAACTTTTTTTTCTTAAATTTAATGTGAAACCATTTTGGATACATCAAAATTAGTCATTAATAATTTTTAGAACCAAAACATTTTTTTCTCAAGAGAATTTTTTTTATCACAACATTTATTTTTAATAAAATCCCATATGAATTCAATCAATGTCGCATGCAAAATATCTAAAACAATTTTTAATTCTTATTATTCCTATATCTCTCTACTTATGGTAGTTAGTCATAAGGTACTTCGTAATAACTTTTGTAGAAAATAAAATAGCATTATTATTTTCATAATTAACAATGATATTTTTACCATTTTTTTTTTTTTTACACATCACTTTATACTATTTCTTATACTATTAATTATATTATTTTTTTATTTTTCTCACTTAATTATAATTATTAAAAAATAATGTGAATAGTAGTATGATAAAAAAAAAATAATGTGATATAATTATATTTTTTAATAATATATGAATTTTTTTTTATTTTAAAATTTCATGATACTATATGTAAATTATTTTTATGACATCATTCGATTTTATAGCCAATTTGACTAATTGAACCTATTGAACCTGAATCAAAAGTCACATCAATTTGTTGTCTAGTCTAATTTTATGAACATTGCCTTTATTCCTTGAGCAAACTAAATTGCACCAATGATAAAAAAAAAAAAAAAACTATTTGGATAACACAGTGGTAATTTTTTTACTTGATAGACGTTCCTCCTGATTTTCTTACTCATGTACTAAGGTTGGGTGTTTCCATGTTTTAATAATAAAACTTTTCAGTGCAAAAAATTCGTAATTTTTTTTTTACACTGACCAATGTTGGTCTGATCCCGATCCTTTATAGTAGAGGTGGCAAAATAAACTTACATGCACCCCATTTCATCGCATTCAAAAAAACTGCAGGCGGTTAGCAGTTTTAGAAAAACCCATGGATGGTTTGAATGTATAAAAAATAAAAAAATTATAAAAATTAAAAAATAGAAAAATTATAATTTATAGAGGTTAAAAAAATAAGATAAATAAAATAAATTTAGTATCATCTTATTAAAAATATCATAAACACAAATAATAAAATTAATTTGTAATACTTTTTTTAAAAAACTCAACCCGTGAAATCACATACGCCCCGCTTAACCCGCGGGTTATGCGGGGCGGGTTATGCGAGTTAGAAATTAAAAATGGGTTGAAATTTTGAACCCAACTCACAAAAAATTTTAGCGGTAATATAAACAGTTGATTTTAAAAATTCTACTTTATAGGTGAAAACAAAACTGCAGGCCGTGCAGTTTCTATGGATGCTTTGAAATCTTTTTTTTTTTTAATTAAACTTAAAAAAACTTATTTTGAAAGGCTGAGATCACATGCAGCTAAAAAATTTAACTGTTTAATATTTGAAATAGTTAAAAATTAATTATTTCAAATAATTTTAAATTTTAATTATTTTAATAATCGATTATGTTTAGATATAGTTAAAAAATAATTTTAAACTAATTTATTTCATTTAAATAGTATAAAAAAATTATTTTTATGTATTAAATTAAAAATATATATAAAATAATTAAAAAAATTATTTAATTGATTAAAAAAATTATTTAATTGAAAACAAAATAATATTTATATATTAAAATAAAAAATAATCTCAACAACTTTTTTACAAAATGCTCAACTTTTAACTTATGAAAAAAATCTATTGTTGTACAAATCTCAACATCAACAGCTTTCTCCTAATTTACCCAAACATGTTGACATTTTGCAGCAGTTGAAATGCAAAAAAAATCTATTACATCCTTCAATTAATCTGAACCAAATACACACTTAGTCTCAAGCTAACTAATTTTACTACTCCTTGTAATTTCTAACTATTAGCACATGACAATACCTACCAAAATAAGATCAATTAAATTCATTAATTGAAAATATTCAATTTTAACTTTTACTAATATAGGATTATAAATACTTGAATATTGTCGGTTGTTATTGAATTTCCCTCTTTCTAGTTAAAAAAAAAATCATAAATAAGATATGAGACTAAAAGAAATGATAAGAAATGTAGGCTTACTAGAAGTTATAGGCTAGATTAGGCTAATACTAAACGCACATACTTATAACACATTATTTCACACCTTATCTTATATTTATATAATTTTTATTATTTAATTACAATCGCTATATTTTATTTTTTATATATTTACATTTTAAATTTATTACATTAACATATGTGAAAGATGTAAAATAATAAATAATGTGTTAGAAGTATTATTCAATATACTAATGAAAAAAATGTATCTTTATTCCATCAAGTATTGAGGGACAGTATTTATTAAGATGAAAAGACTAAATGATTATAAGAGTGTAACTTTATTTTCTGAATTTTTATTTATTTAATTTGTTTTTGACCAAAGTATTTCCATCAACATTATTGTGATGAGATTAATCCTACGATACTATCACAATTATCAAGCCTCTCAAGAATGGAAATTTGTTCCTCCCGTGTACACCAACTCTTGTTGGTCCTTAAAAAATTTTCAAAACGGCATTAAACATTAATTGATTGCACCCATTATAAGAAGAATTATAAGGGGAAGCTGACTAAAATAAGCCAAGAAGAAAAAATATCGGTGGCTAATGAAATTCAATCTCGAAAGAGTCAAGAGTGTATATAGTACAAGTGTTCAGGGTTGCTTGTGTAAGGACTAGCTATTGTTGTTTGTGGCACATGCACTCTGGGCACCTTGGCTGTCGATAAATGCTTCTACCGTATTTCCTTATACCAACTTTCTGACCTGCCTGTATCATTTTCTTTACTCTGTCTTCAAAACTTTTCCATCCTATGGTGCCATTCTCCCACAAAATTGCTGCTAACCTCTTCTTGTTAGGCCTCAAGGTAGGAGCATCATCACCACCATAGTAGGTTCTGAATCCAGATACCATTGATGAGAGTTGGCTGCCAGAGTCAGTCATGGCAAATACATCAGCAGTTGCACATGCAATAAAGTCCAAAGCAGCAAGCTGCATTGACATCAAATATACATTGTTAGTGATTATAATTCAAATGAATTAGAAAACTATATCAGCATCATATCAGATAAAAAAACCTGTAAGTATATATAATTTGAATTGTCACTTGTCAAGAAGGACCTAATTTAGTTTTTCTGGCCTTTCAGTGGTTTAAGATTTCAATTCCATATTACTATTGCTAATACAAACACTGTAGTTCATAGAATTATTGTATAAAAATGTACAAAACCTTTAGTACTGAGTTTAGCTTCAACTCCATTTTGTTGACATTGATAAAAGAAAAATGACCACTAATAATTTTTTCCCTCCCCACTAAGAAACAAGTGGAGTCTATCTGAACCTTAATGTAATATTTTATAGTCCTTCTTTCAATGAAATGTAGCCAATATAATGGCAAGAATATGACTGAACATTTAACACTAAAGTAAGTGTTAAAGTGGCTTGCACTTTAGTTGGTGGAAGACTGCTGCACTTTATTTGGTGGCTTCAACAAAGTCAACAATGGAGGCATGCTTTTGTCAAAAAGTAGGATGATTCTCTTGCTAGCATTCGGTAGTGGTTGGTAGAGTTGTTGGGAGTAGTTGAATGATGAGGTGTTGCATTATTGACAATGCATGTTTTGGCTTTCTATAAATAAAGAGCATCTCCATCCGTATCAAGCATGACAAGCAACACCAAGAAGCAGAGCAAGCAAAATAGCTTCTGCAGTAAGAGTGAGAGAAAAATAGAGAGTGTAAGGAAATTCTAAGAGTGTAGTGTGTGAGCATATACTGAGAATTTTTTAGTTTATTCTCTAATCTCTGTAATACTACAAATTGTAGTAGGAGAGAGTCTCACTGAGAAACACTATATTTTGTATCTCTTATATGAAAGAGTGTATATGGATATTATAATTATCCTTGATATAGTGAAATATTTTTTGGAATTTATCCCGTGATTTTTCCCTCAATGTACAAGGGAGTTTTTGACGTTAAATTTGGTATGCAACTCTTGATTTATTTTCTGGTGCAAATAGTACTGACAAGTGGGTCCCACTATAAAAGTACTATTCATGTGCTTTACAATTTTATCTGTTCTTCTTTAAGAATCTGAGTACGCTTCCGCTTACATCCATAAAGTGTTCAAGACACTTGGGGTGTAACCAACTCTGATTTTCCTAACAAGTGGTATCAGAGCCACTTAATCAAATTTTAGATCGAAGATGTCGGTGCCAAAATTTGATGTAGAGAAGTTTGATTGATCTAACGACTTCAGTTTATAGAAGCTGAAGTTGCAGGCATTGCTAGACCAACAAGGCCTATCAAAGGCGTTAGAAAGCGAGAGCAAGTTGTCGGAAACATTGCCTTCTGATAAAAAGGAGGAGATAATAGTCAAAACACATAGCACAATATAGTTAAGTCTGGTAGACAATGTGCTGCGAGAGGTTATGAACGAGAAGACTGCAGATGGACTCTGGAAAGCTTTGGAAGAAAAGTACTAAGCAAATACTTTGTCAAACCAACTTTACCAGAGGAAGAGATTGTACACATTCAAACTTTCAGGAGAAAAACCAATTCGGGATCATATTGACGATTTCAATCGGATGATCTTTGACGTACAAGCAACTAGAATTACAGTCGAAGATATTGATCAAGTTATAATCTTAATGACTTCACTATCTCCGTCCTATGATAATTTCTGTGATACCATAATGTATGGTAGGTCCATCATCTCCATCAAAACCGTCAAGGAGGCGTTGATGACAAAGGAGCATCATAAATTAGCATTAGGATCTAGTTTTGATAATCCTGCAGATGGGTTGTTCGTGACGAGAGGGCGTAGTCAAGAAAGAGGATCGGGAAGCAAAAGCATGGGAAGATCAAAGTCCAAAACCCACAAATTCTTAAAGTGTTTTCATTGTCACCAACTAGGGCATATCCGAAAAAATTGCCCTGAGAGAAAGGAGAAATCAGGAAATTCTGCCAATATAACAGTTGCAAGTTCTAATGATAGTGATGCTGAATTTGTCCTAACAGTTTCAACTAGTGACTCAGGCAATGAGTGGATCTTGGATTCTGGCGCATCTTTTCACATGACACCTAATAAGAATTTTTTTCTTTTTGTATCAAAAGCGGGAGGGAAAGGTCCGATTGGGAGACAACAGGCTAATTACTGTTGTAGGTGGAGAAGAGGTACGAATCAGATTAGAAGATGGTACTGAAAGGACATTTCAAGCATGGCATGTTCCGGAGCTGGGTAAGAATCTGATCTCTTTGAGTGCCATAGACAACCAGCGGTACAAGTTCTCTAGAGATAGTGGTATTTTGAAGGTGACCAAAGGCTCAATGGTGGTGATGAAAGGAAAGATGCAAGGTGGGATCTATCTATTGCTGGGGAGCACAGTTAGTGGCACTGTTGTTGTTCTGTCCTCTGAAAGATCTAAAGATGATGTTACAAAATTATGGCACATGCGGCTTGGTCATATGAGTGAGAAGGGAATAACAATACTTGCTGGAAAAGGACTGTTGAAAGATGTAAAGAATTGTAAACTCGACTTCTGTGAAAATTGTGTATTTGAAAAGCAAAAACGAGTAAAGTTCAGTTCTGCAAAACACACCAGCAAGGGCATTATGGAGTATGTCCACTCAGATGTTTGGGGTCCAGCCCCTGTAAACTCATTGGGTGGTGCTCATTATTTTCTTACTCTGATCGATGACTATTCCAGGAAGGTCTAGATTTATTTCTTGAAGCAAACGAATGAGGTGTTCAGAAAATTCAAGTAGTGGAAGGCCATGGTCGAAAAGCAAATCGGGCGGTCAGTCAAGCGGCTGAGAACCGACAATGGTGGGGAATTCTGCAGCAAAGAATTTGAAGAGTTTTACAAGAATACATGTATAGTGAGGCACCATACTATACCTGGAACACCACAACAAAATGGTGTTGCAGAACGGATGAATAGAACACTTTTGGAGCATGCACGATGCATGCGAATAAATGCTAAACTTCCCAAATCATTTTGGGTTGAGGCGGTCAATACAACTATATACTTGGTAAACAGATCTCCATCAACTGCAATTGCTATGAAGATTCCACAAGAGGTATGGTCTGGTCGACCTGTAAACTATTCTGATTTAAAGATATTTTGTTGTCCTGCGTATGCCCATATGAGTGATGGTAAACTTGAGGCAAGGGCAAGAAGATGTATTTTTTTAGGGTATGCACGAGGGGTGAAGGGCTACAAATTGTGGTGTACAGAAAAGACAAGTTCACCCAAGATCATTGTTAGCAGAGATGTCACATTTGATGAGGCAACAATGGTAAATCAGAAGCGGGAATCTATAGGAGATCAGGCAGAGACAGATCATGGTGCTGAGAAACAGGTGGAGCTGGAGATTGACACTGGGAAGATGAAGCAGGAAGAGAACATAAGTCAGTCAAGTACTTCAGGTGTTGCTCAACTTGAAGAAGAAGAACAAGATGAACCTGGAGACAAAGGTGCTGGTGAAGAAACCAGAGGAGCAGAGTTATACAGTATTGCTACTGACAGAGAAAGGTGATAAATTTAGAAACCTCGGAGATATATGAATTCTGTTGCTTGTGCACTTGACTCGTCAGATGCAGATCCTATAGCCTTTGCATTGGCTATGGTGGATTGTGCAGTAGAAGATGAACCATCTATTTACCGAGATGCAGTAGACAGCAAATAGTCGAAGGAATGGCTAATAGCAATGAATAAAGAGATTGAATCTCTTCAGAAAAATCAAACATAGGAGCTGGTACAACTTCCAAAGGGGAAAAAGGATAGTTGGCAGCAAATGGGTCTTCAAAAGAAAAGAGGGAATCCCTGGCATTAAACATCCAAGGTATAAGGCAAGACTGGTAGCAAAGGGTTATACTCAGAAGGAGAGCATTAACTTCCATGAAGTATTCTTTCCTGTGATGAAGCATAGCTCTATCCGGATCCTATTAGCTATTGTAAAGTACGTTTGACTTGGAGTTGGAACAGCTTGATGTGAAGACGACATTCTTACATAGAGAGCTAGAGGAGCAGATCTACATGAGTCAACCAGAGGAGTTCGTAGTTCTTGAGAAGAAAGATCATGTTTGCCTGTTAAAAATGTCATTATACGGCTTGAAGCAATCCCCAAGGCAATGATACAAAATGTTTGATGCATTTATGATTGGTAATGGTTACAACAAAAATTAATATAATAATTGCATCTACTCTAAAGAGCTTCTAGATAGTTCTCGCATTTATCTGTTGTTGTATGTTAATGATATGCTAATTGCAGCTTGCAACAAGGCTGGAATTAGTATATTGAAAACTCAGTTGGGAAAAGAATTTGAGATGAAAGACTTAGGTGCAGTAAAGAAGATTCTTGGTATGGAGATTCATAGGGAGAGGCATTGTGACAGATTATGCTTGTCACAACAAAATTACATTATGAAAGTGCTACTACGCTTCAATATAGATCAGTCTAAACCAGTTGGTACTCCCTTAGCTGCGCATTTTAAATTATCTTCAAAGGAATGTCCGGAAACTGAGGAGGAGGTGGAGTATATGACTCATATACCTTATTCTAGTGCAGTTGGCAGTCTCATATATGCCATGGTGTGCACAAGACCAGATCTTTCACGTGCAGTAAGTGTGGTGAGTAGGTTTATGAGCAAATAGGGAAATGCGCACTGGGAAGCTGTGAAATAGGGAAATGCGGTACTTGAGAGGTTCCACTGATGTCTGTTTGGTGTTTGATGGTCAGCAGACTTGTGGGGTTATAAGCTATGTAGATTCTGATTATGCAAGAGATTTGGACAAAAGGAGGTCATTAACAGGCTATATCTTTACAGTCTTTGGATGTACTATTAGTTGGAAGGCGATATTGCAATCTACAGTTGCATTGTCAACTATTGAAGCTGAGTATATGACATTGATTGAGGCTGTGAAAGAGAGCATATGGGTGCAAGGTCTTTTGGGTAGTTTTGGATTGAATAAAAAAGAACCAATCATATATTGCGATAATCAAAGCGCCATTCATCTAGCTAAAAATCCAGGTTACCATGAAAGGACAAAATACATTGATGTTAGACTTCACTTTGTCAGATAAAGTATCAACAACGGTACAGTTGCAGTTCATAAGGTAGCTACAGTTGAGAATCCTGCAGATATGATGACGAAATCATTGCCGATTGATAAGTTTAAACATTGCTTGGACTTGGTCAATATTTGCAGAGGTTGAAGACTCTTGAAAAATACAAGCCAAGGTGGAGAATTGTTAAAGTGGCTTGCACTTTAGTTGGTGGATGACTGCTACACTTTATTTGGTGGCTTCAACAAAGTCAACAATGGAGGCATGCTTTTGTCAAAAGGCAGGATGATTCTCTTGCTAGCATTCGGTAGTGGTTGGCAGAGTTGTTGGGAGTAATTGAATGATGAGGTGCTGCATTATTGACAATGCATGTTTTGGCTTTCTATAAATAAAGAGCATCTCCATTCGTAACAAGCACAACAAGCAACACCAAGAAGCAGAGCAAGCAAATTAGCTTCTGTAGTAAGAGTGAGAGAAAAATAGAGAGTGTGAGGAAATTCTAAGAGTGTAGTGTGTGAGCATACACTGAGAATTTTTGGATTTATTCTCTAGTCTCTGTAATACTACAAATTGTAATATGAGAGAGTCTTATTGGAAAACACTATATCTTGTATCTCTTGTGTGAAAGAGTGTAGATAGGATATTGTAATTATCCTTGATATAGTAGAATATTTTTTGAAGTTTTTCCCTCAGTGTACAAGGAGATTTTTCCACATTAAATTTGGTGTGCAGTTCTTAATCTATTTTCTGATGCAAATAGTACTGACAAGTGAGTCTCACTATAAAAGTACTATTTACGTGCTTTACAATTTTATCCATTCTTGTTCACGAATCTGAGTACGCTTCTACTCACATCCGTAAAGTGTTCAAGACACTTGAGGTATAACCAACTTTGATTTTTTTAACAGTAAGAACTGAATGAGAATTGAACTTTTTTCATTAGAATGAAGGCATTACTGTTAAAATAAATAACACCATTAATACCTAATTACCTGAGAAGAAAAATTCATAAAAGGCGCTAGTTCACTGGGTGCAAGCAAATCTTCCTTTGTGATCACATTAGGATAGAGTCTAGTGAAGGGATGCATTCTTGAATCTCCCCCATAAATATGAGAACCAGCCAAGTAAATGTAAGTTCGACGTTTGAAACCAAGAGCTACTAGAACAAGTGCTGCTTCTTCAGGTGTCAACGGGCATCTTCCCAATTTCCTCAAATTCGTTGGGGAGATAGGGCTACAAACATCAATAGTACAAGCCAGAAAAGTCTTATACAAATTACAAGGACATTTATATCAAAACAATTTGTTGAAAAGCATATGGTAGAAACATGCATACCTTGAATTCTTCAAGCGCTCAAGAAGCAGAGGAAAATGGCTTTCTCTATAGGCTTGAAGTTCCTTTCTCTCATTTTCCCCACCTCCAAATTCACATAAGGAATAGGCCACCATATCAACTTCAAATCTTAAGTGCAAAGCAAGATATTTAGTTGAGCCTCTAGCAGCATCGCGATCTTCGTTGTTCTCAATGAACTTCCCCTGCAACTGAGTGTCTAACATGCTTCGTGGAGCACCATATTTTCTAATCCTTTTAATCAATAGTGTGCCAACTTCTTGAATTTTTGGGACAAACTTCAAAGCATGGAAATTGCATTTGCACCTTAACCTCTGCAATTATTTCAGGTGAGATACCTTAAACCTTGAAGTAAACTATGCTCACTTTTTTTTTTTTTGGGGGGGGGGGGTATTAAACTATGCACAATTGCACACTTTAATCTAATATAATAAACGAAGAGTGAAGATAAGAAAGCAAGTAACACTTAAACAAACCATAGCTATTTCAGTCTCTCGGTCTGATTACTACAAAATGAGGATGCCTCACCAAATGATAAGAGGTTGATGGAAAAAGTGGCTGTCATGTAAGAAGAGTAGTAAATCATACTGAAGGATTCAAATTATGTGGTGAAGAAACAACAGAAGTCTATATTGGTGCTTTCTTGAAGCTTCTGTTAAGCAGCAGTGGTCAAATGGGAAATCGTTGTTTTGCAACAAATCTCCAGAAGAGATCCTCATCAATGTTTTCATGATTATGAAATTTCAGAAGGAACTAGTATAACCTCATTTTCTTTTAACTCGGACCCTAACAGGTAACAATGAGAATTTTTTTGGGTGAAAAACAATGAGATATTTGATTATGACAAAAGGCATGTACATATTTATTAGCACTAGCAGTACTATGGAATATAAGGTAGGCTGCCAGTAACTAGTAACAGTATTTAAAACTAGATTGATTAGGTAACTTTATGACCTGAATATCAGAAGGCAGTGGATCAAAACCAAGTCGATTTCCATATCCAAGGAAGTGAACAACTCCATTTCTTAAAAGAAGAGGAAGCACAATTTTAATATAGTCAGAAATCGTGGCCTCCTTTGCAAGATCTGCATCTGTAATCTAAAATGCAAGGTGTTTATTGACATTGTTATACAACAGGTGAAATTTGTCTTATCAAATACATAAAATGTAAGATAATAAACCTGGCTGCCAGTTGCTTCTACATCCAAAGATTTCATATAAGGTGGGAGTTCCTTCTCAATATTGACATCATCCTTCAGGATATTCATGAAATGCTCCTCCTGGTATATGTCACCAAACTGGCTGCATTTTTGTTAAATTAAACTTGTGAATAAAAAATTGAGTCATTCAAATGAAATCACATACTTTTCGATAAATTCTTAAGTACTCTAGAGTAATACTCTCAACAGCAAAGAAGTGATCTATATTTTATTAAATAACATGTTAAATTTAATCCAATGGCATGTATGGTTACGTTGTCCACTCGTTATATTTTTAGCATACTGGGTGCAATACTTCAGAGTAAATAAGAATTTCTCATACATTTAAAAATCAAGGAGGTATCAATCTGGGTAAGTAAAGGGAAGAAGAGAAGGCAACATAACTATTAAAATCAATCAAAATGAGATTATACATAACAGATTATCCCGGAACTGTTGTGATAATTAATGTAAATTTATGAATTATCCAAATCATATAAAGCAATTGCTTGTTTATAATAGATTGTCCTCATAAAAGAAATAATATTGTAAAGTAGATTCTTGAATCCTGGCATATTTTTTATGATAATTAAACTCCAGTATCAATAAATGGACAGTACTGGTTAAAACTTCAGAAGTAAGGGAACGGAGGAGACATATATTTGAAGAGAAATTTTGTTCCAAATACATTCTAGTGTACTGCAACAATCACATTCAAATCTAAAGAAGAGTGAGAAATTGAAAGCGTTAACTGTATAAAAAAGAGGGATAAAAAAAGACTTATACTAATGATTTTTTTTTTTTTTGGGTACAATACTTATGAAATTAACTTTGTTGTTTTTATAATAATGGCATAGTGCTAAATATGGTATTTTACCTGGGGTCGTTCCATACATTGCTGTAAAGAAACTTTGGAATAACTAGAGTTGCATTGAGGAGGGATGCGACAGCAACAGCATTGCAAATCTGCAATCACTACAGTAGTCCAGTCACTTCCATTATTTGAGACAAGTCATTTTGATAGACTAACTGGCAATAATTGAGGCTTTCTCTTCTTGAAATCAAGTTGATACTACAGTCAGTGTTCATATTTAGTCTCATTTATTGTTCACTAAATTAAAATTGTTGTCAAATTTTCAATTTGATTAGTGACAGGCATCAAGAACTGTAGTTTAGTTATGTTTGTATTTGTATTTGGTTTTTTGAAATGTGCAAAGCTGATATGATATTTGAATATGGAAAATAATGTGCTCTAACTGTCAATACTTACGGCAACTCGTTGTTGATTAAGACCACCATTTGCACTGACTAAAATGTAGCCATTACTTTCCACCGATTTCCCTGTCAAAAATTATAAACTAATTAGAGTGCTATGTTGATGATAATAAGTTGCACTTTAAACTTTGTATTGCTATATATAAATAAGAAATGCATATATATTTTAAATAGTTAAGACATGTTTTATAACATCAATCAATGCGTAAGAAAGGTTCATATATACCCGGATTGGTCTGAACTTTTCTTTCTGCACAAGGTTCCCATGTAGATGCCTGCCGATATGGTTCCACCCACAAATTGGATGACTCTTGCTTGAACTCCTTCTATAGTACACAAAAACAGTACTTAGACTGGACAGAAATGAACTCCAAAAGTAGTAACAGTACCTAACAGCTGATCCAAAAATATGTATCAATCTGAAAATCTGATACAAACCTTAGCAAGAGCACTGGAAGCCATGTTTAGAAGTCGATCATACATTTTTATTGGTGATTGTCTTTTGTTGATGTAGGAATCTCTAGCCTACTCATTAAAATAAATGTGTTAGTTATACCAGTTAACAAGTATCAATGTAGTAGAATACCACATGAATTTAGGAAGTTTACTAGTTAACTTCAACTCAAATTCTACTCTAATTAGGATATGCATTGACCACTTAGATTAAGATAAATAACAATCTGTGCCAAAACATTCACTAACACCGAATCCTAAACGGAAGAGAAAATTGCACATGCAGAGAGACATGAATGCACTTAATAATCAGAGAACAAAGTTCCACTTTGCTATGATAAAGGGTAACTCAGGTTTAATGACTTGAACATGGTTAAGAGAATAAATATGAACATAGAGAGCTAATCTAGTATTTGCAGATATTAATTCAAGGAGAGTGCTAACAAACATGAGATGTTGTACTTGGTACCTGAAAGCTATTTGAATTATTAGAGGCTGTACTGGGTTGATATTTTGCAAAATCATAAGAAGAGACCGTAAGAGAATCAAGAAGGAAAAGGCAACCCAACAATCCAAACATGACAACAATGGTCTTTATGTGCTTTTGGAGCCACAAATGCTTTTTCCCAACATAGAGTCCCTTACAAGAACTGTATTTTGAAGCATCACTTTTCAACCCATGAAGCAATAAGGTTTTGGAGTTCCAACGGCAATCAACACCTGCCATCCTCCTCCAAGAAGGAGGATCACTGCAACCTCGTAAAGTTTCTGAACATCTAATCTTGTAAACTTTCATTCCTAAGCCTAAACCAGCATCCTTAGATTCAGGGCGTGGACTTCTTGGAGACCCTTGTTTCCCCATTACACCATGAACATTATCAAACAATGAACCTCCAGAGTAGCTAAACTTTTGAGTTTACCTATTCATTCTGGCCTCCTTTAATAGTAGCTTATGGTTGGTTGAAAGATAGAAAATGGCCACTAAACCATGAAAAATGAAAGCTAGAAGCCTGCAAATGCAAAGAGTCTTTGTTTCTGAGGTGTTTCTGATTCTAATTTCTTGTGAATCGACCAACCAATCCATCAGACCGCAAAAGGGATATTCAAGTTTGGTGGCAATGAGCATTAGACAAAGAACATAGCTTTCTTATATGAATTCCAAGTGAAGCGAAGGAGTAGGTGATGGGGTTGTAAGAAAGTATATATGAATGAGTGGAATGGAAGCAAAAGATGAAAACTAAACCATGCATTGTGTCAAGTGTGACAGCTAAACTTGTGGAACAAGAATCAAGTATGGATCAACAACTTCCCACCAAACTGAGCAAGGCTCTGAAGTTGAGCTTCCTGGGTTTACAATTTTCCATCTTTGAAATATTGAAATGAAATCAAAGGGTGACAACAGTAAGAAAATTTCAACTACTTTTTTTTTATAGTTATTTTATGTTGAGCAAAGAGGTGGCCGTTGGTTTATTAGAATTGCGGATTGAGATGGGCTGAATATGCAAGTTCTTGGGCCGAGTCTTCAAATGGAAAGGAAGACGGTTTGGACAATTCGGATTTTATATATACACCAATTCGGAATAAAGCATATTTATCTATTAACACTTACACACATATCATTTTGTATTTATATAATTTTTATCATTTGATTATAATTAGTTTAATTTTATTATCTACTCAAATCACATTCTAATTCTACAACATATTCTTAAATGTAAAATGATGTGTCTTATAGAGATGTGTAAATAATTTTTTTTTTCATAATAATTTAATTTCAAACTAATAAATTCACAACAAAAGTAATTCATTTTTAATTTTTTCCCTAAGGAGTTCAATTTAGACTAAATTGGTGAGTTAGTGTGTGTTTGAATTAGAGTTTGTCAATTTAAGTTTGAGTCAACTTAGTTTTACAAACTTAAATTTAGTTAAAAGTGAATTTGTGGTAACATAATTTATGTTTGATAATTTTTGTTTCAAAAGTGAATTTAACAAAATAAATGTTAGAGATAAAATTATAACAAAAAATCAAAAAGCAAGAATTTATTACTTTCACTGTAACGGCAATTAGAGACAAAATTTACGTTAAAATAGTATAAATTAAATTTTATCAAATTTTACTCAAACAAACTTTTTTTTCGTTTCTATGCAAATGAACTGACATTTAGAGTGTTTAACATGTTCTCAAACATGCACTTAACCAATTTAACATCTAGGCCAAATCAATCGAGTCGTATAAAAAATGGCCTGTTTAACCCAATTAATATTAGGCAATTGATTAGGATAATTAAATTTATTTTCTCTAAGGTTTACCTCTATTCAACCGATATTTTTCTTATTTGAGAAATTAAACTTACTTTTTTTACTTTATTATTTACAAGAATGGTCCATAAAATAAGGAATATGTATGTAGTTTTTTTAAAAAAAGGAGTGTCAAATAATGTAATTATTTCTAATCAATTTAATAACTAAGCTCAAATCGATTAAGAAACCAACTCACTACGTTTTTTTTTTTTTTACAAATAATGGGACTTTATGGGATAACTTGGATGGCAGGGGCAAGTCTGCATCTACTCGTTAGAGGTGTTGTCTATTATGACAAGTGTTTAGGTTTACATTTTATCACCGACCCTATCCCAAAGGAAAGCGGGGATATATTTAATGATGCGAATGGTTGTATTTGTTAATTAGTTATTAGTTATATAAATTGGAGAATAGTTGCATTGTAATGTACAGTTGAAAGTGAATTAAAGTGAGGAGTTTTCTCTAACTCAAATAGAGAAGTGGAGAATCTTTTTCCCTGACTTGAAAAGAGAGATTCCAATATTAGTTTTAAGAGGTTGCAATTGTTGGCAACAACAACTCAAGGGAGAAATTATGAAAAGCTAAGAATTCCTAATTTTGATGGTGAAGGTGTCGAAGAGTGGATTTTCAGAGTAAGAGAATTCTATGGGGTTTATGACTTTGAATCAGAGAGGCAGCATTTTATATTTCTGCCACTCTCTCTACGGACCTGCCTATGATTGGTGGTTGGAATGGAAAATCAATAACAGTGGCCGCTATAGCTGGGAAAAGTTTTTGGAAGATATTCAACTAAGACTTGGAGCAATTACAGGATCTGTTATGGATGTTGCTGAAACTATATTAGAGTCTCAACAACAACCTGTTCCCCATCTTCTCAGGAATGCTTCTCTGGCGTTGTCATTCATGGGCTTCTTCCACCAATTCTTCCCTTGGAGCTATAGGTGGAGTTTCCACAAATGCCTTGCTGTTTTGGCCTTCTGCACCTTGCAAGTCAATAACTGATTCAAGAACAGGGACACTAAACACATTTTCCGTTTCTTCAAGAACAGGTTGGTCTTCAAGGTTCGGTTGGATTTCAGCATCCTTTACTCCAAATTCAAGATCGTGGGTTTTCTCCATTTTTTTGGACAATGGACCCATGAAAATCTGCTTCATGAAGCTCTAAACTGTTATTTTGAAATCTCAATTGAATGGCTTCCAAAAATTCTTCCCATGTGAAGCAGCAATCTTTGCTAATTTTAGTTGTGCATTTGTAGGGGTCGTTACCAACCTAATATTACCTTAAAAAACTGTTAGCATTCATTCCTCTTTCTTCTCACCCAATTTTTTTTTTTAGAGAAAGGAAAAAACATTCCCCTTTGTCCTGAAATGTGTTCTAACTCTTTTTTACTTTATTTCTTTTGTCTTCTTCTTCTGATGTAATTTTGCCTTTCTTGCAAGATGGGCACAGGCATGTATGAAGTTGGGTTTAACCTTCAACTTTGTTTTAGATTTGATCCAAACTAAGTTCTATACACAAGATTTTACTTTGCATTGTTTTTGAACTGGTTTAATTTTGTTGATAAGCAAAACATTGAATGATTTTATGCTATCTTTAGAATCATTTGAGTTATAAGGATTTAATGAATAACATGGTGATATCTTGAATTTTATCCAATAGTGAGTTTATAATTGTTATCCACACAATAATCATCATCATTTTTTTTCTGAATAGCTTGGTACTATCTTAAATTATGTGCAAAGGTAGATATTTTTTAAAATTGACTTTTATTCCTAAAATTATAAATATTTTCAAATACTTTCTTTGTTTCTCTTTGTTTTGACGGATAAAATGAATAGTTAAAGTATTTACGAAGTCAATTTAGAGAAAACATATTAAGATGGATATATTAAGGACACTATGGGGTTAATTTTTTATTTTTTCATGTACTTAATTACACGCCTATATTTGATCTCATTTTAGAAGACCAATTTGTTAAATAAAAAGTTTTTTTAATTTTTTTTCTAAAATAAAAATGACTAAGACTTCATTTTCTTAATTTGTTTTGCCATTCTGTTGTGATTCCTGTTGTGTCATGAAAGGGGAAGGGAAGGGAAAGAGAAAAGGAAGAAATGCTTGTGTGTAGATAGTGTGAGGGGTTTATTAAATTTATAAGAATTTTGTTAAGCATCTAAAATAGAAAGCAAAAAAAAAATGTATTTAATACATTGAGAATTAAAAACGTTTTACTTTTAATAAAAAAATCTTATTTTAATTTATTTAATAAATATCCTTAGGATACATATTAGCAAAACCTTATTTATAATTAAAAGGTGTTGCAAGCTATGGTTTTGATGAAGAATGCTTGGGTGGGAAGAGGAAGATGAGCGTGAACGAGAAAGGGAAGAGAGGTTTGCTAATGTGCGTTGTGAAGTGTTTGCATGTTGTTGAGGCATTTGGGAGTGCTAGAAATATGGGAGTGTGATAAAAACTGGCGTCATTTACAATTTTATTAAGGATATGTTTTTGGATAGAGGTTTTTAGAGAGAAATGAAAAGGAAGATTTATTTTTTATTTTTAAATTAAAAGATTATAAAATATTTATAAAAATGAATAAAGAATTATTGCAAGGTTATATTATCATTTTTTATTTTATTTCTTTATTTTAAAAAAACTTAAATATGGAGAGTATCTAATCAAAATAAAGAAAAAGTCATCTCATTCCTTTTCCTCCAAAACTTTTCAAAATCTTAACTCCCAAATATTCCCTAATGCATGGTTTGTTTCAAGAGAAAATAAGTAGAAAGAAAATGGGAAGAGAGAAAATGTGAAGATTTTAGCATTTTTTTTTATTTGGATGAGGAGAGAAAAGAGGAAGGAGAGAAAAAAAATTTAATGAGGAGAAAATGGGAAAGAAAGAATTTTTTTAAAAAAAAAATTTATCCAAAAATATTTATATCTATTATATTACAATAAGGACATATAAATCTTTTAAATACTTATATTTTCTTTCCTCTTCCTTTTCTACACAACCAAATAAGAGAAATTATAATTTCTTATTTTCTATCTTTTCTTTTTCTCTTGATCCAAACAATAGGAGAGAAAATATATTTTTCTCTTTATTTTCTCTCTTCTTTATTTTCTCTTTTCTCATTTTCTCTCTTCCCATTTTCTCTTCACACCCAAACAAAGCATAAAGGAAGAGTCAGTGTATGCGAAAAAGGCATTGAGAAAATCTAGGAGGTGATAAGTAGAAAATGAGAGTAAAGTATTTTACTTAGGAAAATGCTTGTTACACATCACTTTTAAGTTACATCTCCTCACATCATCATATGTAACATAATCAAAATGAAGTCGTGTAAAAAATGAGATGAGACAAAATATAATCAAATGATAAAATTTGTACAGATATAATGTGATGTAAGTATATGTATGTGTGATTAATATTACTCTTTTACTTTTTAAAATTTCTTATATTTTTATTTATTAAATACTTATATATTTATTTAATTTTATATAGTTCCATGAATGATTCATTAGTTGAACTAATGTCGATATGAGTTTTATAGCATTGATCATGGCACTTGCTTACAAGATTAAGGTTTGATTTCAAGTACTAGTAATCCTTCCTTAGTAAGTGATTTGTAAGTATAACCGTAAACTTTCGTTGAGACCTGTGACATGTTTAGGGCTTAAAATGTGATAATCATCTCTCACCTAACATTTTTGCTACCCAAAACAATATTCAAATTCAATCATATTATGCACAACTCTTCCCACTTCTAGCCTCTTAATTAGTCTTAAGGTATTCTTTTTGTTTTTAAGTTAAATTATAATTTTGATCCATATAATTTTTACTCGTTTTCAATTCAATTTTTATATTATTTTTTTCTTAAGTCAGTCATTACACTTATAAACATTTTTAAAATTGTCATCGCTGTCAACTTCTGTTATAACACTATTATTATACCTTCAATTAACTAATACAGTAAGTGTTTCTTTTTTCAGTAGATGCTCTTTTATATACTCCATTTTTTTGAACGCCCGATATATGTTCCTTCATTCTAGTAAGTACTACTTACTTTTAAATAAGTCCTTTGTTCAATACGTGATCTTTAGTTGCTCTTTTCTTTGTAAAATGTCTAAATTGATGGCGTTATAATAAAAGTTAATTGTGAGAATCATTTTAAAAATATTTATATGTGTAAAGATTGATCTGAAAAAAATTCATAGAGATTAAATTGAAAACAAATAAAAACTATAAAGACTAAAATTATAATTTAACCTTACTTTTATTGCAAAGTATGTCTAGATAGGATAAGGAGGATATAAACTACTCCCTCCATTTCATAATAATATCTTGTTTTGAAGAAAAATTTTATTTCATTTTATATGTCACTTTAAAAAATTAAAAGAGTGTTAATTATTTTTCTTTTCAATTTTATCTTTGTATATCTCTACTAAATGAAATGAGAGATTATTCTACTAAATAGATTGAGAGAACTCTAATAGACTGATAGAGTAATTTACTTAAATATAACTTTATTTTTTTAAAAATTAAGAGTATTTAAATATTTAATAATTTTTTAATTTTTATAAAAAAAAAAAACCTTGAACAGGAGATATTATAAAATGAAGAGAATAAAATGGAAGCTACATTGTTGTTGAGATTCAATCCTACGATGAAGTAGCTAATGGGACTTGGTATCAAGGTAAACATTTTATATGGTGTAAATTAAAATGATAAAGAGCCAGTTAGCAAGTAGTTCAACGGCTGCATTGAGATAGACCTCTTCTTAAGAGGTCCATCGATGGTCCTGATATTTTTCACTATTGAATTGCATTAAATATCGTGTAAATTAACTCAGTGGTGTGGATCATTCACTAATAATGGGGTTGTAGAAGAATGTTCCACTAGGCTTTACCAAGGAAGATTGTAAAGTGGCATGGAGAAGATTGAGGAATTGGCCACCAGCCACAGCCATGATGCTTTTCATCCTGGAGGAAGTGGTGGTTTGCTTTCTTGCTCATGTCCCTCAGCTTGTAAAACCAGGCATTGAAAATCATATCTGATAACTTGGAACCTGTAATTGTGCATTGAGCCTCTCAGAGGAATCAACCACCGCTCAATGCTCACCTTGTTTAACGTCGTACTGGATAGTCTCCATGTCAATGGTCGACCTAATTCTTTTTTTAAAAAATTTTTCTTTTGAATTACACTAACCATGGTTGGCAATAAGCATATTCCGTAAGAATCTGTTATCACCACCATTAGTCAACAAGTCAAATAGGGTGGAGAGTCATTTTTTCATGAAAATAGAATCAAGTGTCATTTTAACAAAGTTCAAGGTTAACGTATTTTAGCCAAAAAAAAAAAGTTAAATATTATCCTCAATTTATATTTCATCAAATTTTATTTTTCTCATTTTCACTTGAATCAAGCACAAATAATAATTGGGATTAGACTACTTAGAGGGAAACTGTGAAAGCAAGGGAAGTCTTACTAAAAAACGCAAAGGAGAGAGAGAGAGAGAGAGAGAGAGAGAGAGTAGGCCAAAACTGAAAAGTTGTAAGAAAAAGAGGAAGAGCTGGAATCACATGGACTTGTCTTCTAATCTTGCTGTCTCCTCAATACCATTCATTTCCTTGACACCCATCTTCTTCACCCATCCACACCATACGTAATACATTTACATTCCTCTTCTCTCTCCACTCTCCCATGGCTGACCATAAGGTATTTTCCCTTTTTTTTTTTGAAGCTTATTGAAATGCTCTTTGTTTGGTTGCTGAGAAAGTTGCGTGACCCATGAAGGAAAGAAACAAAATTCAGACAAGGGAGAGTCCTAAGGCTTGTAATTTTGGTTAGTTGACACTTGAGAGGATGAAGCTAAGTGTTATGAGGGATGTAGAATTTTGTTTTTCTTCATTTTTTTTTTGTTCCCTTCCTCACGTGGCAAAAGAAACGTTAGGGTTTGTTATGGGGGAAATTCGGTTCCTTTGCTGAAGATTTTGGTCTTTGAGCTTAAAAGACAAGACCCCTTTAGCTCAGTTTCTTGTTGATCTGTGGTTTTGTTTCTATGAGGTTTATTTATTTATTTATTGGGGTCTGGAGAGAGGTCCTGAATTGGTTTTTGTGTAATTATAAAGATTTGTTATGATTCGGTCTTGATTTGTTATGATCTTTTGCTTGTTATTTAACAGATCCTGCTTGATTTCTATGTAGCTCATTATTTTAGTTTCTGATTAATTTATTAATATTCAATTTGTTGTACTCTGCTGCTAGCTGTTGCCTTGTTTTAATATGATTTAGCAACTTAGTAAGTTGTGTTCCCTTGAGTTCTTGCTTTCAACAATTGCAGTTGAAGTTTGTCCTATGAGCTTAGTGCAGCTGTATTTTTTGTCCTCAACATTTTTACCAGCTTGTTTCCATCATAGAATTTCTTTAATCTAATGTCATTCCTTGTGGAACTTAGATTTTGAATGACTGAATTATGTCATTGCAATCTGATTTGTTAGCAGTTAGCACTTAGCAGTTTACATCCTGCTGGTCAGTCTTTACTGAGTGTGTTACTGTTTTTGATATGTCTGCAAATTCGTTAACTATATTTTTCCAACTTTACCTTCCTTGTGACACCAAATCATTTTGAACTGCTTTGCAAATCATTTGAAATTCTAGTATTCCTTATACCTTGTTCATAATTGTGACAATTTTGACAGGAGATGTCTGCTTCTGTTGTCAATGGGAATGATTCCCTCACTGGTCACATCATATCCACTACAATTGGAGGAAAAAATGGGGAGCCCAAACAGGTTTTGTCTTTGTTAAATCCATTTTTCCTATAATTTTACAGTTATTAAGATTTTCTTTTTTTCCCCAAGTTGTCAAAAATGCAACATGAATGTTAACATGTTATGGGACTTCGATAATTTCACATTTGAACTATGCTAAATCTTGGATTGAAAGTTTAATGTCTTTGTTATGATGATTGTTGTAGACTATAAGTTACATGGCAGAACGTGTCGTGGGAACTGGTTCGTTTGGAGTTGTTTTCCAGGTATGGCAATGCTAGATTCATAGCTGTTACCATCTCCATATATTTTGCCACATGCTGATAATTTTTCCTCTTAGGCAAAATGCTTGGAAACTGGGGAGGCAGTAGCCATTAAGAAGGTTTTACAGGACAGAAGATATAAGAATCGTGAACTACAGTTAATGCGCATGATGGATCATCCAAATGTGATCTCTCTGAAGCATTGTTTCTTTTCCACTACAACTACGGATGAGCTTTTTCTTAATTTGGTGATGGAATATGTTCCAGAGTCTATGTATCGTGTCTTGAAGTTCTATAGTAATTCCAATCAAAGAATGCCGCTTATCTACGTAAAACTTTATATGTATCAGGTATGCCTCAGACTTTCTGGTGATTGAAAAGGTTCTCTGTTTTTTCTTTTCACTTCCTGATACAAGTCTGTGGTACACATATAGATTTTCAGGGGGCTGGCTTACATCCACACTGTCCCTGGAGTTTGCCACAGAGATTTGAAACCTCAAAATATACTGGTTTGCTTACATATGCTTGCTGAATGGACATTATTAGTAGGAATTCTTTTTTATTCCAGCTCTGATGTCATTCTGTGTGTTCTCCAGGTTGACCCTCTTACACATCAGGTTAAGATATGTGATTTTGGAAGTGCAAAAGTGCTGGTATGGTGACCTTATTCTATATTAATCCACTATATATATCTTTTTTTTTCCTTTTTTTGTGTGCATTATTATCTTCAATGAATCAGCCTAGGTTCTCTTGTAATTATCTTAAAAGTATCAACCAAGTATTATCCTATGTTGCATGGAGTGCATGCAGTTTACCCGGTGCGGATCTGGTACGGGGTACAATATTTTTTTAAAAAGTAGGATACGGGTACGTCATATATATATATATAATAAATAAATAATATATATATATATATATATATATATATGTTTATATATAAAATAAAATCTCATACAATAAAATATGATAATATAACATAAAAATTAAAATACACAAATTCATACCTAAATGAACAATTAGTGTAAAAATGGGTTAATCAATAATAATATGCATATAACAAATTTAAAAAAATGATAAAATTGAAGAGACAATGTAAAAATAAAATGTTAATATATTTAATAAAAAAAAGAAAAAAAGAGAAAGTGGGTTCCTTACCCAACGCAACTAGGTTTCATTAAAGGCTTTTCTTACCCTCTTTAATCATCTTTCTTTCTCTAAAACCCATCTACCGCCTCCAAGTCTTCTCTGCTTCCCAACAAAATATACCTCTTCTCTCTGCTTCTCTTCACTTTCTTTCTCAAAAAATAAAAATAAATTCTCCCCTACCCTCTTACATTTTTTTCAAACACACACAAACTGTATCCAACCACTTTGTTCAAGCTGGTGATCGGAAATCAAGACACCACTGTCCGAATCTGGTCGTTGGAGTTGCAGTCGCCGGAGTTGGGTCCTTGGAGCGCCGCTCGGGATAAAAGCAGAGAGGAGAGTGGTCGTCGTCGAGACTCGAAGGGGGGGGGTGAAGATCGTGGCTGCCTGGCTGGTCGTTGGAGCGCAGAGAGGAGAAGCAGTCGTGCTGCTCTGGTCGTGCCGCTCGGGACTCGAATGGGGGGGTGAAGGTCGTGCCGGAGTTGCAGTTGCGCTGCTCTGGTTGTGCCGCTCGGGAGAAGCAGAATGAAGATCTGAAATTTTCAGAGAATCGAAGGTGAAGGTTTAGGGCAGAAATGGTGGAGCCGTACCCAGCCGGTGATGGAGCCGAACCGAGCCGCACCAAGCCGTACCCAAATTCAAAAATAAAAAATAAAAAAATTGGGTACGTACCCGGTACGTACCCAAGGCGTACCCAAGCCGTTTGCACGTTATTTTGTACTCCTCCCTGGGAGGAGTACCCATGCTTCAGAGGTATTATCAATTGCCATAAACTTTTAACAATGTAGATGAAGAGGGTCTAATTATTATGTTGTGAAATGTAATGCTGTTCATTTGATGCATTTTTAGTTAACAGGCATAGAGTGTAAATTTTGTCTGCATGATCTCTGATATGATGAATAAAGTTCTCTTTTTTTGGATTACATTTTTCTTGTGCTTTATGTCGTGTCTTTTGGAGGATAGAGAATATTGATTGACAATTCATATTTTGCCATTAATATTATCAAAGTTATAGGTCATTACTGGATGTAATCTGTGATTCAGGAAAGATGTTATTATGCGACTAGTCTCTGCATTTAGTCATATCTTTATACTAAAGTAGGATGAAATGCGCTGATGGCAATCAATCTAGCCTGTGGGATATAAGGTGAATAAATGTATCTTTTATCATGCATGTGTGATGTCCATTCTGAAGATATACAGTGATAGATGATTTTGGACTATATATAGGTCTGCTTACTCAACCTCATTTAATTATGTTCTTAGTCCTCAGAATCGTCTCTAATGTTAGTGAACTGCTGTGCTCAACTGCAAATTGTGGTTATATGTTCATTTTATTTTTTCAACATTTTATCTTGTCACTTTGAAATTTTTGATATGGTTTTATTTTGGCCTTTTGGGTAAACCAGCAAGTTTTGGTTTTATTGAGGTTTCTGTCATGATTTATATGCATTTAACTTATGTTGTAGTGAGCTTGCAACTCATCTTACAGTATCCAGGATCACATTTCCGTGTTTTTCCAACTGGATGTTTCTTGTTTACCTTGGATTTTTGTGTGATCAGGTCAAAGGTGAAGCTAATATATCATATATATGTTCACGTTTCTATCGGGCTCCAGAACTAATATTTGGTGCCACTGAGTATACTACTTCAATTGATATTTGGTCAGCCGGCTGTGTCCTTGCTGAACTGCTTTTGGGCCAGGTTTATGCCATTGCTTTTCTTTTGTTGTTATTACATACATTTGCTACAAATTGATGCAAATACTCTTTTCATTAATAATTATCTACTGCCTACATGTCATCTTACACACAAATGGAACTTTTGTAGCCATTGTTTCCTGGCGAAAATGCAGTGGACCAACTAGTAGAGATTATCAAGGTGCAATTGCTGTTACCACATATTAGGTTTCTAAGATCATGCCATTCTTGTCATAAGAAGTCAGCTCTATAAAATTCTGTATTGCAGGTTCTTGGCACACCCACTCGAGAGGAAGTCCGCTGTATGAATCCAAATTACAATGACTTCAGGTTTCCGCAGATAAAAGCACACCCATGGCACAAGGTTTGCATTTTTAGCTCCCTTTGCAACATGGTTTTTCATATTATATAAGTTGAGTAGATAGAAAAGATTTCTGGACATTCTAAAACTTGAAAATTTTGAGTGTAGATATTCCACAAAAAGATGCCTCCAGAAGCAATTGATCTCGCATCCCGGCTTCTGCAGTACTCCCCAAGTCTTCGATGTACTGCGGTGAGTGTGATTGCTGCAATTATGATTATTTGTCTGTATACAACTCATTTAGTCTTTCTTAATGTGCACCAATCTATATTTCTTCTGAATCTGATCAATTAATGGTTGTTATATATATATTTCTTTTAAAAAATATCTATCATAGTAGTTTGAGGAAGATCTACTTTTGTTATGCAGCTAGAAGCATGTGCACACCCATTCTTTGATGAACTCCGTGAACCCAATACTCGCTTGCCGAATGGCCGTCCATTTCCACCTCTATTCAACTTTAAACAAGAGGTGAGTGTGGCAGAGTGTCAACTTCTTAGCAATGCAATGAAAGCTGGAAAAATCAAATGCACTATGATACAATTTTATGATCAAGATTCAAGAACAACATCCTATCTAAACAAAGTTGATGGACAACTTTATGAATATATCCCCATTGATCTGATAGTTAATTCAGTTCCTTATTTAGGTCTTTTACATGTTTATGTTTCCTGTTTACAGTTAGCTGGTGAATCTCCAGAGCTTGTTAATAAGTTGATACCCGACCACGTGAAGCGGCAAATAGGGCTACAATTTGCTCATCTGGCAGGAACATGACTTTAAGCGCAGGGCATAGTGTGTCCTAGTTGATAAGTTAACAGAGGGGTACCATCTTTTTGTCTAAGTTACCATATATTCTGTGGCCCAACCAGTGTAATTCTGTGCTCACGGGGGCTGCGACTTTTGTTCTTGATGGCTGCTGTTGATCCATCACTTCAGTCAACATATACCTTCTAAATATCTCTTGCTTCTGGTGGATCTTTGTTTCCCCAGGAAAATAGCTTCTCCCTTCCATGTTCATTGTAAACGTCTATGTCATGTGTGGTTGGCCTGTATTGGTCACAATGCTTCTGTCAAGGGAAAACTAAACCCTTTACCTGGAAGGATGGTCCCAGATAGAAGATGGATGTTGATGGTGGGCAAAGTTGGTTGTTGGGTTTGGCTTCCTCACATCTCCATGTCATTATGTGACTGTGACTGACTCGCCATGTCACAAACGTGTTCCTTGTGAAATGTAATGCTATCTGTTTATCTTCAATAGTTCTCTCTATTGTTCAACCTTCCATTTTATTTTATGGATTCTTAAGTCTTATCTGTTATTGTGGTTTATGCAAAGAATTCTATTTTTTCTTTTTCTTTTTCTTTTTTTTTTCTCCCCTGTACCTTTTGAGCGTCAAATATTCTGAACCTCTGACCTTGTGCACGTGATTAATCAGTTTGTTTTCGGTGACATTGAAGATGATCATGAATATCATCTTAGGTATACAGGCCATCCAAAAATTGCTCTTTTTTGAATCAAATATTACAACTATGATATAACTATGAATATCATCAGAGTTATTAATATTTGTTAGATTAAGGGCCAATTGATTTGTGCATGATTAATTAGTCATTATTTACTAATTCTTTAAAAAAAAGTCTGGCAAATTAACGTGACTTTGCTTGTCAGGATTTTTCACATTAAAAAAAAAGGTGGATAAGTATTACAATAATTCCAACAGATAACCTATGAATGAAAGTTCACCAACAGGAATCCTCATTTACAGTAATGAAAGTAGTTTTATTTGAATGAAATAATGTCTCGCAACTCCTAGTTATGCACTTTCTTTTTTCAGTAATCTAGGATGCTTTGCACATGACGTGGTACCAAAGTTAAAGCCTGAGTTGAGCTGCGCTAAGCTAATGCTGTTTGCCTGTTTGTGTAAGCCGGACAGTAAAAGAAAGGCTACTAGTATTACCCATCTAAAACAACGAAAATAAAGGCCAAAGGAAATATGCTAAATCTGTTTTTCCTTTTCTAATTTACTATTTTGATAAATAGTCCTTAATGAGCCTAGGAGGTCTCTTGGTCCAAAACGTAGTAGGTTATATTATTTCTTATTTGATTTAATAGTACTCGTCATAAAACTTTTTTTTCTTTTCCTTTTTTTTAATGGTCAAAAGTAATTTATTTAGCAAAAGCTTCAAAGCTAAAAAACTGTACAATGAAGTCTGGTGGCTCTTCAAGCCAGTAACTAAACTCACAGACAAAGCAAAGTTGGCAAGCATATTAGCTACCTGATTACTGATTCGTAGAACAAAATTACAATCAAATCTAAGAAACCAAGAAGCTTAAAAATCTCTCAAGATGGAACCGTTGTAAGAAAAGTCTTCCAGCGCACGCTTGATACTTGAGTAAACATTCTTGGCATTGCCTTCCAAAGGCACTCTCTTGAACCCTAACTCCCAAGCAAAGATTAGTCCTTCTCTAGCAGCCAGTAACTCAAATAAAATTCATATGATTCTCTCTCTCTCTCTCTCTCTCTCTCTCTATATATATATATATATATATATATATATGAAATGTATCAGGTGAGATGAGTGTTTATTGTGAGAGAGTGAGAGGAGTGAGTATTAACTATTGAATCTTACATGAATGGTCAAGATTAAAACATAAATACATGTGACTTTTTTAAGTAATCACGTAACTTTTAAGTAACTTTTAATCTTGACCATCCATGTATGGTCAATATTCACTCCTTTCACAATAAACACTATTCTCACTAGATATGTCTCATATATATATATAGCTTTAACAAAATTACTTGCAAATAAGGTTTATTAACTTTTCCTTCCTCCTTCAATCTATCATGTCCAAAACTCTTCAACTCAAAATGTGTCACAACCATATTTGTTTCCTCCATATATCTCTTGATATAAACAAAGATACGTTTAAAAGAAAAATTTTTATATAAATTTAGAGTATTTAATTTGAGTATACTTAATCAATTACATTATTTTAATTAATATATAATTATTATAATTAATTATCATAATATATCATAATTAATTATATAATTAGTCTATAACATCTAACTTGAGTAATACAAGAATCTCTCTGTTTCAACTTTCAAGGGAACTAATAATGAGTAATGACTAGTAAAATAATTAAATTACTAATATGACCATAGATACAAGATGCTTTCTTTTCCCATTGGAGGTCCAATATTTGAAGAACAAGTTGCATGCCATGTATGCTATCAAGTTATTGGCAAAAGATGCTTTCCCCTCCTATAAATTTGTGTCTCATAACTTATTATTAAGTCAATGAATGAGTTCGGTTCCATAATTCCATAGAGAAAGAAATCGTATTCCCTTTGGTCTGAAGATGCATGTCAAAGTTAAGATTAAAGCATAGTGGGCAAGTGGTTTGTGGATGCAGGCATCGATGTCAACTAGCACATGTCAATGATGTCATTGCCTTTTCTTGGTTTCAACATTAAAATCTCGAGCCACAAATAGTTGGAAAAGTAGAAGAGAAATTATTTTATGTTATTTAAATAATAATAAATGTGTGTTTATGAATGATTTCTACTATTAATTTAAGTTATACTCACATAATTTTTAAATAAAATAACTTAAAATAATAGTAAAAAACATCTATAAATACGCATTTATTGTTATTCCAAAACATATACCAATTTCTTTACATAGAAGTATCCACACTTATCCAACTTATACGAAGGTCCCATTTTGCCGTAAGTAACAATGAGTTTGGTACAATTACGTGTTGAATTATCTCTTGGTCCACGCATTGAATCTGCAAGGGAAGCCATTGACCAATCAACATTCAATATCCATGTGTCTTCTCACAATACAGTTGTATTAAACAATTCAACCATTTTCTGGGAAAATATTAAGAGGAAATTGAAATTGAAATTGAGACGAAAGTGAAAAAATAAAATGCAATCTTTTATGGATATAATTAATTGAAAATAATGAAAATGAGAAGAAAATAGTTCCTTTTTATTATTTAATTATACTAATAAACGTATTAATAATCAAATTATAAATAGACTATAATAATCTTTTAAAAAATTGAATTTATTATTTACAAAAGCAAATATTTAAAATAGAAAAAAAAACTCATAATTAGTTCTCCTTACTTTCACTAAGTTTAGAAAAAAAAAATGGGTTTCTACCATTGCACTAATTATTTTTTTTCAAAATTATTCCTGCCATTTTTTATTAGCATTTCAAACAATAAAATACTGGATATTCACTTTTTCCCATATTTATTCTATCAAAATCACCGAATTCAAACATATCATTAGTGTGTATATTTGAATATAACTAGTTTTATTTTCATTCAATTTTTTGGTCAAACTCAAATATTGATATAGTCGTAACAAGCTTTAACTTTAAATATTATATAAATAACACCATTCACACTGTTCATAAATTATTACAGTTTTCATGGGAAGGACAAAAAAGAGAAAAAAAAATTACAAGCTAGAGTTCTTACAGTCCAGTGATACCGACAATCAACATCATCATGTTCTTGCATCAAAATTTAATGAATCTCATTGAAGAAAATCCAATTGAAGGAAGTGCGTTGGCAATTACCAGAAAATTTCATTGAAGAAAATCCAAATGGATGGTCTTAATCAATTACCAGATAAGTATGACTTTCTAATAGAGAGTTGACAGAAATGTGTATATTATTATCCCATTTAAAGGAGAAACATTAGTTAAAAATAAGTTAAAAGGCTCAAGATTATGACCGCTAGATTTTCCCTACACTTTATGTCTTTACATTCTACATGGCCTTGCATGTACTGGATATCCAAAACTCCTAAACTTCCAACTGTTTTGTACCACCAAAACAACTTTGATTAAGTATTTAATTAAGTGCATGGCCAAAAAAAAAATTAGTATTTAATAATGTGCAAGAGTAGATGTAGATCCTCTTATGTACATTATTTAAATACCGCCAATTTTCTGTTGAAGATTCTCAGTTTTGGCAACTTGGTTAAGGTATTTTTGTTAAAATAAAGATACTTAATTTTGTTCCATCAGGGATGGATTTCTTGGCACAGGCTAGATTCTTAACTTCTATAATATACATTAATTTGTTAATGCAAATATATCGGTTTACAAAAACCATATTGAGCAAGAAATAGCAAGCTGAAGTGGAATATGTTCTTGTTTCTTTTTTCACTTAAATCATAGTTAATCACAACTGTCAATTTTCCACATGACAGAAGAAGAACAAATACTTAAGGTGGCGAGAGTTTCTTCTTTTTTTAAAAAAAATCATCAATAAATTGTACTATAAACAGGCCTGTTTAATTATTTTTCTACTTGTTTATTAATTGACTAATTGACATTGTCATTTGTCACATGGTTTGCGGTGCTCTAGAAATTTCTTAATACAAAGCACACTTGCAGTTTTCCCCAAGAGTTTAATTTGTATGAATTGTTAACGTCAAATAATTTTATATTAATTTTTATTAATATTTTAACAAATCAATATTTATTATTTTTTAATAATTTAAATTAAAATAAAAGTATCAAAATATTAGTGAATGTATAAGCATAGCCAATAACTTATCTTTTGAATTACAATAAAAAAATGGTAAATATCCTCGAAGATCGAGCAAATTAATTCGCAAACTTACTTATCTCTTCTTGGAATTCCATTTTGTTTGTCTTGGCAGACTTTCTCATGAATATACTGTTCTCATCTTGGCCTACACCAGTAAATTCGCACATTCCATTTTCTTTTTGGTTTTTAATGATGATGATGAATTGATGATACATTCCCACTGTTTATGTTTATCAAAATAAATACAAGTTTTCACAAAAATAAGGAAAACAGGCAGATGTTATCAACATGGCAGACAAATAAACCATCTATTATGCTTAGAGTTATTATTATTATTTTATATATATATATATATATAGAAATCAGAAATGAAATAATTATATAATTACAGATCAAATAAATAATTATATAATAAGTACCTTAAATATCATAATTTTAAATATTAACAAATTAAACCATTTGTAGTTAATATTCATAAAATAATTATATATTTCATTGTAAATGAAATTTATTTTAAATAACCTTCATATAAAATTATAAGAGAAGTTAAATCAATTATCACGATTGACAATAAATATCAAATAACATATTTGCCTTAACTATTTTATATTAATTTTTATTTTAGATAATAATAAAAATACTATTTAATATTAACTAAATATATCATCATTAAAATAACTTGTGAAGTATCAAAAACACGTAATAACTTCACACAAAAAAAAACGTAAAATAAATGCTTATGTACAAGTATAGACTTAACCCTATGTTCCAAAAGTTTGAACTTTGAATTATCAATATTTAATTCTTTATGAAAAAATAAATTTTTTTTTTAATAACAAAAAATAAAAGAAATTTATAATTGAATTATGACAAGCTACTAACGAAGTGAATAATCATAACTACAATTATTTTGTCATGAACGTGAAATTGGCGCTACTCTTTATATTTCACGTAATTTTAGTTATAAGGAAAAAAGCTATACTGCCAGTTAAAAAAAAAAAAAAGATATACTGGGATATCTTAAAATAATTAAAATTGCAAAGTATCTTTTTCAGGGATTAAAATTGAAATTCAAATTGATGTCAGATCAATTTATAAATTATAATTCGCCTAACTAAAAAAGACAAAAAAAAAATTATGGTGATTTTTATTTTTTGGTTCTGGCTAACATGTTACTGTTGAGCAATATTCAATAGATTAATCAGTAAAAGCACTTGTAGAGAGACAGTGAGGATTAGTCTCATGCAAAGGATATAACAAAACTAAATAATTAAAAAAATACTATTTTCTTTTTTCCTACCAAAATAAGCCATTTTTTGGATTCATGGCATCCTCTCTTTTATATGTTCAAAATGCTTGAAATTTGAATTATCAATCACTTATAGAAGAATTCAATTTGTTGTTATTACATAATAATAATAATAATAATAATAATAATAATAATAATAATAATAATAATAATAATAATAATAATAATAATAATAATAATAATAATCAATTTATATTTCTACCAAAAAAGTCAACTCATATTATTTGAATTTAAATTTTATTTGAATTCAAATAGAGTTAAATTTTTAGAGTTAAATTACAAAAAATATCTTTATGAATCTTCTAATTGAGATATGAATGATCTGCTTTTAACTAAACAAGAGAAGTAAATTTATCAAGGTATACATAAGTTAATCTAAACACCACCTAACAAACTATTTGAATTACAAAAAGCTACCAATAATTTTTTTTATTAAGCTACCAATAAATTGAATATACATAACTGTAATTATTTCGTTGTAAACATGGTAACTCACATAACCTTATTTATAATTTTATAAGGAAAATAGTTATATTTGGATATCTTAAATAAAATTAATTTTTTAAATTGGAAATATAATTAAAATTTCAAATATTTTTTCAATGAATAAAATCAAAATTGATATCAATTCAGTTATAATTTGCCTAGCTAATAACCACATATACACCAAAAAAATAAATGAAAACACTGATAACAAATTAATGGTGAATATTTTTGTTCTGGCTAACAGATCAGTGGTCAGTGCTCACTAGTCACTAATAGTAAAAAGCCTGAATCAAATATTATTTCCTTTGTTCCTGTAAAAAAAATGCCATCTTTTTTCACTCCATGGAAATCTCTCCTTCAGTTCACTGACAAGAAGTGCACACACTTACACATCGGAGCTCTCATAAAACTCACATTGCAGATGATGAATAAGAAAAAGACAGAGATTTCTGCAAATAAACTAACAAGTTAATTTTAATTAATTGATTGTAATTTTTTACATTATAATTTAATTATATGTTATCACATTAATAATATAATTAGATTGAAAAACTGTGCATCAACTTGTTAAACAAGCAATGTATTTTTTAAGTTATTATAATACATTTATTAAAATGTATAATTAAATAGTTATATTCTAAATTTATTTAATTTTATTTATTATTAATATTATTTTATTTAGGCTGTGATATTTTGAATAATATATTATGTATATATTTAGTCTATCAAAAGATAATATATCATAATATTATATATATATATATATATATATTGCAACATGTATGATTTTCTGTTACTATTATTGCTCTTATAATATTTTTTCTTATTTCATTTTATAATTTGAAAGTAATTAAAAAGTTTTAGTTATTAGACCTACAAAGGAGTCGTGGTGATAAGTAATATCGAGTTAATAAGACAAAGAAACGAGTTCAAATATTAGAAAAGTAACTTTTGTGAAGAGACTGTGTAACTCTCATGCTTCTGCAGTCGAATGATGATTAGTTTCATAAACGATTCAAATAGATTGAACATGTGAAAATATTTTATTATTTTACTAAAAAAAATTATTTATTAAAAAAATTGATTAACTATATATTATTTACAATATGAAAAAAAAATAAAAAGTAAAATAAAAAAGAAAGGAATTAATGGTAGTAAGAAAAAATTTATTAAAACATTTTTATATGAAGAATTTATTAAAACTTATAAAAAATGAGAAGAAAAGATATAAAATTTGAGTATAAAAAGATAAAATAGGTAAATAATATAAGAAAATTTAAAATTTAAAACTGACAGTGCTTGATTGATAATAACAAACAAAACCTCCTTAAAAATAGTAAGAATTGTAGGAAAAACAATATACCAAAAACTAGCTTTCCATCTTCATTTTGTCTTTATTTGATATAGAAAAGTTGAGAATTTCAATTATTACACAATATACATAATACAATAATTATCTAATCACCTTATCAAACTTGATGCATTCATTAAAATTTATCTTCATATTCAAAATTTGTCTCCTCCAATTTTATCGCCCTTGTCACTAATTAATTCTATAAGAATTTTATTTATTTGTAATTAATTATTTTTATTATTTTTCAGTCTATCCAAAAATAATTTGAATTCTTAAATACACTTCCCGTTGGATATTTTTGATACACTGTACTATTAAACTTTTATCACTTCAGTCTAAACTGGCATTAAATTAAATTAAATTCATAAATTAATAAATATTCGCTTTTTGTATTTTGCAGTAATTATCTGCTTTTTTTTGGCGAGTCTATGATTCTCTCTGCGAATGCATGCCGTAAAAGTAAAAGGGTTTTGTGTAAAGCATGGAATAAAGACAAACCTTGAATTTCTTATCCTTTGCTTTACACACTAGCCCATTCCATCAAATGATTCAATTGCACTCAATCTCTTTTTGTTACCATTTTCCCACTTCCTTCCCTCACCTAACCTTGCCACTCTTTTTCATATATAAATAATAATGATAACATTAATAATAATATTTATTCTTCCTAGTAACAACACCACCTAGAACCAGAAGCAAAGCACAGAGCTTTAACGCGGTGTGGTTGGATTCAAACTTACCCAGATTGAAATTTATTTCTAGAATTTAATATTTGAGGTAAACCCTTCTCTTTGTGACTTATTGCGGGCTCTTTTCTGTGCAGTTGAGGTGATCCATCCCATTGGTGATAACCCAAGTTTCCATTTTTTCTTCTTCTTTTGTTGATTTTGTAACAATATCTGAAGATTATGTCTCAATCCATTAACTGGATCGTTGAGAGATATGGATTTACCACCTTTCATTTGAGCACATTGTTCATCTTCTGTAAATAAATAAATAAAAAAAATTGGGTTTATCGCTGGGGTGCATGTGTTGTTAGGAGTTTCCTTTCAGGTTTGGAAATATTGAGTGGAAGGAATTGATATTGGTGTGATGGATCAGGCAAGAAGCAAAGGCAGTGGTGAGGTATTGGATCGTATTGATGAAGGGGTGGATGAGAATCTGAACCATTTGGTTGAAGGAGTTGCAATTGATGCAGGAGCTGGAGGTAGATTGGGTGAAAGAGATAGTGTAAGTGGGGAAGATGGGACTTCAGAAGAGATGTGCAATGATCTGGGATTGAATAAGGAGCTAAAGGAGGGAGAGGGACCTGAAGAAGTTAAGGGTCAGGACATGGGTGACCAGCAAAAAATCAATGATACATTGCATGGGGTTGATCAAGGAACTAGTTATAATTCAAGAAATTTGGTTAATGGGGAAGTACTTGAGACCTGTGTTGTAATAGATCCTTCTGCTCAGATTGAGTCTGTCAATGGAGATTATAGGAAATTGGAAGCAAAAGTTCATGAATCAGGGTTGAGCAAGGTATCCATGAAAGCACCAAAAGGGGTGTCTGAGACACATAAAAATTCATGTGTGATTGATATAAAGTGCAGCAGCTGCGAAGGGTTCAGTGAGAATTTGGAAGGTGAAAAGATTTGTAGGATTTGCCATCTGGCTTCTGGGCAACCATTAGAACCAACAGCTGTTGGTAGTGCTAATAATGCTACTAGTACAGATTTGATTCAGCTTGGTTGTGCATGTAAAGATGAGCTAGGCATTGCGCACAGTCATTGTGCTGAGGCATGGTTCAAGCTTAAAGGAAACAGGTAACTGTTGCTTTTGTTAATATCTGTTTATTACTAATTTAAAGATCAACATTTATTTAGTTTTTTGAAGTCTTGCTCTGGCACAATTCTGAAGAGAAATCTTCTTGCGTTTTCCCTCCTTTATATGTGTGTGTGTGTATACATATTTTGGTGGCTGATGTTTCAGCTATATTTATATTATGGATTATGGATGTGCATTATTTTTTTTATAATTTGGAATGTTTATTTCTTCAATAATAATAATTGGTAGATTTTATGTTTTTTATCTTTCCATGTCTTGTGAAATCTTTGAAATTATGCAGTATCCTTATAAATGTAGCATTAGGAATTTCTAAATTGCAATTCAATTATTATTATTATTATTATTATTATTATTATTATTATTATTATTATTATTATTATTAAATTTTACCTCCAAAATACCCTTATTTGAGTCTGAACTTTTGGGATTGGCTTTATTGCTTATCATTTGCCAATTGGTTAATGTAGCTCATATCTGTTTTGCTTTTTACTGGTACATCTGTAATTGGAGAACCACTGAACCACCTTCATCATTACTGCACCCTGACACATGGAGTTTCTATTGGTAATGGACTTCAATGAGGGGTGAGTTGGGAAAAAGCGTCTAGACAACAGTGGGTTTTCCTTCTTTGAGATGGAGGAGTTTGGATTAGATATAAACATGATTAGCAAATGGTTCTAGTGTTTGCGAGCTGAGGTTAATTGACATCCAAATGATGGCATCAAGTCTTAGTTTGGTAACTAGCAAATGATTGCATTTAGTTTTCATGTTCATGTTTTTTGTCCATGTTTGGTGAAAAAGTGCTCTTCTTGTCTTCATGAAGTTTCTTTGAATCTTCGGTCTCTCTGTTCAGCTGATATATGGGGAATGAACTAGGAAAGTAAGTTTATACTTTCTTCACCCCCAAAAGAATAATACATAACAATGTATCTTTTACCCCTTCTTCCTCCTCCCCTTCTCAAAGAAAGAAAAAGCAGAAGTTTGATACATTGAAGAATGGCTGCTAGCAAGATTGTCTTTCCAACTGTGATAATTTCCAAGAAAATTCTGAATATGGGCATATTTCACTTCTAAAACTGTTGTTACTGGTTGTTAGAGAAGAAACTCTGCAGGTATGGTACTAATGCAACTCCCACTTGTGTAAACTCTCAAATGTCATCATAGACTAATCTAATTGCCATTCCCCTATGAACCCTTCCCTTATAATCTCTTCAACCTGTCAGCTTTCAGTGAGTTTCAGCGTTAAGTAATCTATGCCTTTTTTTTGTATCCAAGGGCATCCACAGTTATTATTGAATCATGGATGCTATGAGAAGCCCTCTCTACTTGCCTTCAATAACAGAGTGTCAGTCACAGTTTTCAATTTTGTTTACATTTTTGCAAGATTTAAATTAGAAATGATAGTTCAGATGTGAGCTCAATTCTAAATTTTGTTGTTCAAAATTTTATTGTGCCTGGTGAAGTGGATGGTCTGAAATTACCTTTTTTTTGTAATTTTAATTTTAATTATTGTTTGAAATTACTCTCATGTATGTGCATGTTGTTTATATCTTAATCTTCTTTGTAATTTGCAAATATTTCTTGTTTATTGGGTTGAGAGAGAGGAGTGGAGGAATTCACTTGTGCAATATAATATGCTTTTTGCAAACAATACTTAGATAGTTGTAAGAATATTATCAACTGATCATTGTCAGTATTAATCCTTGTTTCATATGTAAAGTAGTTTTTTGATTGAATAGTCCTGAGGTTCCTTCTTTCTATGTTAGTTCTGTTGTTAAACGCGAAGTATGTTAGTTCCTTTATTTACCTTCCATAATCACAGGTTGTGTGAAATATGCGGTGAGACTGCAAAAAATGTTTCTGTTGTTACTGATAATGGATTTATGGAAGAGTGGAACGAAAGTAGATTCATCGACAGTGGTACTGGTACCTCATCCCGCATGTTTGGTGGATGCTGGCGTGGACAGCCATTTTGCAACTTCTTAATGGCGTGCCTGGTAATTGCTTTTGTTCTGCCATGGTTCTTTCGTGTAAATATGTTCTAGCAAGGGAGTCAAACACTTTTCTTCCCTTCATATATTTGTCCCTGCCTATGTGATGAGTGCATAATTGGTTCCTGGCACATACTTTCTCTGAAGGGGTGGTAATGCATAACCATGTCCAAGTTCACATTTCTCAGGGAATGTACCCTGAAGCTTTGAAGCATCATTATAAAAAAAGTTACCAGCTTGGCAAGTTGTGGCCAGATTGGAGTGTGTGTGGTGTTCTGACATATATATTGATACAGTTTAAGGGAGAAAAGAAAAGAAGATATTTTATTTGTGGTGGCATAGATGTTACATGTTAAAATTCAGTACATAATTCGCTGGAAAACATGCAGACAGAAAGAGGCTCTCCTCTTTGTTCCTTTTCTCTCTTTCATTTATTTACTTTTTTTTTTTAATTATTGACTTGTCTGCTAAAGTTCAAAGAGAATGCAATATCATGTGGTTGTCATCAATGAACGATGGGGTTATATTTCCTTCATTTTTTTTTTCAAAAATTGCAAATGTTCTAACCTACTCTAGCGTTACTAAAGTTGGTTGTGCTTTTATTTTTTTTTGGGGAGGGGTTCTAAAGTTGTTCAAAATTGATTGGGAGTGTCTACTATCACTTTTGTTTGTCTATTGCTACTTTTGTCTAAATAAAATTTTTATATCATTTTCTTAAAATGTTCTTTATAATTTAATGTGTTAGATTCAACTATTTATTTCTTAAAGAACATTTTAGGAAAATACAAAAAAGTTAGTTGAAGAAGAGTTATAATAAATAAATAGGAGTGGCAATATAAACTTGAACTTTTGTCAAAATTTTAAAGTTATAAATATTTTTTTTGAACTGTTTAAAGTTATAAATATTATAATGTATACAATATATAATGCTTATGAAATGCCTGAAATGTGAATAATAAAAGATGTATTTGTGATAAAATTCAATCATGTGTGAATCTATATAAAATTGATATTTCAAAATGATCGTTGTATTGATTTGATGAGAATCGTATCAAATATTTTAATATCATTTATATATTTTAATATTTTTAAATACTTTTTATTTATAGATTTTTTAAAAAATTTTTTTTTTTTAAAATTTTTGTCATATTAACATATTCATATCTATATATCTCGTATTTATTTATATTTTTTAAATGCTTATAAAACAAAATTAGCGAATTATATCGAGATATTTTAATATTTTTAAATACTTTTTATTTATAGAGATTTTTTTTAAATTTTTGTTATATTAACATATTTGTATCATATCATATTTATATCTCGATCATGTATTTATGTTTTTTAAATGCTTATGAAACAAAATTAGCGAGCAGGTGTTGTTTTTTAAATTACAAAAAGGCTAATTGAAAACTATCTTAAAATTATTTATCTTTTGCCAAAAAAATAAGAATAAAAATTAGTGTGACTTCAAACAAAAGAGCACTTAAACATATTATAATTAAATAGCAATATAAATAGGTAAAACAAAAACTTTTTTCCTGTATTAATCGTTGTTTTCAAAGTTATTACTCACTAGGGTATTCTTACGTCACATCTATAACTATTATAATGGAGATTGTGAGAAGTAATAATGCAATGTATATTACCAAATAAATAATATAATCAAATGAATAAAATAAAAAATGTGCATCTAGTGACATGTTAATGTCAGTCCATCAGCTAGTATACACATTAATGAAAAATGATACTTGCAAAAATACATCATTTGTACACTCTAATGTAAGTCATTGAATAACAGTTGGATCTCACTGTAACATTTTTTAAATGATTTAGATGAATTTATGTTAGGGTTTGTGAGTAATGGGAGTAAAGTTCAATACCGTGTGTAAAAAATTAAGAATATATATTATAAGTTGGAGCAAAAGATTCACTCATTCGTTGTAGTCTAGCTGGTTAGGATACTCGGCTCTCACCCGAGAGACCTAGGTTCGAGTCTCGATAACAGAATCTTTTTTGTATTTGCTGACCATTTTTAAATACTATACACGTTCAATATATCACGCACACAAGTAGTGCGTATCAAATGAAAATTTATGGTAAGGAAAACAAAACTTATACATGCAACAAAATTATGTGTTGTTTGTGTACTAATATTTCAGAATAACAATGGTAGTAATGCCCAGTAAAAAAAAATGGTAGCAAAGCAAAAACCCAATAGAATTTAGACCAAACAGTCATGAATTCATTATCCAAAGCCCAATTTCAAGTTTTATTTTCATTTTTTTCTTTACAAATCACCTTGTCAAAGGCGTGGGAGTGGGGTTTCGGGTGGGATTTCTTATCAGCCATATTCATGTTTTCGGCGAATGCTATGATACATCTAATTATGTTTTGGTGTATCATACACTAATTTTTTTTACCAAAAATAATTGATTGACCGGTTTTCTTTTATTTTTTTTTCTCTTACACATTCTATCTTCTCCCCATTCCCATCACCACCACCATTACTCTTCCTCCCTAGGCGGCAGAGATGACGCTACATGGCCTAGGCAACGAGGACGTGTGAGCGGCGGCGACAACGCGAGAGTGGCAACGGAGACGACGATGCACGCGATGGAGCCAAACGACGACGGAGATGACTGTGTAGGCGATTTTGGGTTAGAACTACAATAGATCTCGAAGGTGGAGCATGCGGTGGAGCCCCTCATCAGCAGCGGCAGTGTGTGACTCACAGGAGGAAGTAGGGTTCAGTGGTCGAGCAGCGGAGATGACTGTGTAGGCGATTTCGGGTCAAAACTACAACAGATCTCGAAGGTGGAGCATGCGGTGGAGCTCCTCACCAGCGGCGGCGGTGTGTGACTCACAGGAGGAAGTAGGGTTCGGTGGTCGAGGTGGATAGCGGCTGGGATTTGCTCAACGGGGCTCGGTTTGGGGTGACCAATTCTCCTTGTTTGCAGATCTTGTGTGCTGGTGAGGTGAAGTGCGATGGAGATTCGGTGGCAATGGTTGCGAGATCCAACAATAGGCCATGAGGGTTTTCACGGTGAAAACTCACGAATGTTGGGATTCGAGTTTGGTCGGCAATGGCGGTTTAGAGGTTATGGGTTGGTGGTGTCTGGTTTATGGGTTCCAGGTTGGTGATTCAGGTTATGGCAACAAGCGGAGACAAGGTGGAGGAGAGGGTGGTTGCGGAGGACCTCGAGGCAACACCATGGATTGGGCGGTGGGTTGAGGGGAGGGATGCCAAGGAAAGTGGATAGATGGTTTTCTGGGGTGAGTGGTTTTTTGATTAGCAAGAAGTAATTTTCTGATTGAAAAAAGTGCATAGATGGTTGCTGGCTGTCAGCATACGGTGGCCGACAAGCGGTTTACGGTGGCTGATCGGCGACAGTGGTGATGTGTAAAAAAAAAAATTGCTTAACAAATTTTTTATACTTTATCTAAATCATTGAGATTTTTTATGATTAAATCAATGGCTTAGATTAAGTGGTATATCATACATCCTCCTTTGGAGGGTCTATATTAGAAATGGCTCCATGTTTTCATACTCAACTTGATTTTCACAATAATGTGAGAAGTGAAACAAAGAAAAAAATAAAAATTTTGGGCACTGGGGAGACTGACCCTTGTCTCAAAAAAAGAAAGATAAAGAATGTGATACATGATGATTAACATGGAAATACACCAATTTCATAATTGATATTTATATTTAAAATTAATTATTATAAGGTTAAAATATATATTTTTGTCTTTATACATGCATGACACTAATTTTTAATTTTGTCTCGTAATAAAAAAAAAGTTTTAATTTGACCTCTATACAAATTTTTTTTTTAAGTTTGTTCATATACATGCAATCATTTTTAGTTTAGCCCAATCATTTGTTGCCATTGTAACATAGTAAAATGTATTGACCAAATTTAAAATGAATGTCGCGTATAAAGATAAAAAATATATAAATTTTTTTTTATCCATATACTTCACATTAATTTAGCCGTATAAACTAACAACAATAAACAATTGAATCAAATTGAAAACAATTGTACCTATAAAAACTAAATTGAAATATATATTTTTCATATAATGACAAAAAAAAATGAATGTCTCATATAAGAACTAAAATTATATTTTAACTTATTATAATTATTAATTAAAAAATTAGATAGCTATAAGAGTGGCAATTGAGTGCTAGCTTAACTCCAAAATTTAAAAAGGACATTTCAAAAAAAAAAAAAAAACAGAAAGTTAGTTGGAGAATAGTGGCAATAAACAAATAAAAGTAACAATAGACTCTCCTTCACGATAATATGGCTATCATCTTTTATATATCCTCATATATTTCAAGTGAATTTTTGCTAGTCATGAAAAATGGATGGATTGTCATTTAAATCTTGTGAAATAAGTATATTTATATGTTTTACTTTCAAAACAAAGATAAAATATTAACAAAGCTTTAGAAAAATTTATATAAAAACAAAGTTTATGTTAATATTTTTAATAACTAATAATGTTTTTGATTAAGAAATTGGAGTAAATTAAAATATATTGGCATAGTGATAGGAATTGTATTGAGTTAGTAGTTAGTTTGTAAATAATTACTGATAGTTAGGGAATTAGTTTGTTAGTTTGTGTTAATAGTTACTTATAGAGATAGGACTTAGAAATCCAAATAGTTCATTAGATGATTGATTTGTGAAATAAGATTGAGAATCTTCTTACAACTCATTGTCATATCCAACGCACGTTAAAGATCAAAAAAAGATGGCATCACTATCATATCGAAAATAATGGCAAAGAGTCTGATTGAAAATTCTAGCAAAATTACTTATGGTTGATCAACATAAATGGATAAGAGGAATTAGAATAGGGAGATCAAAAGCCAGATAAGAACAATGACAATGATGGTAATTGGTGAATGACAGTAGTTGATTTTGGGTTGTCACCATAAACAACCTGATCCTAAGGAGAAGGAAGGCTTTTTTACAATAATTTATGTGTATTGCAATCCCTAGACTATACACCGATAATGAAGCATTAATCTGCGAGTGATGGTTAGACGAAAATTCAATTGTGGCAACTATTGACAATTAAGATTTCTAATTTTTTTTTAATTATGTGGCATTCTTGTTGTTATGAAGTGAATTATTATTCAAGTTACAAGCATTTTTTTTTAATTAAGAACGATTTCACAGACTCACTCCTTAACAATGGATTTCTCTTATTTCAAATACTTCATAATAGGCTGATATCTAGAATCCTACAGTAATATGATTTAATGAATGTGTTTTATCATTTTCTTAAAATGTCTTTTATAATTTAATGAATATGTTAGATTCAACTATTTATTTCATAAAGAACATTTTAGGAAAATACAAAAAAGTTAGTTGAAGAAGAGTTATAATAAATAAATAGGAGTGGCAATATAAACTTGAACTTTTGTCAAAATTTTAAAGTTATAAATATTTTTTTTGAACTGTTTAAAGTTATAAATATTATAATGTGCATACATATATAATGCATATGAAATGCGTGAAATGTGAATAATAAAAGATGTATTTGTGATAAAAATTTGAATAATGTGTGTATCTATATAGTATCAATAATTTAAAATGATCATTATATTAATTGATATAAATTGTATCAGATACTTTAAAACTTTTAATATGTTTTATTTATATATTTTTTTTTAAATTTTTATTAACATATTCGTATCATATTATATTCATATCTCGTATTTGTATTTATATTTTTTAAGTGCTTATGGAACAAAATTAGGGAGCTAGTGTTGCTTTTTAAATTACAAAAAGGCTAACTGTAAATTATCTTAAAATTATTTATCTTTTGACCAAAAATTAAGAATAAAAATTAGTGTGACTTCAATCAAAAGAACACTTCTGGATCAAAAAACAAAAGAACACTTAAACATATTATAATTAAATAGCAATGTAAATAGGTAAAACAAAAATTTTCTTCCTGTATTAATCGTTGTTTTCAAAGTTATTACTCACTAGCGTATTCTTACGTCACATGTATAACTATTATAATGGAGATTAGGAGATTTGGTGTTCAATTTTAACTTTTCAAAATTATTATTAATATTTATTCAAATTCTACTTAGAAAAAGGCAAAACTGTAATCTTCTCTTATCCACCTTCTTCACCTACTAATTGTAATTGTTACACTTTTCTTGATAACTCACAAAAAAACTCTATAACTTATATTAACGTCCTCATTTAGGTAACATTGAGAAGTAATAATGCAATGTATATTATCAAATAAATAATATAATCAAATAAATAAAATAAAAAATACGAGTCCAGTAACATGTCATTGCCAATCAATCTGCTAGTATATACATTATGGAAAAATGATACTTGCATAAATACATCATTTGTATACTCTAATGTAAGTCATTAACTAACAGTTGAATCTCACTGTAACATTTTTTGAATGATTTAGATGAATTTATCTTAGGGTTTGTGAGTAAAGAGAGTAAAGTTCATTACAACAATTAAAATATATATTATAAGTTGGAGCAAAAGAATCACTCATCCGTTGTAGTCTAGCTGGTTAGGATACTCGGCTCTCACCCGAGAGACCCGGGTTCGAGTCCCGGCAACGGAATCTTTTTGCATTTGCTGACCAATGTTAAAGACCATACACGTTCAATATATCACGCACACAAGTAGTGCGTATCAAATGAAAATTTATGGTAAGAAAAACAAAACTTATACATACAATAAAATTATGTGTTATTTGTGTACTAATATTTCAGAATAACAATGGTAGTAATGCCCAGTAAAAAAAAATGTCAGCAAAGCAAAAACCCAACGGAATTTAGACCAAACAGTCATGATTTCAATTTTCATGATCCAAAGCCCAATTTCAAGTTTTTTTTTCTTTACAAATCACCTTGTCGAAGGCATGGGAGTGGGGTTTGGGGTGGGATTTCTTATCAGCCATATCCATGTTTTCATACTCAACTTGATTTTCACAATAATGTGAGAAGTGAAACAACGAAAAAATAAAATTTTTGGGCACTGGGGAGACTGACTTTTGTCTCAAAAAAAAGAAAGATAAAGAATGTGATATATGATGATTAACATGGAAATACACCAATATCATAATTTATATTTATATTTAAAACTAATTATTATAAAGTTAAAATATATTTTTTTCCTTATACGTGCATGATACTAATTTTTAATTTTGTCTTGCAGTAAAAAAAATTTTAATTTAATTTCTATACGAATTTTTTTTTAAGTTTGTTCATATACATGCAATCATTTTGAGTTTAGCCCTATCATTTGTTGTCATTATAACATAGTAAAGTGTATGGATCAAATTTAAAATAAATGTCATGTATAGGGATCAAAAATAAATAAATAAAATATTTTTTGATCCTTATACATGATACTTATTTTTAATTTAATCCATATACTTTACAATAATTTGGCCGTATAAACTAACAACAATAAATAGTTGGACCAAATTAAAACAATTGTATGCATAAAAACTAAATTAAAATATATATTTTTTCATATAATGACCAAAATAAAAATGAATGTCTTATATAAGAACTAAAATTATATTTTAACCTTATTATAATTATTAATTAGAAAATTAGATAGCTATAAGAGTGGCAATTGAGTGCTAGCTCAACTCCAAAATTTAACAAAGGACATTTCAGAAAAAACAAAAAAGTTGTTGGAGAATAGTGGCAATAAACAAATAAAAGTGACAAATGACTCTCCTTCATAGTAATATGGCTATCATCTTTTATATATCCTCATATATTTCAAGTGAATTTTTGCTAGTCATGAAAAATGGATGGATTGTCATTTAAATCTTGTGAAATATGTATATTTATATGTTTTACTTTCAAAACAAAGATAAAATTTTAACAAAGGTTGAGAAAAATTTATATAAAAACAAAGTTTATGTTAAGATTTTTAATAACTAATAATGTTTTTGATTAAGAAATTGGAGTAAATTAAAATATACTGGCATAGTGATAAGAATTGTATTGAGTTAGTAGTTAGTTTGTAATTAATTACTGATGGTTAGGGAATTAGTTTGTTAGTTTGTGTTAATAGTTACTTATATAGATAGGACTTAGAGTCCCAAATAACTCATTAGATGATTGAATTGTGAAATAAGATTGAGAATCTTTTTACAACTTATTGTCATATCCAATGCACGTTGAAGATTAGAGAAAGATGACATCATTGTCATTTCGAAAATAATGGCAAAGAGTCGGATTGAAAATTCTAGCAAAACTACTTATTATTGATCAACATAAATGGAAAAGAGGAATCAAAATAAAGAGATCAAAAGCCAAATAAGAACGATGACAATGGTGGTGACTGGTGAATGACAGTAGTTGATTTTGGGTTGTCACCATAAACAACCTGATCCTAAGGAGAAAGAAAGCTTTTTTACGAGAACTTAGGCGCATTGTAATCCCTATAGTGCACTGATAATGAAGCATTAGTCTATTATGAGTGATGGTTAGATGAAGATTCAGTTGTGGTAACCAATGACAATTATGATTTATAATTTTGATGGTTAGACGAAAATTCAGTTGTGGTAATCAATGACACTTAGGATTTCTATTTTTTTTAATTATGTGGCATTCTTGTCGTTATGAAGTGAATTATTAGTCAAGTTACAAGCATTTGTTTTTAGTAATTGAGAACGATTTCGCAACCTCACTCCTTAACAATGGATTTATCATATTTCAAATACTTCATAATAGGCTGATATCTAGATTCCTACAGTGATGATTTACACTCTACATCAAAGATTAACTAGATTAATGTATGTTAATTTTACTAGTAATGATAGTTTAATTATTTACATTTTTATTAAAAAATATAGGTTTTATTATACTCTTGTGCAAGCAGTTTTAGTAATTATGGCATCATTATTAATTTTATTTAAAAAAATTTATTACTAATTAATTTAAATAATTTCAAGTTGTTATGTTCTTAGATTAAAGAAGCTCAAAGTAGAGAAAGCGAAAAATAGGCTTGTGAATCCACACGGTCCAAGCATAATGCATTAGTGAAATAAAAAAAAAAATCTGCAAGGTTTATGGGCTGCACAATAAAGCCATGGTCCATTAATAAGTTAGTAGCAAGTGACCTGCACGGCCCAAGCCCTGAAACAAAATTGTTAAGCAAACACCTTTAGTCAAACGGTGCGTATGAGGTGGAGAATTAGGATGCAACCTTATATAAGGGAAATTTGAAAACCCTAAAAACTGATTTAGAATTATTTAAGACAAGCTAATTATATAATATAAGTTATTTTATAACTAGTTTAATTTATTTTTAATTTGGTTAATATTTGTCTTAAATCAGTTCTAAAATTTTGAAATTATAACTAAATTTAAAAATTAAATATAAAATGAAAAAAAGATAGATAAAGAAAATTTAATTCAAATTTTAAGAGAAAGCAAAGAGATAATATAAAAAACAAAACAAAAAATATAGGGCAAAAAATAGGAGCCATTAACTAATATGGGATATAATAAAACCAACTAGATATTGGTTTTTTCCTGAATTAGTTTTGGTTTAATAGATTAGATAAGAACTAGTTATTTAAGTTTGTAGTGCTTACCAAATACTTTACATTTTAAAAATGGCTACATTATTCTTAATTATCTAGTTTTTAGAGTTTGACAAACACCCCATAAGAGAAGTAGCTGACCGTAACAAGAGCAGAGTAAAATTGATGAGATTGACAATTTTATCCCACCTTATACATACCTGCCCCACATGGGGTGAGTTTAAAACCCATTCCGCAACGGGCAAGGCGCAATGGGGAAACATACAAAAATGCTTGAGGGGCCAAGTAAAAAAAAATGTTAAAAGAAAGTTCATTTACTAGAGAATCTACAAACACTAAAAGGAACAAAACTTGACGAGGATGCCATTGAACTAAAGCTTTGTATGTGAATGAAAAGGTTACTAGATTGAAGGCTTTGTTTTGGATGTGGATGAAACTCTACCTGTGATTCAAGTCTATGTTTGGATCCTTAATTTAACATTGACCTTATATGTGAATAATTATGTATTGTGAGTTGTCACTTAAAGTTGAGCCTAATGAAAAGTGATCTGATAAGGTTTGGATTATTTGGGCTTTAATGTATCTAATAAGATATGAGCCTTTAATGTGTAGAGACTAAAGGATAATTCTATTTTTGTGATGGGCTAAAATAGAAATGCCAATAGATAATCCTAGGGTTATCAATAAAATAGGTGATGGTCCCCGGGTCACACGTATCATTCTCATCTTTCTTGATATCCCATCATCAGAAAGAAGCAGAGGGAAAGTTAAAGGGTTCTCTCAGGGAATACGTGTAGATCTGGAAGACCAAAACCACACGACCACCGCATGATTCTGAAGGGTTATTGGTCATCATGAATTCAGGTACGCTTCCGCACAATTTCCTAATGATCAACATGATTATTTTCAGGTTATAGATGATTGTTTTCATCTAAAGGGTTTATTCCGGTTCTAACAATTGGTATCAGAGTAGGTCATGTTTGATCATTAAGAAATTCTTTATTTTTTATGAATCTGGTTTTGATTTATATGATTTAAAATTGAATTAAGCGGTGGTTTTCTGGATATTTGCTTGTTTTCCAATTGTAAATTTGATTTGCGCATACATATGATCAGGAACCAATGTATTGTTTGTATATATATATATATATATATATATATATATATATATATATATATATATATATATTATTCTGAAATCACATGCACAAATGTAGATTGATTTTATCAATTTGTATGTATTGTTTCTAGAAAATTACAAATGTTATATGTTTATTTTGGGTATTTTTTTTTGCCATCCTAAATTCAAATATTAGAAAAGTTTATATATTTTAGGATAAATTAATTGAAACAACATGCCACCAAAGTGACCTCTCTTGTAGAGATTAATTTTTTTTAAAAAAATATAAAAGGTTGTTTGCTTGTAATTTATGTAGATACTGATTGGCCTAAAGGAATGTGAGTATTTTACAGAATTGCAAGTACATTTGTGGTGATAAATGCGTGATAATTATTCGATTTTACATGTGAATAATGAATCAGCCCAAAGGAAGATTTATTGTTTAACATGTTCTTATTATCAGTGTTTGATTACTACGCCAAGGTATCACTGAAAAGTTAATATTTTGTCCAAAGATAAAATATTAATGGATTCCCAGTATCTTGAGATGGGGTTTACCTTATTTGAATTTAGTATTACTTTGATTTTGATACTTATCTGAGCATGTTTTGTTTGTTTATTGTTCTCAATTCAGCTATGAATGATCCTGCGAGTATTACTGCTAACATTAACTCTATTCCTATGCTGAATGGCTCAAATTTCAAGTCCTGGAAAGAAAATATCTTGATAGTTCTTGGAGTAATGGACATCGACCTTGAGTTAAGGGTTGACTCTTCCCCACCTCTTACGGATCAAGGTACCTCTGAAGATAAGAGGGAGATGGAAAGGTGGGAGAGGTCAAATCGCATGAGTGTGATGGTCATGAAGAAGGCCATTCCAGAAGCATTCAGGGACACTATATCTGAAAAGATAACTACAGCTAAGGAGTTCCTTACAGATATTGAAAAGAGGTTTGTCAAGAATGAAAAGACTGAAATAGGTACACTCTTGGCAAAACTAATTTCAATGAAGTATATGGGTAAGGGCAACATCAAGAAGTACATCATGGAGATGTCTCATATTGCTTTAAAGTTGAAAGCACTTAAGCTAGAACTCTCTAAGGACTTGCTGGTGCATCTGGTTCTTATATCTCTTCCAACGCAATTTGGCCAGTTTAAGGTGAGCTATAATTATCAGAAAGAGACTTGGTCTCTGAATGAGCTCATCTCACATTGTGTTCAGGAAGAAAAAAGGTTGAAGCAAGACAAGACAGAAAGTGCTCATTTTGCCTCTACCTCAAAGTATAAGGTATAAGGGCAAAGGACTGAAGATAAAAATGGATAAGGAAGTTGCAGATACGACGCCTCAAAAGAAATAACAAAAGAAACCAAATGAATCAGGAGGTAATGGTTGTTTCTTTTGTGGAGCTGATGGACATGTGAAGAAGCATTGCAGTAACTATCACGCATGGCGTGCTAAGAAAGGTATGCTTCTTAATTTGGTTTGTTCTGAGGTTAATTTAATTTCGGTGCCTAAACACACATGGTGGATAGATTCTGGTGCCACAACTCACATCAGTGTGTCTACGCAGGGTTGCCTGAATTGCTGAAAACCAAGTGATGGTGAAAGATACATCTATGTAGGTGACGGCAAGACGGTTCAAGTTGAGGCAATTGGAAAATTTAGATTATTGTTAAAGACTGGATTTTATTTGGATCTTGATGAAACATTTATTGTACCGTCTTTTAGATGAAATTTGATTTTTATTTCTGTTTTGGACAAATTTGGTTATTCTTGTTCATTTGGGAATGAAAAATTTAGTTTGTTTCATGATTCAAAATTGGTTGGTTCTGGTTCTTTGTCAGGTTACGATAATCTTTATTCGCTTGATACGATTGCTTCGTTTAATGAATCTCTGCAATTAAGTACACGAGGCATGAAAAGGAAATTAACCGATGAGAATTCAGGTGTGTTATGGTATAAGAGATTAGGTCACATCTCTAGACGGAGAATAGAGAGACTTGTGTCAAACGAAATTCTAAAACCCTTAGATTTTACAGATTTTGATATTTGTATCAATTGTATTAAGGGCAAACAAACCAACAAAAGGAGATTTGAGGCCAATAGGACTTTGGACGTCTTAGAACTTATATATACAGATATTTATGGGCTATTCCCTACAGCTGCTTGGAATGGTCAACAATATTATATAACATTCATAGATGATTTTTTAAGATATGGCTACATTTATCTCATTAATGAAAAGGGAAAGTCATTGGATGTGTTCAAAAATTATAAGGCTGAAGTTAAGAACCAACTCAACAAAAGAATCAAAGGCGTCAGGTCTGACCGTGGTGGTGAGTACTATGGCAGATATGACGGTTCAGGTGAACAACGTCTAGGACCTTTTGCTAAATTCCTAGAGGAATCGGTATCATCCACAAGTACACTATCCTGGGCTCGCCCACTATGAATGGTGTTGCTGAAAGACAAAACAAGATGCTTAAAGACATGGTAAGAAGTATGATTAGTCATTCTACCTTACCAGAATCACTCTGGGGAGAAGCACTTAAAACTGCAGCATATATCCTCAATAGAGTTCTAACTAAAGCAACTACAAAAACCCTTTATGAACTTTGGACAGGAAAAAAGCCTAGTTTAAAGCACTTGCATGTTTGGGGTTGTCCAGCTGAAGCAAGGCCTTATAGGCCAAATGAAAGGAAATTGGACTCAAGGACGGTTAGTTTCTATTTTATTGGATGCTCTGAAAGGTCCAGGGGTTACAAGTTTTATGATCCCACAACTAAGTCAATGTTTGAATCGGGAAATGCCCGGTTCTTTGAGGATGTCGAGTTTGTCAGGAGAGATATAGTTAGGGACATTGTCTTTGAAGAGGAATATATTGATATTCCCACAGGTGTTATTGACATTGTTCAGGAACCTCTTCCTGACCTTGTTGAAGACACAATAGATCAAGACAATGTTGAACCTTCCATGCAAGAAATTATTCCAGAAGAACAAACTCTTCCACCTCAAGAACCTATGCCATTAAGGAGATCCATGAGAGAAAGGAGAAGTGCAATACCAGATGATTACATTGTATTTCTCCAAGAACATGAGATTGACATTGGAGTGATGGAAGATGATCCGATCAACGTTGGTCAAGCCATAGAAAGTTCTAACTCTCAAAAGTGGATTGATGCCATGAATGAAGAGATTAAGTCCATAAAGGACAATGACGTTTGAGATCTTGTCCCATTGCATGAAGGTGCAAAACCATTGGTTGCAAATGGATATTTAAGATCAAGAGGGATTCAAAAGGCGATGTTGAAAGATATAAGGCTCGTCTTGTCGCAAAGGGATTTACACAGAAAGAAGGCATCGACTATAAAGAGACTTTCTCTCCGGTATCTTCGAAGGACTCTTTCAGGACTATAATGGCTTTGGTGGCGCATTTCGATCTTGAGTTACATCAGATGGATGTAAAGACGGCGTTTCTCAATGGTGACATTGATGAGACAATCTATATGGTGCAACCAGAAAACTTTGTTTCGAAAGACTCAAAGAATATAGTTTGCAAACTTATGAAATCCATCTATGGGCTCAAGCAAGCATCTCGACAAAGGTATTTCAAGTTTCATCAAGTAATCATCTCATTTGGTTTTGAGGTGAATTTGGTAGATGACTATATATATCATAAGTTCTGTGGGAGCAAGTATATTTTTCTAATTTTATATGTTGATAACATTTTGCTTGCTAGCAATGATATAAAATTATTGCATGAAACCAAGAGATTTCTAGCTAAGAATTTTGAGATGAAAGACCTTGGTAATGCATCTTTTGTATTGGGCATACAGATACACCGAGATCGTTCTCGGGGTATTCTTGGATTGTCACAAAAAGGTTATATTGAAAAAGTTCTCAAGAGATATGGCATGCAAGAGTGTGAACCAGGTGATACCCCTGTGGCTAAGGGAGACAAGTTTAGTCTCAATCAGTGTCCTAAGAATGGCTTTGAAGAAAAGGAAATGCAAAAGATTCCCTATGCATTAGCAGTAGGGAGTCTGATGTATGCTCAGGTCTGTCCGTGTCCTGATATTACGTACATTACAGGGATGTTGGGCAGATACTTGAGTAATCTAGGATTAGACCATTGGAAAGCAGTCAAACAGGTCATGCGGTACTTATAGAGAACGAAAGACTACATGCTCATATATCGGAGGTCGGATAAGCTTGAGATCGTTGGGTATATTGACTCCGATTTTGCTGGATGCCAAGATAGTATGAAATCTGCATCGGGCTATATATACTTGCTAGCTGGAGGTGCTATTTCTTGGAAGAGTGCTAAACAGTCTCTTATAGCCTTTTCTACTATGGCAGCAGAGTTCATAGCATGTTATGAGGCGTCCAATCATGGAATTTGGCTGCGAAATTTTGTCACGGGGCTACGCATAGTAGATGGTATTGAAAGACCACTCAAGTTATTTTTGTGACAATAAATCAGTAGTTCTATTTTTCAATAACAACAGGAGCTCGATAAAGTCGAAGCACATAGACATCAAGTTCCTTGTTGTTAAAGAAAGAGTTCAGAGTGGACAGTTGTCTATAGAGCATATCAAAACAAACTCTATGGTTGCGGATCCGCTTACTAAAGGGTTACCACCCAAAATATTTCATGAGCACACTGCTCGTATGTGTGTTATGCCATTAAGTGATGTTCAGTTTTAGTGGGAGTTTATAACTTTTAAATGCTTTTATGATATAGACTTTTTTTGTTTATGTATGGTTTAAGAATATTTTCTGCAGAAATAAAGTTTTGGTATATTGACACTCTAATTTTATTATGCTTTGATATCACTAAGGTTTAAGGAGGACCAATTAGAATTAGGCATGTTAAGATCACATCACATGAAAATTCCATGCCACACATCCATATCATGATCTATGTCATTCATTTGTATCAGCATATGTGACCATTGATGGGTTAAGTTACGATAATTGTAGCGAAGACTGCTTTGATCCCATGTTGGTACAATTGATGGACCGGATTAGTTATAGATACTTTCGGTAATGACAATAACATTGAGCTCATATGGTTAATTTTGCAATATATAATTATAAGGTTACACATATAGTCTAAGTGGGAGATTGTTGGATCCTTAATACAACATTGGCCTTATATGTGAATAATTATGTATTGTGAGTTGTCACTTAAGGTTGAGCCCAATTAAAAGTGATCTGATAAGGTTTGCATTATTTGGGCTTTAATGTATCTAATAAGATATGAGTCTTTAATGTGTAGAGACTAAAGGGTAATTTTATTTTTGCGATGAGTTAAAATATAAATGCCAATAGATAACCTAGGGTTGTCAATAAAATAGGTGATGGTCTCCGAGTCACACGTATCATGCTCATCTTTCCTGACATCCCATCATCAGAAAGAAGCAGGGGGAAAATTAAAGAGTTCTCTTAGGGAATACGTGTAGATCTGAAGACCAAAATCGCATGATCACCGCACGACTCTGAAGGGTTATTGATCATCATAAATTTAGGTACGTTTCCGCATAATTTTCTAATGATCAATATGATTATTTTCTGGTTATAAATGATTGTTTTCATCTAAAAAATTTATTCCGATTCTAACCGTCTACGTATAACCTTTTCCCACCATTTTATGCAAATTGCACATAACACTCCAAGGAGCTCATTTATTGAAGTTTTTAAGATTGTGGCAGTGTCACGAGCTTAAATGAGATGGGTTGGTAGCATTTAGATGCAACTAGAAACAAAAATAGAATAATATTGTTTCTTCCATTGTACTTTATAGTCACAATTAACCGAAAGTCATAATTGGGAGTAGGTAGGATGAAAGAAATTGAAAAACAAAAAGTGACGAATATAAAACTAATCGGTCATCTATAGTATTTAGAAGAAAAAGGGGGCAGGTTCCCCCCCGGCGAAATTCTAACCTACTTTTAAAGTATTATTTTAGATAATTTTATAGTCGTTCAATTTTAATTTAATAATATTTAATTTTTTAATTTAATAACGTGTATGATTATAAATAACACGTATACTTTTATTGAATTGGTATATTACTCTAGGAATGTACAAGGATGATATGAATAATCGAGGCAACGTCTTTCTCATCCAGAAATGCCAAAAAAAGGGATAAAAATGAAAATGTGGGTTGACTTGAATAAAGTTTACTTTTCTTTTCTTTTTTTTACTCTTTTCATTTGTCTATTTTATTCTCTTGTCGGCATTTTACTTTATTTCAATTAATACATTGTTAAATAAATCTTTCTTTGACAATTTACTTTTCCAGTACTTAAAAATTCTAAGGACAGAACTTCCCATTGTCTGAACTCGAAAGCACTCATACTGTTTGTTTAAATATTAAAATCATTTATCCAGTAACTCTAGATAGTGTGAAGTGATATTATGGTTTGAAGAATTTAACAATGGATCATCACTTCCTTAATCCCAATTGTGTCTTATCCTTTGCAATATATTGGTCTAGGAATGTGAAAAATCTTGTGCTGGCCTATGTGTATATGAATTAATGGATTTTGGTGATCTCATCGTAACCTTGTAGCCAGGTAGTTCGTGGTGTGCGTGGTGTTGAAGTCCTGTGGCCAGTTTTTCTTTGGGTTGGCTTTAGCTTCCATGCTCTCCAACCTTTAGTTCATTATGCATGATGTACAAGGAGCAAATTGTGTGCTAAGTAGTCATGGTATTGTTGTAGTTTTTTTTTTTTGGTGCTGGGCCGTAATTGATTAGCAAAAGAAGAGTGAAAAGATAGTAGAATTACTTTATTCCATTGTGTTTCATTTTCCTGTTTTACTTGCAAATCTTTGTTGTGTAAATCATGTTGTGGTAACAGCACTTAAGACTATCTTCATGCTGCCATCTATTGTTACAAGCTCAATTTTATCGTAGTTAAACGTGCTCTGCATTAGTGTTTGGGTTTTTTTTATCTGTTTATGCAAGGAGTTATTTGTTACACATTGAAAGTTTGAGTATGTTAAGTATTAATATTGAAATTGTCAATCACTGCAATACCCACTGCATTACTTTTTGAACGCTACATTTACAACTATATATCAGGATTACCTTTTACAATTGAAGTAACAAACTTAAATTTTAAAATACATTTGAATTTAAAATGGGAATCTACTAAAACTAACTGATGTGATTCAGTGGTGGTGAGTTAGATGGGATTGACTTAGGCTGTACCCTTGAAGTTATTATATTATATTAACAAATTGCTACCTAAAAGCTATTGGCTGAAGAATGATACAGCCTCTATTAATTATATGCACTTGTTCCTCTTCGCGCTTATATATATTATATACTGATATATTATATACACATAGTAAGTTCTGAACTTGGAGTTTTCTATTTTCTTGTTGTATAAATGGTTGATTTGGCTGATATTGATGCTTCATATAAGCATGTCATATTATTACTTTTTTTTATTACTTTTTTTTAATTACTTCTTATAAGCATGCACAGAAGGAAGGCTTAGTAAAATACCTTATTTATTTCCTGAGAGATTGAGAAGGCAAACATTTGAAGGTGCTATAACAAGATATTTACTTCAACAAAGAGGGGATTTGCCTGTTGAGTTGACCGCTATGGTTAATGTAATGGTATGTATTTTATATTTCATGATATCATTGTACAGTGAAGTATGATCTTAGTATGTTTTGCTTGATTTTGGTTCAGAGCTTTGGAGATATTTTTCATGCTTGAGTGACCAAATACCATTTGTTTGATGAAATTTTTATCTGAGTCATGCTTTACCTATGATCATACTAGATGTAATAGATTATCTGTTTAATATAAAGTCTCATATATTGTTTATTCATTTAATGACTATCTTGAAAGGAAGATTTAGAGGAATCCCTTCTAATATTGGTTTAGTTGTTAATCTTTGTGGTGATCAACATAGAAGGGATGAAAGGAAAGCATTGGTCCACTGATTCAAACAAAGAAATCTGACATTGATGCTTTTCCTTTCTTCCTTTTTTATTCTTTTAAATCTTTTTTCATTATGTGGTGTCATTTGCTTATCTTTGGATAAACCTTTCAAAAGCATGGATCAGTCCAATGCAGAATTGTGATTGTTTATCTTGTGTTTATGTAAATTATTTTATCTTGTTTCCTCTAACAAGTGGTATAAAGGGTCTTCTTTTTACAACTTCCCTTTCTTCCATCCGCTTTCATTTGCCCATCTTCAGAAAACCCTTTCAAAAGCATGGATCAGTCCTTTGTTGAATTATGATTATTTATCCTATGTTTATGTAAACTATTTTATCTTGTTTCCTTTAACAAGTTGTATAAAGTTTCTTCTTTTACAACTACCTTTCTCCCCTCCCTTATATGTTAAAGTGTGGTTGCCGCTTCCAATAATAACATTGTAGCAGTAAATTGTATTACCACTCTTTCTGAAATGACACTAGTGGACCCCATGTTCATTATTAGGAGGATGCTTGGCGATATTGTTGTCTAATACCAGCTGATAATGAGTCCTTTAAGTTTCCTTTTTGCGATTGAAAATCCAACTATATTACATCCTAGCCACTTAATGATGGAAAAGCTTCATTATCCAGTGGTGGATGCTCTGTTATCTCCATTGGACTGAACTGAACTAAAACCATCAAATACAGTGATGTTGTGATAATGCAGATTTTGTCATGGCAAATTGTGAGAATTTTTTTAAGTGATGACAGAAATATGGTGTTGATTTGTTTTTTAAGCATATAGATAACTTCTGTTTCATCTCTTACGATTTGACAAACTACAGAGAGAAGTGCCTAGAAATTGTGCTTGGTGGTGTTTAAGTTACGTTGGGTGCATAATTTAATTTGAATTTAGTATTGTTTCAATGTCTAGAAACTACAGTAGAACGTAAGTTTTTTTTTTTAAAGGTCATACTTTCTTCTTTTTTGGTAATAAAGCTGGTACTTGGTAGTAACATAGGGGGTCATACTCCTTTTGTTAATTAGGTATGCCCACTTTAATCCGTTTATCATTTGTTTATATTTTTAGGCGAAGGAAGTGAGACAATTTTACTAGGTGTCAGACTGTCTTCTTCATCAAGTTCATGGTGCTCAAATTGGATAAGATTATAATTAGAGTAGAAAGTGAATGTCTCATGATAGAAAAATAACTTGATACTGCTATATTTTTCGGATATTATTTTGTTTGTGATGAATTTTAGTTTGATTATTTTGTTTGTATTAGATTTTAGTTTGCTTGTGTACTGAATCACCACTTTAGAAATTTATCTAAGACCGTGTTGACAATTTAATACATTTATTGAAAGTTTAAATATTTTATAATTTCATTTGAATATACTAATTGATTATTATATAAAACATATTGAAATGTATTAAAATTGGCATAACAACAAAGTTGAGAAAATAAAACTAATTTAATAATTGCCGCAAAAAAAAAAGACAAGCTATTTTTAATTGCCGCTATAAATAAATAAATAATGAAATACAATATAATCGCCGCAAAAAATTGTTAGCCATTTTTTTTATTTTTAGCGGTGGTTCAATCGCAATAAATAATGAAATAAAAAATTGTAGGGCGATTAAACATCACTGCTAAAAGTGATAAAATTGCCACTAAAATATCCCTTCAAATAACGACATCAAAAGACATTTCACAGCGCTTCAAAAAACCATCGCGAAATGGTTTTAGGACGCCTGTATCAACAGTAGTTTTGCAATTGCCACTATTTTTTTTCTGACAGTTTAATCTGTCGTTAAACATTATTTTTTTGTAGTGAAATGTTGGTAATAATTATTAGATATTAATTGTGATTTCATATTAAGGATACGATTGATTTGATAATTTACTATTAATTAAGAAAATATAACCATTCATTTGATTATTATTTTTAATATTTCATTTATAGATCATTCAAGATTACATGCTTTGTCACTAGATTTTCACGAGAAAATTTATTTAGGTATTATAATTTGACATAGTTAATGTTAAAATTATCGTTGTGGATTTTGTACCTTAGTCATCTTGCATCTGGTTGTAACTCAATTTATTTACTTATTTTTATTTAATTTGTCACTCATTTTTTATATAATAAAAATTTTAGGATGAGAGAAGACTTTCCCTATTCTAAGGCCAAAGTAAACCACCAATCTCAGTGAAAAATTTATAGTGAAATTGCAAATTACTTACTATTGCAATGTTGACAAGTAAACCAAGTCGCAAAAGTAAATAAAGAGAGTGAGAGAGTGTCGTCCACAGGAATTATGTTGTCAATTGCCAATTTCACAAGTTGGATTACTATTTTAATTACTATTTTGAAGTAGAAATGTATAAATTGCATGAAAATTACAAAACAAGTAAGGAATAATGTTTTTGGAATTTTAAGAAGGCAAGAAATATAGTGAAAAACAAGATGGTAAAAGTGCTAGGGATTGATTTCACTTAATATTTACTTGATTTCATTGAACCTACATTAATCTAGTTTAAAAACCTTAACTTATGGTGAGAAAACACTTAGTTAATTAAAACTCAATTCTTTAGTGAGATAATCATCCCCTAATATCCAAATCACTAATTCCTTAGTTAATTCATGCAATTAGAAGGATTAAGCTTTGGGTTCTCAACAAAACCACACAATCAACAAAACTCATCCCTAGATATTGCTAGATCATGGCATCGATCACAAGAAACAAGTAGTAAAAAGGAATTTCTCAATCCACCAATTACCCAACAATTCAATTTATGAGTGATTAAGTCATAGAAGCATTAAGAAAAGAGATTGATATTTAATTAAGAAGAAACAAACATAGATTAACATCAAGATCCAATTACATCAAGTTTGGGTCCAACTATATCTCCCCATAGCATAGAGAAATTTAGCTACTCATGGAAGAAAATACATAAAAGAAAAAGAGAGGAAAAGAGTGAACCCATAGAGTCATGGAGGTGGAGAGGAGATATCTTCACTTCCTAAGACTTGGGTTGAAGCTCCAAGCCCTCAACAATGGTGAGAAAGAGAAAAAAGATAGAAAAGTCCCAAAAATAATGAAACAGATCTCAAAATATGAAAAATTACAAATACTATCTCAGCATATCTATTTATAGTCCAATCACACGTGGAGTAATGCATCCATGTAGAAAATTCACGTATACGCGTAGGAGCCTCTGATTCCATGCAACTATCAACAATCCCCTCATGTATAGATATATAAAACTTCCACGTATGTGTGTAGAAGCCTCTGATTTGTGCATTTCTCAATTGCACTTCCATGCGTATATGTAGATTTCTGCATCTATACGTGAACTTATCTGATCCTTGGTGCATCTCTCAATTGCACTTCGACAGGCATATGTAGAATCCTACATAGGTATGTAAAAACCTTTTCACGCCAATACGTGGAATTCCACATAGATAAGTGACTTTCTCTGGTCATTGGGTATTTTCCAAGCATATATGTGATTTTCTACATACATATGCGGATTGCTTTGCTTCCTTGGTTAATTCCAACACATGCACCCACACCTATGCTTGATCTCTCTACATGCAGGCGTGGGTTTCTTTGGTTTTTTTGTGCAACTCTAAGCATAGGCTTGCTTTTCTACATATAGGCTTGGATTGCTTGCTTCCATTTCTTCTTCCGGTGCTTTCTTTGAATCTTTTTATGCTTAGTTTCATGCAGTTTTACTTCATAGCCTTTTTCCAAAGTCTTCATTGTCACATTAAAACCTACAAATTCACATCAATCCATGAGTTTTTTTATTAAAGTATCAAAATGAATCCATTAACTTCATGAAATGCAATTAGACAAGGTGAAATTAGCTATTAACTGAAAATGACTAAAATGTACAAAAATAAGCACAGCTTCTTATGAACTAGGGAGAATCTTAGACTTAGCAATCACTTTTCCATTCAATTAAGGTCTAGAATAACTCCATTTTATAGAGTTACTACTCACTAACGGAGGATCTCAAAAATCGAACTCAAGTCATGCTATTTGTAACTCATTTTTTTATTAGTTTTCTTTCACTTTTGCATTTTTAATTTATTAACTGTACGAGTAGATTATGAATTTTTTTTTGTATACCTAGAACTTAATTTTAAGTCTTTGTGAGATTGACATCGTATTTACTTAACTATACTAGAATACGGATTATACATTTGCGAATTTGAATATTTTAAGGCTTTTTCAAAAAAAAAATGTCACAACAACCGGACCTTCTTACCTTGGGTTATTTGATTATTTCCCTCTTGTTCTAAAAAAAAGGAAATATTATCTATTTTTATAATAAAGTATGTGTAGAGTTTATTTTTACAAACTTTTTTGTTTTTTACAAACTAACTTAACTAAATAAGAATTTTGAAACAGTATTTTTTAAATGAACAAATATCTTGTCATTAGTTCTTTTTTTTACTTGCAATTAGTGTTTTTAAAAGTAAATTGGATTGACTAATCAAACTGAAAATTGGGAATCGGTTGTTTGCCTAATTCAATTACATTTTAAAAATTGAAATATTAAAAATCAGTCTATAAATCATAAATTATTACTAAATTGGTCAATTGGTGCGAAGTTGTCACCATTTGTATGGTAGGACCAGTGACTTAAGGCTTGGTGTTGTTTCTCATATTTGAAAGAAATATTAGTTGCACATTTTTTTATATTTATTTTAATATTTAATTTATTAATTTACTTTATACACTTAAAAAAATTATTAAAAGATAAATGTTATTAATACTTGTTTTTAAATTAATAATAAAATAAATATTAAAAAATATCTAAAAGAATGTATTAATAACATTCATCAACAGTCATTAGCATTTGTTGTGAATCTTATTAGTTTATTGTCAATTTTCTCTAACTAATTTTTATTTTATTTTTTCAAATTATCCTTCATCAAATCTGCTGCATTTTTTTTTATCAAACTTATTGTAATTTTTATATTTATCCAAACTCTTATTTTTTAAAATATTTTTAATTTTTTTAGCTGTATTAAATATATTAATTAAAAAATGTTTTCAAAGTTTTTAAACTTTTAATTACCTTAATTATTCTTACTTATGTGGTATCTTTTCTCTTTTTTTTTTTGGTACTTTTCTTTCTGTAAAATAGACTAAGGTGTCTTTTTCTTGTGAATTATTTACAAGTTGATAAATTCTATAAAACTCAAATACAAGTTTGAGTTTCAAAACACTTGATTATGTGGACTAATAAAAAATAATCATTTGGATTAGTGGTTTTGACATGTAAAATGTTTTTCTTTCATTAACTAATTTACAAAATAATCCCTCATGAAATGAAATTTGCAATAGGTGAATCCTTAATTTTTTTTTAAAAAAAAGAAATTTATTTCTTCCCTTTTGTTCAAAGGTGTATCCTTCTTTCTTGAGTTATCTGCAACTTAGATACTTGGCTCATATATAGGAATCCTCCACAACAATCACCTAAATTGAAACTCTAATTTAACAATAAAGTTAATAATCTCCGTCTTAAAGGGACTCGTGGAAGAATTTGGTGTACCCCAAACCCAGAAAGAAGGTACCAATCAGTTGCACTCCAATCCTCTTGGCTGTGGTAATGGAATGTTCACTTTGATTTTGTCATTTGGCCTTTTTTTCACTCATCTAAGAAGCCGTAAGGCTAGATCCTGGCGTTATGGGACATATATTAATTAAATAAATCATTATACTTATACTTCTGAGTTTTGATGTAAGATTCAGTAGGGAATTTGATGCATTACATGATATACTGCAAGTTTGACGCGACTTGGATAAACCACTTTCATGTCCTCAGGTGCTAGTTCTCCATTTTTCTCCATTAATTCAAAATTGCTTTCCTTAATGCATTCTGCAAAAATTTCTGTACTACTACCTACAATTCTGCTCAGGATCTCTCCTTTGATAATCTACCATTGCAAAAGACAAAAAGCAAAAGAGATTATCTTGTAATTTTATCTTTAATTTATATTTATTTATAATTAAGCTTATAAAAGACTTATCTTAATTTTACTAAATCTACATATTATTATTATTTTATTTGTCTACATCAACATGAATTTTGGTAATTATGATTTACATGGATACTAAAACAATTCTCCTACAAGTTTTATGAAGTTACTTACTAAACTCGGAAATCATGTACTAAGGCCATTGTCCTTTCGCCTTAAATTTTTATTTATAAAAATATGACTATAGAAAAATAAATTGAGAGAAAAAAAAATTGAATACGGCTGAACCATTTTTGGAGGTTAAATTGAATCGACATCTTTGTACGATTTTTTCAATTATAATATTCTCATATAGTTTCATATTTTAGTGATTGGTTCTTTTGATAGATAGCAAAATTAAAATTGCATATTTTAGTGATTGGAGGTTAAATTGAATCTACATCTTTGTACGATTTTTTCAATTATGATATTCTCTTATACTTTCATATTTTAATGATTGGTTCTTTTGATAAATAGCAAAATTAAAATTGCATATTTTTAACATTATTGTTTATAAAACAATTGACTTTTGGAAATGTAATTCTATGATACATTATAGATATGATAAAGAAAAATATGAGCTGTAATTCGACTTCTAATTTAGTAATTATAATTAATCGTGATTGTTATAATTTATTACTCTCCTAAGAGGAATTCAAAATGGAGATATTAATAAAAATTGTAAGAAATCATAGTAGTTTTTTTTTTTTAACTAAATTTGCTTGGGCCTGACCTTAAAGAAATTGATATAGGTGAGATAAATCATAATAGATGTGTAATTAGATTTTGTAACTAATCTTTATAATTAAGAAGTTAATTTTGATGCACAAGTAAAAAATATTAATTTTGATGTTTAAAAAGTTTTATATTATCATTTAATAGTATGTTGTCATATTATTCAATGAATTAAAATTTATATGATATGTCAAATTCATTAAATAATATGATACAATATTATTGGATGATTGTATAAAACTTTTTAACATTGACAACACATCAAAATTAAATTATATAATTAAACATTTAGATATAGGAGTTATAACAATAAATAATGATGTGATTATGATATGAATAACGATGATGTGACCATCACTAATTAGTGATATGTCATCACTTTTGTTAGGGGGTAATAACAATTTGAATGACAATTTGCAATATAAAGAAACAAATTTAAAAAATTTAAAAATAGAACCAAAGTTTAGTTGGTTGAAGTAGTTTAATATTTGTTTTACTTAATTAAGATTTCAAATTCGAGTCTTTTGACTGAAAAAAATTAATGCTGAAAGAATTTTACACCTTTGTAGTCTAACTCGATTCGACTTTAAATTAATCGAAACTCAATGCAACTTTCAGATATCAAATAGTTTACACACAAAAAAATTAAAAATAAGGAATCAAATTAAAAAAAAATAAAGATAAATGACAAAATAACTTATTTTATATATATATAAGAAACATATCTAGTGAGAAGAGTGATTATTGTGATAGAATAAGATGAATAAATCTTGACCATATAACCATACATAGATGATCAAGATTAAAAGATATTTAAAGATCATATGATCACTTAAAAAAACCACGTATATTTATGTTATAATCTTGTCGTTTATATAAGATTTAATACACTCATCTCACCTCCTCACCGTAAAATACTTCTTTCACCTACTACACTCCATATATATATATATATATATATATATATATATATATATATATAGAGGATGATCAACTTACACCAAGGTGTAAGTCTTTTTTTAACTTACACTGTTTCATTTTTAAGCTGTTAGATCCACTTTCATCTAATAGTTCTTTTAATAAAATAATCTCAACCAATTAGATGAAAGTTGATCTAACGGTTGAAAAAAGTGTAAGTCAAAAAAAACTTACACTTAAGTAATCTATCCCATATATATATATCCCCTATATATATATATATATATATATTGGCATTCATCTTGTTACATAGAAACACTGGGCAATGCTAGCTATGTCGAGAAGCATAGCAAACTTGAACACCAATCCAACTTATTATAGCCACAGAAACAACCCAAACTATGCCAAATCTCCGAATTGTTTCATCTTCTTCAGACAATCTTCAACAACATCTCTGTTATCTTCGAACTTGGACCTTTCTTGTCGTAGTAGCAGTGTCGCTGCCTCTGTGTCTTTGGCCGAGACCACTCACAACGTAACCATGGATGATGAAAATGCAAATATTTGCAAGTTCTGCGAAATGGGTGATCTCAGAAATGCCATGAAACTGCTCATAAGGTCACAAAAATCAAAACTTGAGTTGAATACTTACTGTTCTGTGTTGCAGCTCTGTGCTGAGCTTAAATCTCTGGAAGATGGGAAAAGGGTCCATTCCATTATCACTTCCAATGGCATGGTGATTGAAGGTGTTTTGGGAGCAAAACTAGTCTTCATGTATGTGAATTGTGGTGATTTAGTTGAAGGGAGACGAATATTTGATGAGATCCTCAATGACAAGGTTTTTCTCTGGAATCTTATGATGTCTGAATATGCAAAAATTGGTAACTACAGGGAAAGTTTGTGTCTTTTTAAGAAAATGCGGGAATTGGGAATTGCAGGGAATGCTTATACATTTACTTGTGTCTTGAAGTGTTTTGCTGCATTGGGAAAGGTAATGGAGTGTAAAAGGGTTCATGGATATGTTTATAAACTGGGTTTTGGTTCTTATAATGCTGTTGTTAACTCTCTCATTGCAGCTTATTTCAAAATTGGTGGAGTTGAGAGTGCACATAAGTTGTTTGATGAATTGACTGACCGAGATGTTGTCTCCTGGAATTCTATGATAAGTGGGTGTGTGACGAATGGTTTTTCCAAAAATGGGCTTTATTTTTTCATCCAGATGCTGATTTTGAGGGTTGATGTGGATTTGGCTTCCTTGGTTAACGCTCTTGTGGCTTGTGCAAATGTTGGTAATCTTTCATTAGGTAGAGCTCTTCATGCTTATGGAATGAAAGCTTGTTTTAGTAGGGAAGTCATGCTTAACAATACCTTACTAGACATGTATTCAAAATGTGGTAATTTAAATGGTGCAACTGAAGTTTTTGTGAAGATGGGTGAAACAACGATTGTTTCTTGGACTTCAATCATTGCTGCTTATGTACGAGAAGGTCTATATGATGATGCTATCAGGTTATTCGATGAAATGCAAAGCAAAGGTCTTAGCCCGGATATTTATACTGTCACAAGCATTGTTCATGCTTGTGCTTGTAGCAACTCCTTGGATAAAGGCAGGGATGTACACAATTACGTTAGAAAGAATAAAATGGGGTCGAGCTTGCCTGTCTCTAATGCTCTCATGAATATGTATGCAAAATGTGGAAGCATGGAAGAAGCTCATTTAGTTTTCTCTCAAATTCCAGTTAAGGACATTGTCTCATGGAATACCATGATTGGAGGTTATTCAAAAAACTCACTTCCCAATGAAGCTCTAAAGCTTTTTGTGGACATGCAAAAACAATCAAAGCCTGATGATATTACAATGGCTTGTGTCCTTCCAGCTTGTTCAAGCCTAGCAGCTCTGGAGAAAGGCAGAGAGATACATGGGCACATATTGAGAAAGGGGTACTTTTCAGATCCACATGTAGCCAGTGCACTGGTAGATATGTATGTGAAGTGTGGGTTACTAGTTATTGCACAGCTACTCTTTGATATGATTCCTAAAAAGGATCTGATCCATTGGACTATTATGATAGCTGGATATGGCATGCATGGGTTTGGAAATGAAGCAATTTCCACTTTTGACAAGATGAGGATGGCAGGTATTGAACCTGATGAGCCCTCCTTCACTTCCATACTTTGTGCTTGCAGTCATTCTGGATTACTGAATGAGGGATGGAAATTCTTTAATTTCATGAGAAGTGAATGCAGCATTGAGCCCAAGTTAGAGCACTATGCCTGCATGGTGGATCTCCTTGCCCGCTCTGGAAATCTATCCAAGGCATACAGGTTCATTGAGACTATGCCAATTAAACCAGATGCTACAATTTGGGGCACCTTGCTTTCTGGGTGCAGGATCCATCATGATGTGGAGCTAGCAGAAAAAGTGGCAGAGCATGTCTTTGAGCTAGAGCCAGAGAACACAGGATATTATGTTCTTCTAGCGAACATCTATGCAGAGGCAGAAAAGTGGGAAGAAGCAAAAAAGTTAAGAAAAAGGATTGATAAACGTGGATTAAAAAAGAATCCCGGCTGTAGTTGGATTGAGGTCCAAGGCAAATTTAATATCTTTGTTGCGGGGGATACTTCACACCCTCAAGCCAAAAGGATAGACTCATTGCTGAAAAAATTGAGAATGAAAATGAAGAATGAAGGTTACTCTCCTAAGACGAGGTATGCATTGATTAATGCAGATGATATGGAGAAGGAAGTGCTTCTGTGTGAGCACAGTGAGAAGTTAGCCATGGCTTTTGGTATATTAAATTTGTCACCTGGGAGGACTGTTAGGGTCACCAAGAATCTAAGAGTATGTGGAGACTGTCATGAGATGGGGAAGTTCATGTCCAAGACAAGCAGGAGGGAAATTGTCTTGAGAGATTCAAACCGGTTTCACCATTTCAAGGATGGTACATGTTCATGCAGAGGTTTCTGGTAAATCGTTGGAAAAACTCAATAGAGGGGAAGTTCTCCAATGTCAATTCATCCTCTTCTTCATGAGAATTGATAAATAAATATTTGCCAATCACAGTTCTCGTACTGAGATAAGGCGCATTATAAATTAGGATATAAGGTCAGGGCCAAAACATATGGATAAATGATAGTCACACTTGTGCAGAATCAGTGGTTCAGACTATCGTTCTTACAGACATGTTAGAGGCAATTTTCCTTACCTAGTCTGAGAAATGATTTTTCAATCATGGATGACCCATCTAAACATCTATATTTGGATTGGAAAAGTCACTGCTGCAGGGATTTCTAATTGGGGTTCTGATGCAGCATATTCTTTTCTGAAAATAGATTAGTGGCAGGGTGTTATCATTTGTGTGAGTAGTCTCAGTTTGCCTTAAGATTCCAACCTTTATTCCTGATTTCTGACAATGTTAACCAAGGGAATCAAAATGAGAATGGCCAAAGAAATACTATTGAAATGCTGAGGAAATGAGGAATTCAATACTGTATCCTGATTTTTTGAAGTACGAGTACAGTTGCATGTGGAAGCCACGTCAGAGATTTACTGAATAGGTGACGTGTTTTTGTGTTGTTCTAAGGTTTTTTTACATGCAAATTGTTCTTCATTAGGCATCTGATTCAACTGAAACATCACAGATTCACATTCAGTTTGTGTTCTTTTGAAAAGGAGAAATAGGGAAATTAGGTCCTCAAACGTCACAAATGTTATAGCCCCTTATAGTCATTTATTTGCATTAGATAAGACACGAGTTTTGCTATATCCTTCTGGAAGTTTTTCTTAATAATCTTTTTAATATTAAATAAAAAAGTAAATACATCTAATATCTTGAAAACGTAAAAAGAATTCAATACTCTTTGAAAAATATTTTATTCTCTTACTAATCTTCTTAATTATTAAATGAAAAAAATATTAAATACTTTTTATGTTTTTAAGACATTAGATGTATTTTTTTTTTATTTAATACTTTTTCATTTAGTATTAGGAGGATTATTAAGAAGAATTTATAAAAAGATAAATATTACTCATACTTTTTTCATTTATTAATTAGGATTATTAGTAGGAGGATTTAGAATTATTCTTTTGATAACTATAAATAAACTTTGACATAATCATTAACATGATAACTTCATCATCAAGGGATAATAATCAATATTCAAATACTGGATTTTTGGTGTGGTATTTATTGTGAATTAAAATTGAGATAAAGAATAGTTGTCAAGTTCCACCAAAAGTATATAAAAACCTTGTAACCAGTTGTAGTAAGTAAGGGTCGATGCACATAGAATTAATTCAATTGACACTATAAATTGATTCCTAATTTAAACTCTTAAAAACAGAAAATAGTAAAAAAGGATTTTGTTTGTTAAAACAAAAAACATCAATTAAATCTAAAACAATAACAATAAACACGATTTGAATTACTAATTAAAAGATAATGATTAAGAGATGGAATTTACCACTAGATTTATATGATTATGTTAACTTACATTTCTTTTATACTAATATAACCAATTGTGCTTTTATGTGATTGTAAGATAAATTCTTTATTTTCCTTAAGTTTCACTTAATTTAGCAATTGCTCAAATTAAATCTTAATTATTAGTTATTTATAAAGCAACCGCTCTTACACCTACTTAATGACTGCATTAAGATTTAAAAAACTAATCACACTAAGATCTAATCATACACCGGGATTAAATTACTTAGATCATATGTCTCACTAGTCCTACCACTGCAACCATGCATAGCAATCATAATTTTACCATTTTCGAAATTGGCAAAGAGTATAAAAATTTTTATACCGAATTAAGATAAAAAACATATGAATAAAAACTTAATTGAATTGATATAAAGAGATATGTAAGGTTCACATAATCAAAACTAGGGTTTCATATTCCCTTAAACAAATAAGAAGATTAACCATACATGGCAAATTCAAAATCAAAAGAATAACAGAAGAAAGACATCATCCAGAATAAAAGAAGAGAAGAAAACTAAAGATCAAACTAGTTTTTAAGGTTTGAGATTGATTGATCTTTGATCGCTCGAACCCGAGTCTCCAATCTTTGATCAAATCTTCCTCTTGCTTGTTCTTCATCTTTCCTTCAGTTCCTTGGCGGCTTCCAGTCAAGAGATCCTTTTAAGACCTTAGGTACCCCTATTTATAACTTTGGATACCTAGTGCATAATTAGAATTCATATCTGCTTTCCTGATGTGACGACACAAGTCGTGTCATATGACACAGCCTACTCCGTGTCAGGGTCTGTCAGCATAATTTCAGCAAAATTAGAAGTCAGAGAAGAATACAACCTACCCCATGTCTGAGGACATGAGCCGTGTTGTTGGTCAACGCTTAAAAATTGGATCTCCTTGTGATGCCAGAAAAGTACACGGCCTACCCCGTGTCTCATGACACGGGTCGTGTTATTTGTTGTTGCCCAGAACTAAGAATATGTGACATGCCAGAGAAGAACACGGCCTACCCCGTGTCTGAGGTCACGGGCCATATCTTCTAGTTTCTTCATTCTTGGTCTTTTCTCCTTGAGGGCTCCATCATTCAACGATTTCCTGCAAAGCACAAATGATCGCTTATAATCACATTTAAGCATAGTTTCATAATAAAGATTTGATTAAGCTTGAAATCTAGAAACTAGCCAAATGTTAATAATTAAGCACAAATGGAGTCCAATTAAGTCAGACTTAAAGCACTTAGAGTGTAGTAATAATCGACAGATCAATTTCACTCTAGCTTAGCCCTTTAAAAATGGCAAATTATTTCTTTGAGATTCCCTATATAACCATTTATCTTCTCCATTTCCCTCAAACGTTCTTGGACTACACATACATTGCCCATTTAGGTTTCACTGCAAAATAATGTCGTTGTAGTGCTTTGTATGGTGCTAGCTAGGGGTGTAATTGGATAGTTTGGTTCGATTCTTAGAAAAAATAAATCCAAACCAATAAAAATTAATTAGTTTGGTTTGGTTTGGTTTTCTTATTTTTTGATAGCCAAATCTGAACTAAACTGAACCGAACATCTATGGATTAGTTTGGTTCAGGTGATTGGATTGACCATTATTTTTTTAACACAAAAATTAGCTAAATAATTATACATGTAATACAAAAAAGTACACATTATATATCCAAAATTCTAAATAAGGCGGTGAGGGGCAAGCGGCAAGGGGTAGCAAGGAGTGAGGGTCGCCTGACTAGGTTAGGGATTTAGGAAAATATTGAAAAGGATTGGAACAGATTTGGTAAAAATGGAAACGGGTTTCAACAGCTTACAAAAAAAATGGTATGGTTTGGTGCGGTTTTGAAATTTCAAATCCGAAAACTGAACCAATTAAGCTTTAATTAGTTTAGATTTTACCCGAACCAATCAATATACCCAAACCAAATTGAACTAACTTAATTGATTTGGTTCGAATTGATCGGATTGGTTGGGTTATCTGAACCAATTTACACCCCTAGTGCTAGTAAATCTGCAAATGCATGTGGGATGCATGGAGAGTAATTTCTTAGTTAAACACGATTTATCGTAAATATTCAAATTATTATTTGACATATATAAGGTGTAGGAACTATTATACTATTACACCAATCTTCAAAAATATTTTTACACATTTTGAATAATAATTTGAGTACTTAAAAGAAGATGTGGTAGATTGTGCCTTTTTAAGAATTTCCAGCTGAAACTGCAAAGTGCAAACAGAACAACTTTAATTTATGGCCCTTGCATACGCAATGACTAGTCCACGCCACCCACAGGCCCTACGTTTTTTTCGGTTCAACAATAAAAATGTACCAGTAAATCTTAATTAAGGAAAACTGCTTTTACAAACTCAAAAATGTCAATTAAAGTACTCACTAAGAACTTAGGTTCTTGGGGGCAACAAGGGTCAATTTCCATTTCGTTTGTGGTTTCTTGCTTTGCTAGCACAAGGGTAGGGAATTATCCTATTGTGTTGGTTCTCTATTATTAACTTATCATAGCATAGCCCCTAATGTTCCCTTACAAAAGGATGAGACTTGCTAGCACTAATTGTGCACTGTGCTTGGTATTGTAACTGATGTTGGCATCATTTGTCATGTAAAGTAAATGTAAACTACAATATGTTACATGGACAATTATTTTAATTTTAGCTTTAATTATGCATTACTAATAATGTGCAAGTAGAGCCAATGAGAGTTGGTTTAACTGGTATTGATTATCCTTAAGGGAAAATAAAAAACAGCGTTGATTGAATTGTGTCACTCTCGGCTGATACTTGTAACATGTTCTAACCTTAGAATGAAACAATGTCACATCTTCTACACTTTTATTCACCAAGAAAATATAACAATGTGCAAGTAGATTTTTTTTTCATGCTTACCAAGTATCCCACTTAATTTTTTTATCCTCATCTAAACTCAGGAGCTATTTATAATGTTCCTGATAAGATTTTGAGCATAGATGCTCCACTTATTTTACCTGTTGTAGTAGTTTTTTTTTGTGGTAATATGATCATTTGCTTTTGTATCCTTATATTTTTGTTTATTGTTTTTTAGTCCATCTTCTTCTTCGCCAAATCCCTTTATCACAACCTCTCTCCTTAGCAATCCAAAAATTCATGGTAGCAATTTAATAGGAACCCAGCCACCTAACCCACCTGAACCACCACGCCTTAACAATGAATGAATGTTCTGGATTCAGGATGCGGTGGAGGGTGCAACTGTGGACCTGGTGCGACGGGTTTGTGGGTCGCAGCGACTAGGCGACATCGCGGGTCAGCGTGGAGGAGCCACAACAGCTTTAGATCTAGTGCGACGGTGGCACTGGGTTGTGCGTGGAGATCGAGGTGCAATGTGGGTTGTTTGGGGTGCTAGTTCGTGCGTAGGGGGGGAGCTGGTCTTCGAGCGGCGATCCACGAGTTGGAGCTGCAGTTCTGGTTCTGCAATAGCAGTCCACGTACTGGTGGAGCTGTGGTATTGGTTTTGCGAGGATGGCGCACGGTTGGGTCTAACTGGCGATGACTGGATGGTACTCCATTAGGGTGGGGGTGGGGGGGGGGTGTGGCTTGGGTTTGCAACAACTAAAGGAAGAAGAAGAAGAAGAAAATATATTTTTTTATTTTTTTAAGGTAATTTTTATGATTTTTTAAAGAACCTTAGTTTACAATTTTTAAAACTTTAGGATTACCAATTTAATAGGTTCCAAGACTTCTATCTCTACTATTCATTTTTAAAATTATTAAATCAATGGAGGTTATTTATGGTGCATCAATATTCTTGCTCCTAAAAAGAGCATTTAAAACGTTACCCTAAACTCAATTACAAGTACATTGGTGTAAAGAGTTTGTGCCGATACCAATGATGTAATTAGCGTGTATAAAATAATTACTAGTAAATTAGAGGCTTCTAAAATTGTTTATAGGCACCTACAATAATAAATATGGTTGTATAACTATAAACCAAAAATAAAACCCATGAAACTCATATCTAAAAGAACTTCATTGTCTTTGTGTCCCTAATATTCATTCAACAAGAGGTGTGGGTCAGGAAAGTCGTGAATACTGAATAAGAAATGGGGTGATGCTGTAACTTAAGATAGAAAAATGCTTAGCAAGTAAAAAAAGACAATGGATGCTTTTATAATTCTTATTATATTCAATGACTAGATGTCATGAGCGTCAATTAGTGAGTAGCGCCGTCGTTGGAGACTTGGTGGTGGTGGGGAGGTTGTAGGGATGCTTGAGGGAAGTAGAGAATGAGAGTTTATAGATTACAAATTTCAATTTTTATAGCATTACCTCTTCTACACATAGCCCTTCTTAATTCCTCCCATCTTTGTTTTTTTTAAATGATTAATCAACGATTACTAAGGCTAGAGCATCTATGCACACGTGCATATTAAATGTCTCCTATGATGTTGCCCTTCTCCTAGTCAAGTTAAACAAAATGGTAATTGATGTGAAGCAAAATTGCATGTATCGTTGGCCTTTATTTTGTTAGGATTTTGATTTGATTTATTTTATTTTGATTAGTTTTATTAAGATTTTAATATCTTTATCTTTTTTTTCTATTTTATAGTTTTATTTGGGCTTTTAGATAAATCTAGAGAATTTTGGATTAAATTAAGAAATCTTGAAGATAAAGCTTTAAATGGGTTTTATCTAAATCATAAACTTTATCCAAAGCCTAAATTGATGGTGGAAGATTCAAAATTAATTCTGATCGGCGTTGAAGTATTGAATTTGGGCCACGTCGTTTTGGAATTGCTCCCCCCCCCCGATGTTCCCAGAAATTGCGTCCAACTTATCCACATCTTTTTCAAGCTGAGGTATACAAGCTCAGAGGTCAGTATTGGTTTCATCAGCTCAGAGCACTTTCTCAGCGAGCCCCTCTCTGGCCAGATCGAAGTTGGCCAATGCTTTCTCAAGATTGGTAATCCTCACTTGAGCATCCTCATTCAGCTTGAGAGCGGTATTAAACTTCTAGGCGACCTTCTCATCTTTTTTCTTGAACTCTTCTGCCACTTTCCTATCGAATTCCTCGACAGACTTCTCAATGTAACGAATTTCAGCAATGGCACGAAGCGTTGAAGTTTGAAGCTCTGCTAGAGTTTAAGCCAAGCTCCACCGGGATATATGCCTCATCATTTCATTACTCAAAATTCGTTCATCAACAAACAGCCCAGCAACTATATGCCTCGTGATAATAGGTAGGGGATCTGACCTATTTTCATCGTCGCGGCCTGAGGCCACCCTTTTACCCTGGTCAGAGGAGCTTTCAGTAGCTTTTCTTTTCCTCCCTTGAAGATCACAGGTAAAAGAGCCCAACTGCTCAAAAACCTCCTCATTTACGACACCCCTGTCAGAAGATGCCGGTGCGGTGGCCGGAGGAGCACTTGAGGATCCCGCTTCCTTCCTTCTAGATCTTAAAGCTTGCAGAGCAACAAGAAAAGGCCCTGACGCCATATTGCTTACTAAAAGAAGACAAGATAAACAAGTTAGAAATCAGAAAACCAAAATTGCAAGTATATACGCATCATAGTACATAAAACCTAAGGTAGATTACAGGTAACTACGGGTAATAACATCCTAATTCCTACCTAACAAAGTAAAGAGAAGATCATCACCAGGAGTGTTGAGAACTGATAACAATATATTTTATTCATTTTATAATCCTCTCACTAGGCTTTTAAAGGTTCAATTTGGCTTAATTAAGTTGATTTTATCACATTTTATGAAATTAAGCGTAATCGGATCATTGAAGAAATTATTACTTGAATTATCATTAATTTGGGTGATTGCATTCTTAAGTAAAGTGGCCACAATTGAGTTGTAATTATCTGATTAATATGATTTCAGTCTTGTTGAAAAGTTTAGATATATCTCTAATAACTATTCACTTGATAGTAAGAGCCACATTGATAGCAATATATTTCATTCATTGTATAATATTCTCACTTGGGTTTTTCAGTAAATTAGCTATAATTTGAGTTTCAAATATTTGATGGATGTGATTTTAGTCTTATTTTAAAGTTAAGACAAATTTCTACAACTTTCATAAAGGCCTCAAGACCGGATACACACGTTTGGATTCAAATTGGAGTTGAAGCGAAATCTGGAGTTTTGAACCTGATAGCTTGAACTCTATGCACTCATTAGGCTATATCTCGGTTTATAAGAGTTCAACAATTCTGAAATTTTGATAGTAGAAGGTTAAGACCCATATCTACAACTTTCATGAAGAACACAAAATTCAGTTCGGATTCCTTGAAGGTGATATTGGACTTGAAGTTAGAACAGAGGAGCTGAAGTAGGGCCTGACCCATGAGCAGTAATTGGGCCATATCTCGGGCTATGGTTGGTGGATTTGGCTAAACTTGGTGTCTATGGAAAACTGAGACAATTTCCTAAAACTTTCATGAAAATCACTTGGCTCAAAAATGACGCATGCCATAAGTTCATAAGGGAAACATTTCGGAGACAAGAATTCACTCATCAAACAACTATTTTGACATTTTGTTCTCATCATCCATCAGCTCTTTTGGCATTTTGAACTCTTCTAACTCTATAAAAGGAGGCAAGGGCTGATCATTTAAGGGTGTTAGCTTAGAGTTTACTTTCATGTTTATATGTTAATTGCTTCCTTAGTGTAGTTTTTTAATTTTCTTAATTGAAGTTATGTTCATCATCATCTTCTTCTCTCTTTCTTTCTTCTTGTTTATGAGTAACTAAATCTTCATTTTGCTTAGGTGAAAGAGTGAAACTCTTAATAAAATAAGGTTAGATTATTCTACTTCTTGTATTTGAATGATATATTTTTATGTGATCTTTATATGTGTTGTATGTTATTTCCGATTAATTTAGAAACTCTTCTTGTATAATGAATATCTTGATTCATTGTAGATAAGACGTTGGCACAGTGGATGCTTGAGACCATTTACAAGTATTGGTAAATAATTATTAGAACCATAATATGATTACATGTATAATCTTAATTGAACTTTGAATGTTAAATCTTCCAATTGAAACCTTCATTATGTATGATTTCAATTGAGTTATAAAAAGAAATAATCTTGTCTTTAATTTATTACCAAAAGTGGATCTCCTAACCCAAGCAAATCTTTTTTATTTGTGAATAACTTATATCATCTTTAGTATTATGACAAATCTTCTCCTTACCTCAAATAATTTTCTCTTCATCAATTCTCTGTGGATCGACCTTGGACTCCCGAGAATTTATTACTTGAAACAACCTGCATTTGAGTTTAAAACTTTTAATTATCCCATCAAGGATGTCTCAGATATTAATGAGCCCATATTTCTCAGCATACTGGGCTATGAACTTGACACAATTTAACTCGTCCGGAGTGAGGTCTTTCTCTTCTTTCTCAAGTGGTATGGTGGGAATACTCCAAACATCTTGTGTTCAATACAGTGGAAACTTCGGCTCCCCATCATCTTTCAGGAAAAAAAAAGGTGATACCTTATGTTGCCATAAGTTTGAAGAACTTAGTTTTGAATCCCTTGAAACTGTCTTGAAAGATATCAAATGATTTGTGACCAGACCTGGATCGGATAGTAAGCCAGTTCTTCTGGGCCGCCGAACCCTTGGGGCTCACTTGGAGGTAAAAATAGAAAAAAAAAAGACATTCGTCGAATACCGCAACCCCATTATTAGGCAGAATCTCTCGAAAGCAATGATATAACCTAAGCCATTAGGATGGATCTGGGTCAGAGCTGCGCACAAAGTCTAAAGGATTACGATTTGGAAATCTGTAAAAGATAGCTGAAGCCCTAGTTTAACAAAAAAAGGCTCGTACAGAAACATAAAATGTGAGCCCGCTTCCCGGCATGAACATACCCTCTCGTTCCACTCTAGACACAAAACTTTAAACTCGGTATCTCGAGCCTTATTTTTCATCAGATACATGTAATCCAACGACTGCTTAAGCAAGCATTCAGAGAAGAAGTCAAAAAGGCGTTCCCATACACCATCTCCAACCCATGGATAAGTTAGTCCCGAACCACGCCATATGCGGATTGGGTCCTCTTCAATCGGTTCATGGACTTTGGGAACTAGTACTCGAGCCTTAGCTCCTCTCCTGCCTCTAGCCATGGAAATCCTGAGAATATCAAAAGAAGCCGGTAAGTAATTGTCAGAATTATTTAAACCAGAGATTCAGACATGGAAAGGGGCAAACCAAGCAGTTCACACCCACATACCGACCTCATTTCCTTCCAAGGTTCGAAACCACAGAAGGACACCCCCGCCGTGCTCGGCACGACGGAGATGGTGTTCTTAGGGGGCAACATCATTTGGAGAGGCTTAGGTATCCTAACTTTACTTCGTCAAAAATGGAAGACAGAAATAAACTCCAATGAGGAGTGCATGACTACTCTATTACTCAATAATAGTAGAAGTAATCGAGAAGAAAGATGATAATGGAGTCGAGAAAGAACATACCTTGTGTGAGTAAAAAATGGAGTGGATTGAAAGATGGAACATATGAAGAAAGCTACATAATCACGCTCTCTAACACACGAAGCTCTTAGAAGAATACTCTGAAGACGATGAACCCTTAACCCTTATTTATAAAGGCTAAATGGTTAGGGGGCATTCTCGTCTCTATAGCCCAATTTTCAAAAAGGTGCTCATCATGGCGCACGAAGCACTAGGCATATCTGCTTGATTAGAATGCGCCACGTGGCCATCACTACTGTAGAAGCAATTGAAAGGATAGTTGCATAGCAACTCAAACGTCATACAACTTTTCAAGGTTAAGTTTGAATTCTTTCCATGAATCCTGGCTAAAATCGTTGTATCTGTTTGGCTTATGATTGTTAGTCCTAACCACGGCTATTGAAGAAAACCAAACAATTAATAGAGTCCACGGACCCCGAACTAAAGATTTGGAGCTTGCTACTTTGATTATTAATGCTAAGCACCAAGCTGGGAGCATGATAGCATTACTCCAGAATAAGTGTTGGACTTACCCCGGTCAAGGTGTAAACAAGACAGAACATGGATAACGGAAAAAAAAGCAAGAGAAAGAAGAAGATAAAAACACAATTCAAAAGAAAAGAATTTTTATTTATCATTCTTATTCCATACATCGTCTTACATCTGGAGAGAGGGAAAAGAAAGTACTGAGATATGAAATTTATAAGGAAAGAGCAGCCACTTGAGAACTCGAAGGAAGGAATAAACGTCACCATCACTGGCATCCTCGGTCATGTCACATCCACAGTTCATCTAGAACTAACACCGGTCTCTTCCATGCGAAACAACCTCTTGAAAAAGTGAATATGTTTTGAAGAACTTTGACAAATAGGAACAGAACACTGCTTCTGAACTCCGAAGCTGCTGCCACATTCTTCTTCACTGTCTCTTTCACAATGATAGCAAAGGTCGAAACACACTTTCCTCTGTTGGACAGGGCACAACCTTTCATGAGAAGATCATTCCACTAGAACTTTAGCCAACTTCACGATCATCCCAAGTTGCTCCCAAAGTAGCTTCAATAATCCCTTCCGCTTACACAAGCATCCTCAGAGGACGAAGCACCTGCCAAGTTCTCAGAACGGATGAGGAGTATAGGCTTTGTTTCTCCAAGACCGACTGTCCAACACGACAGGTATTACAGATCTCCCCAACGACAAAGTGTAGATCAAACCTACCATCGTACGCTGAGAGAGAAAAATACCTGTCATCTTTATGCTAAGAAAGAAACATACTCAGTTGAAGAAGAATCAATTACAAGAACAGTAAAGATTTTCATAGATTTTGGGAAAAACAAAAGGATGACCTTTGCAAGGGATAAAACCCTCCATACAAAAGAAAAAAAATGAAAGGAGAACTATTCTCTAAAAGAAAATCATCTTCGCAAAAAGATACAAGGCAAATACAACAAAGTGAATGCCAACTTCAGTGCAAAGATTCCCTATTTATAGAGAAAACGAAACACTCTGATTGGCCCCAAGGAAGGCGAAACCGATCGCACAAGATAAGTCATATTTTAATGCTCATCACTTCTGATTGGACATGAAGAAAGAGTGCAGTTAGGAAACAACATGAAACTGATAAATAGTCTTTAATTCCCAATAAAGTTAAGGTAGTAGTTTCCTAAGAAAACTCAGTACTGTTGCAAAATGCTTAAAAAGACAAAAAGTCCTGTGAAACCATGCACGAGAGCAAAGGACACACCTCAGATGACGGGATGGAGGTATATACCAACCTTGGACGTACTCCACATTGATGGACCTCGGCCCTTATGGATCCCCGTATCTATTGTGCGTTGCAGATTCTGTCCAAAATTTGGTATCCTGACACTTAATTGTTTCACTTAAGCACCAAGCTGGGGGCAACTACTCTGGACAGTGATCTTATCCAGTGATCTCATCCAGTAAGATCGACCTGACATACGTACCATCAGACTCCGTCATCAATACCTTGGCTAGGCCATCCGACCACATACTTTAGCAGTGGGTCATAACAACAATCATTAAATCTGCGCAAATTCTAATAACTGACAATCATGATCCCGCGAATGGGGGCCCCATAACTGCCTACAACAGTAGATGATCACTACCGCGACATCTCGATATTTCAGGAGTTTACCTCAACGATCGTAGGAGGGCACCCTCCGTCAGGCCACGATCCTAAAAATACATGCATCCCACACAGATTGTATGAGGATTCTGCTAATGCTCTATAAATACCAAGCTAAATCACCCTAATTGATATGAATAATATTATTGCATAAACTCTACTTGTACGTCACCTGACTTGAACGTTGGAGTCCCTTTGTAAGTACTCACCTCCTTGTTCAATACGCCTAACAACAGTTGCATAAAGAAGAAATTATCGTACGTGTCTATCTCAGATACTCATTTGATTCTACATCAAAATAATAATTGTTTTAATTGTTTTAAAATAATTTATTTTTTAACAAATCAAGAGTGAATAAATATCTTTAATATTAAAAATATAATAACTGTTGTAGAAACAATTGAATTTCAAGTTAATAGGAACATTTACCCTCGTAACTTTGTATGAGTCCGTCCCTGATTCACACAGTTACATAATATTACCTCCCATCTACACCATTTTCGCCATATACGCCATATAGTTAATCTTAACTCGTTTATTGTAAACAAATTCTGATTTTGTTACTTATACCTAATGTAAGTGATGTGCACCTGTGTACTAAACTAAACATTCTTCATTATACTTGAGCTGCTGAAGAAAGCAAATAAACAAAACTTTCCCAGCAAAAGTAAATAAAAACAATGAAAGAAATGATTAAATGCAATCTAGTGCAATAAAGAAAAGACTAATTGAGGTCCATTGGTCAGCAGAGCGGCGGAATCAATGAAAAGTGTGAGAAATAAATACTTATAGCCCAAGTTAAATGCATCTTTCTGGATACCACAAGCACCACCTCCACCTTTTACTCATAAATAAATAACAGCTAAATATAAAGTGCGAAAGCCTAGAATTCCATATGTATAACTCATTGCACTGCACAAGCAATTGATTAAAACAGCCAAAAAAAAAATCAATTTAATGATTCTCCACTCTCATTTTTTCCTCTCCTATAACCTTTCATTTATTATCCCCAAAAAAAATGAAAAATTCTTTTTTTTTTCATTTTTCATTTTCTTTGTTTTGACAATCCCCTCTCCTTTCTTTTGATTTCTCCCTCTGCACCTACTCTGTAACCATTGTATAACAAATGAATTAAACAAAGCGTAAACTCAAATTATCAATTTTCCTAACTTCTAAAAAACAGAAATCAAATTCTTCTTCAATCTTCAGCGACAGCACTTTGAGCACAGGACTAGGAAAACAATGAGAAAGACAATGGAAGAAAGAGCAATTGCTACACCAAGAACCACCTTATTTGGCCCATGATGATGATCTTTCTTGTGGCTGCTACCATCATCATCATTGTCATCATAATCTGAATCACTGCTATCATCTGCAGAAGAAGAATCCTTTGCAGGTGGAGGAGACATTGGCATTCCGTACTTATCACAAGGAGCAATCCCAAGCTTCAACTTTGAAGATAGAACCGAATGATTATAGCACAAGTTGCTGTTCCCACCCACCTTCAACACTTCCAACCTCTTCATGAAAGTCAAGTTGAAAGACACAACCCCATGAAAATTGTTGTCAGCTAGATTCAAGTACTTGAGGCTCCTCATTTCTGAAATGAACTTTGGAATGGTCCCATTGAGCTGGTTTGAACTCAGATCCATGTGAACCAAACCTGGTATGGCAGATATTGAATCTGGGATAGACCCAGAAAACGAATTTGAAGCCAAGGAGAGATTTTGCAAAGAAATCAAGTCCCCTATGGAAAAGGGTATCTCTCCTTTGAGCCCATTGGAAGAAAGATTCAAGCTTTCAAGGCTATCAAGCATGGTAATGGAAGTGGGTATGGTACCCTTGAGCAGGTTACCAGAAAAATCAATGTGGGTAAGGTTGGAATGGATGTGTTTTGGAAGAGAACCTGTGAGGTTGGCATGGGAAATGGTCAAAGTTTTGAGCTTGGTCATATGACCAAGAATAACATAAGGACCAGAAGCTTTAACTTGCACATTTGAGACAGTTAGATCAGTGAGGTTTGCAAGGCGAGAGAGCCAGACTCCAGAGAGCTTGTGGAAGCTGTTGATGCAGGTGAAGGATTGGAGGGAGGATGTGAGTTGAGGAGGGAAGCGAATGGGGGTAGTGGGGCAGTTGAGGAGGTGAAGGGAGTGGAGGGTGGAAAGGGACTCAAGGGCAGTGAAGGAGAGAGAGAAGTAGGTTGAGCAGTTGGAGAGTTGGAGAGAGATGAGGTGGCGAAAGGGTTTGGAGGAGTCACAGAGTGTGGCATTGTGAGGGGATGGTTGGGAACATGGGTCCTTGGAGGTGGCAATGTTTAGGGACTGCAGGGCCCTCAGCTGCTTTGGGTCAAGAGTGGAGGAAGAAGAAGAAGATGATGAAGAAGGTGGAGATGGTGATGGGGAAGATGTGGGTGAAGGGGTTGGGGGAGAGGTGGAGAAACTGAGATGGTAGTGGTGGGGATAAGGAAGAGGAGAATGAGAAGTAATGGAGGTGGTGGTGATGGTTTCATAGCTCAGTGGTCAGAAACACGTGCACAAGAAGCAAAACAGAGAAGTGAAGTGTGGAAGCAAAGATTGGAAGAGCGTGAGATGTTAGAGTGGGTTCAAAGTTGGGCATGGAAACTGTAAAATAGAGGAGTGGAGAATCAGATTGGACAAAATAGATTACAGAGAGAGAAGGAGAGGGACTGATGGTGATGGACTGGTGCTGAGTGCATTTATGCACGTTAGGTATTTACATTTTCTTAGGTTACTTTTTTTCCATATTATTTTTTATCTTAATTTTTATATTATTGATTATATTTTTTATTTAATTATAATTATTAAAAAGTAAAATAAAAAATAGTGTATAAGAAAAAATAATATATGATGACCATTTTTCAGATATTTAAGATCTAGTCCGTTTTAATTAGTCTCAATTTGAAGTTAATTAGAATAAGTTTTATTTTAAAAATTAAATTTAATGTATTTTTAAGTTAAGGTAGAGTTATATTTAGAGTCCTTTTAATTTAGCCTAATATTATATATTATTTAAAAATTTATATTTTGTTTAATTAATTGTAAATCATAAGATTTATTTACATAAATTTATAACTTTTGTATAATATAATAATATATGTAAAATGATATTATTTATTTTAAAATATATAATATAAAATATACTTTAATTTTTATTTTTATAATTTTATGATTTAATTATGTATAAATTTAAATTTATAAATTATGTTTATATACTTGAGTCGGTCCAATTCTTACCCACTTGTTATTAAATCATAATCAAATCAAATTTAAGTTCATAAAAACGATCAAAATATCAAGTTAAATTTATGTCAAGTCAAACATGTTCCATGAATATTTTTAAACCAAAAACTTATATATATATATATATATATATATATATATATATATATAATTTTATATTTATATAATTTTATTATTTAATTATAACTTGTTTTACTTATTTTTTTTAGAGTTGTACTAAGTATACTTATTAAAAAATTAAAATAATAAATTTTAAATAAAAATATAATCTTTTTTAAATTCTAATATATTGAATATTTTATTTTTATTTTTTTTATAGAAAATTTCCAAGGTGTGTACTAGTGGAGATGTTATATATTTTATTTTTATTTAAAACTTAATATTTTAATTCTGTTATATATTCTTGTATGTGAAGTAACGTGTCTCGTAAATATGTGTCATTAGCATTTTTTCCGGTGCTGTGTGTGTGTGTGACAGTTGGGAGTATGTTTGTTTGTTCCCTTTGATTTGGAGATAATTTAGTAATTTACATGATTGAACCTGGCTGTCTATTTCATTATTTTTATAGAACAACGGTCATTGTGGAGAAAACAAAAATACTGTTAGGAATAATTAATAACAAAAGTACATGAGTATTTTTTAATATAAAATTATGTTTGTGATGGTATTAATACGGGTTAAGCTATAGCCTGATACATAAGTATTAGTCTACATTCTACATCATACCTTTAGTTTGTACATACATGTGTGTATCTCTAATGAACCGAAAAATGCAGGTATTTGAGTTTACCTACATTTCCATGTAAGAGTTTTTCAAATAAAGAAAATATAATCAATTAATGGAGTTGGTTATGCTAAAAAAAATCAGGATCCTCTCATATTTCAATAGAAATATGATGAGTTCTTGTTCTATATCTCACTATTTATTTTTTTAAAATTTTTTATTTAAGTCATTTACCATCTAAAATAAATTTTAAGATATGAAACATGATTTCATTATGTTCTTATTGAAATAGGAGATGATCCTAATTCTGCTAAAAATTGCATTGAGTAATGGTTGATAGGTTCAAGTGGCACTAGCTTGAGGGGTGAGAATAGGGTGAGAGAACTTATCAAGCATGCCAATAATTAGCAGCCTTTTACATAGTTAAATTTTGTTTGGTATCATTTTTGAGGAGGAAAAGGAAAGAAAAGAAAGAAGATAAATGAAGAGTATCATTTCTTATTTAGTATCACATTTTAGGATGAAAAGGAAATGATTTAGAAGAATAATATTTTTGAGAATCTTACCATTTTTTCATCATTCCTCTCTTGGATAGAAAGGAAAATAAAGGAAGGAAAGAGAAAGAATTTTGTAGGTCTTATTATATATTTACATATATTTTTAACATACGTTTTTAATTTTTTTATGAAACTAAATAAAAGAATAGAAGTTTCTTTTCTTTTTCTGTTGTATGATATCAAATAAGGAGACGAATAACTCTTTTATTTCTCTCTTTATTTTTTTTTCTCTCCACGTTACCAAACATACCATTAAAGTATGGAAATAGTGGTGAAATTTAAATGCATGCATAATTGTTGTTAGGTTTTTTTTATACAGAGTTATTTGTGAGTTTAGCTGTTATATAAGTATCAGCAATTAGCTGAGGTCTTTCTTCTGTTTTTGGTACAACGCAAAGAATAATTTGTTTTCATAAAGATTGTGAAAAGTTATCCGTTGTTCAATGTTCATACGTGGGAAGGGAAAAGGAACAAACAAACAACAACACAATAAAATAATATTTGTTTTAAAATATTAATGTTCGTTTTAACTGGATATGTTTTTTGGCCATAACTTTTTCAGCTGCAGTAGAAATAGAAGAGGTGTAGTGGGATCCAGCTCTTCCTTTGAGTTCGCCTCTGACATGTTTACTTCTTTTGGCTCAACCTTTGGTGGCTGTCTCTTTAAATTAGATTAAAATTTCGTTCTAACTTTTAACTTCAGCTATTATATTTAATTTTTTTTAATTTTTATTTAATTTTTATTTTTAATTCTATTTAATTAAGTTAAAAAGCACATATAAAAAATTAAATAAAATAAAAAACAATAATTAAAATAAAAAATTAAAATCAAGTTTTATTCTTTAAACTATTAGCTGAACATTTTATGAGATTGATAACTAGACTTCGTTATCATGTCAGACAACAAAAGGAGAAACAATAAAGGGACAAATGAAACTGTAACCTAAAAAAAAGGACAAAGGAAGCATGGGGTATTTCAATATTTCATTATTATAATTTAAATTTTATTAATAAATACCATGATGCATTTATTAAGAATTTAAATAATTTTTTAATAAAAAATATATTTTTTATATAAAATTTTTTATTTTAAATTTCTCAATAAGTGTCTTTATTAAAAAAAAATTCTATGATGCCCTTATAATTTATATTTCTTATCACTTTTCTTTTTATAAAGAATTGTTTTGACATTTTGGTTTCCACATTCTTACGTTTCATTTATACTATTTGTGTTCTTTATTTCTTCTGTCAAAAGAAAAAGCACAATAGCTAGATTTTTTAAGAAACCCTTTGAAACTACGTCAATACTGTGTGACATCCTTTTTAATTTTTATTGACGTTTTCCTATCTTTTGTCTACAAACGTCTATGACTATGAGGTGCATCAGCCATGAATGAATGGTGAAAAACTTTGTCATAAATCCATATAAGTAGGGATTAAGCATCTATTTTATGGTACTTTTAGTTTGTTTCCTCTTCTTTATGAGAAAGATTCCCAAGTTCTTTCAGGAAAGTCGTTGCGTATTGGGTTCATAAGATTTATTGGCTGAGTAATTTCGGTATGGATTTAATTTTCATCAACTTACGGTGATACTTATTTCATGTAAAGTCATATCAATGACACTCATTTCAAAGACAGTTAAAACTTGCTATAATAAATTAATAATGTGACATCTTTTTCGGTTAAAATAATAATAGTAATAATGTGAATCTTTTTATTAAGGGTTTTGTATAAAATACTTGTTAAAAAATTTAAAATAATTTTTTTTGGATAAAAGGTAATATTTTCTCAATTCTTAATATGTTAAATGGTGTCCTTCTTCTATTTAACATTAAGTTCTATTACTATTTTATATTTTAATTTAATCCTTCTTCTATTTAACATTCTTTTATCAATAATATACAAAGATATTTTTTTTTTCCAGAAAGATCACCGTCATAAAAAAGTTCTTCCCAATAATTCTTTTGCTCTCCAAGAGAATGAATTTCTCTTAAGAACAATACAATCTAGCCATTGAAAAGATCCAAACATTATTAACTCCTTTTTCTTAATGTCAAACCAGCTGGATTCAATCTGAAACCAGGATCTATCCTCTACAAATCCTTTTATCAGATTTAGTGTGTATTTAAAATAATTGTGAATTTGATTATTTTAATAATTAATTATATTTAAATATATTAATTAAAAAATAATTTTAAATTAATTTATTTTATTTAAATAGTATAAAAAATTTATTTTTATGTATTAAATTATTAAAATATATATAATAATAAAAATATATTTAATTAATTAAAATAATTAATTAAAAATAAAATAAAATTTACATCTCAAAATAAAAAATAATCGAACAACTTTTTTATAAACAACTCAAATTTTAGCTTTTGAAAAGAACTTGTTGATGTATCAATTTTTAACATCAATAGCTTTTTGATATTTTACCCAAACAAGTTACATTTCATTTGCAACAATTATTTTTGGGCAATAACTTACGTTGGAGATGAAAATAATTCGTCTCAAACATCCTAGTATAAGATTATAAATCCTACTTATTTTAGAGTTCTTAAACCCACTCACAAAAAAGGAGATGCAACTCCGACAGACTTCTCTAGGGCAAACCTAGTAGACCATTCAAAACTTGGATTTTAGAACAAGTTAATCTCCTGTCACAATGTGTCTCGTGTCGCCGCGAAGAGAGGGACAATTAAATGAAGGAGAAGACTACACTACTCACATTTGAGTGCGAGTATTGATACACATAAAATTTTAGATGGACTGGTCACTTGATATAATAATAAAAAAATGAATAGATGGAATTTATAACCTGTAATTTGTTAAGCAGGTAATAGGTATTATATATATATATATATATATATATATATATATATATATATATATATATATATATTTATTTTAGTTGATAATATTTATATATATTTAAATTTATATATAGACATTAAGAATTAATTTTTTTTTGTTATAGATATTGTACATATACAATTTTTATAAATTTTATTTAATAATATTTATATGTATAATAATTAAAAAATTGGAAAAAAAAATACTGTAACAGGTCAAAATTAAGTGAATATTAATACTCACTCTTAGCAGGTCAAAATTAAAGTGAATATCAATACTCACACTCAAATGTGAGTACAATCTTCTCCTTAAATGAAATTAGGTTAGATAGTTTAATTACATAAAGGAAATGGTAAAAACTTAAAATTTTCACTCCTAAAATGGAGTATACCAAAATTACCTTGAGAAATAAACTCTCTTTAATTATTCGTTGTAAATTTAGTTTAAGATATTTTTAACAATGGATTGGCACCATAAATTTACAAAAATAATTTGACAAATTCATGAACCAAAATTTATTTTCTAATTTTATATGATATAAGGCTTTTCTATTTTGATGACCAGTTGCTAACTTGATGTAATAAATATATCTTTATCTATTTAAAGTTAACTCTTAAAAATGTCTTGTTTCAGGAACATATAAGAATTTTTCTATTGGTAAAAGACCCAAAAATATATCTTCATATATAATTTGGAGTTAACTCCCATTTGGGTCTTCAAAAAAACGTTAGTGTTATAAGTTTAGTTCTCCAATAATGAATATATCAAAATATTGTTTCAATGTTAATTTTTTACATCAAATTAATCCTTTAAAATGACATTGAAAGAACATTTTAGAATATTTATGATTGAAAGACCAAACATAACACTTATTGTATCTTTCAAAAAGCCAAATGAGTGTCTACTCTATCATTTATTTAGGTAAAAAAAAAAGTATTTAAAAAGTATGACCATATACTAATAACTAATAAAGATTGGGTATAATGATAAAAGAATTATATTTTTAAGGAGAATATCAAAGTTTAAATTTTAAATAAAACATTTATTTGAAAAGTCTCTTAATTATAACAGTGCTTAAAGATTAATTTCATATCAATGTTTGAGGAGATATCTAATTAAAAAAAAATACAGCCACATGGAATGAAAAGATTCACATTAATTTAGTGGCTCCCAGTTTTGAAGTCTATATTCTTAGAATTAACCTTGAGTGGAAGAGAAGTGGATACTGGAGCCACAGGCTCACTTGATCTTGTTTCATCTAACAGTACCACAAATACAAGTACAACCAAAAAACATTATTTTGGTTCTTGTTCTCATCATTGTTGCTCTCATGGATTGTCTTCACTTTCCAAATTTATAGGAAGAGAAACCTACGCTCTTAAATTTTATATTTGACGAGGGACAGAGCTGGAAGCTTTTTTATTATTATTTTTAAAGCGTCAAAGAGGGAAAATAAAATATTTTATTTGAATAGCCAAATTATTTTTAAAATAAATTAAATTATTCAATGTAGGTATAAAACTGATTTGTGTAATAGGCTAGAAGACAGTGGCTGAGCCGTGTGCGCCAGCGCAATTGCTACTAAACCTTTGAAATTCTTGAAATATATATGCTAATTAAAAATTTTTATTGGAAAAAAACTTAAAGCAACAATCTTATATGAATCGTCAATAATAACTAATTCGCTAAGATGAATATTAGGATACATAGTTATTTGTTTCGTGTTCTAAAAACCAAATTACTCGTTCTATACATTAAAAAAAAAAAGTTGAGTAAAACTTGCTTAGCTTTACGTGCATAAATTTTCTTCAACAATTCAACTGGTTTTCTATGGTGCATAAAGATTTCTTAAATTTTTTAATTGATTCATTAAGTTTCCAAACTTTGATTAAGGTTAAAAAAATTAATAAAGATTTAAGTAATCCATTGAAACCTTGATTACTTACTAATTATACAACTACTTATATATATATATATATATATATATATATATATATATATATTGTTTTTACTTGTTCCAACGTAACGCAGCACACGGATTAGCTCATGATAAATGGTAAATAGGCAACTCACGAAAAAAGAAAAAAAGTAAACAGGCAAAACATTATCAATTTAGTTTGGGTAAAATGTGAGAAAATGCTAATGTTGAATTTATTCCCATGAGTCGTGGCGTATGTTTGGGAACGATTTTTTTCGTTCCACAACAGCTTTTTTTACTCCTTTTAAGTTGTTAGTTTTATGAAAACACATGTTTGACATTTTAAAGTCAAAATTTCAACAGCTTTGTTGTCGGACGAGAATCTAAAATTTGAACATCTTAACAAAAAGTTGTTAAGATTATTGTGAATAGTGATATGTAAATATTATTTTATTTTTAATAAAATAATTTTTTAATTAATTAATAATTTTTTAAATTATTTTATATTTATTTTAATAATTTAATATATAAAAACAATTTTTTTATATTATTCAAATAAAATATATTAATTTAAAATTATTTTTTAATCAACATATCTAAATATAAATTTTTTTTTTCTTATAATCGATTATTACAAAAAAATTTATATAATAATTAATTATTAAAATAATTTAATTTTCATAACTATCCTAAACATGCATTTAAAAAAGGTTAAAATTTTTTTTTTGAACTTTATTAAATGTGAAAAAACCCTCTGTTTATCAATATATGCTTCATTAATGACAAATGTCACGTGCACTATGTGATCACTTTAAACTACTAGAGGGCATTTGGTGTGTCCCTCATGCAAGTTTATCTTGTGTAAGAGGTTTTAACTTCTTTACTTTCATATTTTTGTTCAACTCCGTGTTAGTTTCGATTTAGATGAAATCCAAATATCACATTTATGATTTTTAATCTATTTTTTTGTTAATGTCATTTTTAATCCAATATTAAGGGTTTAGGTGCTTTTTATATACTCAGATAATACTACATTCAATTTAATAAAAGCATAATACATAAATTGTATTATGTTTTACATATTGTTAGATTAAAATATTAATAATTTTAAATTATCAACCTATGATAGTTTAGTCGTATATTAAATCAACTTTGTATATCAACCTTTGAAATATCAATAGTTTAGTCGTTGATATAAAAGTTAGTTGACCTATTTCAACATGAATTTGATCCCAAACTAACGTTATGCAAAGGTAAAAATTTGTTTTTTGAGTTTTAAGTTAGTATTTATCTCTAACTTTTTTATAAACTTTTTGTTTTTCAAATATAAATTACATTAGTAACTTTCAAAACTTAAATTTACAAACACTTTTAAACTTAAGTTTTAAACTTTTTGAATAAACTTGTTTTTCAAACTTTCTAATTAGTAACAAAATAAAATTTGGTTTTAACCTTTAATTTTAATTCTTATCTTCCATCTCATTTAATTTTTTTTATATGTCTATTAACTCAATTAAATAAGATTAAAAATAATTAATTGAGATTAGAGACAATGATTAGAGTCAAAAGTTAAAACTAAATTTTGTCCTTATTAGTGAGTCTTTAACTTCCAGCGCCCCTAGCAGCTAAACAGGCTATGGAACTATTTAAGCATAGACTATTTCAAATGTAGCTAATTTTTGGGGCCCAAACGACCAAAATGCATAGTAATACGACTTGTTAAAGAATATATACAGGGAAAGTGATAAGTCAACTCAAAGATTCGCGAGGTTATATTGTCATGGTGATGGAAATAGTAACAAAAAAAAAATTGGATAACTACCTGTATTTCAATTTCTTAATGGACAGAAAAATCACTATTTTTCACATTGATGTACTTAGGCCGATGCTTGATCCCTTAAACAGGAAATTTGTCAAAAGCTTACAGATTTTTCCAATCTTTGTTCAAAATGGCTCAACAGTTCAACAAAGAAGTAATCCTTATGACATGCACAAGCTGAGAATCAAATCATTATCTCATATATCATTTTACATATTTTCAGAAGCTTTTGGTAAGCATCCTTGTAGTGTTAACAATCTATAGCACTGCAGGTGTCAGAGATGGTTGAACTGTCAACTTTGCTCACAAATGGGTTTATCTTGACCCAAACAAGAGAGAAGACAGAGGCCAGCAGCACTGACCATAGAACAACAATGGTTGGCGTGCGGTTTTGGCGACCCATTAGACCTTTGAGGAATGGATAGAGATGAAAAATCACCCAGAAGGCAAAGAACACCTTCCCAAACAGTGGTCCCCAAGACTCATATCCTCCATTAAGTGCATCAGAAAATCCAGCAACCACACCAACCATGTTAACAATGATAAGGGTTGTTGGAGGAATCAAGAGTGTAGTCCACTTGATAATGTAAAGTTCACCAAACTCAGTGTCCTCAGCAGCCTTGGCAGTGACAGTGAAGTTGGTATCAACACCAGCCAACATCTTAAGAAAACCTTGGAAGACAGCAAACAGATGGGCTGAAACACCTCCAATCACCCAGAACTGCTCATTACGCCACAAATCTTCAATACTAACACCACTCCAACGCAGCTCAAGCACACTCGTGAGTATAATGGAGAGGAACAGTCCAAGAAAGAGAACACTTGCAAGGTTGGAAAGCTGTATCAGATTGTCAAGAACAATATGATGTAAGGCATTAGTATAGACTGTGAAGTACTGATCTGTTGCTATAAATTGTTTTCTTTGGTTGTGTGGCTATAAATCATTTGTATTTCACAGGACACTTTGGTGAATAATCCTTGGGGATTAAACTGAATTAATAACAGTTCTCTCTTTAACTATTTATGGTAGACCAAAAATAAAGATGAGGAAATTACCGTTGGTATGATAAATTTTCCTGTGAGAAGGCAAATTGCTGGCAAAGTACAATAAGCAATAAGAGGAAGGGATGTAAATGGGTAGACAATGGTGTTTATATAAGCCATTCTCTGCAGCCATTTGAGACGGCCTCCTGCCCATCCATACCAGAGGGGGCAGTGTCTACTTAGGAAAATTTCAACTGATCCAAGTGCCCATCGAAGGACTTGGTGCAACCGATCAGACAGGTTGATAGGTGCTGACCCTTTGAATGCAGGCCTCAAGGGCATGCAGTAAATTGACCTCCATCCTCGGCACTGCATCTTGAACCCCGTTAAGATATCCTCAGTGACTGAACCATAAATCCAACCAATCTGAAAAGACAAGAAGATATTTTTAATTAATCAAGTAAAGAAACTATAGATTAAGTAAATTGTGAAAGATAATGCAGCTTGCATGAAATTTTAATTGGTAAAAGTACAGTACCAAAAATATCATAGGAAAAGAGAAAAGGAAACTAGGAATCTGAATATGGAGTTTGTACAAGGACATTAACATTTAAGCCAAACCTCTTTTCCCCAGTCAGTCTTCTCTTCATATCCACAGCTAATTACATGAATGGCCTCCTTGATCAGCATCGAGGGATCTGCAGATTCAGGCACCCCTCCATTCTCCGTTAGTGTAGATTCAATGAAAACAGTAGACAAGCCAAAAGTTTTCTCAAAGCTCAATTGTGAAATGAGCATTGATCTCTCATGCTCATCGTAATCTGGAAGAATAAAAGAAACCAGAAGAATATTACACATAGAAGATTCTGCTATATACTTCTCTAAAACTGACTGACAAAACTAACTGGGCTTACTGTCCATCTCCCTGAGATTAAAAATGGCGGCATCAAGTTCTGCCCTCTTTGCATCTCTATAAACCTCCGAGACATCTTTGGTGGACTTCTTTGAGGGGCAGCAACAGCATGATGAAGATCTTGGTAAGTTGGGCATAGAAGGTGGGCTATAGCCATAAAGTGCTTGTCGATTGAAAACACATCCAGTCCCCACGTATACTGGTCCTTGAATGCCATCAAGTCCTTTCATGTTAACCTGAAATGGATAATTAATAGTCCATCAAATAGGGATGAGGGTTGGAAAACAGTGAGTGCCCATGATTTTTATTTCAGGGTTGTCAGAAAGTTACTGCATTGCATGCATGCACTATATAAAACACCATATTAATATTGTTAACAATGAGACAATCTGGACTTAGAAGCAGCTAAAAAATGCAAAGGAATCGGACTCTTGATCACAGAAACACTTAGAAGCAAAGCTTTTTCATCTCATGACTAGGCAGAGCAGTTCTGCAAATACTTGTTTGATGAGTTGAATTTTCAACCACATAAGAAGATGGCATTTTTCTATTGAGTCTAGGTGGTAAAACTCTTTGCTTTGCTATAAACTTACATCAAAGAAAACTATATTACGATTGGCATATCGATCACTACGATCAATACCATCAAATCTCTGGGGGAACTGCACATAACACACATCTCTACCAACTTCTGGATCCATGAGAAAACACATTGCTTCCCGAACAGCCTTGCTGTTGTTAACATAATGATCACAGTCAAGATTGAGAATGAAGGGAGCATTTGTGAGAACTGCAGACACCCTCACCTGCATAAATCCAAACAAACAACAAGCATTATAAAATCTTAATGACCTTATATGAAACATTATTAAGGTATCTATCCATACCAGTGCATTTTCAGCACCAGCTTTCTTGTGGTGTTGGTAACCTGGTCTTTTCTCTCTGGAAACATAAACCAGCCTGGGAAGTTCATTTCCTTCTATGTCCTGGGCACCACTTTGTCCAAGGAAAACCTGGAAATGATAAACAAAAAATTTTGTTTGAAAATTCGGGTTTTGCTAAGAGTGAGCAGCCTATGAGAAGTATATAAGAGTATAACATGCATTTGTACCAATAATTGATTAATAGAACTAATCAATCTTACAAATAGAAAAGTTTTTCATACAGAACCACTCAAAGTTCTATATACTGTGTTCTTTATGCCTATCATTATCAACATTGAGATTTGATTACACACAAATAATGGATATACCTGAATCATGCCAGGGTGATCACGAGAGTTATTTCCGGGCCAAGGTGTTCCATCTTGCATAGTCCATCCTTCTTCTGGTGTTTTCTGAGCCTTTGATACCAAAGCATTAATTCGTACTTTATACTCTTCATAGTCTCTCTGTTACAGAATTGAAAGGTAGAAGAGATTGCTCTAAGATACTCAATTTGGAAAAACGAGGTGGTGAATATAGCAGATCAGATATATTTTAAAAATCAAAGGTGTTCCTTCTTTGAGAACATAAGTGGAGCAAGCTTCAGATGCTTTACCTTCATTGCTCTACGTTCTTTCACAAAAGAAGGTTGCACTTTGTCCTTCAGGTAGTCAATCTTCTGAGAGAAGTAAAACTCAGGTGCTCGTGGTTCAATTGAAAACTTTTTGCAAAATGGCACCCACTTTCTTGCAAAGTCAGCTGTCTCCACAAGAGATTCAAATGTGAGCATGGCAGCACCATCATCTGACACATAACAGGATACTTTATCTACTGGGTAGTCGACCGCAAGGATAGAAAGCACTGTATTAGCTGTGATCAATGGTGGTTCTTTCAAAGGATCGACTGTACTGACAAAGAAATCAACAGCAGCAAGCCCAGAGGGTTCACCTTCTCTTTCAAACCTGGCATGGCATTATAGAAGTGAGCATCAGCATCCGAAGTACAGACTCAGTATAAAATCTCGCATTTACTTTAAATATTACTTCACTATATGGATTTAATTTTGATTCAGAGTAAAAGTTACACTATCTTCTAATTATATGTTGCCATATCATTAAAAGTGTTTACTTGTTAGGTAATTATTATCATAGTCAAACTCCTCCAATAACGTGACAACACATGATTGGATCATAGTGTAAACTTTTTTACATTGACAGTAGATCAGAATTAAACTCTTACTATATATTATCCATTGATTTCATTTTTATAGATTACCTTTCACAATTCCCAACAGGGAAAGAAACAGAAACTAAAACATACCTATTCTACAATATGATTTTTGAGTTCAAATCATCCTTAAAGCACAAGGCACAACGTGTCAAAATATTTTACAACTTTGTGCATTTACCTTGCAGACAGGTTCTCAATAAAAGTTTGCCTATTGACAGGATACCATTTAGGGAACTGATCTAACACCCAGGAAAATGCAAACCAGATCTCACAGATGATAGATGTCAACCACAGACCGAAAGCGCTATCAACAGGATTTGTAACTCGATAATGGAAGAAAAGACCCAAAATTATCAGTCGCATGATTATCACAGTTCTGTATGGTGTGAGTTTGGTTTTTGAGATTGGAATAATTACTGAAAGTGGCTCAGCAGCGGCCTCTGTTGGCCTGCAAAACATAACACCATGTGAATTATAGTATAAATATATGATTAATATTTATGACAGATTTAAAATCAATGAGCATGGCCAACATAGATCATAAATGCATGAAACATATTCAGAATCAAATGAATAGTCTTGAAGGTACAGCTGGATGGTTTATTACAATTTATTGAGAATAATCAACAATTAATATTACACCCAGGTAGAAAATAGAATTTTTAATATTTCAGGAACTACTGTTTATTATTCTCCATACTGCTGAAGATATTGTAAAATAACTGGTAAAAATATATTTTTGGTACACATAAAGACTAAAGTTAAGGTTAATGTGATCTCATGCCATCAGCTTCTGACAGAGTGACAGTTGAAATAGTAAAAACAAAATGTCTCTGATTGATTCTTCATCCCTCATTAGGAGGATGAAATATTTATATTCAGATTTCAGCCTATAACTATCAGATCGCATCACCTAGGAAAATGGAAGAATTCTCACAGGATTTGGAAATTAATCAATGATAGAATTCAACCTCATTTCCTTTTTAGTTTTTCTATATATTCTTTTTATTTTTGTGTCTGATTCCATGCAACAAACCAAATAGCTCTACCCCAATCTCACCTGAATTTACCACTTGAGCTATGCACAAGGGGCATATTTATTCTATAGCTTCTCTTAAAGTTAACCTAGTTGAGGTCTGAACATTTTTGTTAAATTTTTAAAAACTGTTATTTTATATACATTTTATTGTCCACTTCAGGAAATTTATTTCATTTCTCATTGAACTCACTGTCTTTCTTCCATCTGCTGCTCTGGTGGAATTGGGGCCTCATTTTCAGCCTTAGGTGCCTTTTTCTTCTTGTTCTTTTTATCCTTTCCCTTCCAGCTTTCCACTCTATTTTTCCAGATTGGATTCCCCGATTCATCATTTAATTCTACAAGAAAAACCATATTGTATGATCAATGATTACTTCTAAAGAAAATGTGGACTGAAGTCTCTCTCATTTACCACTATCCACTGTTGACACTGTACTGACATGTCTAGCATGGAGTCCAACATCCTACAAAATTCAAGGTGTAGTTGTAAGTGCAAATGTGAGCAACTTAACAATATTCCAAAATAATACAAATAATAACTTCAGATTTCCTGTTTTCCCTCAAAATTCCTGTTGTTCCCAAAAATTAAGACTAATTAATACTTGCGCATCTAATAATTCCTAGTAACTCATTACCTGAGAATTACTGAGCTGGGAAGCCATTGTGGATTGATTTTCATGAACCTTTATACCATTATCATCATCATCATCCTTTATTCTTTCTATGAAATATACAAAAGGAAGCATACCTTAGGATCTTTCACATAAAGAGACATGTATTGAACGAGAAAAGCAGCCACTTTTTGAAATATTTTTACTTAAGCGAATGGAAAAAGAATTCTGAATTAAAAAAAAAATATTCTTAAAAATTCTTAATAATTCTTAAAAATGGTGAGGGGAAGAGAAGGGAAATCATTTCCTATGTATTCCGTTCCATTCCTATGAATTTTAAAATTCCCAAATACAAGAACTTATTTCCCTTCCCCTCATTCTCTTTCCCTTCCCACCATTACCTATCATCTAAACATAGTGTTAGTTATTAGTTGAAATATGTAGGATTTGCCAGAACAACTATCTATGGCAAAAAAATAAAAAAATCATAGCATGGAGATTGAAAAGAGGAGTATAAACGGGATACAAATCCACATAGCAAACAGACACAAATTATATTTTTTTACTTGGAAATATAATGTACACATTAAAGGGTTACCTTCATAGGGAGTGCCACACCTCAAGCAGACCCTATGGCCCTCATTGATTTCATGCTCAAAACAAGCCTTGCAAATCGGGAAGTTGCACTCATGACAAGCCACAAACACCTCCCCATTATCATTTAGCTCCACTTGTTCCCCACAAGTGTTGCAGAGGGGAACACCAGATTGCATCATTTTTGGTTTTGCACCACCTTCTGTCCAAGGGCCAAAATGTCAGTATATCTCTCTGACCCTTTGCTTCTCAATCTGTGTGCTCTTAAGGGTTTTATATGAAAGAGCATAAACCCATTGAAGCTGCCCTTTTGGGAGGATGGAGCAAAGAAATTTTGTAGTAGTCTAAAGGGTGAAAAGGGTATGCATGGTGGTGGTGGTGGTGGGTTCTTTTTGGAGGTTGGGGGGTTGGTGTCATTGTTTCAATGGCACACCAAGGCACCAGCAGAAACAGAGAGAGATGAGAAGCAACGTCTTTTCTTTAGGTGAAGTGAACAACGTTTCAATTTATTGCGGGAAGTGTAAGGAAGGCTTCAGTTGACAGTTGTGCGTGGTACATCTTCTACATACCCTCGCGGACGATAGCTCCATTTTAAAAATTATAAATTGATCTTTTTTAAAAAAAGGAAAAAAAAAGTTCAAACTTATATTATTATTTTTTAAAACTACGACATATTCTTACATGTTAATCCATTTCAACTATTCATATAATTCATTTAAATTGTTCATAGAATTAATCTCAGTTCAACAGTAAGAATACAAAGATTATACAATTTTCTCAAAATAATTATATTTTTAAAATTTGAATTCATATTCTCGTCTCAAATAATAAAAAATATTTGTGTAAAATAACTTATATTATGATATTTTGACAATAATCCCATGTGACTTCAATTTTGACAAGTAATCTATTTAAACTTTCAATTTTAACAATTAATAACTACCATATTACTTGTCATATGTTGAAACTTGAAAGTTCAAGCAAATTAGTTGTTAAAATTGAAACCAAAAGAATTGTTTATTATATATATATTGGAAATTTATCAAGTTAATTACCAAAATAAAAATCACGAGCTATTTGTTAAATTAGCAAAGTTGAAAGAAATAATTTATATTTTAACAAAAAAAAATTGATAAGATTCTCTTGAAGGAGAAAATTAGCTGGAAAAGATCCATCCGGGTGGATGATATTAATAAAAAACTCTATGTTTTGATTTCTTAAAGTGATATAGAACTTTTTTCAGAGGACTTAGAGAAACGATCATTTTCATAATTCATTGCGAACTGCTTGCCTAGGCTTTTATTTTTTCCATGCCGCCGAGTCCAGGGATAATTACATTATTAAATATCCTAACTACAGGCCTCAACAGATAATGAAACTTCACTGTTCAGTCTCGAATAAAGCAGTGTTTAAGTTGGTTTGTTTGTTGCTAGCGAAAAATGTTTTAATTCTATGTTGCTCGAACGTCAGATCATGCTAGTTGCTACATATATAAAAAAAAAGTCATTTCTCCTGCAAAATTATGGATACCAGACATGATATTGGCACATCATTTCCTCTGACATAACATTTTTATACTTTTCTACACATGAATTTGCTCATTTGTAGGATCCACACGCATAATGAGTTTCTTGTGCAGATATTTGAACAATCCCCGTAAAGAAAGTAGAATGGAATAAATTTTACATAATTAAAATAATATGCAAATATCAAGGTTCGTTTTCATTATATATTCCATTTTAGCTTGTTTATATGCAGGAGAGTAACTTGAGCTTCTTCAGTGTTCACTAACAATTACTCGAATATGATCATCAACTTAAATATAGAAACAAGCACAAATGAATTAGCACAAGGAGGACACCAAACAAAACAAGCTTTACTTCTAAGACACTAAATATTTACAAATAAAAGTTGACCACCAAAAACTTGCCTTGAAACAAAGGGATATGAAATAGAGGTTGATTACATTAAAAGACTGAATGAGAACAAGTAAACATGACATGAATCACACCTCGTGAGTGAGCAAGTATATAGGCCATCATTGAACAGTTCCTACAGGTCAGTGAATCAGTGAGAACCACAAAGCAGGAATCTAAGCAGATATACCTAGACTAAAACCCCTGTGCTTTTAGGACGTTTCCTGCCAGGGAGCATGATCTTCAGAGTAAGTGCAACATAAATGCAAATTTTCATTATAGGTTTTGATTGCTCTCCAGGAAAATTCATTCCAAAAACCACTGTCATCCAGCTTTAAACTAGGTTATAGAATAGACCTTTACTACTTTAGATGTGTCACACACAACAAGATTGTCTGTATCAGCTGGGGTGGTGCACAGATGATTGACCTGCCAAAAAATGTTTATAAATGAATGAACAAAAAACATACTTGGCAGAAGCAGAACAAGTAACCAGCATCCAAAAGTTCCGATGAAATTGTTGCACAAAACTCACTTTGTGGGGTACATTGATGTTCAAATGTAGGATATCATTGTTGCCGTCACTTAACCCAGCATCAGGATAACTAGACCAATTCCATACCTTCACCAACTTATCATTTCCTCCAGATATTATGAATTTCCCTCTCTCCCCAAACAATGAAAATGCCCTGAGTTACCGGTACGAGTTAGGGGACAGGTGAATTTAGTCTTACAGTTACTACATTGTAGATAAGGAATTGACTTACAGGCCAGAAACAGCTGCTGTATGGCCACCCAAAGAGTAATCCAAATGCAACCTCCTTGTTCCATTCTGATCTGGATCCATATTGCTAGTTGAACTACCATCTTTTGATCTTGATTGAGATCCTTTTCGCGAATTTGAAGAGCTTTTCGACCTTATAGCAGCCATTTCTGATTCAATATTAATCACATTAATAATTCCATCCCCCCTTGCAACAGCACATACCTTGTCTAATTTATCTAGCATGTCGACTTCTGGAACAGCTATTGCATGAATAAAAGCAGGATTGAGACACTGGCCTGCGATGCTACTAGACACATCAAATATACCTGCAGTGAAGAAAGGACAGCAATATCGAATTGAGCAGTTTTTCTTTCCCTTTGTTATTAAATTTTGTTTTTCCCTTATTCTATCATTATTATCTATTACTCTTATAATTTTTTAGTGTAAGTATGTATGCATAAGTAAAGAAAAGAAAAAGCCACCATATAGAATATAGAATTCAATTATGAAAATAGGATCAGTAAAAGGAACATTAATTGATATTGCATGAAGCTCCAGCCACCAGTTCAGTTATTATCTACGTACATGCATGTATGCTCGTGTATACACACATCCAAACTTCCAGACTTCAGGCAGAACTTTTTGTTTCTTCAAAAACCTAACTGATTGTGACTTGCACTCTCAACAGTCACTGGTCACCAACCAGCATTTTCATGTTTTACTTCATTAATAAAATATTTTTAAATGGCTTAAACCTTCATTTTTATCTGCTGAGAATCATGGTCAAGGGCAACTACGGTTGCGAAAGCCTTTGAACAGAATTAAAAACAATCATTATACTTGAAGCTTTCCTATTTTGCTACATGTGCCCAACAAAATGAGTAGACATGAGAGGACTTATGTCATTGCAAACATCAAATGACAGAAATCAAAGGGTCTAATTTAGATAATTCAAATCATGTCATGCAAAACTTAAATTAATACAGTCAGTCAGACATTATATGAAAAAATATACCAAAATCCGCTACTTTGTATGGGCGCCCTTTGGAAAAGTCCCACATCACAAGCGTTGAATCAAGACCTCCACTAATTACTGGGAAAGAACAAAAATTAGGAGTCAACTTTCTATAAATATGGATACAAGTTTCTATAAGACTAGCACATAACTTGTACAAATGCATAGGGCTGTTACTTTAAAACCTTAAACAAAAAAGTTTCCTAAAATTTAATTATAAATATAAACTTATGCTCTTACAAATTCTGATTAATATATCCAACTTATAATTATTAGGTCTATAAATATTTTGGTTAGAACTTTCCTAAATATTATTTTCTAAACCTTCTAATGACAAGTGGCTTACATCTCTTTTGTGTATGCATGGATATTATACTCTTAGTAAGCGCACAAACTAAATTGTTCAAGGTGACACAATAGAACCAACTTCAACTATTATCAACAAATTAACATTTACAAAAGCAATGCAAATCAACCCAAAAATGATTTCTACAAGTGATATGTTTATTAAATAAACTGCCCTTCCAGGTCCATGCAGAAAAGTGCAATGCCATGTCTCAATAGAAACAAGTTCAACTTTGTCACTAGAAAGCAAGGATAAGTGCCAAAGAAAATTGCAGCAACCTAGCTCAGGAATTAGTAGTACTTTACAGTCTCTGCTTAGAAGTGAATAATTATTGTGTGTTTTACATTGGCATTATAATGAGATACTCTGTTACAATGACAGAAGCAATAACAAAGCCAGTGGTTATAATCAGTTTGCCACAATCAATGGTTATAACATGGATATATCAATTTATGTGAGATGGCTTCTGTTTAAATACAGAAAGTCTCATAAGATTTCTATGCTATAAAGCAGAGGAAGAATAATATCAACTCAACAAGAAAATGCTGTAGTAACATCTATGTCAGTTTCTTTTTTCATTTAAAGATTGTTTAATGACATTTATATCTCTTAGGTTGCTAAACATATCAACCAATATGCGTGTCTGTGCATGTGCACATTTGCACTAGCCAGTAGGCTTGACATACACTTTTCACTGTACACCCTAGGAACTCCAATTTAGAAACAACCGGTAATTATAGTACTAGAGCATGCTCATTCTGTCTTTAATAGTCGACCCTTCCAACCCACAGGCATTATTGTCAAGCAGTTTAATGGCTCGTGCATAATAGAGTGAAAGAGTAAGTTTGTAGAGTTTGATACAAATTTCTACGTCTCTTTCCAATGAGACAATGGGTATTCCAACATAATGGAAAGCTGCAATTAGACAACTTACCCAAGTCCACTCCAGACACAGAGAGAGAGAGAATTGAAAACCAGAAATTGTACAATACGACCTGGGGGGCGGGGGGGAGATTCATATGGGAAAATAAGCAAGACTATATATAACTACCTTCCCAAGATCTCCAAGGAAGGAATTCCACAGAGCTACAGATCTAGAACACAAGGTCAAGGTGAAATAAACAACAACAATATCAGGATATCAAATTAATAATTATAGAAGAACAAAATAATTGGGTGGAAAATGAAAAAAAAAAAAAGGTGAAAAGATGAAATATTAGTGGGTTGACATAAAACTCCTGATCTACATAATTAGCAACCATGTAGTGAAGCATGGCTACAAAGCAAGAAGGATACACTTGTATGACCAGCTCGTAGTGTTTTATACAGGCATTGCTGGCGAATGTCAATTATCTGTCAAAGAAATTTTCAATCAACAATGAAGAAAATAAAAATGTAGTATACTTAAACATTAATTTGGCTTTTCTAAAAGTAAAGAGAAGTGGGAAAATTAAAAATGCATAAAAAATCAAAGAATATTATATCACATTAGACAGGAAAAGACACAAATCAGTTTTTAAATCATAAATTACAAAACAAACTGTATGTTTCCATGCTTTGTGGCATGTACTGAAGCTTTTAGAATAAAATGCAGGCTTATGGTTTTTTATGAGAGAATAGATCAATATTACTAGGCAGTTAGAAAACTTAGTTAATGTCACCAAAGGACTGATCTAGTAAAGAATATATTTTCAGCAATCAATGTACTGATCTAGTAAAGAATATATTTTCAGCAAGCATGATATCAAGGATAAATTATCCCAAAAGCTTAAGCTATTAGGTGGGGGCTCATGAATGGCTTTATCTTAGACACCTACTATTGCCCAGATGGCCAACAGAAATAGAAGGAAAGGAAGGAGAAGCATGGGATTAACACCCCATGTGAGCAAAGGAAACAATGTGACTCCAAGCAACCACTTGCACACGTGGCAGGAAAGAAAGATAATATATTAGGGGAAACAATGATCCGAAGGAGAAGGAGGAAGGAGAAAAAGGCAGGAAAGAAGTGAGTGAGGAAATTGGATGGAGAGACCAGGAACTCTCAAACTGCCTGGGTTATCTGCATATTTTTATATTTTTCTTTCTTTGATTCAGTGTATTTTCTTCTGTTTTACACATCAGAGACTCCACTGATCTTGATGTTACTCTGATTTCGGATCAGAGTAGGAGATAACTAGCTATTTCTATCCTATTTTTCTTGTAAGTCTGGTCCAGTTCCTATCACTTTATATCTCTAAGTCTCTAACCCACCTCCTCATGCAAGAGCCCTTGGGCTTGAAGCGTGAACAATGCAAAGGCTCATTTTTACCTTGTGCTAAAATTCAACTTTATTTAGAAGAATGGGACAGCAAGGATAGAACTCATAACCACTTGGTCATAGAGACTCCGATGCCATATGAAGGACCAATTATCCTAAAAGTTTAAGCTATTAGTATTAGGTGCAGGCTCTTGAATGGCTCTTATACCTTTAATGCATGAAAAGTGGAATTCATAACAGCTGATAAATGGGATATTACATAAAGAGAAAGTCAGAAAGCACATGCTGAATAAATATGAAGCATACCTTCACCTCACCACCATCATCTGCTGCAGCAAGAAATGAGGACTTTGAATTGCATGAAATCTGCCAAACCAGACACATAGTTGTTTATAATAGCATTTTTCTTAACAAATGAAGCACACCTTCATACATGGATAGCATCAGTTTATATTACAACAGAATGGAGGAATGTGCAAGCAAATATAAGTTCAGGTTCAGTGCTGCAATCTAGTGTGACAATTTCAATATCCTGTGTAGGTCAAGTAAGCCGCACAACCACACTTAATATTTCTGTTTAAAACCACCAAAGACTAAACAGAATCTGATAGGTACCAGAAAATTAAGAACAGAAGATGGATAGAAACTCAAGTATATTGATTACTCTCTGGATGATATCAAGGTGATATCAGTCTAGGAAGGTTGTTACAGCTTCTAGGAAAACAGAAACAAGAATGAGCAAATTAGAGAGTGCTCAATTCTCTCCGAAGTCCAAGCCTAATTCTAGCCTATCAATTCTACCCTCCTTTCCTCATGTTATGCCCTCTCTCATGACCTCAGCACATGCATGTTTCCCCCCTCACTCTGCCAGCTAGGCAGAGTTAGTTACAACATTCCCTCCCTTGCTCTGCCTTGCACCTTTTGTGTTTCCTCACATATATCTTAATGGGCCTAGGGGACCTATTAAGTATCGGGTTCGCATCAACTCTCCCCCCTTCAAAACTCACCTTGTCCCCAAGGTGAAAATCAGGGAAGTTTGCCTGCAAGTCTTCCCAAGGTTCCCAGGAATTCTCACATGCTGGTAGCTGTTTCCATTTCATTAGGATTTCTAAACTGCCTTGAGCATTCTGCCATACTGCTAAGGCTTCTTCCGGTTGGACCTGTAATTCCCAGTCCTCAGCCAAAAAGACAGGAAGAGGCCGCACTGTTACCTCAGCTGCCACTGCTTTCTTCAACAAGGACACATGGAACACTGGGTGTACACAACTTTCCTCAGGCAACTTGAGCTTGTATGCAGCTGGCCCTATCTTCTCTATATCACCTCATAGGGTCCATAGTATCTAGGACTGAGTTTCTGATTCACCTGTTTAGCTAGTTGTTTCAGCTTGTATGGTTGGATTTTCAGGAAAACTTGGTCCTCTATCTGATACTCCACATCCCTTCTATGCTGATTAGCTTGCTGTTTCATTCTATTTTGAGCCTTAGTCAGATGTTCCTTCAACTCTTCCAGTACCCTGTTCCTTTCTGAAGTCATCTTACTCACTTCTTCAATGGAAGTGTCTCCTGCATCCCCTTTGATCACCACCGGAGGATTTCTCCCATAAAAGGCTTCGAATGGGGTCATTTTGAAGGCCAAATGGTAGTTGGTGTTGTACCAAAATTCAGCCCAAGTCAACCATTTGGGCCACTGTTTCGGCTTGGTACCTGTGAGGCACCTCAGATATGTCTCCAAACACTTGTTTACTACTTCAGTTTGTCCATCTGTTTGTGGGTGATAGGCTGAACTGGACTTCAATTTTGTACCTGCTAATTTGAACAATTCAGTCCAAAAAGAGCTTATAAAGACCCTGTCCCTATCTGACACAATGGAAGTAGGGAAACCATGGAGTTTAATTACTTCTTTCAAAAAAATCTCTGCAACATCTTTGGGTGAGTAAGGGTGAGTCAAAGCTATAAAATGTGCTTACTTTGTTAACCTGTCCACCACCACCAGTATGGTGTCCAGCCCAAAAGCTCTAGGTAACCCCCCCTATGAAGTCCATTGATATGTAAGTCCAAACCTGATTTGGTATGGGCAAGGGTTGTAGCAAACCTCCCGGGGTCAAAGCTTGGTACTTGTTCCTTTGGCAAATGTCACATGATTGCACATACTGTTGTATCTGCCCTTTCATTCCTTCCCAGTACACTAATCCAGCAATCCGTTTATATGTTCTAAAGAAGCCCGAGTGGCCCCCAATGGCAGAATCATGGAATTCTTTGAGGATCATGGAAATCCTTGGAGAATTCTTAGGAATCACCATTCTTCATTTGTAAAACAGTCTTCCTTTTTTGATGTGATACCCTGGATGGGCATTTGATTGACCCAACAAATCTTGCACTATCCCTTTTAGCTTATCATCAGTTTGTATCTCTTCCTCCAACCCTTCCCACTCATGACATTGGACTGTGAATAAAGCTGAGTATTGCAGCTTCCTGGAGAGGGCATCCACGACTCTATTCTCATTCCCTGGTTTGTACTTAATGTCAAAATCAACCCTGAACAACTTAGAGACCCATTTCTGCCATTCTTCACCCATCAATCTTTGATCTGCCAAGAATCTTAGGCTTCTCTGATCTGTGTGAACAGTAAAGTGTCTGCCTAACAAGTAGTGGCGCCATCAGTTCTCTCTCATACACTGATTTACTTTGGGTCCTTCCTAATAAAGTTTGGCTCATGTATGCTACTGGCCTCCCTTCCTGCATGAGTACTGCCCCTATACCTTTTCCGGATGCATCTGTTTCCACAATGAAAGGCTTCTCAAAATTTGAAACTGCTAACACTGGTAGTATTGTCATAGCTTGCTTGAGCTGCTCAAATGCCTCTTGGGCCTCACTTCCCTAATTGAAATTGTCTTTCTTCAGCTGCTGGGTGAAAGGCCAAGCAGTCTTACCATAGTTCTTCACGAATTTCCTATAATATCCAGCCAACCCAAGAAATCCCCTCAAACTCTTTACATCCTTCGGAGGGGGCCAACTAACCATGTCTTTTATTTTATTTGGATCTATAGAGACTCATTTTCCTGAAATCAAGTGCCCTAAATACTCTAATTGTGGTTGGCCAAAGATGCATTTCTTCTTATTAGCAAATAGCTGATTTTCCCTTAATATTTGTAACATTGTCCTGAGGTGCTCCTTATGACTCCCCTCATCTAGGCTATAGATCAAGATGTCATCGAAGAATACCAAAACAAACTTCCTCAGATAAGGCTTGAGGACCTGGTTCATGAGGGCTTGAAAAGTGGAAGGGGCATTGGTCAAGCCAAAGGGCATGACCAAATATTCATAGTGCCCCTCATGAGTCCTAAATGTTGTTTTGGGAATATCCTCCTCTCTCATTCTAATCTGGTGATAGCCAGATTTTAAGTCCAGCTTCAAAAAAATCACTGCAACTCCCAATTCATCAAGCAACTCATCAATGACTGGAATAGGGAATTTATCAGGTATTGTGAATTTGTTTGAGGCCCTGTAGTCCACACAAAACCTCCACCCCCCATCTTTTTTTTAAAATAAAATTACAGGGCTGGAAAAAGGACTAATGCTAGGCCTGATGATTCCCGCTTGCAACATTTCCCCAACAATCTTCTCAATTTCGTTTTTCTGGTAGTAGGGGTACCTGTAAGGTCGAATGTTGGGTATTTGAGCTCCCACCTTAAGAGTAATCGCATGATCTTGCTCTCTCTTTGGGGGTAACCCTACTGGTTCCTGAAAAACATCACTGAAGGCCTCCAAAACAGAGTCCATCTTTGCTGCCCAGGGTTGTGTTTCTGCCTCAGTCCCTAACAGCTGGTGGTATTCTATAAAGTACCCCTCTCCTTCATCCTGCAAGGCCTTGATCATGGTCTTCCAGGATGCTTAGTTCTTGCATAAAGAAGGATCCCCTCTCAACACCAACTTGTTATCCTCATCCTTCCATTTGATGATCAGATGTCTGAAATTTGCCTCAATATCACCCAAACTTGCAAGCCACTCCATTCCCAACACCACCTCAGTCCCACCTAACTCCATCATGAAGAAATCTTGCTCAATTTCTACCCCTTGCACCCTCAGTTTCACCCTTCTGCACACTCCCTTATTGCTCACTCTATCACCCGTTCCCACTTCGACAATGTACTTCGGAGTATCCTCCACCACTAAGTTCAGTTCTCGTACCAACCCCTGGGATATAAAATTGCTAGTTGCTCTAGAATCCACCAACACTAGCACCGGTCTTTGAAGAATCTCTCCCCAAATTTTAAAAGATCGGTTTGAAGTCAGTCCCTCCTTACTCCTTAGTGATAGTTGAAGGATTTTTGCTTCCATCTCCAACTCCTCCTCTTCTTCCTGAGTCACGGGCATCTCACCTTCATCCTCCTCCTCCATCAGCACAAGTTGGAAGTTCTTAAGCTTACATATATGATCGGGTCCCCATTTCTCTCCACACTTGAAACATAACCCCTTCCTACTCAATTCTCGGAGTTCCTCTTGAGACAACTTCCTCCCTATCCCTAGTTTCTTCTCTCCCCCGTCCCCAGAAGCCTGTTTATGCTCAGTTGGGCTTGCATTCCCATAAGTGGGCCTAGGTGCGTATTGTTTGGTTTGGCCCATTTCTCCACTCGTCCGATTCCCCCACTCCGTTTTCTCCTTCGAGACTCCCTTCCCTTTCTGGAAGGCCCAATTCTTTTCTTCTAGTAACAACGCCCTATCCATCAACTCCGATAGGGATCTTGATTCATAGAGTCTCAGTTCTGCCTGAATTTCCTCTTTCAATCCATTGAGGAAAATACTCTCCAACATCACTCTTTCGTCCCTTCTCAGTGGTGCTATGAGCATCTCGAACTGCTCCCTGTATTCCATCACCGACCCTGTTTTCCTGATGCTCAGCAGAGGTCCCAACGGATTCTGGACCAGCCCCGGTTGAAAGCGTCGGATCACCGCGCGCTTAAACTCAACCCAGCTCAGATCAGCTGTTTGCTCCTCCCACCACTGATACCAGTTCAGAGCTCGACCCTCCAACGCGATCACCACTGCGTCGAGCTTGTCATCTTCCCTCACCATGTTCACCCAAAAATACCTCTCCACCTTCACAATCCACCCATACGCCTCGTCACCATTAAACACGGGGATTTCTAGCTTCTGACCGCCTGAGTCGTACAGCGGTGGTCAGCTGTCCTCCCTCGCTTTGGACCTCGATCGCAACCAACTAATGTGGCTTGGTGGGCTCTCGTCGCTGCGATGTCGAGTCTGGCCTCGATGCCTTCGGTTATTTCTCGCCAGGAGCTGCCTTAGCTCCTCCATCTTATTTTGATTTTCGAGCCTCCATTCCTGAAGGCTACGCTCCAAATTCTCAACTCTGGTTTCCATTGTCGCGCGGGTAATGACCATTCAAGCTCCGAGATTGAGAGCTTTGATACCAATGATAGGTACCAGAAAATTAAGAACAGAAGATGGATAGAAACTCAAGTATATTGATTACTCTCTGGATGATATCAAGGTGATATCACCCAGAATGTCACATGCCTTCTAGGAAAACAGAAACAAGAATGAGCAAATTAGAGAGTGTTCAATTCTCTCCGAAGTCCAAGCCTAATTCCAACCTATCAATTCTACCCTCCTTTCCTCATGTTATACCCTCTCTCATGACCTCAGCACATGCACATTTCCCCTCTCACTCTGCCAGCTAGGCAGAGTTAGTTACAACATTCCCTCCCTTGCTTACAACATCTCCCTTGCTCTGATCAGGTGCCTTGCACCTTTTTGTGTTTCCTCACGTATATCTTAATGGGCCTAGAGGGCCTATTAAGTATTGGGTTCGCATCAGAATCCATATCAAAATCTCAGACAAACACCTTACTTAATATTTCTTAGCTAGATCTGCACATAACACATATTGGGAGAAAGTGTGAAGTAAGGTTAACAAATCTGCTGCAGTTCACTTGTATTAATCCTGTTCAGTATTTCTGTCCAAACAAATGACTTGGCTTTAGACGGAGCTTTGGATTTCCAAATGAGTTTGTCGATGAGGAATCTTTGAAGGTTAGGAGTATGAGTAAGAAACTGAAAAATATTTGCAAGAGAAAACAGTAGAAGAATCTAAGGTCCAAACTCTTCTATCTAAATTGGTTGAGGGAGAAGTTGGTTCAAGTAAAACCAAAAGAGATTGTAATTTGTAAGAATATTAGCACTTGGTCAACTGTAATTATGTTGATAAGCTAGTGATTAGGCTATAAGTTAGCTACTGATTATTAGGCTGTTAGCTTCTAAATTCTGATTAACTACTAATTAGCCCCTTAATTACTCTATTGGTTGATTGTAATCAAGCTATAAATAAAAGATCAAGTGCGCAGCCCATACACACAATTTCTCTCAAACTCTCTGTTTCAAAACGGTATCAAAGTGGTACCATTCTCTGTGACTTAATTATGTCACTATTCTACTGCCAGGTTCCCAAAAGATGGAACCCCTTTATTTGGTGCCTGCTTGCACCCTGCTGTAAATTCCAGTGGCTGTCTCAACTTTTCAGGCATGTTAGCTCTCCGTCACAGCTACCATCTCCATTTCTCCCCAGCCCAGATCTGCCACGGTTTACCTTGCCGGTACATGAGAGCTCCTCTCTAGCCAATATCCGTACAATGTGTTTCAGCTAGTGGTGCTCTTTGGATTGCACTTTCAATCCCCTGTTTACCCTAAGCAACTTCCTCACACGCATCATGCGTGGGCGAGTGCCCTCCCATTCGGCTACCAGCTTCCAGCGACACCTCCAGCATCACTCTGACCTCATTCCACTCTCAATTTCTGGTTCCTAGATCTGAAGCCACAACAACCATCTTTGCTCCCTTCACCAGCCATTGATTTTTTGCCTCTCCCAATCAGCTTTCCACACGCAACTCCATTTCCTGGTCTCCGAGAGCTCCCATTCCCTCCAGCATGCATGCCTACTGCTGCAAACACCTCAGGCACCCCATCTGCTGTTACTTTCTCTGCACAGACCATTCTGACTCCACCATTCAACTCCTGCCAAGCCCTTTCCAAACCCTAACTCCCACTGTGCCCACTGCTCAGGGGTGTCCATTACTCAGTTCCAGCGAGTTCCTGCTGCCACTTCCATTCTCACCCACTGTGCAGTAACCAGTAGTGCCTTCCTCCATCCAGCTGTGCTATCATTCTAGGCTTCAAGCTATGTTCTCTTTCTTAATTTGGACTGAGCATTTTCCAGTTTATTTCTTTTATTTTCTTGGCTTTCAACTGTTGTTTGCCGGCCCTTTCTGGTCTAAATCTAATCCACCCCTTGTGCCTTGGTTTCCCCAATCCAAGGGCTGTTTGACTGTGTATCCAACATGACTTATCCTCTGTTTAGATCTGCTGCTGGTTGGACGTGTGCTCACCATAATTTGCTGCTGGGGGCTTGGATTGGGTCTGTTTGGTCTTATTCCAGCATGGGTTGCTGTGTGATTGGGTCTGTTTGGATAGGTTTGGCTGGATTTGCCACTGGTTGGCTGGGTTTATTTGTAACAAACTGAGAGCTTAGTAGCTTAAGCTTGAGAGGGAGTGTTAGAAATATTGGCATTTATGTTACAATATTAGCACTTGATCAACTGTAATTATGTTAATTAGCTAGAGATTAGTTAGCTACTACCCCCATGATTACTCCATTGATTGATTGTAACCAAGCTATAAATCAGAGATCACGTGTGCAGCCCACACACACAATTTCTCTCAAACACTCTCTTTCAACATAATTCACTAACTTCTCCATCATTGAAATCGCTATGTAAATGAAAGTCCCAATTTAATGCTTGATCTTTAATAGAATACAAATTATGCAGAGTAGAGTGATGAAATAGGCGAGGAAAAGCCACTGAGAAAGAAACATTCCCTATTTGCGACAGTGTCCATTAACTCGAGTTATGCTTGCATTTACGGACGATAATCGATATAAAAACAACTTCAGATACATTTGATAGAACTTCATTTCATTTTCATATACCTAAAAACAGTAGGAACATTCCAAAAGATCTAGTAAATGCATAACATTATACTTGAATACAAGTCTAACTATCTACCTGGTTTATCTCCTCTTTGTTATAATTATAATTCTCCAATGGCTTCCATTTTTTGGTGGCCTTCAGCACAAAACATAATATACAGAGGATCAATATAAAAATCTTTCTGAACAACCTAAATAATTAAGGTGGAACAAGAATAAATTGCGCGCGATTGAAGTATAACAAAAATATGCAAGTATATCCAGATATCCCTAAGATGAAAATAAATATTGTAATAAATGCGATGTCACACATATATATACAGCAGTAATAATAGGAAACAGAAAGAACTGGAATCAAACAAACATATTTGGTTCCCATAAAATGCTTACCAGACGCACATCAAAACACTTGATTTCCTTTCCTGAGGAGACATAAATCATATCTTCATTCCCTGATTCAAGCAAACAATTGTTTGCGAAAGATGTAAGTAGGCTCATCTACTGGATGCAAATTGGATGATGCCACCAATGCATTTAAAAAAAAGTGATTTTATTAAAGTGATGCGCGTAGAGATTTCTCAAACTAAAAATGATGCACAAAGAGAAAATGAAAAGTGAGTGTGGTCCTACTCCGTAGAAATAGATATTAAAACCAATGATGATAAAAAAACATAAACAGATTAATTAAAAGACTGACCTGACTTGAAACATAGGGAGGAAACGGGTTCCGTACTAACATCCATAATCAGTCGAGACACATCTTCGCATCGCATGTCAAACCAGCAAACACGACCATCCTTTTTTTTTTGACATAATTGAACCGTACAATTAGAACCATTCAATAATAATAATATAGAGCACATCAATGGAAGTGTTTTGAAGCCAGAACCCTAGTTTTATGCAGTAACACAAATCAGTGAGTGTTTAAATTCTAACATTTGGTTTGATGTAACTGAATCAAATGAGAAACCGATTTATATATGTTGAGTTTGAAATTTGGTTGTGATTGGAGAGGAAGAGATTGAAAGGAGGTACCTCGCCGGAAGTGACGATGACACGAGGGCGGTCACGTGAGGCAATGCAGGAGGAAGTGCTGTCCTTGTGACCTCTCAGTCGACGAGGCTTCGGAATAGGAATAGGAATAGAACCACCCTCCTCCGCCGCCATCGATGAATCGCCGTTTCTTCTGCTTCTGCTAAACCTAAATTCGCTCTTGTATTGTATGTATAGAAGGGAAGGGAAGGGAAGGGAATTGTGTTGGGTTTGGATGGAGTAACCAGGTCTCGAGCTTGCTGGGAAAACTGAGCAAACCTACACTGACACGAGGAGGCGAGGGAAAAACGATTTCTCTCTATTTATTTGCTTTTCATTTTTCAATTTTTATTTATTGGGTTTTTTTAGGATTGTTAAAAAAAAGAGTACTTATTAAAAAAATTCTCATTTGTTTATTTTGAACTGATTATTATTTATTATTTATTTCTTTGAAAGACTTCGGAATGTAATTGAAAATTTGAAATGTAAAAAAATAAAAAATAGTTTAATTTATTTATTAAATATTATGTTTGTAATGTTAAAAAAAATAAATTTTAAAATTTCATAAATTTTATTTTTTATTTAAAAATTTCAAAAAAAAATGTTAAGATTTAATTATATTTATTTATTTTGTAAGTTGGGAACGGAAGAAACACAAGTAACAAACTAACGGAGATGAATAACGCCTGTGTTATCCACGACCAAGAAGAGGCAGTAACTTTCTATTTTCAATCAATCAACCTCAGATCAACCAACCCAACTTTGTTCTTCTTTTTATTTTCCTACTTTTGTTCAAGGCCCAGTAAAAACCTAAGTTTAGGGATATTTACTTGATCATATTTTTGTACTTAAATTTCATATATTTATTATGTAGTCAATAGCTACTTACTGTAGTGATTTAATTGACGTGATTTCGGTGGCTATTCAAATATAAAATAAAGATGTACAACTTTAATGTTTACAACCTTTTCCTAAATCAGTCTTGACCAATGAGAAAAATTCATCTAATTGCATTATGATTCTAAAAAGACTTAGAAAAGGAAGCACAACAATACAAAAGAAAAGACAATAAGATAGTAGGACACACATCACTGGAAGCAATAGCAAGGAAGTTTAGGATGTTTGATTTTGTTTCCATGCATTCTTCATCTTCAAATATTGCTATATTTTCAATTTTGTTCTGAGTTAATTATAGAATTTAGATGGAACCAATTATGTAAATAAGTTTGACACAACATCTTATTATAAAATTTTAAGATATTAAGTTTATAATTTTTTTTTTTATATAACTTTTATTTTATAAACTTTTTCACTTGTATTTTACTCACACTTAAATTCTCAATAAATTCAATAATATGCTTCTTAATTTGATGACATAGATGAGACCGAGAGGTGATTTTATGTTAAGCTTCTTGAATTGAATTCCCAAAGTGCTGAGCATTGCTCGTCGTGCATAATTTAGGTGGATGACTCAACATTTGCTTTGGTGTATTAATGCATTCTTAAAATTGACGAACTCTACCATTGGAAAAGATAGGTTTAATTGATTTAGGAATAATTTAAAGGATTTTTCTATGGAAGTAATGCTCGATTGTTTTGGCCATTTTATCCATTTGTTTAGTTTTGGGATTAATAAACTTTATTTAAATTTTAAGTTTAAAATAAAGGCATAGAAATGTTAAGTGTTGAAATGCGCGTGCGTTTAACAGTAGGACTACACCTGAGTCGACCCAATTCGACTAACACAACCTAATCCAACTTTATATTTTTAGTTGGTTCGGGTCAGATCGGGTCAAATTCGATTAACTTGACCAAAGGTTGGTTCGGGTGACGGGTTTACAAATGCAACTCCGTGAACCCGACCCGACAATCCAATGACCTAATGTTAAATGTGGTCATTTTGTGAAATTCTTCTTCTGATTTCTAATTTCACTTTCATTTCTGATTCCCAATTCCTCTTCCTCTTTTGATTTCTAATTTCACTTTCATACCCGATGACTTGATGTTCCTGAACCTTAGCCTCCCTCCATACCACCTTCGTTTGTCCTCCCCAGTCCCTACCATGATGTCGATGGGTGATATTTGACCAGCCACCATGAGATTCAGCAAGGTGTGAGGTGAGGTGAGGCGTAGATCTGGTCGATGGATGAGGTGAGGCGTATCCGCGCCGTGCAACAGGTGAGATCTGATCTCACACTGACCAGCCACCGTACATCATTGCTCAGCATCGTTGCTCAGCGCCATGCACGGATCTGACCAGCTACCGTCGTTACCCTGCCATGCGACATAGATTTCAGCCATTGCTACTGTAACTTTCGCTTCTACTTCTGCTTTTGCTTCAGCTTTTGATTCTTCGTCATTTTGTGGTTCTGAAGCTATGAACATTGATGGGGTGGAAGAAAGTTCTGAACTTTCGTCGTTTTCTTGCTCCTTCTTCAGGTTCGTCACGCTGAGATGAACGTTATTTTCATGCTACGATATGGTTATGGATAGGATCTATTTAGGAGCTATGTGCAAAGTAGAAGATGAAGATGTGCGAATCAGGAGCTTGTGCAAAATAAAGGAAGATTCTACCATGCGAGTGCAAAATAGAGGCCAATTAGTGCAAAAATGGTGGATGAGTCATGGTTGTGGTTAGTTTAGTGCAAAACAGAAATGGTTGGTTTCTTGCACTTCTACTTTTGCTTCTTCTACTACCTCCAATAGTACAACCCAACTATCTGACCCGATTGTAATCAGGTTAGCTCAGTTCAGATTATTTGAAAAAAAAAATTAAATCCAACCCGACCTCAACTAATTAGTTTGAAATTTTTTTTTCTCCAAACCCGAACTAACCTGGTAGCCTTATTTAACAATAAAGCCTTAATTTATATATCTACCCACAAGAAAGTGTTAATTACATAAGGGAATTGGTCTTGAAATGAGAATTGAAGAACATATTTGAGAATTGATCATGGAATCAGTAAGATTAATTTATGGTCCATTTAAATAGCGGAATTAGAATTGAAATACAAAATTTTAATTTCAATCTCAATTTTTTCAGAATTAAAATTAGTCCAGAATCTTAAATTCTATGTTTGGAGTTGTCAAATAATTATGATAAGAAATTATAATTCTAAATTCAATTATAATGTTATTATTTAAAGGTATGATCTAAAGCATTAAAAAATTATTTACAAAATTAAAATTAATAAAAATATTCATACAATAATATTTTTATAGTATAATAGTCATATTTTTTATAAAGAAATTTTTTCATGATTTTTTTAGAAAAAAAAATAGCTATTATAATAATTTTTATATAAATATTTTTTTTATATAAATATAGAATATCTATAAATATAATTGCTCATAAATAAATGCGGAGAGAGAGAGAGAGAGTTTAATTTTTAAGTTATGAATTAATAATTCTTAAAGTATATGTTAAGAACTAAGAAAGACTTAATTTGGTTGTTTTTCAATTCTATGAATTAGTTTATGAAATTACAATTTTAATTCCAAATACATTTCAAACATAAAAATTTGAATTAAGAGATTCAATATCAATTTTAAACTCTAATTTCGCTCAATTTCAAGAGTCAAATTGATACTTAGGATTCGTTTGGATAGCAATTGAAATTAAAATAAAATTTTTTTAATTTTAATTCCAATTCTTTTAAATTAGAATTAGTCCAAAATCTTAAATTTTATGTTTGAGATTGTTAAAGAATTAAAATAAAAAATTAAATTCTAAATTCAATTATAATTTTATTGTTTAAAGATACAATGATCTAAAACATTAAAAAATTATTTACAAAATTAAAATTAATAAAAATATTCATACAATAATAATTTTTAATATAATAATCATATTTTTTTCATAAAGAAAATTTTCATGATTTTTTTAAAAAATAAATAGCTATTATAATAATTTTTTATAAAATTTTAAAATAAATTATATATAAATATAAAATTTCAATAAATATGATTGTTCATAAATAAATTTAATTTTTAAGTTATAAATTGATAATTGTATAATTATTGATGATCAATTTAGTTATTTTTCAATTTTATGAATTTAGTTTATGAAATTACAATTCCAATTCTAAATGACATTTTAAACATAAAAAATGAAATTAAGAAGTCTAATTTTAATTCTAAACTCTAATTTCATGCTCAATTCTAAAAGTCAAATAGACACTTAAAAAAAATCAAAAAATCAAAGCCTTAGATTTATTCCAAATTGTTGTAACCCTTTATTTGCGTTTTGTTTTATAGTTATTCTCTTACATTATCTTATTCAGTCACCTCAAATAAAGTATAGAAGATTTAGAATTTGGTAATTAAACTCCTTTTTTTGTGGGACATACTAGATCCTTTAAATCTTTTTTTGTTACTTGAGTGGTATGTGTACTTTCAAAAAAGAGTAATGCTCGATCCCACAAAAAGAATTTCGTGCAATGTCATACAAAAGTAAAAAAATAATGTATTGTGCATGCATTTTATCAAGTAAGAGTGAGTGGTTCTTTTTTTTTTTTCTTTCATTTTATTTCACTTTGTTTAAGTTGTTATGTGCTTGAATTGTTTGCCATCTCATTCGTGAAAGATGCACGAAGACTTCTTCGTGTAATACAACACTACTCTTTAGAAACTTAGCAATTGATGTTTCGATCATTTACTTTGTCCCACATTGAAAGAATTACACTATTTCACTGTATCATTTTCCTATATATTGAGTTGAGGTTCAAAAGTTTATTCAATCCAAAAAAGTAAAGAGCACTTGAGGTTATTATTACTAAATTTAAAGCCCAAGTTAATTTAGTAAAATTTGTTGGGTTGTTTTTGTTAAGACTCATGGATTTTGAGAGTATTTTAAACTTCGAATGTTTTGTATATATTTTGTCTAAGACCTAAGTGCCACATTGGTTAGAATAAAATTTTAAAGAGTGTTATATTTTATATATGTATGTGTTCCGTGGGTTAATACCTTATCGTATTTGATTAGGATTGTGAACTTGAGTTCCGTCACTTTGACATAGTTTTACCTTAAGCCTATTCTTTTGTTGTGGATATCATTGAGTTACTTTTCTTGTACTATTGTCTATCGGGGTTCTTAATTAATAAGATACATTGACTTATTTATTTGGTACATTGTCTACTGGGGTGCTTAATTAGTAAGATATCTTTGTCTATTTATTTGGTCACCAAAATATTTTTGTGGATCGTTGAGTTATTTTTTTTACACTCGTTTGTCGAGGTGCTTAGTTAGTAAGTTATCTTGATTTATTTATTTGATCAACACCAAAATTTATTTACACACTTATCTCTTTAGCTTCCTTTTCATGCCATCTTCTCTGCTTCCATTTCCTTTTTCTTCTTGTTGGTACCTTGTCTATTGCGTCTTCTGCCTACTGAAAGAGGTCTATTGCTCAATGTGTTGAGATTATTGTGTAGATGAGTTCCTGACTAGACTTAATGTTTAATCTTAAAAGATTACCTATTAAGGTCATTTTAATTAAGCATTGCTCTAGCTAAGACAAAGATAAACTCTTAAGGATAGTATCTTACACGATTCCTGGTAATCTCATTTTGATCCTTCATTATTGTTAAATATTGTTTTATGCTTTGTTCTTATAAATTTCGGTTTGGTTAGCAGCTAATACACTTGTATCCACATCTATATTTCAACAATTTTATTTCTGTGTTCTTACAATGGAGAATTGTGGGATGTTGTTTTGAGTTTTGACTTTGAGTGCATACATTCACCTTTATATGTGTGGATAAAATAAATCTTCAAGTACAATGTCTTTACATGCCTTTGTGATGATTTTATTCTTTTCTTACTTTTTTCTTTTATATTATTTAATATATTTATTGAATTATTTATTTCTTTTATACATGTAATAGTTTATAGTTTTTTTTTTTTTTATGAATAGCTTATTTGTTTATTATTTCAATTTATCTATTTACTTTGTTTCAATTATTGAGTTATATGTTATAGTTATCTCTCAAGCACTGCTTAAAATTTTACCTTATGTGTTATAGTTTTTTTTTAATTTTTTTTAAGGTATCATTATTATATAAAGTTCAGATAAATCAGCGTTATTATGAAGTTATAACCTTGCAACTCAGGGGTTCCGCCCTAGTGTAATACCAAAATAACTATTTTTTTTTTAATGTACATTAAGCGGATAAATACTTGCCACCTCATTCTATTTACTCCATTTTTCTTAAACGAAACCAAGATGTTAAATCGAGAGGGAACTGAAGAATGGTTCTTCCAATGTTATAAAAATCCCTTCAATCAAAAAAATAGAAAACATGCTTGCTTCAAGCCTTCAACCAATTAGAGCTTTGCTTTAGATTTCCTCGAACGTAATGGATGGTTAGGGGACGAAAAAAAGGATGTTGCTATATCATCCGCTCGAGCATTTTTACGTTCGAGCTGTGATTGGTTAAATTTAATAGGTTCTTAATTTTTATAAAAAAACAAGTTATTTTTTTACCAAATACATTTTATATATATATATATATATATATATATATATATATATAAAATATATAATATATATATAATAAATATATATATATATATATATATATATATATATATATATATATATATGAAAGGATCGAGGATCAACTTACACTCATTTTCAATCGTTAGATCTACTTTTTCTAATAATTGAGATATATATATATATATATATATATATATATATATATATATATATATATATATATATATATATATATATATATATATATATGAAGGGATCGTTAGATCTTTTTAACTTTCATCTAATCGTTAGATCCACTTTTATCTAATAATTGAGATTATTTCGTTAAAAGTAACTATTAGATGAAAGTGAATCTAAGAATCGAAAATGAGTGAAGTCAAAAAAAAACTTTACACCTAAGAAATTGATCCTACCTCTATATATATATAATGTATTTGGTAAAAGAAGTATTTATTATAAGAGGTGTGATGAGTGAGTTTTGACCATTAGATCTTATATATATATATATGAGGGATGATTAACTTACACCAAAGTGTAAACTTACACTCATTTTCAATCGTTAGATCCACTTTCATCTAATGGTTACTTTTAATAAAATCATCTCAACCATTAACTAATTGAAAATAAATATAAGTAAAAAAGACTTACCGTAAGTCTCCTTTCTTATATAAAATCATATCTACTATGAATTTCGAGCATTTCTGTGGAGCACTTCATTGCATTTTTTAAAAATAAAATAAAATAAAAAAATATTTAATAACCACAGAGAAAGACAATTTATTACTTACAAAAATAAAATTATTTACTTTCATTTTTTTTGTTTTTTTATAAACTTATTTACTTCTATTTAACGTTCTTAAAATGTGTGTCTCTTTAAATCATATTATTACAAAAGTTATTGAAAAGAAATTTTCTAACAAACATGCGGTACATATTCAATATCCATTATCTTTTGGGGTTTCAAACGAATGACTAAATAAATAAATAAAAATTCAATATCCATTATCTTTTGGGGTTTCAAACGAATGACTAAATAAAAAAAAAAAAAATTGCTATTACGATTTTGAGGCTACTCACACTGTTATGTGGTTTAGTTGTTATTCAAATATAAATGATCATCCCTCATATATATATATATATGAAAGATCATATATCTACTAAGAACTTCGAGCGTTTCTCTGTAGCACTTCATAGCATTTAAAAAAAATAAAATTAGGTAATAACCACAAAAAAAAGACAATTTATTACTTACAAAAAAAATTATTTACTTCCATTTTTTTGTTTTTTTGATAAACTTATTTACTTCCATTTAACGTTCTTAAAATATGTCTCTTTAAATCATATTATTACAAAATTTATTAAAAGGAAATTTTCTAACAAACATGCTGTACATATTCAATATCCGTTATCTTTTGGGTGTTTCAAATTTCAACTGCTATGACGATTCATGACCAAATAAAAAAAAAAAATTCAAGTGGGTTTGACTTAGTATAAACAAGTTAAGTTCATTTGTGGGATGAATGATATTAGAATTCTCTTAATAATAAAAGGTTTTACGTTGGAACTCTGTAAGTAAAAAAAAATAATTCATTGAAAGAAGATTTATACCATGAGTTGTTTTCGATCTCTAGTAATTACACACTTTGCCACCATTTATTGCACACAACAAAAACTGCTACGTCGATTTTGAGGCTACTCACACTGTTATGAGGTAAGGTTATGCTGATCCAACGGTCAGCATTCTCCAAGAAGTCATATGGATGAAAACGTAAATTATTATATATCATTTAAATTAAAGTGTAGATTCGGTAAATACAAACTCTCGTGAGAACAAAGTTGTGGCTTTGCAACACGTAAACATGACTAATTCTTAGACACTTAAACAATTATTTTGATATGTATAAGGCTATGTACATTATTATAGAAATATATTTATTTTTAAAAATATTTTTATATATATTAAATAATAATTAAAGTGTATAAAAAATAAAATGATAGATTGTGTTTATCTAAAAATTTATTCATAAAAAAAATGTTGACTCACATACAAGTAATTTAAATCAATTTTATCTTTTTATTATAGATAATTATACATATAATTTTTTTTTTTAATTTTAATTAATATTTACATACACAGTAATAATTTTTTTAAAAAATAATTAATAGATTATAATAAGTAAAAACTAATAGAACACTAGTAGTCTAAAATATTTCAGGAGCACCGTAATCGACTACCATAAAGATACATAAAATGCAACTTGGTTTCATTGACACCGTGAATCACAGGAGACAGCAATATGTTGTATTTGCGGCTCTTGTTCCATCATTTCTTCAACTTCTTGAACTGATTTGATCACGTGATTCTGCATCTCCTTGCTTCTTACCCCATAGAAGAATGTATAATCCGATCATCACCACGATGGATCCCATCACACTAAACAAAAATCACAATGATAGAAAACAGATTTAAAAGGGTGGTTTTTCTATTTCATTCTTATTTCTAATTTTTTTAGTTACAAAGCTTAATTGGGTATGTAATTTTAACAAGAACTTGAGTGTGTGCTAAGTGCTAAGATATCAGTAACTGGTAGAAGAATTCACCTTCCAAGATGGAGCTGCTCATGCAAGACCGGGACCTCAATCATGGCTGACATTATCTGAACAAGAGGGCTGAATGCTGCAGTAAAGACAGGACCCCTCTCCTTGACACACCATGAAGTGCCCACAAAGCAAAAACCTGATCCAACCACCCCCTGCAAACAAAATATTTATTCTATTCAACATTACCTTTTTTTCCACTCCCTTTTTGATCAATATATTATTATACAAATATGACTCTACTAATTGACATCCTCATCTCTACCAAAGATTTACTTCTAATAAGGCATATTTTGGAGAAAGGTTCATTCGTTTAATAAAGAACAAACGAAATTTTAGATGCTTTTATATTTTCTATTTTGAAACATAATAACCCAAATCAGAAATTGGCACGCCTTAGCAATTGGCACCCCTATTACCAAACCACAAGCCAGACTTTGATTCTCTCTCTAAAAAAAAGTGTACTTACAGAATACAGAACAGTGATTATTTGTATCTTTCCCTTATCAAACCACATGGACAAGTTCCTGCCAGTGGAAAAGCCAAGGATAGCTGATTGAATGGCTCCAAAGAATGTCATGATGGCTGTGCTAGAATACTGGCATGGGTATCTCTTGACTATATTTGATTGTAAAATATACCATGAAGACAAAAAGAGGGTTCCCAGAATCAAAGCTATTACACCAATGGTCCATTTCTCTGTTGTTCTAGTAGGAGAAGCTGGAGCTGCAGACTGATAGTGAGAATAATTAAACAAGGGCTTTCCTTTGTAAAGTGTCAACAATAATGCCCCTCCTATGCACACAAATGTACCAAGAATCTTTGCTTTCCCACTGTTGCATTTAATGTTCACAGTCTCTAATCTGTAGTTTGAATCAAGAGAAAAAAGAACATATGATGCAGTTATCCTGCATTTGAGTGATGATACTTACTACAAAGAATATCTAGGAATAATTCTGGTGGTGTACATATTCATAGTTTAATACCCAAATGGTAATGCCATAATGAATGTGATCACAGGCACCATGTTGACAAAGGCACATGCATAGGTTGCAGAGGTGTATTGAATCCCCAGAAGGAAGAAGTATTGTACGACTGATGCCCTACAAGGAAAGTTTTCATTACGTGTTTTCCTAAAATCATGTTAAACACAACATAATTTGAAAGAAAAATAACTAGTGGGAAATGGAATCACAAAGAAAGATTGGATTTTTATGACTAACCCAATAATGGCACTGAAGAAAAGGTAACAAATAACTCGAAATGTGAGCTGTGGTCTTCCATTTCTGCAAGAAAATACATTTATAAGATCCCTGACTTCCCTTCTGGTATACTTGAGTTTATTTGAGCATTCATCTTGGATACTGGATAGCAATGATTATTAGCTTAACATTCTTGAGGCTAAGACAAAAAAGTTTATGTTCAAGTGGGTGACTTCAAAGTCATTCATTGATGCAATTTGGCTAGCTGCATGCTAACAATATAAAAAACTTTCAAAAATAGAAAGGCTACTAAATCTAGGAATTGAGAGTCCCTACCTTTCCCAAAAGTAGCTGATTGGGACTAAAAAAATGGCAGAGATTGACAGACGGTATGTGATAAAAACCAAATGGTTCATTCCTTCTTCAAGGACTTTCTTGAGAAGAATGTTCACTATGGTGAGAGCAAAATCAATTGCTATCATTACTAGAAAAGGTTTCCATTCATCACAAGTCTTCATTTCTGCAATGCAATTCATTTTCAGAGCTTTTGGCAGAGTGAGGCCTCCCTGTATCTTTCTCCTCAGAAAAAGTTCTTTATGGTTGCAATGCAATCTGTAGGGGTATATGCAACCATAGTAGCCATCCATCTGAGATTAGGTGGCGGTATATGCAAAGACAATCCGAAGTATAGGCAGAGAAATGAACATATATGGAGTATCCTCTTTAGTATGCTTTTATAGAAGGTGAGGTTCTTGGGATTAAGATAATGGGTCATGTAAATGCTATTAAGCTCGGACTCAATAGGACCTAACAGTATTCAGTCCCTAGCTCAATAATTAACAAACAAGCTTAGTGTAGAGTGCCGAGATATATAAACTGCTAATATGAGATAAATGTATGGAGAAAAAGGAACATACCACATAATATAAAGATTCAATAATAAGAATCAGTCTTATACAGGAGAAGAAAATACAAAAAAAATGCCAATAATAGAATAACAGCAGTTATTATAATAGGTATTAGCCTTACAAAATCTAAGAAATCTTATATATTGTCCAGTATACTACCAAAAACAATGATTTCTATTTCAGTCTCATCAATATTAATTAATTTTAACATAAATAGGGAGAAAATCCAATCAGTTTCCACATATTTAGCTTAAGCGATATAATATGATATCTTCCTGAGTTTATTATTCATAATATAATCAGCTTGATGTACAAAATACTCCGATGTTATTCTCATGTTATGTGAAAACTTCCCTATTTATCAGAGAAATTGTTGCTAGCGTGAATAAAACCAAGAGAATAAGGGAGAGAACAAACCATGTTCAATAATGATTATAAGCCTCTCTTTCATAACAAAAGCAACAAAAAATAATGATGAATAAGCGTAAGTCAAAGTTCCAGAGTCAGAGTGTTATAGTCAAGTAAGTTAAAGCAAATATGCTAGTAATACAAGATATACAATAATGATTGCAAAGTGTTATGACAAGTAACCAATAACTAAAGTGATAATAGCTCATTGTGGACGAGTGAAAGCAAGTTACAGTGTACTTGTGCGTGTAGTATGCCAAATCGTCACATGTAATTAAGAGAGCAATAATCGGTGACAAATAATATAGATACCAATTCTCATGTATTATTCCTCGCGTGGTGACACTGATATATATATATATATATATATATATATATATATACACACACACACACGCGTACACATACGTGTAACCGTTTCCGGAAACGGCATTATAGTTTTATATATAATATATTATATAATAATATCGTTTATATCAAAGGAATTTATATTCATTTTTAATCGTTAGATTCACTTTCATCTAGTTTAACCATATAAAAATAAATCTAACAATTAAAAATAAATATAAATAAAAAAAATTTAATATAAATTGATCATATTCATATAATAATATGTATGTACGTTTGCGAAACCGTTTCCATGAATTCATGAAACCGTTTTCATATAAAATAAGCATTCATTTTAAATAAAAGAAAGAACGAGAGTAGGCATTTATAGTTTATAATGCCTACAGGGCATTTATAGTTTATAATGGCTCAAAAGTATTTTATATTTTTATTTAATTTTTTTATTAATTTTTTAATTATTAAATAAAAAAATATTAAATATTTTTTATATTTTTAAGATATTAAATATATTTATTTTTTATTTAATATTAAAAAAAAAGTATTAAAAAAAAACTTATAAAAAGATATAACATTATTCTTAAGTCTTGTTTGATACACATAATAGTATAATATAAAATAAAATAATAAGATAATATAAAATAATAGGATAATATAAAGTATGATAACATAATTAACAGAATAAGATATAATTATATCTTTTATTTGATAACAATATGATAAATTAATTAATTGTATAATATATTTTTTAAGACTAAAATATTCTTAAACATAAAAATCTTACAAAAAAGAAAAAGAAAAAAACCTTCTACAACTCTGCAACTAAAATACACACTGCTCCACTCCACCCACGTTCCCAGAAACATCAACTGAAACACACTTGCTAATACTATCAGCTGGTGCTTATAAATAGACATCGAAATCGTCACTGTCGTAATTGGCCTTAAGGTCTCGTTCGTCGTAATTGGCCTAATCGGCCTTGCCGACCATCCTGATATATCACCACCCATATTCCGAGTCCCTTTGATGTTCAAAGAATTTTGTTTTTATTTTTATTTTTTTGGGTCTAAGTTTTTGTAGGGAATAGGGATTTATGATTTTAGCTTTCTCTTAGGTTCATTGTTAATGTTAGATTGAATTTTGGTTCTGTGTTATGGTTCGACCAATGATTAAATCAAGCAAATCTCAAATCTATATTTAGATTTGAATCTTTAGCCAAAGAAAAAGCAGAGAGAGAGGATGGAGTTAATGGTAGTGTTGGGTTTGCAGGAGATTGGCAGAGGTGGCTTGTTGTGGTGGTGGCCAGTTCGATTTTGATGGGAAGGTGGTAATTGTGTTGTGGTGATGGGGATGAAATTCTTGATTTGAATTGAGAGGGATGAAATTGAATGGTAGGGTGAGAAGAGATATTCTATCAAATCTAATCAGGGAGTGAAGAGATGATAGAATAATTAAGTTAAAATATAATAAAAATATTTGACCTATTTGATTATATTATCAAATTAAAATTTTAAATATCGATAAAATTTGATAATATTAAATAATACTGTCATATTTTTCTTATCCTATCTACGAAACGTAATTTTATAGTTTATAATGCCTATAGGCATTCATACATATGCACATGTTATTATTATGCCTATAGGCAATGGCAATAATGATAGGCTAACATTATGTTATTTCTTGCATAAGTTAAATTTTTTTTTTAGATTATTCCCACTCAATATATAAGAAATTAATTTTTTGAAATATACCAAACGTTTAAGTAAAAAATTTTTATAATAATATTATTTACATATATATAATCTCAAGATCAAATTTAAAATTACATATTTAATTAAGAAACTTAAACTCCTTTCTATTCAGACCAACACACGTTTTGACTTCACAATATGATATCAATAGGTGATATTAAGCCTTGTTTGATACATCATACAATAGGGGCGGCGTGTCGATACTGCCAAGGAAGGTGTTGGCCCCCTCTAACATTTTTTAAATTCTAATAAATTTCATGCTATATTGTTTTATTAATTTGTAATTTTGAAGATGCCTCCCCTCCCAAAAAAAATTGTTTCCAACTTATCTAGTTCTGCTGTTGTCATATAATATAAGCTCTAATAATATAAGATCTAATAATATGCCTCAATTTAGTCTCAAAACCGCCTTAAAGGTGCAATATTTAAAAGAGTACATAATGAGATGTTGTGTTAAGTGAAAACTAATCATTTGAAAATGACAGATGTTAATGATAAAAGAAAAATGGCAAAAATTCCATTTTAAAAAAGCATAACCAAATCTTTCAAGAGATTAATTGTTATGATGAGTTCGTGAACAAATCTTGAAGTTCTCATAAAAAAACAAAACCATATCTACTCGTTATTTTAGAAATTAAAATGAAAAAGTGAAAAAGATAACAAAATGTGTTGAGAAAATGGAAATATGATTTGGTCAGGCATGGTGAGAGACGATTTAGTTGGTCATGGAAGGGATTTAGATATCAGCACCAGCAAGCAATGGTTAAGATTGAGGCGAGATGGTGACTAAGACATGTGAGAGGAAAGCAGAGGGTTGTGGATGATTTGGGTTTGAATTATTGTATTTATATTCAACTTGATGCAACATAATCTCATCAAGTCTTATCAAACTACTTGAGATTTGATAAGTTTATCCTATATAATCATTAGATAAAAATAGATAGATCAAATAACTTTATCTTATCAGATATCACACTAAACATACAATAAAATAGATTTTGTAATATAATTTTATACTATCAATTAGCCTTATACATGTACCAAAGAGAGTCTTAGTGCAAGTAAAAAACAAAAAAAAGGCCCTAGTAACATGGGTTCGTGGAAAATGAGAGTAATATTACTAAGTAATTAAATGCTATTGTATATAAAGAAGTATTAATAGATGTTGTCACATTGAATAAGAGTGAATGATATATGACTATACAACAAAAACTAAATAAAGAATGACAATTAAAAATTGGCTTTGCTAAGCGTTTCAATGGCTAAAACTATAAAGCTGGATAGTTTCATTTAAAAATCCATAAAAATCATGATCTATATAAGTAAATAAATGGTAACTTAAAACAAATGGAAATCAAGTCATGTGATCAACTACAATTTCTTTGACCACGACAAAAAAAAAAAAAAAACTACAGATTCTTTGACGGATTCGACACATGGAAAGGTAATAATATTTGAAACTGTTTTGTCGAAGTGTGATACATTGAATGATATAGAACAACAGTTTTTTTTGAATTTTTTTATATAAATTTAGAATACTTAAATTAAGTGCAGATAATTAATTATATTATTAATTAATAAATAGCTAATATACTTAATTAATACTCCTTCTATTCCTTATGTCTTTTAAGCGTCGTATAGATATAAATAATGAATAAAATAAAATGAGATAAGATGAGATAAATGAAATATAATGAAATAAAAATTTTATATCATTGTTTATATATATATATATATATATATATATATATATATCGTGTTTATGTTTGTTACGGATCGTGGTCCGGACTTCGTCTGAAGGATCGACCCGACACGAACCATTGGACTCCGCCGACAACGCCCCACGACGGCCTTGTGACCTCGAATCCCGTCGTCAGACCATAGCAGTCATTTTCCCATTCTCGAATGGGACCACGACTACCGCGCGAAAGCGAGGATTGGCCATTAAAGGAAAAACATGCCCAACAGATCGTAGACTAGCCTCCACGATCGTAGGACAAATCCCGACAAAGTCGAGACGGACCTCAACGATCGTGGAACAGCCCGACAAAGTCGAGACGGACCTCAACGATCATGAGTGAAATCCTCCGCCATGGCACGATCCTAACGTACCTCTATCCTACGTGGAGTGCAAGAGGATTCAAATCACGCTCACAATATATACTGCTAAGTTAACCAAAAGGGGGTATCAAGTCTTTACTACCATTCCATTAGCTTGAACTTACCTCACAGACCGCTCGACTTGAGCGTTGGAGTCCCATTGCAGGTACCCACCCCCTAGACTCCGTGCTCTTAACCGCAGTTGCTTAAGGAGGAAACCACCACGTACGTGCCTATTTCAGGTACCTTCTGAATCCATTTCAGAACATTGGCGCCGTCTGTGAGAACTTCGATAAACTTTCATTCCCACATCAACCATGGTGAGCACGAGACACAACCAGAAAAAGAGGAGTGCTGCGCATGCCGCCCATGGCCAAATACAGGACCCAGCGGCGCAGCGCAACCTTCCTTCAGTCACACCACTAGAAACCTCCGCCACCAGAAACAGGCCAATCATGGTGGAAAATCTTAACGAGGGGCACGAGACTTCAGCTCGAAGGGTCTCAATCCGGAACAGGCTCGTCTTCCCCCACGGTGGGACCAACAACATAAACTACGTAGTAAACCACGGAGCGAACAATGGAGCTAGGATCCCTGTCCACGCTCGTTTGGGAGCCTCCCACGACAATGTGGACCACACGTCTCATTACGAAGACAATGTCCAATCCGAAATTACGAGAAATGGCCTTCGGGAGTTGTTGCGTCAATAGACAGCTCTCATCGAGGACCAACGACGTCAGCTAGAGGAACAACGCCGCCGTTTAGAGAACCTTGAAAGGTCGACAAGGGCGGAGGACGACAACGGAGGGCGGGATGCAGCCCGCAACGGGCATGCTGACTAAGGCGCTGGCGCCGGGATTATTGGAAACAGTACCCCGGCCCTCGGCCGCCTACAACAATTCCCGGACGCTCTGATGTCATACAGGGTCCCGAGGAGTTTCAAACCTCCGAGCAACCTGGAGGCTTACGACGGAATAACGGATCCCCAGGAGCACTTGGACGCCTATACGCAATCCATGCAACTCTATGGATACACCCCGGAGCTTTTGTGCCTGGCCTTCCCCCTATTCCTGAAGAAAGACGCCCTCCGATGGTTCGTCACCTTGCGAACAAGGATCACAGGATGGGAAGACCTGACACAAAGGTTCTTGCAGTATTACACCACGGCAAAGAAGCGCCCGAAGTCGATCGACTCCTTCTCTGGGATCCGCCAGGGAAATTCTGAATCCTTGCGCGAATATGTCAGAAGGTTTAACCAAGCCTGTGTGGGCATAGAGAACCTAGACGACAGGATAGCCCTCCACTACGCCAGGAACGGGCTCCAGACCAACTCAAGCTTTTTTGTGTCTCTAGCAAAAAAGAAACCAGAAAGCCTAGAAGAGTTCCATCGACGGGCGGACAAATACATTGAGCTTGAGGAAGTCACCAGGGCTAAAGAGAGTCTGGAGAAAGGTGAAGCACACCAAAAGAAGAACCAAAGCTCCAATCAACCCCGTGACTCCTCAAAAGGTGAGCGATACCGGCCCAAGTATTCTGAGTATACTCCTTTGAACACCCCTCGAGAGACAATCTTGAATGAGGTCCTTCAAACCGAGTTCCAGAATATCAAGAGACCACCACCCATAAAGAAACAGTTCCAAAGGGATCAGTCAAAACACTGCAGGTGGCACAATAGCTACGGCTAAGAAACAGAAGATTGCAACCAACTCCAGGACGTTATAGAGTCCCTTATCAAAGAAGGACGATTGCAAAAATACATCAACGACTTTCGCGAAAGTGGAAACCGTGGAAGGCGCAGAGACCGGAGGCAAAGCCGCAGCCCCCGGCGAAGTCCAAACCAGCGCCCAAGGAGAAGCAAAAGCCCTGTAAGAAGATCCCGGACCCCTCCGCACCACAATGATGAGAGCAGGCAAGACCGGGAACAGGATACTCAAGGTGAAGACCACAGGAAGAACAGACTCGTAAGCACTATCTCCGGGGGATTCGCAGGGGGCGGTCTGTCAAGTAACTCAAGGAAAAGGGCACTCTGGACTGCGGTCCTGAGCGTGCCCGGATCCTCTTCCCGAAAGCCCCATGCAGAGAACAAAGACGTGCCGCCCATCTCCTTCTCCGATGAGGACTATGGCAATATTATCCGAGATCACGATGACCCCCTGGTCATATCCGGGATGATCTCCAATGCCGAAGTCCGTCGTATCTTTGTAGATCAAGGGAGCTCAGCGGACATCATGTTCATGGACGCCTTCGAAAGGTTGGAGTTCCCTCTGTTCATGCTTACTCCATATGAGGGCGAGTTGACTGGATTCTCCGGAGAAAAGGTAACCCCAGTGGGTTACTTTGAGACTTTCCTTACCTTGGGCAACGATGACACCTATAGAACGGTGAAGGTGAGGTTTCTAGTCGTAGATTGCCCCTCGGCCTATAACATCATCTTGGGCCGCCCAACGCTAAACGACATTGTCGCTGTGGTTTCTACCGCCCACCAGGCCATGAAGTTCCTCAACAGGAACAATGAAGTGGTCATGGTCAAGGGCGACCAGATTACAGCCCGCAAATGCTACAATGAGAGCTTGAAGATCGGCAAGACCTCCAGGAAAACAAAGACACGGACATCCAGCACCACCTATGACCAAGTCAACATCCTGATGACGGAGTTGGATGTCCGTGAAGAGATCCGGGGTACAAGACCCCAGCCCGAAGGAGAACTGATCCCACTCCAGCTGGGCGACAAACCCGATCAAGTCACCATGATATGAGCAAACCTCGGAGAACAGGAAAAGACCCAGTTGACACAGCTCTTACAGAAAAACAAAGATCTTTTCGCTTGGACTTCCGCTGACATGCCCGGAATCGACCCCGCTTTCATCTGCCATCGTTTATCTATTAAATGAGATGCAAAGCCGGTCACCCAGAAGAAGAGAAAAGTTAGCCCCGAGAGACAACAAGCCATCGAGGAGCAAGTCAAGGAGTTACTGAACGCTAGATTCATAAGAGAAGTCTCGTACACCACTTGGCTCTCGAACGTAGTCTTGGTTAAAAAGGCAAACGGGAAATAGAGGATGTGCGTGGACTACACCGACCTAAACAAGGCGTGTCCCAAAGATCCATACCCCTCCCAAACGTTGACAAGTTGGTCGACAGCTCCTTCGGCTTCCGGACATTATCCTTCATGGACGCTTACTCGGGATACAATTAAATTCCAATGTACCCCGGAGATCAGGACAAAACGGCCTTCATCACCGAAAGGGCGAGCTACTACTACAAGGTAATGCCGTTCGGGCTAAAGAACGCCGGGGCCATATACCAGAGGATAATGAATAGAGTCTTCGAAGAACAGATGGGGAAAATGCTAGAGGTCTATATCGATGATATGATAGTTAAAACCCCGTCGTCCGGCTCACACACCTCGGACCTGGAAGAAGTATTCGCGCAGCTGAGAAGGCATAACATGAGGCTCAATCCAGGAAAGTGTGCGTTCGGGGTCCAAGCGGGGAAATTCTTAGGGTTCATGCTGACCCACCGCGGCATAGAGGTAAACCCAGACAAATGCAAGGCGGTGCTCGATATGCATAGCCCCCGGAACATCAAAGAGGTACAACAGCTGAATGGCCGGATTGCAACTCTCACAAGATTCCTGGCCAAGGCCGCTCACAAATCCCTCCCCCTCTTCAAGTTATTGAAAAAAGGGACCGGATTCTAGTGGACGCAGGAATGTGAAGATGTTTTCGCGTCCCTAAAGAACCTCCTGGCATCTCCTCCAATTCTCACGAGGCCAGAACCAGGCGAGACTCTTTACGTGTACCTCTCCGTCAACGATGAAGCCGTCAGTTCAGCACTTACCAAAGAAACATCTGAAGGCCAAAAGCTAGTTTATTTCGTGAGTAAGGTACTGCAAGGCCCCGAACTCAGATACCAAAAGATTGAGAAGGTCGCCTTTGCACTTATCATCACGGCCAAAAGATTAAGGCAGTATTTCTAATGCCACCCCGTGGTAGTAAGGACTGATCAACCAATCCGACAAATATTGCACAAACCGGACTTAGTAGGAAGGATGATCGTCTGGTCCATCGAGCTTTCTGAGTTCGGGATAACCTATGAGCCCAGAGTAGCAATCAAAGCACAAGCTCTCTCAGATTTCTTGGCAGAGCTCACCTCAGACTCCGAGTGCACAGAAGAAATACCCTGGACCATATTCGTGGATGGGTCTTCGAACCCAAAAGGATGTGGTGCCGGGGTAATCTTGGAAAACTTCGAGGGGGTGACTATCGAGAACTCTCTAAGGTTTGAGTTCCCCACCTCGAACAATCAAGCAGAGTACGAGGCATGCATCGCAGGATTGGCGATGGCCAAAGACTTGGGGGCCACAAAGATTAAACTTTGCAGTGACTCCCAGCTCGGGACCTCCCAGATCTAAGGCGAATATCAGGCTAAAGAGCCTCTCCTACAGAAGTACCTGGCAAAAGTGCAAGAGCTCCTTCCAAGCTTCCAGTTAGTCAAAGTGGAACACATACCCCGGGAACAAAACTCCCGGGCTGATCTCCTATCCAAGTTGGCAAGCACCAAAAGTCCAGGTAACAACCGATCAGTGATCCAAGCAACCCTCTCCCACCCCGCAGTTTTCGACGTAGCTGTCTTCCAGGTTGATGAGCAAGAACGTACCTGGATCACTCCACTGATGGAATACTTGCAATCTAGTAACCTCCTCGAGGATCCTAAGGAGGCGGCCAAATTGAAGAAAGCCGCGGTCAGATACACCATCTTCGGTGGGCAGTTATACCGGCGCGGATTCTTTTCACCCCTCCTGAAGTGCCTAACGCCTAAAGAAGCTGGGTATGTCCTGGCCAAAGTTCACGAAGGAAGTTGTGGGCACTATTTGGGAGGCAAGGCCCTAGCATTGAAGGCACTCCGAGCAGGCTACTACTAGCCCACGATGGAGGCAGACTCCCTTACACATGTTCAAATGTGTGATAAGTGCCAACGACACTCTGACCACTACCACGCCCCGCCGGAGGAATTGTCCACGACATCCATTCCCTGACCTTTCTACCAGTGGGGCATGGATATCTTGAGACCTTTTCCTCAAGCGCCCGGGCAACTGAAGTTTTTAGTTGTCGCTGTAGATTATTTTACTAAGTGGATAGAAGCAGAGCCTCTGGCCAACATCACCTCGGCTCGGATTCAGAAATTCGCTTGGTGCCACCTCATTACTAGATTTGGAGTCCCATAATCCATCGTTACGGACAACGGGACACAATTCAAAGATAAGGGTTTCGAAGAACTACTTCGCGGACTCAAAATTAAACATCACTGTAGCGCCGTGGAAAACCCTCGAACAAATGGGCAAGCTGAAGCGGCCAATCGGGTTATTGTTAGGGGGTTAAAGAAAAGGCTGGATGAAGCCAAGGAGAACTGGACCGAGCAGTTAGACCACGTCCTTTGGGCCTACCGAACCACTCCCCATTCCACAACCGGTGAGACCCCGTTCAAATTAACCTACGGGTGCGAAGCAATGATCCCGGTGGAGATAGGGGAACCGAGCTGGCGTCTCCAATACTTTTCACCAGACACCAACCTCGGGTTAATAAGAGAAGACTTGGACCTGTTGGAAGAAAGAAGGTACATCGCGCACATACGCGATGCTGCAACCAAGCAAAGAACGACAGCCCGGTACAACTTGAAGGTCATCCCTAGAAGGTTCCAGCCAGGCGATCTAGTACTGCGCAGGGCCGACATCGGCGGAAGGAATGCCTCCCAAGGGAAATTAGCCCCTAATTGGGAAGGACCCTACCGCGTCGTAGTTAGTACCGGGAAGGGGGCTTATACCTTGGAAACGTTAACAGGCAAGCCAGTGAAGAATTTTTGGAATGCGGACAAACTTAGAAAGTATTACAGCTAAGCGCCTTTCAAGGCCTAGTCTCCTAGTCTACTTCATGTTTGATCTGCCCCAATTATTGTACACTTTTTCAATCTTTAAATTTAAGCAAACATCTCAATCATCAAGGACTCAGTTACTATGGTACCAACCGTAGTGTCTTGTGCTAGGTAGGGAGTGCAGTAGAGAAATCCCGAACGGGGGAAAACTCTCGCACCAGTCCACTCGCACAAAAGACCCCGGCAAGGACCAGTCCGAAACCACAAGTCGCGCGGCCTCCTAAAATACCTAAAACAACTGGTAATGGACCCCGGACAAGGTTTCTTTCCTTAGGCACGGACTCTAAATCCCAGATAGCTATTGCCTTCGAATTCCAAGCCAAGGTCAAGGTTCTTTACCTTAGGCACGAATTCCTAATGTCAATCAACTTCGGATTTCAGATCCTATGCCAAGGCTTCTGAACATTCTCATCACGCAAAATCCTAAGGGAAATCTTAAAGCGCTCGGCAAAAATGGGCGTTGGACCGAGACCACAGGTCTCGTCAAAATTCCGCAATACGTGAAAAAGGGCATTGGACCCCAAAAATAGATATCGAAAAAATAACAAAGTCATTACAAAATTTTGGAAAGACGGAACAATGTTTGCCCAAACACAGAAAAAGAACCCCGCGCAGGGGGCAAAACTAAAGCATGTGAATCACTTTGCTGAAGGCCCTGAACCACCAACCTCGGCAGAAGAATCCCCCGTACTTGGATCTGCAGTAGCAAGGCAGGGAACGAAGAGCTGGCCATTCTGGACTACCTTCCCGGAGTCCAGAGAATCAAGAACCAAGTCAACCTCGGGATTGAAGAGCTGAACTTGCTTAATTGCATTCCGGAATTGCTACTCTTTGATGTCGGTACAAACAGTAAGGAGAATCCCGACATCGCCCTTCAGTGCGGTAACTTGCCCTCCGAGACACCCGTTCTCAGCACGAAGGCCCTTATTCTCAGCTCTTAGCTCGGCCATGCCCCTTCTGGCGTCTGCCAAGCTGACCTCCTTCTGTTTCACTACATCTCTCAGGATGGCTACTTCGTTCCCCAGCTCTCGGTTCAGGGCCTCAACATCCTCCTTGGACTTGGCGGCCTCCTCTTTGGCCCGTACAGCCTCCTCCTTCTCCAAAAGAGCCTGGGTTTTACCCCGCTCCGCAGCAGCAACCCTCCGCTCGTAGTCCTCAACTGCATACTCCAAATACCGAGCCTCTATGGCAAGACGAAGCCCAAGAACTTGGAAACTACAGAGAGCATCCGGGGCACTACGCTGGGCCAGCTTCGCCTCTACTTCCTCATCTAGGAGGAAGCCATCAACGAACTCACGGGGGTCCGGATTCTCGAGGTACAAGTTGATTGCCCCCCCACCACTTGGGTCGGCGCCTTCTTCGACCAAGGACCTCTTACTCTGGTCACTCGGCGCTCCCTCGCCAGCCCCCTTCCTCTTTCGCCCGTAGGAGGGGGGGAATCCTCCACTGGATCGGCTCCTCCTCCGTGGTAGGCACCTCGGCTCGACGGGGCAATGGGACTGAAACCGCCTCCGCGGCAGGATCCGAAGGCCCCGATTCATTCCTGGCCCTCAGAGCTACCAGAATAGCCAGAGCGTTCCCTCATACATCTCGGCCAAGCTCTCTGAAAAGCAAACAAACAATCAGGTCCATATAAGGGGGAAAAAGAAAAGAAAATAAAGCATGAACAAAGGCCTATGCTACCTAGCATAGCCCAAAGTTCCACATCATCTACGGCATCCAGTACATCTTTAGGTCGGATCTTGTCGACCTCGACAACCCACGTTTCGAAGAAATTGACACATTCGAGCTCCTCGTTATCCAAGTGACAAACCTCCCTCTCAAACGACTGAGTGGGGATGCTCCATGCCGCCGGATTCCAGTACAGGCTGAATGTTGCCTCCCCGCCACTCCCCACCCAGAAAGGTTGAGTTCCGCCGGCCGCCATTAACTTGAAAAACTTTTCCTTGAAGTCCTTATAGCTCTCTAAATAGGGGAGAAACACCGTCCTACCTTGCCGGGAACGCACGGACAACCAAGACTGTTGACGAGCATGAACACCGTGGACGGAATACCTAGTGTGGAAATAGAAAAATGCCCTGTCGGAGCATCGCAATCCCAACAACCGGCATATTCTTTCAAAAGCCAGGATGTTCGCCCAACCATTGAGGTGAATCTGACTGGGTGTAGCGTGAAGAGTCCGGAGTACGGCAATATAGAAATCACTGAAAGGGAGCCGAAGCCCGAACCGCGTGAAGAAGTCCTCGTAGAGGAATATGAAGCAGTAAATCTTTAGGCTGGATCTTGTCGACCTCGGCAACTCACGTTTCGAAGAAATTGACACATTCAAGCTCATCGATATCCAAGTGACAAACCTCCCTCTCAAACGACTGAGTGGGGATGCTCTATGCCGCCGGATTCCAGTACAGGCTGAATGTTGCCTCCCCGCCACTCCCCACCTAGAAGGGTTGAGTGCCGCCGGCCGCCATTAACTTGAAGAACTTTTCCTTGAAGTCCTTATAGCTCTCTAGATAGGGGAGAAACACCGTCCTACCTTGCCGGGAACGCACGGACAACCAAGACTGTTGACGAGCACGAACACCGTGGACGGAATACCTGGTGTGAAAATAGAAAAATACCCTGTCGGAGCATCGCAACCCCAGCAACCGGCATATCCTTTCAAAAGCCAGGATGTTCACCCAACCATTGGGGTGAATCTGACTGGGTGCAGCGTGAAGAGTCCGGAGTACGGCAATATGGAAATCACTGAAAGGGAGCCGAAGCCCGAACTGCGTGAAGAAGTCCTCGTAGAGGAACATGAAGTGCTCCCCCGCCTCATGGGTCGAACACACGCGCTCTCTTCCCGGGGATAGGATCAGGAACTTACCATCCCGGAGCCCTCCCACGGTAAGCTCCAAGTAATCTTTCAATTTGTCCAGCTCGGACCCGATCTCATAGCGTGAAATCCTGTCAAAAGCATCGTCCGCAACCCAGGGGTAAGACAATCCCGGCCCCCGGCGAACACGAATCAACTCTTCCTCGGCTTCCTGACCCCCCGGCTCGCGAGCTTCATGATCCGGGTTGGGCTCTTCAATTCTCAACACCCTTCTCCTAGCCATTCAGATTCTTGGAAGTTACACAGAGGCTCAGGGTTAGAACCAGTCCAAGTTCGAAGATCCAAACGTTCTGGCCTCCGCACCCGCTAAGGCAAAAAGCCTCAGAAGGACACCTCCGCTGCACATGGTGCGACGGAGGAGGTGCTCCAAGAGGGGCAAACGCCATTGACGGAAGGGGAAAACACACTTCCCCCTCCCTTTCTCGAAACAGCAAAAACCAAATAAACCAGAAGCAGAAGCAAAAGAAAAGATCAGTTCTGTGAGTACCTTGAAGAAAGCAAGAGGTCAGTCCTGTGAAGTCCAGCAAGATCGTCTCGCACCGCCGCAACGACCGTCAGAAATCACCTCAAAACCTCAAAGTTTCTGATAAAAGTCGAACGAAACAAAGCCAAAAAGCTGACACCCTATTTATAGGGGTTACGATTAGAGGGTAATTATGTCCAAACACCTCACTTTTGAAAAGTCACCCATTATAGCGCGCGGAGCACGACGCACGTCTTCTCAACCCGAGCGCGCCACGTGGCCCACGTTGCCGTAATGGCAGCTCACGTTACGGTTATCCAGCAAGTTAAAGGACACGCAACCGCAGGGTCAAAGAGCTCGGGAAACCCGCTCGGACCCCGGAACTATGTTACCCTGGTAATAGTCCCCCCAAGGTACAGAGACCCCGGAATCAAGTATCTAAACTTGGCACTTCGCCGGCCTCGGCCAAGTACCAAGCTGGGGGCAACTTAACATATCGCGTGGTCAGGATGAGCGTTGGACTCACCCCGGTATAATATAAATACCACAGTCTAAATAAAGGGAAGCAGAGGACACAGAACTCAAAGGAAAATGAGTAATTTTATCAAATTTCTCATTCCATACATCATCTTACAACGAAAATAGGGAAAAGAAAGTATAGAGACATGGAACATATAAGGAAAGAAACCCCGGAGGTGCGAACCACCATTAACATTATTGGCATCCCGGACCATGTCGCATCCACGTTTCCTCCGAGAACTAGCACCGGCCTTTTCCTCCCGAAGCAGTATCTTGAAAAAGTGGATTGGCTTCGAAACCCGAAGCGGAACACTGCTTCCGAACCTCGGTACCCACTGCTTTTCTTCACTTCCTTCCTCGTCAGGCAGGAAGAGGCCGGGGCGCACCCTCTTTGATAGATGAGGCACATCTTTCTCATGAGATGATCCTTCCGTCGAAAACCTTGATCACCTCAAGCAGCTTTAAAGCCGAGGAGCAGCCGTAATAATTCCTCCTGCTCATCCAACTGCCCCTAGAAGCAGTTGGAAAGGAGAGCGAATTTGGGCCCTACCCCTTCGGTTGCCTCCATCTAAAGCGGCAAATATCTCAAGCCTCCCCAACAACGAGAAATACCAAAGAAGCAATCACCGTACGCTGGGAAAAGTGAGACATCTGCCGCTAATACGCTGAGAAAGTGAGACATCTACTCAAGAAGTCTCCCACATAAAATCACCAAGTTTCAGAAATTTGGGAAAGAACAAGAAGAAAACTCTTGTAAGAGGCAAAACTAGGACCATTTCTCTGAGATAAGTCACTTCCAGAATGAACATTGTAAAGAGGAATACCATGATCGAACGCAAAAACCCTCTATTTATAGAGAGAACGGAATGCTCAAATTAATTCCTTGCACTGAAGAACCTGTCAAACCATAAATCCGCATTCAATGTCCCTTACTTCCCATTGGTCGCAAGAGCAGCGGACGGTTGTAAACTGCACAAAGCTGACGCTCCCCATTAAAGACTCGCTCATTCTCAAGGAGGTCAAAGCGACGTTTCCCAAGGGATCTAACAATTCAAGATCAATGAAGAACGCTGCGGCAAGTCAAAAGACCCCGAGAACTGCGTCTAGGGGGCAGCTGAAGGAAAGCCACGAGACCGAGGAGTGGCGATGTAGGTAAGGACCCACCTTGGCCTTCGAACCACATCCCAACCGCCGAGTTGTCTCATATTCGATCACGGGCCCCGGCCAAGGTGAAAGATCGCGAAGCCCGGCCTCAAAGCCAGGATACCGCCCACTTCGAGCACGATGATACCTTGACACTTGGATCTTGTCCAAGCGCCAAGCTGGGGGCAACTGTTCTGGACCGTAGTCCGGGACCCCGTCCTAAAGGATCGACCCGGCACATGAACCATCGGACTCCGCCGACAACGCCCCCACGACGGCCTTGTGACCTCGAACCCCGTCATCAGACCGTAGCAGTCATTTCCCCATTCTCAGTAATGGGGACCACGACTGCCTGCGAGCAGGGATTGACCATTAAAGGAAAAACAGCCCCAACAGATCAGAGACTAGCCTCCATGATCGTAGGACAGTCCCGACAAAGCTAGAGACGGACCTCAACGATCGTGGAACAGTCCCGACAAAGTCAGAGACGGACCTCAACGATCATGGGCTGAAATCCTGCCATGACACGATCCTAACGTACCTCTATCCTACGTGGAGCAAAGGATTCAAATCACGCTCACAATATATACTGCTAAGTTAACCAAAAGCAGTATCAAGTCTTTACTACCATTCCATTAGTTTGAACTTACTTACCTACATTCTTGACTTCAGCTTGAGTCATTGGAGTCCCATCATGCAGTACCCACCCTCCTGGACTCCGTGCTCTTGACCGCAGCTGCTTAAGGAGGAAACCACCACGTACGTGCTTATTTCAAGTACCTTCTGAATCAATTTCAGAACAATGTCTTACTATTTTTTGAACTTAGTGTGTCCTTGTGTTTGTATCGTGTCTCGTATTTGTGTTTATTCTTCATATTTACTCATTATAACCACTTATCTTTTCGTTTTTTTTTAATTCAAATTTTTTATTTGTAAATCATAAAATATTATCAATTAAAATTTATAAAATTTTTGTATGTATATTTAATTATCTACACACATATCTATATATATATATATATATATATATATTTACTAATTAAAATACATAAAATTTTTTGTATATACAATTGTCTATGATAAAAAAAGAGAAAAGTAGTTCAAGTTTCTTGCGTATGAAGATAGATATATTAAATATTACTAATTAAAATATATACAATTTTTTTATATAATTATTTATAAAAATAAATAAATAAATAAATAAAATATAACCTACACTTCATGTTACATGTTATCAATATCAATCGACATATACCCACTATGGTGGGTTCGTTTGGTGGGGGCATGTTAAACGTTTCTAAGGATGCCAAGAATTCGTGAATCACAGGACCACAGATATTAAACGAAAGCCCAATTTGAGAAATGATAGCAAAATAGACAAAAAGAAACAAAGGTTTTTCATTTTTACTTACCTTGAAGAGACGAGATGTCGTTAGGGGAGAGAGGTAGGGTGACAACTAACCAGATGCAAAGCATGTGGGAGACTGGAGACGCAAGTGAGCGAGAAATAATGGAAAAGATAATGTTCTCATCCAATTAGTATTAAGTTAGACATAATTACATAATTTTATATTTAAATTAATAAAGTATTAGTTAATCTCATCACATATTTATCAATTTAGAGGAAAATAAAAAATAAAAGTGTGGAGTGGATGAAATAATTTCACCTAATACCATTTTATCATATTTTTATTTTAAAAACTCAAATAATGAGATTATATGTCATTTTATCTCATCTCACCCTTTACCATTAATCTAAACAAAACTTAAATGTTTTTACATAATGATTTATTAAATAAACTCAAATATAAAAAATATAATTTAATATGATTAACCTATCATTTCTTTCACTTTATTAATATAATTTAATATCTGTAATTATCAGGTTTAATTGAAATAATAAATAATAAGAGTAAAATTAGACAAAATTAATTAATATTTTCTTGATATTATCAAATAACGTATAATTTAGGACAATTTTTTTTTGAAAAATAGATATAAACGAACCGAGGAAATAATTAGTTATCATAATCAATATTCCCTTTGATTTTTTTGTCTATCTTTTTAAAAAATTATTTTGTTTTAATTTATATATTATTTGATAATTTTAAAAATGTATATTAATTAATTTTTAATTTTATTCTATTATTTATTGTTTTCACTAAATTTAATAACTGTACGTATTAATCAATTTTTTATAATTTTTTACATATTTAATAAAATAAAAAATAATAATTTAGTCATATTAATTTATATTTTATTTAATTTAAGGTTATTTAATAATATTTTTATTTCTTATGTAAAAAAATTAAAAATAGATAAAAAAATTATAATTAATTTAATACATTAATCTTAAATATTCTAAATTTATACAAAATTTTATTTTTTTACTCTAAAAATACCTAAAAATTTGACGTGTGTATAAGTGATGCCGCGAGTTTATTATGTGATAAGTGAGCGTTGGTAGCAACAATGATGGCACGGTTATTAAAGCAGCATTGATGGCGTGGTAAAAAGATGACACGAAAACATGTCAATAAAATGAGGACAGAATGGCTGCAAATAATGATAATAAAATGGCAATAATGTCAGGATAGAACGGTAGTTGGACCATATGACACTCTTAGGTCCAGCAACCCAAAAAGTCTAACACCTGACCGCAACCCAAATAAGCACAGCACGCCAGACAGCCTCAATAAAAACACAGTACTAGTTTGTTCCATAGTTATCAGAAATGTGGCACGTAAGAATACGTAGTATGGATACAGATAAATGATTTGTCACTTTTTATTATTATATTATAAAGCTTTTTTTATTACAAATTTGATATGCGGTACATGGTATGGGAATCCGGTACACAAGTTGCACAATAAGAAATAATAAAAAGAATTTATCTACTAAGTGAGTGTTTGTTTATACTCATGGAAGTAACATTTTTTTTTTTTTAAGAAAAACTGTTATTACAGTAAATTATTGTGTTCGAAAGAGGAGAGAAAAGGTGTTAATAGTTTTTGTGTGGACGGAAATAGTTTTTTTAGCAAAAGTTAAAATTTGGATATTTTTTTAAAAAATTATTAGATTATTTTTTAATAATCATATGTAAATATTATTTTATTTTTAATTAAATAATTTTTTATCAATTAAATAATTTTTTTAATTATTCTATATCTATTTTAATAATTTGATACATAATAATAATTTTTTTATATTATCTAAACGAAATAGATTAATTTAAAATTATTTTTTAATTAAAATATCTAAACATAATCTATTATTAAAAAAATTAAACTTTTACAATTTTATTATTAAAATAATTAATTATTAAAATAATTAAATTTTCACAATTATTTCAAACACATCTTAAATAAAAAGAATTCGATACATTCGATATACGGGTTACATGGTTATGGTAAGGCTTTCTTTTGTTGTTATTATTTCCATATTCTATATATAACTAAAATTAATTAATTATTAATTATTAAATTTAATTTATTAATTATTATTATTATTATTAAATTTAAAATACATTCAAGAAGAAATACTATCACGCACGTGTCACCACGCCAATAAAGATGATTTTGTAAACTTGTCAACCAATCACAAGAGGGGAAATACCCTACCATAGATAAATAGCAACTCACTGTGTTCATTCCAAGATTCTCTTCTCATGTTTACCTTCTTAGCCTTTACAGAACAGTGGTCAAATCTTTGCATTAACATTAACGTCGATATGTTGATAATGTTCAATGGCAATAACTCACGGACATTGATAATAATTTTTAGTGATAAAATTATTTATCAAATTATCATATTTTTAAAATTATATATTAAATTATCATAATTTTTATTATGTGGAATTTGTTTTACTATTTTCTTGTTTCATGTAAATAATGTTAAAATAAATGACATTATCATTAAAAAAATGTCAATAGTAATGATATTTTTCACATGATAATGTCTTATCATGATTTGCATTATCTATATGGTAACACTAAACATGATGACGTTACCAAATAGAAAACATCAAACTTGTTGGCATTATTACGTAAAAAATGTCATGTGTATTGTCATTTTTAGTATACGGCCAAAAATTTTGTTTGAAGCACATTTTTTTAATTTTTTTCCTAAAGTGTGAGTGTTTATTGTAGGGCGAAAGGTTTGTTTAAGAAGGTTTGTTATACAAATTTAGAGCACCTTGTCATGATTGAGAGGTTGCATGGTTCATTACCGTAGAATATATTGGCATTACCAGTGTATATTACTATTTTTTTAAATGTAAATACAAATAGAATTATTCTTTTATTATTTTACCAAATTCAACTGCTTTATTAGAAATTTTATTTTTTTATGACATTGAAATTTGTAGTTATACGATAAACAAAATTATTTTATAATTTATTTGTAACCTACGATTAAGTTAAAAAAATGTAAACAAATATAAGTATGTCAAATAACGTATGATAAATTTGTAACTACTTAAAACCAGGGTCACAACCGATTCATGGGCTAGAATACTAGCCTAGCAAGCCTATGAAAATCAATTAATCTTATCAGTTCAAACATTTCGATTCTATGAGAAATTTGACATAATTTCTCATAAAAATTAGACATTCTCAAAAGTACTCCATCTTGTATAATGAAACATATCCATATATATTTAGATTTCGAAATCAACTGAGAACCTATAGGATGCATAATAGAAACATATTTACATATACATACAGTCATCTCGGATTAAGCAAATGTAATACAAGATAGATAAATTAATCTAAGTGTAATGATTGTATTAATAAGAAGGGTCAATGTCAGAATGTGGTGGTCTGTGATAGGGATCAGAAGAAGGTCCTTACTGTGATGAGTGAGGATATAGTGGGTAACCCATATATGGTGGGTATGAAAATAATGATGTAAGGATAAATGTCAAATGATATGGTGGGTAAGTGTAAGTAGGTGGTGGATATTCTGTAGATGATGGGGAATCGGTAGGTGGTGGGTAACCTAAATATGGTGGGTAAGATGAAGGTGGTGGTTGAGATGGTCGGTAAGTAACAATAGTAGTGGTTGGGGGCTGAGTCCTAAGCACACCTGAAAAATCAGAGTCTTCTGAATGTCGAAGTCATGACTGAATACTCGTTAACCTTATCCTTCTTCTACGGCGCATTCTCTGTTCGTCAGACTACTCGAGTGACCTTGAAATGTCATCTGCAGGAGGAGTTGGACGAAGTTGCACCAATGTAATGCAATCATGCTCCTTCAATGAAGATAAGATATGCTCCATGGAATGTAAAAGATTAGTCATACTAAATCCTGAATTAAGGTTCATAACTGAAGCATGGAAGTTCTCTGCAATGTCAGCCTAAGAGACAAATATAACATATGTCATCATCAATACAGAATATATTCAGTAAAAAGCACAACATATTACTAAATAGCTTACCACAAACTCAATAAATGCAGCAATAGGAGAAATCCAACGTCTGGTAATTCTTTTATATACCAGTGTATGTACTCAAAATGCGCAGTGAGGGGAGCTTCCAATGGCCTTCTAGTAACAAACGTTTCCTTTCGAATCCTCCAAATAGCTATATGTACAAGGTGCATGTTTCACCAATCCTCATCATGTCTTCCCGCCAATGTTATTGAGTGCCAATTATTAAGTTAGTGCAGTCTCCTTGGTATTGATTGGTCCAAACCAAACTGACACATCACCCTATCTGGCTGGTGCCCTGTTGTTGTGTGACATGTGTTCGAATTAAGGCTAAGAACTAACTCCAAGCATCATTTGTTTCTCCTTCCACAATGACAAATACAATTGGCAGGGATTTTCTATCTTTATCTTGTGTTGTTGTAATCAATAGTTAATGACGATATTTATCATATAAATAAGTACCATCAATTTGAATGATGGGCTTACAGTATCGGAATCTAACAACACATGATTTGAATATCCAAAATAAGTGTTAAAATACTTGTCTTGAACGGACTACTCGATTGCGCTCAACAAATTCAACTATTTGCAACTCCACCATTGTGCTTGGCATGTCTATTTGCATGGCAGCTAACCATTTAGGCAACACCTCATAAGATTTATTCCAATCTCCAAAAACCTTCACAATGACAATTTGTTTTGTCTTCCAAGCTTTCTGATAGGACACATTATATCCGAACTGACTTCAAACCCTTTCAATAATCAAACATACAGGTACATCAGGTTTTTGCTTAATCATATCCAAAATGCAAGAACAAGTCATAAGAGAGTCTTATTGGTGTATGCCCTAGAGGCCAATACATTTTGTCTATATTTATATACATTATATTATGTTATTTTTGAATATATGAGGCATTTCATTTATTGTGCTCTTTTTTTATAAACATAATAAAGTCTTTAGAATAGTAAGTTTGATACTATAGGACATCAAGTAGATAACTTGATCGTGAGATCCTATTGGATAAAACACTATTCTTAAATGTCCATAATCAAGTATTATTATTAATTAGGATAACAATAATGCATTGAGACTAGTATGTGCGTAGACTGATGACCACATCTCACGGGTCATGGATATGAGATATCAAGTCTCCACATGGATACATATTAGAGTAATGATATATTGGACAGACCTACCATTAGAACGCTACGTGGATCGTTACGTGAGTGTCATAAGCGATTCTCATAATGATAATGGTGTATGTGGTCCTTTGACCTGAAATCACTATGATTCCTACATGAGGAGTTGTGAGTTTTAATGCCATCAAACGTCATCTGTAACAAGATGATTATAAAGTTAGTTATTAGAGATACTGCGATTCATGTGGAGGGATGTGAGTGACCTAGATGAGATTTGTCCCTCCTACATAACAGGAGTGATATCTTCGGGTCCCCTGATTGAGTAAGACTACAAAATGCATGGTCATGCTCAAATGAGTCAATATGAGATATTGATCTTATTTGTTATTACTATGTCTACTCGAGAATCAGGAAACTGAAGATTGAACTTAACAAGGGTGACTGAGGCATGAAATTCGCAAGTGTACAGTTTCGTCGTCAAGTAATAAAAAGATCGAATCCACAGGGACTATGTCTATGAATATCAATTAATTAATTAATTCAATTAAATTAAACAAAAGGGAATATAATTGTTGATTAACAAGAACGTAGTAACCAAATAATTAAATAAATAAATATCAAAATGCAAATTGAGAACAAAAATAACAATTGTTAATGAAAGGTTTTCAGATTCAAGAAAGCTTCCAGGATTGGGGTTAACCACAATGATACAAGACTCCTAATTGACAATCCTCTTATTAACACTTGAAATTCAATTGAAGATGAATTATCTTAAATTAGTTAATGTTCCCTCTCAAGATACAAGAACCGTACTCAATTAAACCAATTCCTACTCTCGTGGTAATTGAATCTAAATTGAACCCATTACGCTTTTTGGTAATTCATTAATCCTCGAAAGGCTAAACCTACTCTCGTGATTTAGACCTTAAGTTCAATTCTTATGGTTCCAACACCTAGGTTCACTTTTTAGTACGTCTCTAGATATCTATGAGATGCAAATAAGTGACCAGCAAATTCACATAAATAATCGTAATAAGGATCGAATCAATAACATTCAAGATTAATAAAAGGAGTAAACAATATCAATTAATCATCATCAATGTATCAAAGGGCATTACCCAATCCTAGAAACAAAAGAAACTACTCAGACATAGAGAAGAAGAAACCAGAAATTCAACTTCAAGAACATCCAAACTCGTAATCCAAGAGAGAAGAGAGGAAGATGAAGATCAAGAGCCTCCTATGTGCCTTCTCCAAAACCCCAAATTCCAACCCTAATGTTGTCTTCAGAACATCTATATATACCCTATGGGTTAAAACTGGTCCCAGTCCATCAGAAAAGAGAAAAACAGACTTAAACAGCTGACACGCACCCCGAACCACGGCTAGGCCGTGGTTGTCTCTGTTTGACAACCACGACTGTGGTTCATTCCATAGCCAGGCCATGGTCTTCTCTTGACTTCCCCTTTTGCTTTTTCACGCAGTTGCTCAATCCATGGCCATGGTTCAGTCCACGGGCAGGCCGGGGAACCCTCTGGAGTGAGCTTTTTGTCCCAAATTACTACCCTTTACGCTCCAATTTCAATTGTGCAAGCTTTCCATCCATTTCAAGGCCAATTAAGCACCAATCCTGCACAACAACACCAAAAACACTGCAGTTATCCGAACTAAAGGAAAAAACAAATAAAAAGAGAAACTAAAATGTCTAAAATACATAAGAATACATGCAAAACAAGAACAAAACATGATGTTGTTTCACACATATCAGTGACACGTTCCATGCCTTGTGTTCAATCTAGATATCTGGATAAAGGGACTAAACTACACGGAAACATTGGTCATAGATAGGTTATGTCAAATTACTAACATTCTCATTACTTGGGTAGTAGCGATGTGTTGCTAGATACCACTCACTATTTGTAATATTAAAATGAGATTTTAATATTACTACCAATGTCATGAGAACCTGCAGGATCGCACACTTAGAGCAGACTAAATTGGAGCAATAAGGATCCAAGTTGGACTCAGATTCAATTGTGGACTTAACTCATAACAGATGAGTCTAGGATTACACTGCTTACCTTGCTACTGCTCACACTCACTTAAGACAGCCACTATTATAAATAGTACTGTTAAGAGGGCTGCTAAGCACGCATCATCACAACCCTAGCCGCACCTACAGAGAGTGAGTGAGAGACAGTGAAAGGTCTTCTTCTCTTCGCAGCTAGCATTGCGTAAAAGATGCGTGACTCCTTTTTGCAAGTCTGTTCGTGTGGATACCACAGAAACATCGTCGCTATTACAGTATTGGTGATTCACGTCGCTTGTCTTTATCACGCTTCAAGAGGTAAATAGTTTTAAAACTCGGATTATGACTTTTTCGTATGGATCTTGTGAGGGAATTTTTATTATTCCGCTGCGTGATTCTAATCCTCAATTCCCTACAAGTCTAACTTCTGATGATCTTATGACATAGATAGGTTGACACAACTGTGAGGTCCATTATATTTTGTAATTTGCCACATGTTTAATTTCTTACTTTGAATGACCCTGACCCTCCAATTACAACCATCAATATATCTGGGACACCTAACAGTTAACATCTGTGTATCAGAATCATCAACCTTATAGTTCTAATGTCTACTAAAGAAATAATATTTTAGGGCCAATTTGACGGCATCTTTAGAAGGAAATTGCAACCCAACATATAATTCTTCCTTTAGCCTCCAAATATCATGAGAATCTAATTCAGACAATACATCCCAATTGATTTGAGAAAATTAAAGGCATGAAGGTACAAACATAGATTCAGAAGCAACTAACAATGGAGGGACTTGTTATATATTTACTTCAGCATCAAAGTAATCTTTTTCTAAGTCAGTATTTGAATCCTCACCCTCAAGTAACTCTCATTCATCTTCACTTGTGTTAAATAATGCATCTGTCATAAGTGGGTTTTCAGTTTCAAAGTCTAACCTAGATGATCTCCCTTCAGGCATTGCAGATGTACCAACTTCTTGAGATTGTAGTAAGAGAGCAGCATGTGTCGTAGAGAATTGAGTGTTGATAGGGTACGATGGTTCATGAAGATTACAATGACCAACTTGGATTTTTGTTTCAGAAGGAACTTCAACATGCTCATTATGCTCACTCGTTTCTATCTCGATATACAACTTCATGGAAGTTAAGTTCGGATGCTGATCAAAGCAATTTATCATGCAAGTAACATCTTCATCATCTTTTAATGAAGAGTTACCCATCTCAATACATTGCTTTATTGTGGAAATTTATACACAACACTGGATACAACTTTATTTTCCTGGAGCTCTTAATTTTAAATAAATTATCTTTTTCAGAAGATCAAAAGTCGTATCACGTTTAATCATGATAGACTTTGGATAAGGACCTTTATACATTAGACTATATTCACCTTCATACATTATCTCATTGTAATAAATAAGAACAAGGTGTTTTGCCCTCTTAATTCTACTTCTCAAACTTCTGAATAATAATAACACAACAAGTATGAAATCAATTAACACATGTGTCAATTGAAACAAAATTGCTACCCATAACAATGAATTCATACTATTAATTTTCATAAATTTTTTCTATACCCTACTAATTTTAATTTCAATAAACCACAATTTTAATCAATTGAAAACAACCAAAAAAAAATACATAATCACCACATGTGTTAAGTAAAAAAAATATGTTACCCTAATAATATTCAAACTATTAAATTTTGTACGAACAAATTCCAAAAACCTCCGTACTAACAAAACTAGTGAACCATAAAAAATATACAATACACAATTAACATAAAAATCCTAAAAAAATAAGTAATAATTCTAACAATAAAAATAATTAGGAATAACAATAACAATAGAAATAATCTAATGATAAATAAAAATACCTATATATATGATGATCAAAATATTTTACCCACAAGTTACAACCAAATGAGGGTTTGGAAAAGAGTTTAGAGAGAAAAAAAACTTAAAGAGAAGGTAAAATTTGAGAAATGAGAAATATGTGCGTGAGAAGGATAAAAGACTTGGCTTTATAGAGACGTGCACTGGAAACGCTAAAGTGCTTAACGCTATCCACGTGGTAACGCCAAAATGCTTGACGCTATCCATGTGGTAATGTCATCACGTTTGGCGTTACTACTTGGATAGTGTCAAGCGTTTTAACGTTACCACATGGATAGCGTCAAGCGCTTTGACATTTTTTGAATGATATCATCATTTGCTTTGGCGCTATCTATATAGAATGTGAAAAAAAAAATTCAATGTGACCAAAAGTGTGACAGTTTAGTATATAATTTCAAGAGTATGATAATTTGATAAATAATTTTGTTACTAAGGACAGATTGATAAAAAAGTCCATTGATAAGGATGGATACTAATTAACTCCATCACCATTAATGAAAACATATGAAGCACATACACGGATGTAGGATACGACACAAACATGGATACGAAGACACACTAAATTTAAAAAATTATAGGATACAGACACGATATATATATATATATATATATATATATATATATATATATATATATATATATATATATATATATATATATAGATCTCTCTCTGGTGAGAGGAGTGTTTATTATGAGAGGTGAGAAGAGTAAATATTGACCATTGGATCTTACATGAATGGTCAAGAATAAAACATAAATACATGTGACTTTTTTAAGTGGTCACATGACCTTTAAGTAACTTTTAATCTTGACCATCCATGTATGGTTATATGGTCAAGATTTACTCCTCTCACAATTAAAACTCCTCTCACTAGATATGTTATATATATATATATATATATATATATATATATATATATATATCACTTCTATAAGTTTGAAGATTTATAATATTTTAATATATGTCATATGTCTTAATATTTGTTATTTAATAAGCACTTCCTAAAAAATATATAATATAATTTTTATTGATATTTTTTAAAAATCTCACAAACTAACTTTTTATAATAAAACTAACCATGTATATGTACATGTGCATCTAAAAAAATTAGCTAGAGAGAATAATGGTGTGAGACAAGCTTCAGTGACGATAAAGTAAATGACTTAGTATGAGTAGAGGTATAAGGAACATATAAAAATAATAATGTGTGAAAAGATAAAAAAATCCTAATAGTAATATGTGAAAAGATAAAATTTAAAATATTTATATGAGAAAATAGTAGTTTAAACGTCAGTCATATGATTGAGGTTGAGTGGATTACGAGCTTATTAATTGGAGATTAGTCATAAAAACTATTTTTTTAAAAAATATTAATGAGTCGTGTTTAAATCATGTCTTAAATATATTTAAACGTGTTCTAAATGTGTCTAAAAATAAAAATAATTTTTTTAATCAAATATATTTAAATACATAAAATACATATATCATATATATATCTTTATATATATAATATAGATACATATTTAACATATAAATACGCCTAAAAAACAATGTATCTGTTTTTCACGTATGAAAACGTATTGAAGCAACTAATATCATCCAATGCCATCGGAGACTGTGTTGCTATTTTCTACCTTTCAACAAAGGGTCAGCGCAGCCGTGCAGGTTATTAACTGTAACTGCCATGTAATTATGATGACGGAGGAATATTAATCAATAATATATTTTTTAATATTTATTTTATTATTAATCTTAAAGTAGTTATTGTTAATATTTTTTAATATATGTATATGAAATAAATTAACAATAAAATAAATATTTAAAAAAGTACTTAAATTTTTTTTTTTGTTAATATTTTCCATTATTATCATAATAAATAGAGTATTTACGATCATGTAAATAAGATTGATAAGAAATTTTTGCATAAATTTAAAACATTAAAATTTGAAGTATCATGTCAATTATATTATTAATTGTGGTAAATTATAATAATTAATAATTAATAAATAATTATAATTAATTAAAATTAATTATCATAATTTATCATATAATTAACTTAGTATTTCAAATTTTAGTGTTCCAAATTTAGGAATAATATTTAATTTCCAGGAATAAAAAAATTAAAATTATTAAAAAGATCATTCCAATTTTAATTAAAGAAAAAGATAATATCATTTTACTTAATGATAAAAATTACTCTTAATAAAATTATCACTTTCTAATTTTTTTATACTCCTTCTTAAAATACCTAAAAGAGGCTCAGGGCAAAGGGAGATTTGGAGATTCAGTAAGAGGAAAAGAGCAAGAGACATATGGATAAACTTAATTACATAGTTTTATAAACATCTTGGCAGAAATCGCTAAATTGAACATGTCCAATTATAAGATTCCTTATGCTCGGTTTAATATTCCATAGCTAAGATTAATCCTTGTTTGTAACCGTCCTCCAAATTAGTGTTTGATACCATGAAAAGTGAAAACACACCCCAAATGCTTCTTGCTTGGTGAGTTGTTATATGTGTAACTAGAAATTCAAATCTCTATAAGAACAATTGAGGGGAGAAAAAAGAGAAGAATGAGGGAGAAAAAGTGCAGTTAAAAGAAGAATAAACAGAATGGAAAGAACATGATCCTTCTTACGGTAAAGATAAAAAATTGAAAAGAAAAAATATTTTAATAAGGATATTATTATCTATTTGGTAAGATTAATTTATTCTTCTCTTTAATTAAAATTAGAATAATAGTTCTTAATAATTTTAATTTTTTTCCTTTAACTTAAATATAATTTCTTGATAGTTCTTAACATTAATTTTTCCAAAATTCCTCATAAGATGACATGAAGGACAATTACATTGAATGCATAGGTATATAAGATGCCATTTAAAAAAAAGAGGAAAATTCAGCATTCAAATAAAGTAATCAGATGAATAAAACAATATATAAATGCAAGGTAATAAATTTAGACCATTATAACGATGGACAAAGTCCTTTGCATATCATTTTTTTACATTTATGTTCACATTTATATCACGTCACAAAATTAGAATATAAATATATAAAAAATAATATGATATTAATTATAATTAAATGATAAAAATTATTTAGATATAATGAAGTAATATGTGTATAAGTGTGTATATAATATTATTTTATAACAAATAATATTAGAATTGAAATGAAAAAATATAGGTCATTACTGACCTTTTTTTGGTGGATCCATGCAGCATGCCATTAGTATGATACTAAGTAGGAAAAAAACTTTACTTAATAAGTTCTCAGGTTAGTGTGTATCACTATTACTGGATCGAAATAGTGGCTTATACCGAGTATATCAAAATTCATAAACCAACAAAATGCATACTGTCGCAGTTTAATAGACATTTAAGGCTAAGCCAATATTCATAAACCAAGTTATAGTAAAATTTTTTTTGCGCACAAAGTTATAGTAATTAATGGCAAATGATCCTATCATAAGCTTATAAAACACACTTCTTCCTTTAATCTCTCTAATGTGGGATTTACCTATCTAACATCAAATAATCACATGTGTTTTCCAACATATTATGCTCGATTATGTTAATTCTGCCTATGTTCCTAGCAAACTGTTAGAGAAAATTGATTAATATATCTCCTGATTTTGCAAAGCTGCTAAATATAACAGGTTTCTTCTAAACAGCTACATTTGAACATCTATTTTGTTAATGGATAAAGTAGAGTGAAATTGGTGTTCAATTATCTATTCAACTTTTGTTTTACTTTAGAATTGCCCAAACATTACTTGTAAACCTTGCCCCTGGACGGGGGTGGGAATAAGCTATGCTAAGTTAGGTTTTGCTTACATAAATTTAGACTTGTTTAGTAAAATCTCGATTTGAATTTTACTTGTTATTTATTAATTTATTATAAATTTTTTTAGGACTCGACCTAACTTATGCATGGAAATATAAAAATTTATAAACAGATTAGTTCATAGGCCGGCTGCCCCATTCCACCCCAACTCCTGGAAGCACTCTGAAAGAAGCTGGTCAAGTGGAACCATTATTGGTTTGTTCTCATTCGATTTTCCTTAAACGAAACAAGATGCTAACTCTAGAGGGAGCTGATGAATGGTTCTTCCAATGTCTTAAAAATCGTTTCAATCAAAAATTAGAAAACAAGTCGCTCATGGTTCAACGATGATCAACACCTTGTGTTGACTTTTGGTAATTCTCCTTGTCTCATGTCACCTACCTTTCTCCACGAAGTTAGGTGGATGAAAATGTACATATATAGCGATCTTTTAAAGTATTGATTCAATAAATATAAACTTTCATGAGTACATAGTTGTGGTTTGGCAACACATAGACATATATAAATGCAACTTGGTTTCAGTGACACCGTGAATCACAGGCTGAGACAGCAGTATGTTGTATATGCGGCTCTTGTTCCTTCATTTCTTCAACTTGTTGGACTAATTTGATCACACCATTCTGCATATCCTTCTTGCTCTTACCCCATAGAAGAATGTATAATCCGATCATCACCAACATGGATCCCATCACGCTAAAAGACATGTACAATGATGAAAATCAGATTTAAAGGGTGGTTTTTCTATGGCCTTAATTTCTAAATTTTCTGTTTAGTTACATAGTAAGAACTTGAGTGGGTGCTAAGTACTAACATATCAGTAAGTGGTAGAAGAATTCACCTTCCAAGATGGAGCTGCTCATGCAAGACTGGGATATCAATCATGGCTGACATTATCTGAACAAGAGGGCTGAATGCTGCAGTAAAGACAGGACCCCTCTTCTTGACACACCATGACATGCCCACATAGCACAAACCTGATCCAACCATCCCCTGCAAACACAATATTTGACTTTGTCAACAAACTCCTAAACTATATTATATTCAACATTACCTTTCTTTTGTCCCACCCTGTTGATCAGTATGAGTTATACAAATAGGACTCTAGTACTCTACTAATTGACACCCTCAACCATAGTTACCAGATTCTCTCAGTAAGCCTGCGAACTGCGTACCAATTCATAGTACTTCACAGTAAAAAGAAAATCTTATAATTATATGACAAGAAGTGACAAACTGTGTACTAGAAAGTACTTCAAACTTGGTAACTATGCCCTCAACTCTACCCAAGATTTACTAGTATTCTAGTGAGGCATATTTTGGATAATGGTCATTATTAGATGCTTTTATCTTAACTTTTTTTAAACAGAATAACCCAAATCAGAAAACAGCTGTCTGCAGCCTTAGCAATTGGCACCCTTGTTTCCAAACCACAAGCCAAACTTTGATTCTCTCTCTCTAACGTGAAAAAGTGTACTTACAGAATACAGAACAGCGATTATTTGTATCTTTCCCTTGAGAACCCACATGGACAAGTTTCTGCCAGTGGAAAAGCCAAGGATAGCTGATTGAATGGCTCCAAAGAAGGTCATGATGGCTGTGCTAGAAAACTGGCATGGGTATCTCTTGCCTATATTTGATTGTAAAATATACCAAGAAGACCAAAAGAGGGTTCCCAGAATCAAAGCTATTACACCAATGGTCCATTTCTCTTTTATTCTAGTAGGAGAAGCTTGCTTAATTGCAGATGTCATGGCTACCGGAGCTGCATACTGATTGTGAGAGTAATCAAACAAGGGCTTTCCTTTGTAAAGTGTCAACAACAATGCTCCTCCTATGCACACGAATGTACCGAGAATCTTTGCTTTTCCACTATTGCATTTAATGTTCACAGTCTCTAATCTGTAGTTTGAATCAAGAGGAAAAAGAACAGAAAATGCAGTTTATCCAGCATTTGAGTTATGATACTTACTACAAAGAATATCTAGGAATAATTCAGGTGGTGTACATATTCATTGTTTCATACCCAAATGGTAATGCCATAATGAATGTGATCACAGGCACCATATTGACAAAGGCACAAGCAAAGGTAGCAGAGGTGTATTGGATCCCCAGAAGGAAGAAGTATTGTGTGACTGATGCCCTACAAGAAAGTATTCATTACATGTTTTCCTACAATCATGCTAAGCATAATATATAATTTGAAAGTAAAACAACTAGTGAGAAACGGAATCACAAAGAAAGATTGAATTTTTATGACTAACCCAACAATGGCACTGAAGAAAAGGCAACACAAAATTCGAAATGTGAGCTGTGGTCTTCCATTTCTGCAAGCAAAATATGCCTATAAGATCTCAAATTTCCCTTCTGGTATACATGGGTTCATTTGAGCACTTATATTGGATAGCAATGATTATTAGCTTAACATTCTTAAGGACAAGACAACAAATGTTAGGTTCAAGTGGGTGACTTCCAAGTCATTTATTGCTGCAACTTGGGCTATCTGCATGCTTACAATATAAACAACTTCCAAAAATAGAAAGGTTACTAGATCTAGGAATTGAGGGTGCCTACCTTTCCCAAAAGTAGCTGATTGGGACTAAAAACATGGTAGAAATTGACAGACGGTATGTGATAAAAACCAAATGGTCCATTCCTTCTTCAAGGACTTTCTTGAGAAGAATATTCACTATGGTGGAGGAAAAATCAATCGCTATCATTACTAGAAATGGTCTCCATTCATCAATAGTCTTCATTTCAGCAATGCAATTCTATTTCAACGCTCTTCAGGGGCAGAGTGAGGCCTCCCTCCCTCTATCCTTTCTCTTTTTCCAAAAAAAGTTCTTATGGTTGCAATGCAACACAACAGAGAGCCACCTGTTGGTTTATATATATTCCAGAATAACTGAATAAGTGGTAACAAAGCAAGATTAAATTCTACATATCAAATCAAACACTTTAACCAACTAACTTTGATAGTAGTTTAATGGAAAATGCTTGGTACAAATTGACGTATTCAATGAGAAGTAACAGAATCAAAATATAGGTATATAACAAATGATGTAAGACAAGTAGTAATAAGATAGTGGAAGTTTTGTAGATGTGAGGTGATGTGTGTCTAATTGTGTATATATAACATGACTCTAGTTTAATGTATGTATATGTGTGTTTGTGGAATATTCTGTTCCACATGCTTTCTTTTGATTGATATCTGATCCTGTTCCACAGTAGGAGATTACTCGAGAATCATTTTCAGGGATCGTAAAAATTTTTTTTAGGTTGTTTCATAAATCATGTCCCTGATATTAGTGAACTAATGTAGGCCACCGGTTTTATATTTACATCTCATCCAGGCAGGAAACAGGTTATGTTCTTCATGTTTGTCCACGTTCTTTTACCCTTTTCTGCATTTGAACTTATTGTGATTGGTGACAGGCATCTTTTGGGTGGAACTGTGGGAGAAATGGTGCTTCTCTCCCTGTCATGTACATGGCATCTAATACTTTTATCATTTGAAATTGTAAGAGCAACAGGTTATGTTCTAGTAAATATAATACAGCACAAAAAACACCAATAAAAGGAAATTAAAAGATAATAATATGAGCACATAAACACAAGAATTAATATGGTTTGGTAAGTTATATGGCTATGTCTATCTCAGAGGACCAAACAATTTTAGTCATAGTTGTACAACATAGATCGGATGTTGACGTGGTTAGAAGGTTAGATTATTGAGTCAACGGTCTGACCGTAAGTTAATAAGTCGAACTGGAAAATCCAGATAAAAGAGAAAATATTTTTTTAAAAAATATTATATGAAAAACTACTTTATATAGAGAATATTATATCAAAAAATACTAAACAAAAAAATACTGTATAAAAAAAATTACTTCCAAACAAGCAGTGAAAATAATATAAATTAAGAAATTAAAAATAATATTAAATATGAGCATATAGTTTAGTAGTATAATATACTTCATGACAAGAACTTTTAAGTATGTTTAAATTCTAAATGTTATATTTTTTAATTTCAATTCTAAAAAAAAAATAGAGTCAATTCGTCATGCCAGTCACCCAAATTTGATCAAATTTGATTGGATTGGTGGAAAATATGATTTAATTGGATGATCGGACTGACCGATCCCAATCCATACAAATATGATTTCAATACGAGAGAAAAACATTACTAAAATAATCATTTGTACACCATTTCCCGTAATCCAAAAAACTTCACTGTCTCACTCCCTAGCCTCTAAGTTTTCTTACAAATTTTCTAAATCACCAAAGATAGTTTTCAAAGTAAAACATAATCAAAATCAACTCATATCAAAATACATTAGGTCATGAACCAACTTTCTCAAGAGTTTCCTTCCTCCACCTTTTCTGCAACTATATGCTGCACTGTCCATTTAATACACTTCCATGATTCTTTGTGAATATTAAGAGGTATGTAGGATAATCAGGACCATTCACTTTCAACATCTAAACATTAGCACTTGCTTTCCTTTGAGGGCAACTGACAGGATGCAACTTGGATTCTCATCACATAGAATAGATATGAAAAAGGAATGCAAACATGCAAAGGTGTCGTCCATTAACCATAGATTGTATTTGTGCATCTCGTGGATTTTGTCATGGCCCCTGTCCTACAAAATGCCTACCACTATATAGTCTTCAACTATTTTGGATTTCCTACCAGATCTTGTCATATCTCACCAAAGCCAATGAAAAGGATGAAGCTTGACCTGTTCAATAATTTTGAGGATTTTAACATAAATATAAGAATTTACAAAGGAGGTTCTGATTAGCTAAATGAATTATTGAACAAGAAATTTGTGTAAAACTAGAATTTTCTGCATTGGAATAAATAGTAAAGCAGGGCATTAAGGCATCTCAGTACTGATATTCCTTCAATTTAGATCGATGCTTTAAAAATTGAACAAAATATTGAATCGACAAAGTCTCCAGATTATGATTCGATTGGTTCAACTAGTCAAATTTATAATTAAACCATGACTTGATTGAACCAAAACATGATCAATTCATGGTCCAATCGGTTTAACCGGTCAATTTAGTCTGATTTTTAAAACATTGATTTAGATTATATCAAATGTAGGACCTATCATTTTGACACATTAAATACTAAAATCCTTAAACCTCTACCATACTTCACGAGCACCACACCTTTTCCCATCTAGGAATTAAAATTATGAGAATTAATTAATACAAAGGATATCACTTGAGTGGTTAATACTACTATGAAGTGATTAACGAGTAATCACTTTAACCATTCAAATATTAACAAACTTAAAGTCAAATAAAGAACTTTTACATCTTTAACCCCAAGAAATAAAAAGAAAACAGAATTAGAATGACCAAACATTAGTTAATTTATTTGCCGGTGTGAATGAATCATTATTAAAAAAATCATTGGAGACTCAAGAATGAGCTTTACTCTCCAGTACATGGATTAATTAGAGATGAATAAATTAATGCATTACAGATTCAAATGATGAAAATTAAGGCTACATATCAAAGGAAGGGAATAAACTCAACATTCTTTTTCCCTCATTAAAGAAAATTGGTGAAACATTTAAGTACACTTAGAGGGTCTTCTATAAGATCAAGTTAAAAGAATGATTAGTAGATTAATATTAAGAATTTGACTTATTTAGATTTCTTTCACTGACTTAATGACATTGTTATGAATCAATTCTCCCAAAAACTTAAACTATTAAGTAAAGACACATGAATAATTTTATATATCAAACACGTCTCTCACACAAAAGTCATTTGATCTTAAAACGTGAATAATGCACAGACTTACTTTGTACTAAAATTTAACATTTTTTATCAAAAGAATGGGGTGGTCATAGAGGCGATGATATTTTATCGTACCAACTCTTCCAAAAACTTAAGCTTTCAAGTAAAGACACATGAATAATTTTATATATTTAAGCGACACTAATCAAGCTAGGTCAGAGGACACATAGAGCATAGGATCCCAAGAGCCACTAGAACTAAACCAACTGTTGTTCTCACAATGCACGAATTGTTGCTGCTCAGATGTCCAAAATCCTTCAGTTGTTGCTCCATCAATTATAGGCAATTGCATGCCCACCATATTGGCTTGGCCACTCCTGTTGCTAGTTGATGGTCCATGATCTGAATATGTCATGTCTATAGTGGACTCAATCACCCCAGAAAGTGGCCATGTAGAGGTGGCTGCACTTAAAGAGGCAAAAAAGCTACTTTCAGGAACTTGGCTTATCTGTGTCGGCCAAGGCATATCATATGCTATTTCATTGGACCGAGTCACGCTTGTCATGGGTGGTGGGGGTTGACAAGTTTGATGTGAGTTGAATCCAGCTTTATTATTGCCAGCTATAGCACCTTCATGATCATGATTTGGGATAAGCACACTCTTGGCACAAGTGTTAGGTGAAGTACTATTAAAACCAAGCACAGTGCTTGCAATTCCATTCAGTGCAGAACCTGATGATAGCTCTTTCTTCCCAGAACAGTTCTGAGTTGATCTTGTAACACTAGATTCAAAACCTACAATTGCAGGTGATGAGGGAAACTTCACTCCATTTTGATCAAACAGTTTGGCCTTGAGTGCACCAAGAAGGCCATCATCTGCACCTGCACCTGCACCTGCAGGCTCACACACATCCTCAAATGAAAAAGGTTCAATGATATCTGGCATGTAGTTGGAACCACCACCACGCTTGTTACCTGTAGAAGCACCAGTGTTTGCAGATTCTGGCAAGTCAAAGTTGGTGCGAGCATTGGCACCACGCAAAGCACGAGCAGCAGTGTCATATGCACAAGCTGCATCCTCTGCAGTGTCAAAGGTTCCAAGCCAAAGCCTAACCTTCTGCAGCGAGTCCTTGATCTCTGCCACCCATCTCCCTGATGGCCTTTGCCTTACACCAACAAACCTGTGATGCCCTCTTGATGATGTCTTCTTTCTGCTGCGGATTGCATCATTTTCTGCAACCATCTTTGCTTCCTTAAACCTTTTCATCTTGAAGTGGCATGGTTAATTTATATGGTTAAGTTAAATGGCAGGTATCTGCAGCTCTCAGAACTGCACAAGTAAGAACATGACAAAGGTGTATATATTATATATTGCAAACCTTGCCATTGCAGGCCATGTCGTTGATATCGACACAAAAGTTAAAATCTTGCAAAGGATGCAATTTGTTGTCATTGTTGTGATATTAATTGTAATTGTTGAGTGTTCTGAAAGAGATAATCATGTTTGATATTATCATTGCATGGCAGCAATGAAATGGTGACAAACATGCAAAGCCAAATAATTTGTCTTGTTTTTGTTGTATGGCATGCAATAAAAAATGGTTATCCAATTCAGAAATTTATACCCAAGAATTACTCAGTAACTCTTGTATCTAGACAGGAAATTTTTAAAAAAGAAAATGAAAAAATATAAATGATGCCACTTGATTAGCTCACAACAATCCTTGGCCCAAACGTCATTGTCTTTAGTAACAAGGATGCAGATTAGGATAAATCATAAATATCTTGGGGTTGGGTTGAGTTTAACTTCAGACTAGATATTTTGATTGGAGTAACTTTTTAGACTCGGACTTAGACCTAGTTAGGTGATGATTGGACTGATCCGAGATTTATATAAAGTGTATCAATTTTTATTATTATATACAGTTAAATCATAAAATTTTAGAACTAAAAAATTTAAAAGTCATTTGTTCTTATGTTTTAAGTGATAATACATCTACGTTAAGTATAGTTCATATCTAATGCCAACTTTAGCCACCTAATGGTTTAAATAAGAAAAATGAAATTAATGATGATGAAAATGTAATTACATACGCTTCAATTATATTATTCAATCATATGAAAATTAATGAATATTTTATAATATATTTAAAAAAATTATATATATCAATATAAAAACATTATCATGTTATATATAAAGTATTAGTTTAAGTTAAAATGTTTATATTTAATTTTAAAAAGATTATTTCTTAATGATAGTACCAACTCAAATGTGACCGACTTGAGCCTAAAAATACTTCTAAGTCTAATTTTTATAACTTAATTGGACTTAATTAACTTTGATTTGGGCTGAGTTATGAGGTCAGGTTGGGTGTTGATAACCCCTAATGCCAGCTATTAGTTACCATACCAAGTTGATGTGTCATCTGTAGGTCCTTTATTGTTCCTTCCTTATAATTGGATAAATGTGCAGCAAATGAGACTCATTGGTCACAAAAGATTTAACCAGCCTTGTAGTATCCACCCTTTTGTTTTTACAACAAAGATACTAGTAAATTTGAATAATAATGTTGCCACTCTCCTGGCACTATATTAAAAAGACAAGCCCAGTGCACGAGGTTCTTCGTAATTTATGAACTTCCATAGATGTATGCAATCTTATAAGTAGACATAGAGCCTGTTTTCCCTGTTTAAAAAAAAAGCCTGTTTCTCTTAATAATGAAAATTAGAAAAAAAAAATAGAAAAACTCCCCACAATTTAAGCATAATTAATACTGCTCATTAGACCAATAATAGGAACTCCATTAGTAGACACAACTGAAATTCATGCATATCAGTAGAAGAAAATAAAATAGTACAGATGGGGCAGCACAGATATGGAATGAAGGGAGGAGGGGGGGGGGAATGCATTAATCATTTAACCCACATCCCCCATAGACATTCAAATATGTTTTAATTAGTGACCAGAAACTGATACTAATCCTTACAAAAAAAAAAAAAAAACTGATGATACTAAAAGAACAAGTGAGAATTTGACAATGCAAATGCTGAAGTTAAACTAGAGAGTTAGTTTACACCTTCCAAATTGCTCTATTTGACAGTGCATGCAACTGCATAAGCCCATGACTTGAGATGCTGTTTCATTGCCACATCATCATCAAATGGAGGCATCTTAGTTTGCTGCTGAGTTGCAAGCATCTGATATATATATGACTCCTGAAACTTCAAAAACCCACTAACATCCTTAACATCAAACCCCAAATCAAGCCCTCCAAGAATCACCTTCATTCCATTCAGCCCTGACTTTTTCCACTTCCTCCTCTTTCTCCTGTCTCTCTTCTCAGTTTCCCTTGTAGATTTCACCATTTCTGAGTTTTTTGGTATCACTCTCTCTTCTTCCAATGCTGATGAAATTTCACCAAAATTTTTGTTACTCGTTGGGGTCAAATTCTCAACATTCTGAGACTCACGCTGCTGATTCAGAAGGAATAATGGGGTATTGGGGTTCTGCAAGTGTCTCTTGGGAGGCTCTTTGGCATGGATTGAAGGGTCAAGTTGATCAGTCAAAGAAGCTACAGGGTCATGTCTGCAAGTCAAGATGTTGGTGTAGAACCATAGAGAGTCTAGGCTTTGTGTAACCCGTGAACCATCCATGACTATGATGATGACTAGAAAGCTCAACAGGTCCAAGACTACATATAACATGTGAGTTGGTTTCTATAAAAACAAACAATAAACGAGGAAGCTTGTATCATAAATGCAGAAGCTTTTCATTCTTTTGCAGTGTTCCAATTTGGACGTACCCTATTGAAAAAATGGCAAAAGAATGAGAAGTGCAACATTCTCGTTGTATGTTTTTTCAGTGGACCAAACTGCCCTTGTGTCTGAGTTGTGTTTGTGAAGAAACCAAAGGGACAGTTTGGTCTCATCAGGAAACCAACGGCCTCAGACAGTGGGCGCCGGGCGTTACCGTAGCATCATCACTGACCGTTGTAAGCGTGCAGTTTCCATATCAAACGGGAATGGACCCTCAGGAGTGTTGTTTCCTGCAGCAAAAGAGAGTTAGAGAGAAACAAACATAGAAATGAAAGAGATTATGAGCTGTATTAAAAAAAATTATAGAGCTTTAAGAACTGTTGAGGATCTTGATCCAATCAAAACAAAGAATTATCTAAAATGAGCTAACAAAAAATAAGAGCCGTTTGTGTTTCTTGAGTGTTTTGAACATGAAATTAAAGTTAGGCATTATACATTATTCTATATTATTATATCTAGTAAAGGTTTTAGTCAATGCAAAATAAAATTTATACATCCAAAATATAACATTTGGGTAGACATCATATCTTGACATGAATATGGTTAGATATTGTGGTATGTTGTATATAAAATATGTAAAGTTAAAATAGATGTATTGTATACATATATATGTAAATAAAATATCATCTAAATGTCATATTCTGAATATTCAAATAACAAATCTCTTAATTAATTACTTACAAGTTTTAGCAGAATTGAAAATTTGTTCAAAATGACTATTTGAAAAGCTTTTATCCATTAGGATCTTGTCATTTTTTGTTTTAAACTACGGAGGTTGCAGTTCTTAACAAGTCCAACCGGTGAAAGTAGTTAAGTTATATTTCTCACCAATATTTTGTGATCATATGAATATAATAACACATTTTTTGTAGTTTAGATTTCGCGCGGTTCTAACAAAACTGAAGAGGATCTGTTTAGGCTTTTATTGCATAAGCCAACTGTGTAATGTGTAAAATATATATTGATAGTATGTGCCAAAAAGAAATATATATTGATAATGGATTGTTTAGGATCTAAGCAACCTGTCATGGTAAAACATCCACGATGATCAAGATTCAACCCAATTCGGGGTAACACAGCCAAGTCGTGCAATGACTGTCAGTGTCCTTCTGTTCCTTCCATTAAAAGGCTTAGTAGATGCTGATATTGCATGGCAAGCATATAATGGGCCATGTCAATGTCCACATAAGTAGATAACAAGTTACACTAACATTCGTTAGACAGTCTTTCAATTAAGGGTGATGTAAAATCCAAAATGATGATACTTCAAATTATTAAGAGATTAAATTAATGACAAAATTTTTTTGAGATTAAAGTGGTGATCACACTATCTTGAAGACAAAATAGAGTTTTAGTCATATAATTAAGACTAGTAAGCATCATGGTATATTTTGCTCTCTCTTTTGTTAATCATAAAGATATGGAAAAAGTTACAAACATAGACATTTCAAACAGAAACCACACATCACTTATGACTATTAATGGGAAAGAAGAATAAAAAGAGAGAGAAAAAGAAAAAAAGAAGGTTGATAATACAGGATATGTGAAATTGCTGTAAAAGTGTAAATAACATAGCTTGAAAGGGATGGAAATATGTTGTTCTCTCATTCTTTATCCTATCAATTAAAATTTGTCAATTCAATTAAAATTGACATGTCAGTTTTTCATCATTTTATTATAAAAGTTAAAGTTTATTAGTTACTTCCTCTACATATTTCTCTTTGCTGCACTTCTTTTCATCGGAACACCCAACCTGTAACTGCCCTTGCGGCAGTCATCAACTCCATGTTTTTTTCTCGGTGATGCAGTGCTAGCAAATCCTCACTGCTTGTAACATATCCTCACATGAACCACCTTCATTCCCAAATCTACCTGCAATCCCAGGTAGAAATTCGGACCTCTGCCTTGAACCCACAGAGGAAGCAAAGAGAAAACGAAACGGGGACAACGTTAATTTTTCTGTTAAATAATAAGAAACTAACGTGTCAATTTTAATTTAGTTGCAAAATTTGAATGGTAAGACAGAAGATGAGACAATAATATGCGACAGCAAATTTACATCCGCTTTAAAGATATACTTAACTTTTCTTTTGTCCAGGGAAAGCAACACTCTGGGGTGGGACCTAAAAGTGCTCCATCGGAGCCAACGGGGAGGGGAATAAAGGAGAGTGAATTAGGGGATTGATGAGCTTGTATTTTATAGCTTTAAAATAGATAAATTGTGATTATTTGATTAATGAATTTTGATGAATCCTTATTATTATCTTTGTTTTTTGTAAAATTTGAGAGATTAAACACATTTAGAATGAAAGTAAGCAAAAATATTGTGTTTTTAAGGTAAAAAGAGGATCATTTTGAGTTTAAACAGGGTCTAAGTCAATTAAAAAATATTTTGAGACTTAGACATGACTATGTTTAACTAATACGAAGCTTCTGACTATGAGACACATGGTTATGTCTAACTAATACGAAGCTTCTGACTATGAGGCACGGTCGTATCTCCCCCAACGTTGAGTTACGCAATTCTGAATTTAGACACAATTATGTCTAAGTGATTTAAAACTTCTGGACATGAGACACAGTCGCATCTATAGGAGACACAACCGTGTCTCCTAAAATTATTGATCAGCTTTCTAATTTTTAACATGTTTTTTGACATGGTTCACGTGATTTTTGAATGAGACAGGGACGTGTCTATGGGAGACACGGTCGTGTCTCCCTCCTAACTTGTCAAACACGCTGACTCCTCCCCCAATTGAATATAAAAACAAAAGGAGAGGCTGCTGAATGTGGTTTTGCATTACGGAAGATTTGGGGAACTAACCATTTTGAGATTCTTTTTCTTTGAAAGGCATTGCATGCCATCAAATTCTTCTTCTTCAAATCATCAATGAAGATTGTTTTAATCTTCTTTTTATTTCTTTCTTTCTCTATGTATAACTAGTTTCTCTTTGTCAGGAGATGATGAATCTTGATACTTAGATGATATAATTTATTTTATAGGTTTAATTCATATTTCTAGTTTATAATTTATGTGTTTATCTCTATTTTTAATGTTTTTCTAAACCTGATCAATTTGGAAATGATCTTTTGGGTTGATGTATGATTTGAGAAAATTTGCATGAACATAGATCTGTGATAAACACTATAATTTCTGCAATCGCTAGGGATAGACATTGTGAATTATGTGGTCTTTCTTTTAATTCATTTGTTCTTGATAATGTCTTTCTATTTTGGAATTAGACTAAGGGATTAGTTAATTCTAAAATAGCGTAAGAGGATTAGTAATCCAATAATAATTAATTTGGGAAATTGATCATAAATTATTTATTTAGAACATATTTAAACCAATATTTGAAATTGCATCTAAAGAGTTCAAGTGAAATCTGACCCTTAACACTTTCCTGTTATTGTTTTCAACTCTTGTTTAATTTATTGAATTCCTTATCTTTTAATTTTTAATTACTCTATTAAATTGTGTTTTTATTTTTTTTTTATCAACTCTCATCATTTGGATAGCTCAAATAGTGTTAATTTAATAAACTTGGTAATTGGTAATTGTGAACACCCAATTTTGATCGGACTAAAAATTAAAAAAAAATTACAAAAATGAAAATTAAAAAAAAAAGAAAAAAAAGAGAAAAAAAAGAAAAAAATTTAAAAATTGTGGTATACTTTTTGTTATTTTTCTTAGCCCAAACACAATAAGCCCATCTTAACCTAGTTAAAAAAAAAAACTAAACATAACAAAACAAAAATAAAAAAAGGGAATGAAGATGCTGCCCGTTGTTTTTTTTTTTCATTTCAGATATAAGCCCTGTGTTACTTTTTCTTAGTCTGGCTCTTTTTTCTTTCTTTGGCCATACATTGCTCAAACAACCACTACTTTGTCCCCCATTCACTCTACTCACGTTCCACCTGCTGCATACAGAGAGAGGAGTGGGTTTTGATTTTCTGGTTCTCTCTGGAAAGAAAAAAAAAGCATATGGCATAAGGGGAGGCACGATTTTTTGGAGAGGAAGCTCACACACTCACTATTCACGTCCAAAAAAGAAGAAGAAAAGGCTGGGATATTCACCATTTTTTCTCACACACTCAAGGGGGAGCTCATTCACGTAGAGCAGGAGGGAGGGGACTTCATTTTTCCTCTTCATTCACATTTCACCATAACCATCCTTCACCATCTTCCATAAACTTCAACCCCAAACCACCATCCATCATCCATCCCTCCATCAACTCACCTCCACGAAACCAACCTCCATAAACGTGAAACCACCCCATTTCCACCATCACCACCACGTGACCACCTTCATCTTCCACCATCAACCTTCTTCTTCAACCTCCATAACACTCCTCATCATCAACCTCCACCAAGCCACCTTCACCAACACAAAAAAACCTCCATGACCATCACCTTCTTCTTCCTTCACACCCATAACATCATAACCCACGGTCTCACCACCCAAACCATGACTTCCACCATTAACAAACTTTGAAGCTCACCACCCCACCATCAACCCACCATCCTCGTCCAAGCTCAACCACCCATGACCACCGATTGACTCACCCCTTCCATCTTCACCCTCCAAGCTCCATCACCACCATCCACGTGACTCACTACCACCTTCCCACGGTACCCACTGTGCTCAGCAACACCTTCGCCATCCCTAACACCCACCACGATCCATACACCAAAACGGTGAAGGTCCAAGCACGTCATAGCAGCAACACCTCCATCGTGAACCACTGTGACCCAGCTGCCGTGCCTCTACCGTCCTCCATAGCGTGCGCGACCAAAAATGGCATATCGCGCGACCCTTACACCATATTTGAGCACGCCTCGCCGTCAGACCACCAGCGTACTCATTATAGTTGAAGCCACCTTGCAAAGTACAACCACTCACGTGAAGCCACCGTGACTCACCTTCCTCACCCTCGACCTTTCGTTCACGTACCCCTAAAACAAACACCCCTGCGCACGTTCAAGCATCTCCACCAAGCGAGATATGAGAACCCCAGTACACAAGCACCAAAATCCACCGATTTATCACACGGCGGCACCTCCATCCGAAACTGGCACCAGGACCACCCACTAGACCTCACCTCCTCGTTTTTAAAAAGCCGTTCGAGACAACCTCCGTCGACCACGAGTCCATCCCATCTTCACGTATTGGTGGAGTTTGGGTAAACTTCAAAGGTTTATTTTTTGAGGTTTATTTATTATTATTATTATTATTATTATTATATTATTATTATTATTGTTATCAAAAAGGGGTTTTAAGTAAAGATGATAATGATAATAATAAATAAATGATAAAAAGGGTTTCATTTTTGGCTTAAGTTGTATTAGATCAGGTGGTCTTTTATTTTGTTTTTTGGGCTAGATGTTTTTGGATTTGGTTTAGTTATTTTTTTGTTAGTACTGTTTGTTTATTTATTTATTTTACTTTTTTTTCTTGGGTTTAGGAGTTTAAGTGGATGGTATTATGGTAAAAATAAAATAAAATAAAATAAAATAAAATATAAAAAGTAAAAAAATATTTTTGTTTTAAATGATGAAAATAAAAAAATAAAAAAAAAATTTTTGTTTTGAGTTGTACGTTTGTGATGCTTATACTTGACCTTCTTTGTGTTTGTTTGACTCATGAAAAATTGTTTTCACTTTTATGCCTTCGGGTATTTCTTTTTTAAATCAAAATTAAAAAAAATAATTAATGCAATGACCAATGATGATAATTGAATAGTATATCTATCTTGATTTTTTTGATCATAAAGTTTATTGAGTTTTCCACATGGTCTACCTTAAATCTTCTACACAATGATTTTGTTTTTAAACAAATTTTTGGCTTCTAAAAATCTTTTTCTTAATTAAAATCAATCAACTTACTTATTTTTTAAAGAACTACGTGATTTAAGTTTCTCATTGATTCTTGAAGATTGAACGTAGGAGCGAAATTTTCATTCTGTCAACCAAATTAAATTTTTACAATTTGATTGTTTTTTTTAAAAAAATATAATAAAAAATAAAATAATTACAAAATATTTTTTTAAGAAGAGTAAAATAAATAAATTTGAGATTTTTCTCGTCAAGTTTTTGTATAACTTAAGATCTAAAATCGGGGTTTGATTTGATAGAGTGCGTGGGATTAAGTTTTGACTTCCTATCCATAATAATTCTCTTCTATCAATCGATTTTTCAAAAACTGTTTTCAAAGAAAGGTTTTTCAATTTTTTCTAATTCAAATAAAATTAGTGGTGACTCTATTTTCTAATTTAAAATCACGCGAGTTGCTATTTCAACCCGATTTCTCGGTTGCGACAGTAATATAATCTTCGTGGGATGATATTCTATTCACTACTTTATTACTTAATGCGATTTGGTGCACTTGTCGATTTTTCACACCAGGGATTGAATATGAAGCCCTACCAGTTGAGCTGAGGCTTCGACATATATATTTAATTTAGAAGCAGAATTATGCAATTTAAAACTTTGAAAAAAATTAAAGTAAATTACTTAAGTCATTTATTTAGTTTAAATTGTCAATTATTCGCTTCAACTTTGACTCTCTTAAAAATAATTCCTTATAATTTCAATTTGGATAATTAATTTGTTTAAACTCTCAATATATGACAAATAACTAATTTTATATTATTTTAATTTTGATCATTAACTCACTTGAACTTTTAGGTGGATTAATTGTCAAAACTAAAATTACATGGGTGTGGTTTGTCTATTATAAGGGATAACTTCGATATTTATATTTTTGATTCAAGATCTTCTAACATGCAAGATGCACGTTAGATAGGAGAAGGAGAAATATGGCTTAATAAAATATTCAGTCTTGTCACATGAGCTTAGCTCACTTAGTTGTAAACTGTTCATGAGTCCGCAGTCGATCTTAACAACCAACCGGTGAAATAAAATATTCAAGTTGGGTCTCACCAATTTTTCGGGTCAAACCCGATCAACCCGTCTGTTTATCGGTTTGGATGATAGATTCGAAAAACTAACCCAATGACTTGATTACCGATTATAACGACGTTGTTTTGCCAATATTTTCTTCATTCCTTCAGCAACTCATTTTTTCACAATTTCTTTCTCATCCTTCTCCCGTTCTTCATTTTTTTGCAAACCAAAATTCCCAAATTGAAACCGTAAGCCCTAGATCTGCTTGTTGTTGTTGCTGCTGCTTAATCAGTCAATCTCAAGCTCCAACTCGCACCCTCCAGGCTCAATCTTCATCTTCATCCTCAGGCTCCATCTTTATCTTCACTAAGCCTAGCTAACAACCTTTCACTCACTCAACATTCGCTTTTCTTCTTTCCTTCTAGGGCTCATCAACCACCTCTATATTCCCAAGAAGAAAAACTTCAAAAATGAAGATGAAATTAGTGCCACCACGTTCGGTTGAGATTCGCCATCATAGTCCCTGATCAACTACCTTGACCGACAAAATAGAGTTTGACCACCGTGAACCCAAATTTGGCCACTAGTCAAGCATCATGATATGATCCTTTCTTCTCTTTTTTCTTTTCTTTTTTTTATGGAAAAAGTTACAAACATAGTTGATTGAGTCATTAACAGTTGATGGCAATATAGGGTGGGCGTGGTGGGAAAGGTTGGGGAGTTCGATGCAAAGAAGGGTGGTGTGGTGGTTGGCTCGAGGTGGAGGAAGGAAATGCAAGGTTGGGTTAATGGGGCTCAACGGCTCACGGGAGTGACATGTCAGTTTTTGATCATTTTATTATAAAAGTTAAAGTTCATTATTCTTATCCTATTTAATGGTGGTTAAATGGTGGGTCTTTGGGCGGAGATGCGGTGGAATGGGTTCGGTAGTCATCAACTCCATTTGATGTGGGTTACTCCGTGATGACAGAGCTAAGGAAGGGCCTCACTGCTTGTAAACATATCCTCACATGAACCACCTTCATTCCCAAATCTACGTGCAATTCAATAGAATTCGGGCTCTGCCTTGGGTAGGATTCACATGTGGCCAAGGGGTGGTGGGGGTAGGAAACTTTGGTGGAAGAGGTTTTGTTGGGTTTGTTGAGTGAATAAAAATTAGGTGCGTGTCAATGTTCACGAAATCGGAGATGATGGAGGGAGTTGGTGTGGTGATGGGTGAGAGACAGAAGATGTTAGATTTGCTAAGAAGGGTTAGGATTTGGTGCAAAGGTTCTACATCCGAGATTTAAAGATAGTAGTTAGACTTTCTCTTTTGTCCAGGGAAAGCAACACTCTGGTTCGGTTCGGACCAAAAAGTTTACTTAAAATCGATCCAACGGAGAGCGGAATAAAGGAGAGTGAGAAGAAGAAATGTCGCTTAGTAACACATCCGACCTCGTAGCTCACTCGGTTGGGACATTCACTTGTAAATTTTTCATAAGGATTTGACTCTCCTTGATAGAACATTCCTCACTCATTCCCTCTTTTGGGCCTCTAATAGGAATAATTTAGACACCACTCTAGTGATGGAGCCTCCCTAAGTCTTAATAAGAGTCTAGTACCCAAAAAAAAAAAATCCGACCTCGATCAACGTTACACTTAAATCTTGACATCTTTGTCAATACCAATTGAGCTGCAAACTCATTGGTAAACCATTATTTTTTGATTCATATAAAAAAATCATTATTTTTTAATCAAGTGATTATTAGCACGGCAACAACTCAATAAAAAAAATTAATGACAAAGAAATAAGTTATTATTAATTTAGAACAAGTATTTTATTTTGCTATTTATATGTAATTAGGGGGACAAGAAATGGGAAAAATCAGGCCAGATAGAATTTTTTTCTTTGTATAAAATAAATTTTTAAAAATTTCTTTAAAAATAAACTTATTTATAGTAAGTGATTAATTTACACTAAAATTTTATCTTTTTTATAATAAATATAAATAAAAACATTAAATTTAAAAAGGAAAAAAAAGTAAGAATTATCAAAATGGTCGAATCAAATAAATCAATCTAAATAACTCAACAAAAAGTATAAATTGAATTAAAAAAAATTAAGTTCAAACTTAAGTTGATCTACGTAATTTGATTCGACTTAACTTAACTTGTTAGTTTAAATTTTAATTATTTTTTTAATTTAATAATATATACTTAAAAAGTAATTATTATTTTTTGCTTAAAAATTAAAATTAATTGATAATTAAATTAATTATTTAATATATTTATCATTAACTTAAAATTAAATAACTTAAATTTTTTATTTATTATTATTTTAAATTAAATTTATTTTAAAAAATAAAATAATTATTAAGTTAATGAGCCGATCCACCCAACCCACATCCCATTATTGGTTTGCTAACCCGAAACTTACTTGTGCTTGCGCATATTGCCAGCTCTAGAAAACGTAGCACTTCCTCCTCACCTTTTCGGGCACCATTTTATCTCCTCTCTCTTTCGCCTCTCTTAATTCTTCGTGGTTCGTATTGCTCGCTTGTCTCTCCTCAATGAATTTTCACTATCTGAGAATCACTCTGTACCCAAGTTTTCTCTGCAACCTTGCCCTGTCAATAACACTTCCCTCAATCCTTATCTCATCTTCTCTCTTCCGTCCTTGTAAGTTCTTTGTTATATATATCTTAGCTCTTTTGAACTAAGACTTGGGTACCCTTTTGTTAGTTTCAACATCCACTTCTTTCTCTGTTTCATGTGTTGCATTAATTCTAATTCAATCTTAGCTTTCACTGGGAATATATATATATTTTTTATCCTGCTACAGATTTACTTCATTTATTCATTTGTAGCATTTCATACTGACTTATTTTCACTTTTCTTTCAGAATCCAGTGTCTCTCAACTGCTTCAGACAAGCTCAAAGTGTGTGAGTTATTCTGCATAATTACAGAGACATAGCTGCTAATTTACTCACATTTTTCATTTCATATTTGCCAATAAAAAAGACTATTGCTTTTGCACAATTGTTATAATACCAAATTAAATTTTGATGCTTTAGGCCTTCCCATCACTGGAACCTGAAAATGTCACTTGTTATCCCTGCATCCTCTGCAGCCCCTTTGCATTTTCCTACATTGAAGGTTTATAATTTAAATTCCCAGCAAAAATTTACCTTTAATTCCTTCACCCCTTTTCAACATAGAACGGTTTCGAGTTGTAAAACCAGACATATATGTACCCACTTTAGGAATGGACCAAATGTTCTTCATAAGGTTGCACTTGGATGCAAGGGACATGATTATGAGTCACATACTGAAGAAAGTGCAATGTCCTTGGATTGGGATGATGAGGAAGAAATTGAAGATACGGGGTTGCCATGGGAAGGTGCAGTTATATACAAGAGAAACGCGTCAATTTTGCATCTGGAGTACTGCACTACCTTGGAGAGATTAGGTCTAGGAAACCTTTCAACTGATGTCTCAAAAACTAGGGCTTCTGTTATGGGATTGCGTGTTACGAAAGCCGTGAAGGATTATCCAAATGGAACTCCTGTTCAGATATCTATAGATGTGACCAGGAAGAAGAAAAAACTGAGGCTTGATGGGATCATAAAAACTGTCATCAGTCTTCTTTGCAATAGGTATTACCCTCTTGAATTTACATTGCCTACTTGCAAATTTGATGCTTTCTTTACATTTTTTTTATCATGTCTACCTTTTGTATTTTTCTTTCTTGATTTTACACTGCTTTATATTTATTTTGATATAGATTAATTTTTCAGGCCTCAAAAGTTAAAATCTCTACCTTAGTGAAATTCCATTTTATGCTTAACAACAATAATTATTGTCTTGATGCTCGTTTATGCATCAGATGCAAAAATTGTTTTGCTTGTGACTCCATCTAATATACCATACAGAAGTGATAATAAGACAGGAGTAGATAACCCTGTGACACCCTGTACTAGTCTTAGGATAGGATATTTGTCCCCTCCCCGTCCCTCCCATTTTCTTTAGTTTTGCTAAAACTACATGGGAACTCCGCTTATCAGGAATAGATAAGTTGCAGTTTGTCTCACAACAAGGAATAACTCATTATTTTTTAAAAAATGAATAAGGAAAATTTTATTCGTCAAAACTAGCTGGAAGAGCCTGCACAAGGTCAAACAAACTTAAGAACAAAACCCTACCTACTAGTATAGGAAACACACATTTCAGAATATTCTCTTTAATATGACGCTTTCTTAAAAGGTCTCTATTAGTTACATTTGATTTAAAACAAGTTGATGATAACAGCATAAAGTTGATGTCAGCAGTGACTTTGGATGGTAGCTGTTCCTCTATAAAAAGAAAACATCAACATAGATTATATTGTTTCTTTCTCTCCACATTGACAGCTTTTCTTACAGCAAGGAATAGCTTGCTATTATAATGGTGACATAAGTAGTTTGATTTTAACCTCTTAAGAATTAAGAGTGCGAAATTGCTTGCTTGATTAGACAAAATCATCATCAAATTGTAATTTGATTACCCTTCTCTCTCCTTCTTTGTCTCTCTCTCTGTAATGTATGTTTGTGTACTCTGTGTGTATTTATTTGTATGTACTACCCATTTATCATGAAGGCTTAAGGCATGAGGGTTTATTTGATGTGAAATTTTTTTATTTCCCTACCTATTTAGATTGTAGGGCCAACATTTGCTGTGCTTGCCTGTGTTCCAGTGGTTGGTTTCATTATGCCACATCATCTTGAATTCAAAACATTTAGTCTCTCAGTGTTGATGGGAATGTTGTCTCTTATTTTACCAGTCAGTTTAAGAATTAAACAGTAAGGCATAGGATGATATGCTGTATAACTATGTGCATTCCTTTCTTGCTTCTGTCAATGTGAAACTTCAATTTAATAGAATCTACTCATCTAGTGTCAAGAAGATATCTAGATTTTCCTAGTTTAACATCAGTCCTTTACTTTACTGCTGATCTGTAATTGCTTATTTTCTTTTGAGAAAACAATAATAGTTATTTTGTCGATAATGAGATAGAACCAATAGCCAACATTTGCACCTTGTGGGTGTGAGAGCACTTCGTTACCTATAGAATGACATGCTCCTATGTATTTAACTGGTAGTTGAGCTACCATAGCATTTGGTGTTCCTTTTGTGGATTTGATGGTTGTTGTTGACAAACTTGTCATTTTGTTTGCTTGTGCATTACATGTAAAAGATGAAACTCATACTGCTTCATTGGAATTTGGAGTAATTGATTATGTTTGTTGTATGCCACTGAAAGCAGGGAGGAAAGAACCAGGAAATGCAATTAGTTATTGATGTCCTCTTTACTTTGGAATGTTATATATCTTATACTAAGTGTTTGGATGGCCTTGTATATTCTGCATAAGTAATAGGGTAAGCTGAAGTTTTAACATTGGAAGTTAAGACGTTTTGCAAGGAATGCATCATATTAAAAACCCTGTACTAAACCCCTCCTAATGTTTAGGGTAAAATGGAGCCATTATGTTCCTGTTAAATCTGACCAAATAAACCTGATGTGTTTAACATGATACACTCTCTCCCATACCCTTTTCTGCATCACTGACACGAACAGAACATCGGAATTGCATCCATTTTCTTTCATGTATTCACTCTCCACTGCTTCATATATCGAGCTAACTAGAATGAGAGATAGAGAAAACAGAGTGGAGGTGACTAGTGGAGTTTCCATGGTTTATTTTTATTGTGGGGTCTGAGGTGGGGTGAAGGAGCATAGAGCTGAGTAACAGAAGTTTCATTGAACTAATAAACTTCAATTTATTCCTTTGATATAAAAAGCAACGAAGTCTACATTGGAAATTTGAGGATAGTCTGCATTATAAAGAAGAAAATAGAGCACTTTAATCTTTGGAGTGAACTGGCAGAATTTGCAGATATGGTTAACAGTCATCAACGCAATCTTTCACGAAACAGTCTGTTCAAAATTGTTTATGCTCGTTTAAGCAGCATTTCAAACTTTCTGGATATAACTAGCAAGTACTTTCACTGAAAATTACACTCCACTGAACTGTAACTCCATTCAACTTGGCATATAACTTCTCTTTCTACCTTTTATTCTCTTCATTGAACTTTATTATTACCTATAATGAAGATTCTGGTACATCCGTCCCCAAGATGTGTGGTGTAACTAGGTTTATATGCTTAGTCCAGAATCTTCTCTATTTCCAATTCAATACAAATGCCTTCCTCCAAATGTTAATATACCATATCATTCCCCCCCCCCCCCCCCAAGCAGTAAATGTATAATGGCTGTTGGTTTTCTTTGCAGTTTGCACTTTTGGTTGACCTGTGTCACCTAATTGTGAACTGAACAGATACGATTGGTTTGTTTTGTGAAAAATAATTTCTTGTTATATAATAGTATCCCATTATCCATCTCAATTAGGTGTAATAACATGGAAGAATCCTTTGGTGGTCGAAGTAATGTGATATAAGTTTACGATAGCTGCTAGCAGGCTAATTCCCTTTAGGTTTCTGGATGCTGTGCATCACAACTACCATCTTATAAATTGTTCACTTTTCTGAGTTATAGAGTATCTTCCTAGATAATTATTTCAATTTTCAATCGTTCTATCAGGTAGCCAAAAGTGCAAATATAGCAGTTTCATTTAAGTACTAATTGTTGAAGAAACCAAAAGGCAGGCCAGGAGAAAAAAAAAAAAGATTATTTGTTGTCTCCATGTAAAAAAAATAAAAGTGATACAAACATAGGCCCCTGGGATATTCTATAATGTCTTATTCTACTGCATAGGTTATTTCTTCTACTTTCTTTTCAATCAATAACTTGTTTGAATGTGATTTTCTATTGAAGGTGTGGCATGCCATCTGCTGAGTGCATATTCTCTGAGTTCTCTCTTTTACTCACTGAAGAACCCATTGATGAACCAGAGACTATTGATTTGGGTATTATTTATTGGGAAGACAAATTTACAAATTCCAGAAACAGTGGCAAGGATGATGACGACGACAATGATGATGCCTTAATCGATTTGGATGATCAACTTCATTTTCCTCCTGAAGAGAAAGAAATCGACATTTCAAAGAACATAAGAGACAGGGTGCATATTGAGATTACCATGAATTCAATATGTGATCCTGGGTGCAAAGGCATGTGCCTGAAATGTGGTCAAAACTTAAACACTGGCAATTGTAATTGTAGCAATGAGGAAGTTAAAGAAAAAAGCTTTGGCCCGCTTGGAAATTTAAAAGAGAAGATGCAGTTGTAACATTTATAAAGTTCAGGTTTAGGATTTGCTCAGTGTGCTGAATCATTATGTCTAAAATCCTGACTTTTATGGGTTTGATGTACTAACATTGTTAAGCCCTTACCAAGAGCTCTTGCATCCATGTTCATACATGGCATGGATGCTATAGAACATCTTTATGATGATGTTCTAATTTTGTGGATCCAAAAGTTCTCTCTTCATTATCAAGTATACTAGATCAGTTAAAAATAGTTGTCTACTTTTGGGGTGTAATTGCAGCTACGCCTTGCAGCTGCCTTTGGAATGCTTCTTTCCATTTGTATTAGCAAAAAGGCTTTCCATCTGAAGATCCATTACTTAGTTCTCTCTAAACAAGTCAGGCCCGTCCGGGTCGTCACATAACATGCAAAATCAGAATGATTATTATGATATACATGGGCCTGTTTACTTGCTGGTTGGCTGGTTTTGTTATTTTCATTTTTCTGATTTCAACTCATTGGTATTTGTTTTTTTGTTGTATTCGTTTTATTTCAAAAACATTTTTAATAGTAGGTAATTAAATAGGTAGACTCGATTAACTCAATAACCCTTTAAAATTAGGCTAGGTCCTCGATATGCTCCAGGTTGGATTGACTTGTTTTGACGATGTTATTGTAGTTAATAACGTTATATACACACATTTAAGCACATATCATTTTATATTTACAAAATTTTTACTATTTAATTATATATAATTTTATCTCATTTTCTATACATCAGCACTCTTTATTCTGTCAAGTATTACTTATATGAGCAGATGTGCAACAAGCTTTATCCATTATAGCTTAGCAATAACACATTTACATAGAAAAAAAATCTCACCACTTCACAGATATTTCATCATAATCATTCTTCTTTTTTTTTTCTCTTCCATTTTCTTCTCCTCATCAAATGGTTTTCCTCGACTTTGTGAGGGCTTTTTTTTTGCACAAATTCAATGTGCAAATATAATTACCGATTAAGGAAATGTTGCTTTCACATATATGTACAAGCACAGAAACTCTACTGAAGGTATATCAGCCATTGGATATGGAATAATAGTAAGAAAGAGAGAACAAGTTTTTTAAAAAAAGGGATGATGGTGAATTGTGAAGTTTGTTAGTTTAACTCTAATTTTCTCATCATAATTTTTTTATATTATTTTTTACATTATTTTTTATATTATTGATCATATTATTTTTTTTATATTTTTTATATTTAATCATAATTATTAAAAAATATAATAAAAAATAATATAAAATAAAAAATTACGTGAGAACATCATTTTCCTTCTTAATTATACTTCTTCAGTACAACTATCATTGCTCCACCGACTACATATAATTTTAGAGTGGACTTTAATGCTTTAGTCAATATTGTGTGGTGGTATTAATTCTTGAGACAGAATATAATAAATGAGATGCCTAATGTGAAAGAAAGGTACCTCCTGGTGAGTGTACACTAAGAGCTCTGTGTGAGTAGGAATAACTTAAGTGAACCACTTAAATGAGCTTTTTCTATGGGATTGGTCGTGATATTCTTTGATACATAGAGATTAAAGTATATATGACTTTTATAGAAAAAACTACAAATGACTCATTTGAGGGGTCTAGGAGCCACATTAAAGCTTTTAATTTTGAGGAGGAAACCGGTAAAAAGCACTCAACAAAGGTAATTATTTTGTCTCAAATATCATATTTTCAGAAAATGTATTTGGGAAAAAAAAAATTCAAAAGACAAGGATGTTCACGTGATAGGCATGCCATTCACTCTTTCCTAAGATGAGGATCTGAAGGGCAAAAAAGCACATGTGATAAGAAAATAAACCGACATGGCAAAATGTTTTTATTTTTATTTTATTATTTTATTATAAAATTTATTTTATCAATTTTTTTAAATTTTATAATTATAATATGTTGTGTATTTTTTTAAAAAATATATAAAATAAAATTTTAATCAATATATATCATAATTTAATTAATAAAATAAATGTGATAAGTATTAAAAAATAGAATTTAAATTTTATTCTTATTATTATAAAAAAAAACATAAAATGCAAAAGCGGACGCTTGCAATGTTTGATCACTCAACAATTTCCACGTGAGTGGCAAAAAAAAAACATTTTCCACGTGCACCTCACGTTAAGGTCACAAGGTCCCAATAAGCAGGCCAATAGCCACCTGACAAATTGAAATTAATGGGGATATATACACTCTGCTCTGCAGATATTTTTTTTTTTTAAATAATTGTTTTAGATAGTACTTTGTTTTGGTCTACGCTTGTTTTAGATAGTACAACAGCTTTTGCAGTGAATTTAAATTTGAATGGCTGAAACCTGAAAGTCAATCAATCTAATGGCAGTTGTTATGGTACACTCATGTAAGTTTGAGGGTACCACATACTCTTTATTTAACTTATTATTATAGGATTTTTTTTTTGTAAGTTAGTTTTTTTTTATGTTAGTTTTTAATTTTTTTGGGTTAGCTTTTTTAAATTTTTTTTTACATTTTTTTATACATTATTATTATTATTGTTGTTAACACACAAACTGTTTATTGTAAGCGGTCACTATCTGTCGATCACCAACTTTTTTTTCAAGTTATATTATTTATTTTTTAAATTTTATAATCGTATAAATAATATAAGTAAAAATAATACTGGTTAAAATTAATATTTATATTTTTTTATAAATAATTATGCATACTAAAAATTCTATAAATTTTAATTGTAATATTTACACACAATAAAATTTGTAGAAATTTTTAATATGCAAAGTTATTTATGAAAAAACATAAAGACTATTATAGTTTTAATTGATACTATTTTAACTTATATTATTTACACAGTTATGCAACTTTAAAAAATAAATAGTAACTGTATAAACAGTAACTCCAGGCGATGAACAGTGAATCTGATAGTGAACAATACATTTTTCATGAGATGAACAGTATACTCCCACATAGTGAACAGTAATCTCTGCATTGAACAATGCATTTTCCTGAAGTGAACAGTAATTCCGGCATTGAACAGTGCATTTTTGGTAGTGAACAGTAATCACGACAGGGTGTGAACAATAATTCTGGCGTTAGTGTAACAGGTTACAGGTCATTAATCTTAACCGTTGATGTGTTTTTTAACACAATCAACGGTTAGAATTTGAAGGGTGTACATTTGGAGGGTACACCCTCCTTTGTTTGGAGGGTGTACCTTAGAAATAGCCCAATCTAATGGCGGCACAACAACTGTGATAGGTTACTCTCAAAATTTACTAATCGAGCAAGGAAGGAAAATAATAAGATGCTTGTGATTATTAAACAATTTCGATAATTTTATATCAAATTATGTATATATATTTTTATATTTTATTTAATTATATATTTTTTTTTATTAAATTTAACATCTTTAAAAAGAATATCAATAATATACATTACGATGTAGAACCAAAACGTGTCTGAGAAGACATGTGTACGGTAATTTCCTCCTCTTTGTGCGGTAGTTTCCTCCTCCTTGTGCAGTAATTACCTCCAAGAGTCTCGAGCAGGGGGTTGGGTATCTGCAAAGGGACTCCAACGCTGAAGTCAGATAAGGCATTAAGAGCATATACACCATGTGAATGATCATTACCTTGTTAGAGTGGTGTTTTCTAATACTTATAGTGCATGCGCAGAATTCTTGAGCATTTGTCACCGAGTGCAAGCATGTAGAGATCGTGGCCTGACGGGGGAGGGTGTGCCTCCTCCTACAATCGTTCAGGCAGAACCCTAACGGAGGGTGCCTCCCTCCCACGATCGTCTAGGCAGATCCCTGAAATCTCGGGCCTATCGCATTAGTGGCTAACCACTGTAGCAAGTAGTCATGGTCCCCACACTGTAAAGGTCACCACATGCAGTACCAGGTCATGCGCAGACCTATGAAGTGTTGGTTGGGGAGTACGACTAGTACCCACGTACGGACGTCTTGCTGAGGTGCGTACTCCGGATCTTGGTGGCATATATGCCGAGTTTGACTCTTAAGGGAGGTATCCCGGACCACGGTCCAAAACAGTTGCCCCCAGCTTGACGCTTAAGTGGAACAATTAAGTGTCAAGATATTTAGACCAAGGACGGGGATTCGTTGCGTTGTGGGAACCCGTAAAGGCCGACATCCATTGTCTGGGGAGTGCCCCCCAAGGTTGGCATATATCGTCATCCCATTATTCGGGGTATGTCTTCGCCCTTGTGTGTGGTTCCTCAGGTCTTTTATCTTTTTCTGTGCTTTGCAAGAATGCAGAGCTTCCTTGGGAAACTGCTTGCTACGACTTTATTGGGCATTTAAAAGACCCATTAATTTCCTAGTGTTTCCCAATAGCACGCTTCCCCTTCGCCCAATCAGAATCGAGGAGCATTTAAGGATAGTTTACCTTACACAATCGATAAGTTGCTCTTGGGCCCAATCGGAATGCCTCGCTTCTCCTATAAAAAGGGAGCGTTTTCATCTGAAGTTAGTGCTTCTTCTGTTGCATTCCTCTTTGTTCTGCAACTTCTTCTTTCATGGCTCTATTTGCGTGTCGTTCATGTCCTGAGAGGGTTCTGCCCACTGCGAGAGTCATCTTCCTATTTTTTCTGAAATGCTTGAAGTTGTTTTGGCCATTTTGTGGATGTCATTTTTAAAGGGCGGCTTACTTTCTTAGCATTATTACAGAGGGCGGCTTACTTTCCTAGCGTACCCTGGTTGCTTGTTTGATATTTGTCGTCGCTGGGGAGGCTTGAGTCATCGTCTGTGTTGGACGGGGTTCTTCGGAGCTGGGGTGTTCACTCTCATTACCCGGGTAAGCAAGAGGAACTACTGAAGCTGCTCCGTCCTTTGAAGCGCCTTTTGGGAGAATCGCAAGACCGACTAAGACTTCGGTGGAACGATCTCCTTCATGAAAGGTTGCGCCCTATCCAACGAAAGAGGATGTATCCCGACCTTTATTGGTGGAGGTAATGCAGAAGATTTGGCGTCCTGGCTCCCAATGCTGGTTTTGCCGAGGTTCTTCAAAGCCAATCCACTTTTTCGAGAGGGAGCCGTGGTGGTGGCAGCGACTCTCCATACCACGGAGAAAATGTGGATGCGACATGGCCAGGGATGCTTCCGATGTCTTTCTTTTCTTTAAAGTTTTTATGTCTCTATACTTTCTTTTCCCTCTCTTTCTAATGTAAGATGATGTATGGAATGAGAATAAGATTTATAAGTGAAAACTCTTATCTTTGTATCCTCTTTTCTTCTTTTCCTTTCTGCTATTTGAAGTTTTTATGTTCGACCGGGGTGAGTCCAACGCTTACTCCGGGGTGGTGCTATTTCTTCTTGTCTATCCGTGGTCTTTTATTCTTGGCCGGGGTGAGTCCAACGCTTATTCCGGCGTGACGTCATCATGCCCCCATCTTGGTGCTTTGGCTTGAAAAGGCAAAGTGACAAGTTTGAAATGCTTAGCCCGGGGTATTTGTGCCAGGGAGGGTTAATTTTGGTTTGGTTGTCGTAGTCCAGATGGTGACTCTGAAACCGAAGGTTTACCACAGTTTTATGTTGTGGTCCCGAGTAAGATCCAGACTTAACCTTTGAAAACTACGTGGCATTTGAATTGTTGTGCAACTGCTCTTGCATCTGTGCAAACGTCTTTTCAACTGCTTTTGTAACTGCAAAAGCCACGTGGCGCGTTTTTAACAGATGGACATGTCTAGAGCCCTGTGTGCCATGATGAGCACGTTTTCGAAATTTGGACATTGAGGACGACAATGCCCCTAACCGTTTTGGCCTTTATAAGTGGGGGTTAGGGGTTCGTTGCTCACTTTCTGTCATTTTTTAGTAGTCTTTCTGAGAGCTTCATGTTGAAGAGAGGCGATTCGCGAAGGTTTCAGAGCATTTTCCACCCATCTTCAGAACAGTTGTTAGCGCTTACTTGAGGTAACTTCTTCTCTCAGTCCCCTTGGTGTTTTTCCTTTCTTTGGTTGCCTTATACTAGTACTGAGTAGTAGAGAAGTCGTGCATTCCTTAATGGAATGCAGTCCTTGTGTGCCTTTGAATTTCTCCTTTTTTCCCCTGGGAACTCCATATTCGTCGGGCTATGTACAGCGGATGTGTCCTTCTGAAATTTGAAACTTTGGAGGGAAAGAAAGTCGGTACACGGGTTCTTTGTGTCCGTGTTTGAATCTTTTGTTTGAATGATTCTGACAACTACTTACCGGCACCTTTTGATGTTCTCAGGGTTTTTATGGCGAAGGGCAAATGAGGGGCTAGGACCAGAGTGTCTTTTTTTGAGGATCTCACTCTGGCTGAGATTGAGTAAATTCGAATCCGTCGTGGTCCGGGGTTAGTATACCCATGGGTAGGGGAGGATGTCTGGAAATATCACTCCAACTTTTCTTCTGAGGTTGTCCTGAGGCAGTCTATGGATTTTATTCACCTGACGGACGAGAAGAAAAGGGATAAGGAGTTCGTGGTTGTATGCCCTGAATGGAACGAGATGGTGTGCTCTAGTCGTGAGGCGGGCTCGCATTTCATGTTCCTGTATGAGCCCCTTTTGTGAAGCTAGGGCTCCATCTTCCATTCTCAGATTTTCAGATGGCTATCCTCCGTACTCTTCAAGTAGCTCCGACCCAGATTCATCCCAATGGCTAGGGTTATATAATAGCTTTCGAGAGGTTCTTTCGGGTGAATGGGCTAAGGTGTTCGGTCAATACTTTTTTCTACTTCTACACCCGGTTAAGTCCCCAAGGTTCATCAAAGCAGAAGAATTGGCTTACCATTCGGTCTAGAAGTGGTCATAAGTCCTTTGATGTCTTTCAGGATAGCTTCAAAGAATTCAAGACCAGGTTTTTTAAGATTATGGCGGCCGAGGGATTCCATCCCTTTTTCTTAAATGCTGATGGAGAACCGAAGTTTCTTTTATATTGGACGCCGGATGCTTAGAGCACTCCGACCGTTCCTTTGGAGAAAGAAAAGGATGGGCTTAACTCGGAGGAGCTTAAGACAGTTGAGTTCATATCCCGGCACACCGAAAACGGGCATGTCGCAACTCAGCTAATCCCATTTTTATTGATTGATTTTTTGTTAAAAAAATGAATCATCAAGTTGTCACAACTCAAATGATTCTAAAAGTTACGGAATTAACAAGTTGTCGCAACTCAGCTAATCCCATTGTATTTTTGTTAAAAATATTTAATTATTTATATTATTTTTATTTTTATTTTTATTGGTTAATTATTTTTAACTTTGAAAATATTTGAATCATCAAGCTGTCACAACTCAGGTGATTACAAAAAGTTATAAGATTAACAAGCTGTCGCAGCTTAATTAATCTCATTTTATTGATTGATTTTGATGGTTTTTTAAAAAATAAATGATTAAGTTATCACAACTCAAATGATTAGAGAAAAATACAAGATTAACAAGCTGTCACAACTCAGCTAATCTCATTTTATTTTATTTTTTTAAAATTAGTTTTATTTTCCATTTTTATTTTTCATTTTTTGTTTCTCATTAATCATAGGAAACATCATAAAACATATAATTAAATAAAGTAAACATTATCACATACAAATTAATCATGCCTAACACAAATAAACTCAAAATGTATTTTGATCCCTTTTTTATATTCCATTTTGCCATTTTCATATATGTAACCAAAAGAGAAGTGTGGTTTTATTTGAAATGGGCTGCTGACCCATCACGTTTCTGCCCTCATATACTTTTTTTTTGAACAACAGAAGACCAAATGAGTAGCTTAACCTTCAGCAATCCAAATAAAACTAAAGGAAAAGGGAGATAACACAGAGAGAATGAAACAGAGGGTGAGCTCACAACAAAGAGGGGATTCACGGCGCTGGCGATGGCTCGTGGGCGGCACGGCGCTGCTGATTCACGGCGGGGAGCGGCTATGTCACGGATCTGTTGTGGGTGAGCCGACGTCAGCGGGATCTGGTTGGTCCTGGGGTTGCAGTTGATGGATCTGGGTCGCGTGGCGCAGGTCAAATGGCGGCGAGGCGGATCCGGTGCGGCGGCGGCGGCGGGCAGAGGCTTCGACGGATCCGCGGCGGTTGCGGTCACGCACGGTGGAGTGGGGTCCTGGTTCGTGCAACGAGGCGGTAGGCGGTCGTAGCTGGAGTGACCGTTCAGTGGTGCGGTACTTGTCGGGCAGCTCGGCGGTCTGGTCTAGGCGGTGCTCGGCGGTCTGGTCTAGGCGGTGCTCGGTGGCGGCATGAGCGAGGGAGCAGCGGACGGTTGTTTTTTTTTTTTTTTTTGGTTTATGGTTGCTTTGATTGTGAAGATGGAGATTGATGAAGGAGAGTGAATGTGGTGGTCATGGTGGTTGGTTATGGTTAGTTTGTTGGTGGGTTGTGGGAGATGGTTTGAAGGAGATGAAGGGAGTGAAAGAGGTTGAGGAAGATGAGTTTAGGTGAAGGAGGGAGGGAGTATATGGATGGTTAGTGAAGGTGAAGGGTGGAAAATAGCAGGAGCATCCCCTGTGGAGGTGGTGAGGAGGAATCTATAAAAAGCAAGCTCCCCTCTTCTTATACGTGAGTGGAGAAAACAACAAAAAAAACTAAGGGCTTGAAAGTGTGTGTGTGCTGAGTGAGTGATCAGTGTAGTGCAGCCATGGGTGAGGGACGTGAGGGTGAGTGGAAAAAAAAGCAACCTTGTCCCCTCTGCAATGGTGTGTATAGCAGTGCAGGCAATGGCATTGTTGTGTTGCAGTGTAGTGGTGGTGCAAGAATAGTGAATGGCCAAAAATAGGAAAAGAAATGTAGAGCCAGGAAACACAAATTTTGTTTCCTTCCCAAGATGGAAGAACAAGCAGCATGCGTTTTTATTATTTTATTTTTTTTTTATTTTTTTTAATTTTTTGTTTTGGGCTGTAATAAAAATTTTGTTTCTCTTTTTTTTTAATAAAAGGAAAAGTAATGATGAAAATAAGATAGAAATAATTAAAACTTGAAAATAAAAAATGTGTTCAAAATGTTTTAGTTAAACATCATTTAACACATGGCTATTAATCCTTGATTAGGTATCAAAAATAAAAATTTTATGGACAAAATTGGGTATCAACAACTGCCCCCCTTTGCTTTACATTTAGATTAAATGAAAAGCAAAGCCATTGACTCAATTTTGTACATGAAAATTTTCCTGTACAGATAGATGCAAGACGCAATGGTCATCAAAACAAGGTAGAAACACGGGGTATGAAGACCCTAAAAAGAAAAGCTTGCGGAGTCGAGTATTTGCCGAAGCTTGACAGAAACTTAAAGTGAAAGAGAAAAAGCTTGCGGAGTCGGGTATCCGCCGAAGCTTGACAAAAACTTAAAGCAGGAAAGATAAAAAGCTTGTGGAGTCGGGTATCCGCTGAAGCTTGACAAAAACTTAAAGCGAAAGGGAAAAAGCTTGCAGAGTCGGGTATCCACTGAAGCTTAAAAACTTAAAGCAGGAAAGATAAAAAGCTTGCGAAGTCAGGTATCCACTGAAGCTTAAAAACTTAAAGCAGCAAAGGTAAAAAGCTTGCGGAGTCGGGTATCCGCCGAAGCTTGATAGAAACTTAAAGCAAAAGGGTAAAAGGCTTGCGGAGTCAGGTATCCGCCGAAGCTTGACAAAAACTTAAAGTAGAAAAGATAAAAAGCTTGCGGAGTTGGGTATCTGCCGAAGCTTGACAAAAACTTAAAGCAAAAGGGAAAAAACTTGCGAAGTCGGATATCTGCCGAAGCTTGACAGAAATTTAAAGACAATGGGTGCAAGGACCCACAAAGGAAAAGGCAATGAGCATAAGGTCTTGACTTGCCGTGAAAGCCAAAAGCAATGGGTTCTGGGACCCAGAAATTAAAGGTAATGGGCATAAGGCCCCGAGAACCAAAAAGAAATGGTGTTTGAGCTTGTAAATACAGGTGATGCTTGAGATGAGGCATGATGCAGTGGATGCATGATGATGCAATGGATGTGATGCCTGAGGACAATACATGTGATGCTTGAGATGATGCACAATGTAATGGATGTCCTACTGTAGAGATTCTCATGAACAGATTGGATAGACAAAGATTGACATATCATAGCCTTAGCTGGATCACTCTTGGTTCCACAACACCCTTAAGAACTTCTTCCCATAGCAGGATCAAGGTTGAATAGTAACAAAATTTGATTTATGATTTGTCTGATTATTTTTCATTTTCTCACCAGTGCTTTTAAAGGAAATTCATCGCATTTCCTATGACCTTTCAAGATTGTTAAAACAAATTTGAATGCTTTTGCAATATGATCACATGTTTCACATCTCAATATAAATCTATCATGGTAAATGCATATTGAATCAACAATGGGTTACAATGAAAATAGACTATCATTATGGAAAGGAAAAGTACAGGAAAGGCGGTACCACAAGGGTTAGAATTGAAAAGTTTACAAAAGAATGTTGGAGTAGAGTTTTCCAGCTCTTCCAGTGATACTCTTTAGGATGATCAGTGCTAATTTTCCATGTATACAACCCTAAATACCCCTTTGTCTATTTCTGAGAACATGATTTGACCCAGTTTCCATGCATTGGGAGCATTCTCGACAAGACTTCGCATTCAAACTGCCCCAGTTTGGCATTAATAACTCAAACTGTCCCAGTTTGTGACTCAAGGCAACCTCACTTTTTCGGATGTGTCAAGAACCATCTTTGACCCTAACTTCTGCCTAGCGGGTCGCTCTTTTTGAGTTTTCAACCTAGCGGGTCGCTCTAATTTTTGCCTAGGCTGTTTTTTCAGGTTTTCAGCCTAGCGAGCCATTTTCTTTTATTTTTTTTATTTTGTTTTTTTTAAGCATAATACATTTTGACTGCATCCGAATTTACCGAAAGTGGTAAATCTGCACCATCCATGTTTGTGAGAATCAAAGCTCCTCCCGAGAAAGCCTTTTTTACAGCATAAGGTCCTTCATAGTTTGGAGTCCATTTTCCTCGATTATCCTTTTGAATGGGAAGAATCTTCTTGAGTACTAGGTCTCCTTCTTGAAACTGTCGTGGACGCACCTTTTTCGCGTAGACTTTCATCATTCTCTTCAGGTAAAGCTGGCCATGACACAGTACGGTTAATCTCTTTCCTTCAATGAGGTTCAACTGGTCAAGTTGAGTTTGGACCCATTCAGCTTCTTCTAATTCTGCTTCCATCAGCACTCTTAATGATGGAATTTCCACTTCAAAAGGGAGTACTGCTTCCATTCCATAAACCAAAGAGAAAGGGGTTGCCCCAGTTGAAGTACAAACAGACGTGCGATAGCCATGCAGTGCAAATGGTAGCATTTCATGCCAATCTCTATACGTTACAACCATATTTTGAACAATCTTCTTGATGTTCTTGTTTGCCGCCTCCAATGCCCCATTCATCTTAGGGCGATATGGTGAGGAATTGTGGTGCTCAATTTTGAAACTTTTACACATCTCTTTCATCATCTTGTTGTTTAGATTAGTGGCATTGTCAGTGATTATTTTGCTTGGCAGACCGTAGTGACAAATCAGCTCCCTTTTGACAAACTTGACCACTACATTCCTAGTCACATTGGCATAAGAAGCAGCTTTGACCCATTTTGTGAAGTAATCAATTGCAACAAGAATAAAGTGATGTCCATTTGAGGCCTTCGGTTCAATCGAACCTATGACATCCATTTCCCACATCGAGAATGACCATGGTGCTGTTAAAACATTCAAAGGTACGGGTGGCGCATGAACCTTGTCAACATATGTCTGGCATTTGTGGCACTTCTTCACATAATTGAAGCAATCAGTTTCCATTGTCAACCAATAGTACCCAGCTCTTAGTATCTTTCTTGCCATTGCATGTCCACTTGCATGAGTCCCAAAAGAACCTTCATGGACATCTCTGATGATTTTCTCTGCCTCCACTGTATCAACACATCTTAGAAGCACCATATCGTGGTTCCTCTTGTAGAGAACTTCTCCATTTAGAAAGAAACCCATTGTAAGTCTTCTGAGGGTTCTTTTGTCATTTTCTGAAGCGTCTAGAGGGTACTCTCTGCTCTTGATGAAACATTTGATGTCATGGTACCACGGTTTCCTATCTGACTCCATTTCTACCATTTGACAATATGCCGGTTGGTCACGACTTTCCATTTTTATGAGTGGCAAGTCCTTATCATGGCTTACTTTGAACATTGACGACAAGGTGGCTAAAGCATCAGCCAATTGATTATCTTCCCGAGGGATATGATGGAATGTGACTTCGTCAAGTTGTTCAATCAACTCCTTGATGTAAGCATGATAAGGGATCAACTTAGCATCTCGAGTTTCCCATTCTCCCTTTAGCTGATGGATGACCAAGGCAGAGTCCCCGTATACCTCAAGAACTTTTGCCTTTGATTCTATCGCTGCTTGGATTCCCATGGCACATGCTTCATACTCGGCTATGTTGTTCGTACAGTCAAAACACAATCTAGCAGTGATTGGAATGAAATTGTTTTCAGGGGAAATCAGTATGGCCCCAACTCCATGCCCCAGTGAATTAGAAGCTCCGTCGAACAACAAAGTCCACTTTTCTTTTTCCGAGGATTCTTCTTCTCCAAACATAGCCATTATATCTTCATCAGGGAATTCACACTGCATAGACCCATAATCTTCCACTGGTTGACTAGCCAAGAAATCTGCCAGAGCGCTGCCTTTGACTGCTTTTTGGGTGACATAGACAATGTCATATTCTGACAGCAGAACTTGCCAGCGTGCAATCCTCCCAGTAAGGGTCGATTTTTCAAAGATGTACTTGATCGGGTCCATTTTGGACACCAACCAAGTGGTGTAACACAATATGTACTGCCTCAACTGGTGGGCCACCCATGCCAAAGCGCAACACGTGCGTTCCAACAATGAGTATTTTGCCTCATAGTTGGTAAACTTCTTACTCAAGTAATAGATGGCCTGCTCTTTTTTACCAGTTTCATCATGTTGTCCCAGTACACAACCTATGGATTCATTCAACACAGTCAAGTACATGATGAGAGGCCTTCCTGGCACTTGAGGTACCAAAACTGGAGGTTCTTACAAATACCGCTTGATCTTCTCGAATGCTACCTGACAATCCTCATTCCATTCTACTGCCTGATTTTTACGTAACAACTTGAAGATTGGCTCGCACGTTGCAGTTAACTGGGATATAAACCTAGTAATATAGTTCAGCCACCCCAAAAACCCACGAACTTCTTTTTCAGTGCGAGGGGCTGACATCTCTATGATTGCTCGAACTTTGTCTGGATCAACTTCTATCCCTTTCTCGCTAACCATAAACCCCAAGAGCTTGCCTGATTTTACACCAAAAGTGCACTTAGCAGGATTCAATCTGAGCCTGAACTTCCTTAACCATTCAAAGAGCTTTTGTAGATCAGTTATGTGATCTTCTGTTTTTGACTTTGCAATCATATCATCCACATAAACTTCTATTTCTTTGTGAATCATATCGTGGAACAATGCCACCATCGCCCTTTGATAAGTTGCTCCGGCATTCTTCAATCCAAATGGCATCACTTTATAGCAAAAAGTCCCCCACAGAGTGATGAATGTGGTCTTCTCCATATCTTCAGGTGCCATCTTGATCTGATTGTATCCCGAGAAACCGTCCATGAAGGAGAAAAATGCATGTTGAGCAGTGTTGTCCACCAAAATATCAATGTGAGGTAAAGGAAAGTTGTCTTTAGGGCTTGCCCTATTCAAATCTCTATAGTCAACGCACATCCGTACTTTCCCATCTTTCTTCGGGACAGGGACGATGTTGGCGACCCATTGAGGGTACTTTGCGACAGCGAGGAAACTCGTATCAAACTGCCTTTTGACCTCTTCTCTAATTTTTAGGGACATTTCTAGCTTCATTCGTCTCAACTTTTGCTTGACGGGAAGACATTCTGGTCTTAATGACAATTTGTGCTCAACTATGATGGCATCTAGGCCCAGCATATCTTGGTACGACCATGCGAAGACGTCGCGATAGTCGGATAAGAGCTTAACTAACTTGCTTCACTCTTCTTCTTTCATGAAAGTGCCAATTTTAATTTCTTTCTTATCATCCTCTGTCCCCAAATTAATCACTTCAGTTGACTCTTCATGGGATTAAATTTCTTTGGTCTCTTGTTCCATTAATCTTATTAGCTCAGGAGAGAGTTTCCAATTGTCATTATTGTCCTCATGAACATGATTAACGGGATGGTCAAAATCATATAATGGGGTCATAGCACTATCATTTTCAAGAGAATCACTTTCAGATCTGCATTTATTGATGTCAACACAAGTAAAAAAAAAGGGTAATGAATAAAGGCTAATGTAATGGTTGAACAAAAAACTGAAAGGCAAGATAATTCGAAAATGCATTTTATTGATAGCAAATATTTAGATGAAAACATGTGAGCCCACTTTTACAAAATATCTTCCTAAAGCCTTGGGCAGAGCAATAGGATTAGCATTACATAATTACTTTGAATCAGTTTCAAAAGTCATGGGAAAATCGATGATCTCCCAATTGTTGAGCTCTGCATTCGGAGAACAAGGGTACACCAGACTGACACCATGATCGATGGATTGATCCTCATCAATAGCGGTCACTCTATTCAGAAACACTAATCCTGCACTTCGGAAGCTCTGTCGGATGTCACAGATGGAGATCCCCTTTGTTTTAGGCTCTCGATTTTCCAACCGAGCCAACCTCTTCTCTCTTTTCTCTTCCATGACCTTTCTCTTATCAACTTTAGTGGGTTTATATCCTAACCCAAATCTGTCTTTATTTCCACAGGGCTGCAAAAACTTCGCAATGCCTTGTTTATTCATTCCTAGTCCATTTCCACTTTGATATCCTCTTTCCAGCATAACCTTAGCCGTCATTATGGATGCACTAGATGACCGTGGTTTTGGAACTTGAGCTCCCTCCTTCACATAAATAGCATTGATAACCTCAAACGCCTGGAATGTTGTTTCAAGAGCCTCTTCTGCAGCTTCAATGTAAGGAGTTGATGGGAGCTTACTCACCAATAGGTCTTCCTCACCCGATACGATCACCAGTCTATTGCCCACTATGAATTTCACTTTCTGGTGCAAAGTGGACGGCACCGCCCCAGCAGAATGAATCCAGGGTCGTCCCAAGAGGCAACTGTAAGTCGGTGTGATGTCCATCACCTGGAAGAGTATATGAAAAGTAGTAGGTCCAACCTGAACTGGGATCTCTATTTCTCCCATCACTTCTCTTCGGGTCCCATCAAAAGCTCTTACGATCATTGTACTTGGTTTCATATAAGTCCCATCAAAAGGCAACTTGGAGAGAGTGGATTTTGGCATTACATTCAAAGAGGAACCATTGTCAATGAGCACTCTAGCCATTATATGATCTTGGCATTTGACGGAAATATGCAGCGCCTTATTGTGCCCCATCCCTTCAGCCGGTATCTCATCATCGGTGAAGGTGACATAATTATCAGCAGTAATGTTACCAATAATACCACCCAACTTATCAACTGTAATGTCATGAGACACATGGGCTTGATTTAGTATCTTCATCAACACTTTCTTGTGCGGCTCAGAATTCATCAACAAGGACAAGAGAGATATCTTTGTAGGAGTGCGATTCAACTGATCAACTACCTTATACTCACTCTGCTTGATGAACTTTAGGAACTCACAAGCTTCTTCATCAGATACCTCTTTCTTATACTCATTTGGCTTTGTCAACCCTCCTTTTTCTTTCACATCACTCTCCATGGAAGTCTCTCCTGTCTTGCTCTTCCCCTTGTAGTTTATCTTTTCTTCTTCTTCTTGCCCCTTTCGCAACTCCTCAGGAGTGTAAATGCGACCACTTCGTGTCATCCGTCCAATCCCCGATATATTAGTGACACTAGAGGTCGAACAAGATGCAACTTTTGGCTGATCGTTTGTGAGATTATTTCCAAGGACTTGTACATCATAATTCCACGGTACTGCTCTAGTGTCCTTGAATGGAAAAGGACTAGGAACTTGAATGGTGATGGGCCTCGGGCCACATGGAGGTGGCGAAGGCGCACTTGTAGTGTAATAGATAACCAACGGTTTAATAGCCGGATTAGCATTGGAAGGGACCAGAGAATTTATGGCTTCTTGACCCTCTTGAAACTGTGGAATAGCACATTCATCCACCATGCCTACGTCACCATTATCACATAGATGACCTATTTGCACTAGTTGCATGTCTATTAGATCTTGTAGGATTTGTCTGAACTCACCACATTCCTCAATAGAATGCCCCACATTCCCGTGGAGATTGCACATTATTTCATTCTCGTCACCCTCTTTCTCTTCAATATGACCCATCATCCCAGATTTGCATAGCTCTTCAAAAATGACCCTCATGGGGGTTTGACATCTGTCGCTCGTCTTATAAGCAGCTGGGCAGAACATTCCTCTATAGCATTGACCGTAGGATTCCCATGGTTAGGCAAAGGGTTGTGGCCCACACTAGGAGTATTTGGCTTGAAATTCAACTATTTGGCATTGATTAGATCATGCACCTTAAACTTCAGCGCTTTGCAATTCTCTGTGGAATGCCCTACGACCCCTGCATGGTAATCACACTTGGCGTTTGGGTCAAAACCTTTAGGGTATGGGGGTTCCAATGGCTTCATCGGGCAAGGAGCCAAGAGAGAGTTACGGATGAGTTGGGGTAGTAACTCGGTGTAGGTCATAGGAATTAGGTCGAAGTGGACAAACTTCCTTTCTTGGTTATTTGGTGGTCTTCTTTGGTTTGTGTTTAGATTTTGGGTCCATGGTTGAGCTGTTTGAGGCGGTAAGGTGGGGGGTGTCTGGTATTGAGGAGGAGATGGCATTTGGTGAGGCCTCATCGGGTGGTGAGGTTGAGGATAAGGAACGTGTGAAGCGTTGGCGACATAGGGGTGATAAGGCTGGGGATATGGAATCGGTGGAGTAATAGGAAAGTATGGGTGGTAAGGTGTGAAAGGAGTTTGGAAGGATGGTTGATGGTTCACTGGAGTTTGGCTATATCTCCCTTGGGTGAAGTTTCTTTGGTCGAAGGTAACAACATGGGTTTCTCCTTCTTTTTTCTTCCCCATCGGGGGCTTCTTAGCATTAAATGCCCCTGTTGAACTTTCAACGATCTTCCCACTTCTCATTCCTCCCTCAACTCTTTCTCCGATGATAACCATGTCAGAGAAATTTGATGACACACTCCCTATCATTTTGTCATAGAAGAGTGATTGCAGAGTGTCAATGAACGTGGCCACCATTTCTCTTTCTGTCAGAGGAGGTTCTACTTGAGCAGCTATCTCTCTCCACCGTTGAGCATATTCCTTAAAGGTTTCCATCTCCTTCTTACTCATATTCTGCTACTGCAATCTATCTGGTGCCATATCAATGTTGTACTTATACTGCTTCAAGAAAGCATCGGCCAAATCTTTGAAACATCGAACATGGGCACGCTCAAGATGCGTGTGCCAATTCGAAGCTGCCCCAGTCAAGCTGTCCTGGAAGAAATGAATCAGCAGCTTGTCATCGTGAGCATACGAAGGCATCTTGTGGATATACATCGTCAGATGGTTCTTTGGACAAGTGGTCCCTTTGTATTTATCAAAATCTAGAACTTTGAACTTCGGTGGGATCACCACATTAAGGACAAGGCAGAGTTCTGAAGCATCAAGGAGACCATAGCTACTTGCCCCTTCTATGAGTCGCAGTCTTTCTTCTAGAGTTTCTAATTTCTCTTTGGACTGAGAATTTTCGACTGAGGAATTCAATGGGTACTGTGGCATAAAAGTGGGGATAAAATGCTGCGCCGGCAAGGTTCCGTTGGCAGGTGGTTGGGTTGTGTTCAAAGAGCTAGCAGTGGGTGTGCTGCCGTCCGAGGGATTGGTCACTTGGGGTGGTATAAAGCCGGCAGGAAAACCATATGGTGGAAGAAAGAAGGGGAATGGGTGCTGTGTTTGTTGAGTTTCATTAGCACTTGGCTGAGTAACCTGGGTTTCAGTAGTATTTGGCGGGTTTGGGATCAATGTTATTGCTGACGTGCCATTATCAAGAGGATTTGTGGCCAATGGTGGTACATACCTGGGAGGGAGGCCATATGGTGGGAATAATAGAACTTGAGTTCCCTGAGAACTGGTGACAGTGGGTTAGGTGGTACTGTTTGGGTAAATAGTTAGCGGCATCATAACTCCTTAAGGGTTGAGGCCTTGATATTGCGGAGGGGTTGAAGAGAAGTCAGGCGGGTAAAGAGGTGTGGCTGGGTGTCCTTCGTTTGCCGCTGGGAGATTCCCATCTGTGCTCCTTCTATTCTCCATAGACTGCAACAGCTCCATCATCTTGGACATTTGCTCTCTAAGCTGATTCACTTCATCCTTCAACTCTTGAGTTTACTCTATCTCATCCATGATCCTTGCTTGGGAACGAGTCTTGTAAGGGTGTCGTGGAAGCAGTTTTCCTGCTATAGTGTCTACTTTTCTGCTCGAGGAAACATGATGCGATTATTAGTATTGACTGAACAAAAATGACTAAATGCATGTATGCAAAGCATTGACTATTTATGCATATGATTTTTTTTTATGTTATGGATGCCATGATAGTGCAAGATGATGTATCAAATTTAGAGCTGAAAAAGAAGTGAGAATGAATGAAAATGCAAACCATGAGGATGCAAGATGATATATCCCTTTTTTTTTAAGAATGCTAGGTAAATGCAAGTCATAAGAAAAAAAAAATGCATGAATGAATGACATGAGAAAGAGATGGATAAAGAAGAAGTATGCTCCCTTTGTGTCCTAAGGAAATTCTTTAAATTTGAGGAGTTTTATCTTAAGGATCTATGGGTCTTTTTGATTCGTGAAAACTTTCATTGGGTGGCTCTACTATTCTAAAGGCCTCTAGAGCTAAGTCCATTTTCAGAATGTTGACCACAAACAGCGGGTAAACCACTAGGTGTGGGACATTCATGAAAAGGGCACACTTTAGATGAGGTTTTCGCAATAACCAAACAGGATGTACATCCAAAATGGCTACCACTACGCAAGCTCTACCTAACTTAGGCTTCACTCAGACCCGGGTATAGGGCCCCACTCGAATGTGTGTGATAAATGTGTAGGTGCAGTGGGTGTAGGGAGCATGTAAACCTCTATAATCCTAAGAATTAACCTCATCCTGCCAAAATAACAATCAAATGGAACATACATACAACAACCAACAATTATCTACCCTAATGTTTCAACAATTAAGCACAAAAAAATATATATACAAGTAAATAAAAAAAACAGAATAATGCTAGCAAATATTTACATAAAAAAAATTCACAAATAAATAAAAAAACAAAGACAAAAAGGGTAAAATAAATAAATAGAAATTATTAATAATTTACATAACTAACATAATAGGCCTGACTCTCTAATGTCCCTAGTGGAGTCGTCAAATTTTCATAACTCAAATAATCCCATTTTTATTGATTGATTTTTTGTTAAAAAAATGAATCAACAAGTTGTCACAACTCAAATGATTCTAAAAGTTACGGAATTAACAAGGTGTCGCAACTCAGCTAATCCCATTGTATTTTCGTTAAAAATATTTAATTATTTTTATTATTTTTATTTTTATTTTATTAGTTAATTGTTTTTAACTTTGAAAATATTTGAATCATCAAGTTGTCACAACTCAGATGATTACAAAAAGTTATAAGATTAACACGTTGTCACAGCTTAATTAATCTCATTTTATTGATTGATTTTGATGGTTTTAGAAAAAATAAATCATTAAGTTATCATAACTCAAATGATTAGAGAAAAATATAAGATTAACAAGCTGTCACAACTCAGCTAATCTCATTTTATTTTATTTTTTTAAAATTAGTTTTATTTTCCATTTTTATTTTTCATTTTTTGTTTCTCATTAATCATAGGAAACATCATAAAACATATAATTAAATAAAGTAAACATTATCACATACAAATTAATCATGCCTAACACAAATAAACTCAAAATGTATTTTGATCCCTTTTTTATATTCCATTTTGCCATTTTCATATATGTAACCAAAAGAGAAGTGTGGTTTTATTTGAAATGGGCTGCTGACCCATCACGTTTCTGCCCTCATATACTTTTTTTTTGAACAACAGAAGACCAAATGAGTAGCTTAACCTTCAGCAATCCAAATAAAACTAAAGGAAAAGGGAGATAACACAGAGAGAATGAAACAGAGGGTGAGCTCACAACAAAGAGGGGATTCACGGCGTTGGCGATGGCTCGTGGGTGGCACGGCGCTGCTGATTCACGGCGGGGAGCGGCTATGTCACGGATCTGTCATGGGTGAGCCGGCGTCAGCGGGATCTGGTCGGTGCTCGGGTTGCGGTTGATGGATCGAATGGAGCCAGAGCTGGATCTGGTGCAGGCAGTGGCGGGCAGAGGCTTCGACGGATCTGGCGACCAGTTGCAGGTCACGCACGGTGGAACGGGGTCCTGGTTCGTGTGACGAGGCGGCAGGCGATCGTAGCTGGAGTGACCGTTCGGCGATGCGGTACCCGTCGGGCAGCTCGGGGATCTGGTCTAGGCGGTGCTCGGCGGTGCTCGACGGTCTGGTCTAAGCGGTGCTCGGTGGCGGCATAAGCGAGGAAGCGGCGGTGGTTGTTTTTTTTTTTTTTTTTTCTAGTTTATGGTTGCTTTGATTGTGAAGATGGAGATTGATGAAGAAGAGTGAATGTGGTGGTCATGGTGGTTGGTTGTGGTTAGTTTGTTGGTGGGTTGTGGGAGAGATGGTTTGAAGGAGATGAAGAGAATGAAAGAGGTTGAGGAAGATGAGTTTAGGTGAAGGAGGGAGGGAGTATATGAATGGTTAGTGAAGGTGAAGGGTGGAAAATAACAGGAGCATCCCCTGTGGAGGTGGTGAGGAGGAATCTATAAAAAGCAAGCTCTCCTCTTCTTATACGTGAGTGGAGAAAACAACAAAAAAATCCAAAGGCTTGAAAGTGTGTGTGTGCTGAGTGAGTGATCAGTGTAGTGCAGCCATGGGTGAGGGACGTGAGGGTGAGTGGAAAAAAGCAACCTTGTCCCCTCTGCAATGGTGTGTATAACAGTGCAGGCAGTGGCATTGTTGTGTTGCAGTGTAGTGGTGGTGCAAGAGTAGTGAATGGCCAAAAATAGGAAAAGAAATGTAGAGCCAGGAAACACAAATTTTGTTTCCTTCCCAAGATGGAAGAACAAGCAGCATGCGTTTTTATTATTTTTTTGTTTTTTTTTATTTTTTTTTAATTTTTTGTTTTGGGCTGTAATAAAAATTTTGTTTCTCTTTTTTTTTTTAATAAAAAGAAAAGTAATGATGAAAATAAGATAGAAATAATTAAAACTTGAAAATAAAAAATGTGTTCAAAATGTTGTAGTTAAACATCATTTAACACATGGTTATTAATCCTTGATTAAGTATCAAAAATAAAAATTTTATGGACAAAATTGGGTATCAACAGCTGCCCCCCTTTGCTTTACATTTAGATTAAATGAAAAGCAAAGGCATTGACTCAATTTTGTACATGAAAATTTTCCTATACAAATCGATGCAAGACGCAATGGTCATCAAAACAAGGTAGAAACACGGGGTATGAAGACCCTGAAAAGAAAAGCTTGCGGAGTCGGGTATCTGCCGAAGCTTGACAGAAACTTAAAGCGAAAGGGAAAAAGCTTGCGGAGTCGGGTATCCGCCGAAGCTTGATAAAAACTTAAAGCAGGAAAGATAAAAAGCTTGCAGAGTCGGGTATCCGCCGAAGCTTGACATAAACTTAAAGCGAAAGGGAAAAAGCTTGCGGAGTCGGGTATCCACTGAAGCTTAAAAACTTAAATGTTGTAGTTAAACATCATTTAACACATGGTCATTAATCCTTGATTAGGTATCAAAAATAAAAATTTTATGGACAAAATTGGGTATCAACAGGGCATATCAACGTTAGAGATGTCCTTAAGACTCCTGGTGATGACCTTCTCTTTACTTTGTTAGGTGGGAAATAGAGTATAATGGATTACCTTGCGTGTGTGGGATTATTTTTGTCTATACTCTTAGTTCCTTGCCTTATGAATTGTTTATCTTGTTTTGTTTCAGTGAGCGGTATGGCGTCCGGGATTTCTTTTGCAGCATTGCATACTTCTAGGGCGAGGAGGAAAGGGGCGGGGTCTTCGGGGGGGCCCTTCTGCTTCGGCCCCGGCACCTCGTGAGGTCGTTGTTGAAGAGGTCTCTGAGGTTCTAGGGTCTGCTCAAGATCTTCAATCAAGGAAGAGGAAAGTTGTCGAGGATTCTTCGGACCGGGGTAAGAGGATTGCTCCGGATGGCGGTGCAGAAGATGGCGCCACTCTCTTGCCTAATATTGCGGAGAATTTTGACCCCAGACCCTTCATTGATGAGCACTTTATGAGAGGTGAGGTGATGGGGCACATATCCTGGCAGGGATTGGTTCAAACTTTGACTAAACTACAATCTTTGGCTCTCCGCGTTACTGCCGACGTCCGATATATCGATATGACCGTCGAGGAACTTGACAGAAAAGCATTGGCTGATTTGAAGAGGAAGGACAAGGAGATTGAGGAGTCTGCACAGAGGCTTAGTATCGCCCTTAAGCTTAATGAAGATGCGCAGGTGCGAATCACTAGTTTGGAGAGGGCATTGGTCGAAACTGAGGCTGATAAGAAGAGGCTTGAATCAGGCAAAGCTGAGGCTGAAGAGGCCAATGGTGCCCTCCGTGATCAAGTGGTTCAGCTGAAGAAGGATGTGGATGAGCTGGATGCGATTTCTGAAAAAATCGGAGGAGAACAATTCCAAAATGTTGTGGCCCAGATTCAACACTTTAACCCTGATGTCACCCTCGCCTTGGAAAGTCTCAGTGTTGAGAAAGTCTTCCATGACGGGGAGCTCATCTTTGTGTAGGACCTTCCTCATGCCGATTCCGGGGATGCTTCAGGAGCTGCTCCGACTCTGGCAACTGGCTGGGTTGAAACCTAATTCTTTTTTCTTTTTGCCTTTTGTTATTTTGTGAAGACAATTGCCCCATTTGGTTGGGGTTTTAAATTTATGTACCTTTGCTTCTCGTTTGCTTGTCTGTATATTTGCTTTTTCATGGTCCGTTTTGGGTCCAATGTCCCTTATGGTATCTATCGCAACCATGCTGTGGACTTAGGAAATTTCTTGATAAAACGTGGGAACCATGGTCCAGAGTCCCATAAATGCGATAATTGGGTATGTAATATCCCTCTGGACTTAGGTATAAAAAACACTTTGGTCTATGATAATCACATATTTTATTCATTAAGAAACCCTTATGTTTAGTTATTTACACTCTTCATGTACTTAATTGACTGAATTTGATTATGTTTTGTAAGTTTGAACTCGAATCGGACTTAATTGATTTTTTCAGCATTATTCGGGTCTTACACTGTTTCTGTATTTTAGCCATATCTTGAGTTCTAAATGTCTGATAATTATGAATTTTACCTTGTAGGAAAGATAAGAGAGAGCTCTACAACTTTGATGAAGAGCTCAAAGTCAATTTCAGACATCTAGTGGAGCTAATTGGGCATGGAAATCAGAATACGGGATTTGTGACTTTGGAACCCGAACAGTGTGTAGTAACCAGAACATAATTCGAGTTTGGGCATATAAAATGGGCTGAAAATTTGTAATCTGAAAGTTAAGACCCAGATGTACAACTTTCATGTCAAGCACAAGACTTGATTCGGGCTCCTTGATGGAGATATTGGGTCTGAAAGTCAAAACAGAGGTGCTGAAACTGGTCCTGAATAGTCTGTAGTAATTGGGTCATATCTTGGGCTGTAGGACGAATTTTTGGGTGCTTCTAGAGCCATTGGAAAGCTTAGACAATTTCCTAGAACTTTCATGAAGACCACTTGGCTCAGAAATGACGAAATCAATGAGTTCAACAATGAATACTTTCGGAGACAAGGAAGCTCACCTACCAATCTCACCTACCAAGCTCACCTACCAATCTCACCCACCAAGCTCACCTACTAATTCCACCTACTAATCTCATCTACCCATCTACTACTACTCTGAATCCTCTATAAAAGGAAGTATGTGGAGAGCTCTAAACACAACACACACTTGGTGTTAGAAATAGCTTTTCATAGTTCTTGTATATTTTTCCTTGATTGTAATGGAGAGCTAAGTCACTTCTAGTCAATTCGGGACTCTTGAAGAGATTGTGGCTTGGATTCTTGAGACCTTGGTTATGTAATGTATTTGATTTATATTTGAATTCCTCTTCTCTTCTTCTTGTTCTCTTGATCTTGAATGCATGAATGGTGATTCTGTTTATGTTTGATCCGATTTGATCTTGGTTTAAGATTAAGTATTGTGATGAAATTTAGAACTGATTGATCTAAACTAATCACGTAATTGAAGAGGTTAGGTTACTGATTTGTGCCTAGGTTAATTGAATTCGGTGCTTAAATTGACATATATTTACATGAATGGTGCGATTGCGATTTATGTTTATCACTTGTCAATTGAATTACGACGATTGTCTAGTATGAATTACGGATCGATGCGAGATCTCGGTTAGATCCAAGTTAACCATTCAAATGTATTTCAGGTGTTTGTTGAAAGGTCTATGATTGAATCCACCCAATCTCGGATAGATTTCTGAATTGACTGTTCTTTTAATTGTTATTTCTCTTTAAATCCTGTCACTGCAATCCTTAAACCATCAAAACCCCCCTTTTTCTAACTTTCACTTGATTTGATCAAATTGCATCACGATCCTTGAGGAGACGATCCGGTGTTGTTCACTATACTACAAGTTTAGGTAATAACTTAGGTTATAATTTTGACTGAGTTCGGCGTTCGTCAGTCTATTATCCAGTTATTCGTGATGACGAGTATTTTAGAAATGTGGACTTAGGCAAGGATAAACACCTTAGTTCATGCTCCGTCATTTATAGTGTTTAAACTTATGGAATTTTTTGAACTTAGGTGCAAGAAACAATGCCTTAGCTTAGGATTCATCGTCCGAAAGGTTTGGTACTTTCGAATCCTTTTGCCTTAGGCATGCGTTGTTATTTAGACCTTACTCGGGGTCCTCTTGTTAACTATATTGGTTAAACAGGATCCCACTTGGCTTAGGTATAAGGATGGATCACGGGTCATAAGATCCGTTATACCACTGACTTTGAAGTAGTCAATGCCGGGTATCGAGGTCGGGTGTTGACCCTGTAGCTTGCTACCCCAACTTTGGTGTGCTACGCCTCTTGACTCGGACTTTTTGATTTCTTATCGAAAAAGTAGCATCTAAGTAACTCTTTTTCATTGATAGGTGTTGGGGGACGGAGGTCCATACAAAGTCAAATGTGGGCAGATTAAAGATTATTTTTTACTAAAAGACTAGGCCGTTATAGGCGTTTAGTTGTAGTATTTCCTAAGTTTATCTGCATTTCAATAGTTCTTGATTGTGTCCCCTGTTAGAGTTTCCAACGTGTAGGCTCCTTTGCCAGTGCTGACGACGATACGGTAGGAGCCTTCCCAGTTAGGGGCTAATTTTCCTTGGGAGGTATTTTTCCCTCTTATATCCCCTCTCCGGAGGACCAGATCTCCTGGTTGGAAATGCCTTGGTACCACCTTTTTATTATATCTGGCCGCCGTCCTTTGGTTGAGGGCAGTATCACGTATGTGGGCCACACGTCTCCTTTGTTCCAACAGGTACAGGTCTTCTCTGATCAATCTGGGGTTACTGTCAGGCAAAAATTATTGATGAGGCCAACTTTGTTCTCCTATCTCCACCGGGATCATTGGTTCGCGTCCATAGGTGAGTTTGAAAGAGGTTTCACCCGTGGTAGAGTGGGGAGTAGTCCTGTAGGCCCAGAGGACGTGGTCGAGCTATTCAGCCCAATTTCCCTTAACTTCATCCAATCTTCTTTTGATTCCCCGGACAATAACCCGGTTGGTAGCCTCTGCTTGTCCGTTTGTCTTGGGATTTTCTATAGCGTTACAGTGATGTTTTATCTTTAGTCCGGACAGTAGTTCTTCGAATCCCTGATCCTTGAACTGAGTTCCGTTGTCTGTTACTATAGACTCCAGAATCCCAAACCTGGTGATGATGTGACGCCAAGTGAATTTCTGGATCCGGGCTGCAGTGATTGTGGCTAAGGGTTCTGCCTCAATCCACTTCGTGAAATAATCTACCGCTACCACCAGATATTTCAGCTGGCTTGGGGCTTGGGAGAATGAGCCCAAGATGTCCATACCCCATCTATAGAATGGCCAGGGTACGGACAATGTGGATAGCTCCTCTGAGGGGGCATTGTAGTGGTCTGAATGGCGCTGACACTTGTCACAAATCCGGACATATGCATGGGAATCAACTTCTATTGTTGGCTAGTAGTACCCCGCCCTTAGTGCTTTCAGGGCCAGTGTTTTACCTCCTAAGTGGTGTCCGTAACTTCCTTCATGAACCTCAGCTAGAACGTATTTTGTTTCCTTTGGGGTAAGGCACTTGAGAAGGGGAGAAGAGAAGCCACGTCGGTAGAAATGACCGTCGTAGATGGTGTACCTTTCTGCTGTCTTGGTTAGCTTTGAGGCTTCTTTGTGGTCTGAAGGCACGATTCCAGACTGTAAGTATTCCCTGATAGGGGTGATCCAAGATGTCCCTTCTTCTTCTACCTACAAAATGACATTATCCGTGATGGAAAGCTGAAGAAGGGTTTACTGGATCACTGATCGGTTGTTGCTAGGGCTTTTGGTACTGGCGAGTTTAGATAAGAGGTCAGCTCTGGAGTTTTGCTCCCTTGGAATGTGCACAATCTTTGTTTCTTCGAAGCCTTTGAGGAGTTCTTGGAAAGATGACATTATCCTTGATGAAAAGCTGAAGAAGGGTTTGCTAGATCACTGATCGGTTGTTGCTAGGGCTTTTGGTGTGGCACAATAAGAGGTCGGTTCCGGAGTTTTGCTCCTTGGAATGTGCACAAAAGCCTTTGAGGAGTTCTTGGACTTTGACCAAGTATCTTTGCAAGAGAGGCTCCTTGGCTTGATATTCACCTCAGATTTGGGAGGTTGCTAACTGTGAATCACTACAAAGTGTGATCCTAGTTGCCCCCATGTCTTTTGCCATGGTTATTTCAGTAATGCATGCTTCGTACTCGGCTTGGTTGTTCGAGGTAGGGAACTTGAACTTCAAGGAATGCTCCAGCATCAATCCTTCTGAATTCTCCAGAATTACTCTGGCTCCACTTCTCTTAGGGTTCGAGAATCCGTCAACAAAGATGGTCCAAGAGCTTCTTTCTGGGTTCCTTGGGTCAGAAGTAAGTTCTACCAAGAAATCGAACAACGCCTGGGCTTTTATTGCGAGCCGTGGTTCGTAGGTGATTCCGAACTCAGAGAGTTTGATTAACCAGGTAATCATTCTTCCTGTCAAATCTAGTTTGTGCAACACTTGGTGGATAGGTTAGTCCGTCCTTACTACCATCGGGTGACACTAAAAGTACTGCCGCAGTCTCTTTGTCATGGTGATCAGGGCAAAAACAACCTTCTCGACTTTTTGATACCGGAGTTCTGGTCCTTGAAGGACTTTGCTAATGAAGTACATTGGTTTTTGACCTTTGTCCATCTCCCGAATTAGTACCGAGCTTATAGCCTCTTCATGGACTGAGAGATACAGGAAGAGCGTTTCTCTGTTGTTCGGTCTCGACAAGATAAGGGCAGGACAGAAGTTTTTTCAAGGACGAAAAAGCATCCTCACATTCTGGGATCCATTCAAAACTTTTTTCCTTTTTAAGTAATTTGAAGAGGGGTAGAGACTTATGGGCTGTTTTAGAGAGGAACCGTGTGAGAGCTACTATCCTTCCTGTCAGTTGTTGCACTTCCTTGATACACCGGGAACTCCTCATGTAGAGACAACCTAGCATTTGTCAGGATTGACATTAATTCCGTGGTGGGTTAGCATGAATCCCAATAATTTACAGGCGTGAACCCCGAAGGCGCATTTCTCTGGGTTTAGTCTCATATTGTGCTTCCGAACTTGTGCAAAAACTTCCTCAAAGTCTGTTATATGTGATCCGCCCTATGGGGTTTTTACTATCATGTCATCGACGTAAACTTCTAGCATCTTCCCTATTTGGTTCTTGAAAACTTTGTTCATCATTCTTTGATGGGTGGCTCCTGTATTTTTCAGTCCGAATGACATAACCCTATAACAATAGCTCGCCTTTCCAGTGATGAAGGCGATTTTATCTTTATCTCCAGGATACATTGGAATCTGGTTGCATCTGGAGTAGACATTCATGAATGATAGCCACTTGAAGCCCGAAGAGTTGTCAATCAATTGGTCCACATTGGGAAGTGGATATGGATCTTTTGGGCAGACTTTGTTCAAATCTATGTAATCCACGCACATTCTCCACTTCCTGTTGGGTTTTTTCACCAGGACCATGTTGGATAGCCACATGGTATAAGCAATATCCCTAATGAACCCGCAACTTAACAATTATTTTACCTGCTCCTCGATGACTTGTTACCTTTCAGGGTCGACCTTCCTCTTTTTCTGAGCGACTGGCTTCATATCTTTGCTAATGGATAAACGGTGGTAGATGAAGGAAGGGTCGAGTCCAGGCATGTTGGACGACGTCCAGGCAAACAGGTCTTTGTTTTTCAACCACAGCTTAATCAATTGTTATTTTTCGTCATCTCCCAACTGAGATCCAATCTTGGTAATCTAGACTGGCCTGTCTCCAAGTTGGAGAGGCTATAGTTCACCCTCTGGCTGGGGTCTGATGCCGTGAAGTTCTTCTCTAGCATCTAACTCGGTCATCAATATGTTGACCTGATCCAGGATTGGGCCAGATCTGACAGACTTTCTTTTTTTCAGGGCCCTGTAGATTTTCAAACTTTCGTTGTAGCATTTCTGGCAGCAACTTGGTCGCCCTTAATAGTGACCACCTCGTTGTGCTTATTCAGGAATTTCATGACAAGGTGGGTGGTGGATACCACGGCGCCAAGGGCATTTAGGGAAGGACGACCAAGGATGATGTTGTAAGTCGAAGGGCAGTCTACGACCAAGAACTTCACCTTGACTGTTTTGAAAAGCTTGGAGGAGCCTAGGGTTAGATGGGTTTCGTAGTACCCAATCGGGGTGATCTTCTCACCTGTGAACCCCGTGAGTTCCCCTTTGTGAGGGGTCAAATTTGACCACGGGAGTTCTAGCTTCTAGTAAAGGTCCAGGAACATAATATTTGCCGAGTTTCCTTGATCCAGGAAAATTTTGCAGACTTCAGCGTTGGAAATGACCCCGAAAATGACGAGGGGATTGTCATGGTCCGGGATGATTCCACCATAGTCCTTGTCCGAAAAGGTAATATATGGCGTCTTTCTTTCCGTGGTGTTAGGTTTAGATTCAGAATGGGAGACGCTAAACACCGCCATTATTAATGCTTTCTTTCGTGCTCCGTTTGATGGCCCTCCTCCAGTGAATTCTCCCGCAATGGTATTGATCGTCTTATTTGGTTCTAGGCGACGATTGTCGTTGTCATTGGGTGAAGGGTCCCTGTTCCTTCTCTGCTGGTCATTGTCATTTCGGCGGGGTGGTATCCGGGATCTTCTCCTCAGACTTCGATTTCTCTTAGTTCGGGGAGGAGACGGACTCCGTCCCTTATCCTCTCTGCGCCTATCGCGATACTCCTCACTTTGGGTTCGGAGGGCGTATTACTGCAGTCATCCGGCCTTGATTAGGAACTCAATGGCATCGCACAGTTGGTAGCGGTCTTTAGTATCGTGACCGTAACCTTTATGCCACACACAATGTTTGAAGTGGTCTTTTTACTTGTGCTTTTTAATGGGGGGTGGCCTCCTTATATTCTGGAACTCGATCTGCATCCCTTCCCTCAAGATTGTTTCTCATGGGACGTTTAGGGGGTGCACTCGGAAAACCTTCTCCAAGGTGGACTACCTTTAGGACGCCGAGACCGTGAGGAATCGTGATTGGGTTTTTGATGAGTGCGCTCATCTCTATCCCATCTACTTTGGTCCTCTATTGCTTCCTCCAGGTTGACGTACTTTTGGGACCGTCTCTGGAACTCTCCCAAGTTCTCAGGCTTCTTATTTATGAGGGACGCAAAGAATTCAGACCCCACACGAAGACCGCTCCTGGCGTAGTGCAAGGCAATCTTGTCATCAAAGCTTTCCACGTTGGTACATATCGCCATGAACTATCTTACATAATCACGGAGGGGCTTCTCTCGCCCCTGCTGAATCTTGGCCAAGGAGTCGATGGACTTGGGCTGCTCCTTACTAGTGGTGTATTGGAGCCAGAATCGTTGTTTCAGGTTAGACCAATCTATCACGGATTTTTGTGATAGACTGAAGAACCAGTTGAGGGCTCTCTTCTTGAGAGAGAGAGAGAGGAAAAACACAACATTGCAATTCCATGGACCCGCCACGAAAGCACATAGATTGTTCAAAGGCATTTATGTGCTCTTGGGAGTCCGTAGTTCCATCGTAAATCTCCAAATTAGCAAGGAACTTAAAGTTCCCGAGGACCTGGTACTCCATGAGTTGGTCGGAGAAAGGGTGTTCCTGAATGTCTTGGTTTGAGTTATTGTTTCCGACGTTGGATACCGTGGCTTCGGCATGACCCCTCTTCTGATTGTTCTTCGCCTTATGTCCTCCGTCAGTATGGTTCGACCTGGATTGGTTGTCATACATGGCTCTCTGCATGTCTTCCAGTCTTTGATATTGCTCATTCAGCATGGCCATGTGTTGTTGTAGCATGTCCTGGAACTGACATTGGGACATATGGGATTGACTCCCATGCTCAGAGTGAGATGCTTGGTTGCCGGCATCCCCATTTGGCATTCCCAAGCGCTGACGCACTTAGACTCTGTGTTTTTTGGTGTTGGGGTTCCCCCTTTGGCCTTGGATTCTAAGTCTATCCCTTGCTGAGATCTTGCGTGAAGGGTTGGGACTCTCGTCTGAAACTGAGGTGAAATGCCCCTCGCGCTGGTACTCTGCGTTGAGTGCCTGGTTTCTCGTGGCGAAGGTTCCAATGGTAGGTGGTGGGACAGAGTGGAGAAGGTGTTGCATAGCAAAACCCTGCCTATGGTTAGCAGAAGTTTACGCAACGTCCCTCCTTGAGTTTTGTCTCGTGTTCACTATGTCTTGGTGGGATTAGAAATTTATGGTTCCCACAGACGGCACCAATATTCTGATGTAGAACCAAAAGGTGCTTGAGAAGACACTTGTACGGTGGTTTCCTCCTCCTTGTGCGGTGATTTCCTCCTCCTTGTGCGGTTGTTACCTCCAAGAGTCTCGAGCAGGGAGTTGGGTACTTGCAAAGGGACTCCAACGTTCAAGTCAGATAAGGCACTAAGAGCATATACACTATGTGAATGATCGTTACCTTGTTAGAGTGATGTTTTCTGATACTTATAGTGCATGCGCAAAGTCCTTGAACATTTGTCACCGAGTGCAAGCATGTAGAGATCGTGGCCTGACGGGGGAGGGTGTGCCTCATCCCACAATCGTTCGGGTAGAGCCCTGATGGAGGGTGTCTCCCTCCCACGATCGTCCAGGCAGATCCCTGAAATCTCGGGTCTGTCACATTAGTGGCTAACCACTGTAGTAGGTAGTTATAGTCCTCACACTGTAAAGATCACCATAAGCAGTACCAGGTCATACGCAGACCTATAGAGTGTTGATTGGGGAGTACGACTAGTACCCACGTACGGATGTCTTGCTGAGATACGTACTCTGAATCCTGATGGCGTATATGTCAAATTTGACTCCTAAAAACGATATCTCGAACTACGATCTAGAACAATAGCTATATTTTTTTTAAAGGTATAAGATCAACTTTTTTCATTATTAAAGTATTGGCAGTCTCCTTACCCATTATGGTTCTTCCAATCGGCTTGTACTTATCAGCTGAATTCGTTTGTCATCTAATTGAGAGCTATGTTATTACACAAATAAAATTACCTCACGAGTTTTATATAAATGCTATTACAATTATTCATTTTTACTTTCTTTTTTTTTTTTTACTTTTTTTCTCACATCTAATGCTCTTATGAAGTTTTTGTGCACACGATTTTTGCCCAAGGAACATTTCTGATTCTGTTAAGCTTTATTTTTGGAGTCTGATATTTTATCAATTGTACTGTAAATTCTTTAGCTAAGGAACCAAAAAAACAAAGTTTGTCTCCTTAACCTCATACAAGTAGTAGAAATATTCAGACCTGCCATGAGTCTACCGCAACAGCAATTGTCTAGGACCTACAGATTGATCTAATAGATCTGAAATGCTGAATGAGATTTCTTTCCTTCTTGTCTAAAATTACAATTTACAAGTTTGTGGAATGTTGAATTCCAGCAAATCTGAAAAGGGAATAAATACAGGTATAAATAGAAAAAAGAATGAGTAAAAAAAGGGATCTGCATTATCCTAAAATTACAAAAAAAATTCAAAGATATTAGCAAAATAACAGAAAAAATTTGGATCCTGAACTTTATCATCTGACAGTGGAAGCAACTGTGTGAGCCCACCATCTGAGACTATCTTTCATGTCAGTTTCATTGTTCATAGCAGGGACTTTCCAATTCATCAAGGGGTTCTCTTTCTTCCTCCTATCATGAACCTTCCATGCTTCTGAGAGGTAAGGTCTTGGAATCACAGACTCATCAAAATCATCTTGTTCCTCATCTTTCTTCCCCAACCTTTGCAACCCAGGAATGATTGAGGCCAAGCTTGAGTCTTTATCTTCCTCTGAGAAAACAAAACCCAGATCCATGAACCCTTTTAGCTCCTCAAATTCAAGGGCTGATAAACTCTTGCTTTCCCTTCTCTTCTTCCTTCCACTGCTTGTGATGTTCTTCTTAGGCAACAACACTTCATGATCCATCATCATCTGTGCTTGGTTTTCAGCTTCTGAGTCTGTGGCTTCTTTTCCTGAGAGAATGGTTTGGAGCTTTGGAGGGAGAAGTACAGAATCTGGTGAAAGAGAATCATGCTTGAAGCTTGTCATGGATTGGTCACTCATGGACCTTGTATGATTGGTTCGGATCCGGGCAAGCTTTGGTTGAATTGGTTCTGATGATTCTTCTTTTATGTGGTGATGATCTAGATTTTCTACAGAACTTGTTGATGTTGATGAGCTTGAGTTTTTGTTCAAAATCTTAAGCTCAAACCAGCAAAAATCAAAGAGATTCAAGACAGCCTCTGGTTCCATCATTGGCGGCTTTGGGAAATCAGCAGAAGCCTCTGTGAATTGCGTGTATGCTTAAGTAAATTACCTAGGCAATGTAGGTTACTATATATATATACTCCACTTCATGACTATATTGCCCTTCATGTTACCCTCAAATTACAAGAAACATTCAACCAGTTATTCACACGTTTTGCATTTGAGACATTTCTTTATTAATTTATTATGTACATATGGCTTTGTTGCACCTTTTCCTATATTCCGAGTGAAATGTTGTTTGTCCCGGATAAAGAAAGTGTTTGGAATGAGTTGGCTTCATGATGAAGCAAAAAGCAAAGGTTGATTGAGGTGAAACAGTGAATTATGGATGCTACTAGATAAAGCTAGATATAAGGTTGGAGAATAGTTGATATCAAGTTATCAACCACTAATGCATATCTTATATCATAGATGCTTACATTTGTTGGTTGCATCTCTTTCTTGTTTGTTTGATGATTGCACCAAAGCGTTCCGATGTAAAATTAATGGCTCTAACAATAGCAATAATTGTTAGTTGCTTCCAAATTACACAAAGTTGAATTGCCTATGTCACTGTGGTTGGCATTTGCTTTTTAAGCTGCAATTTTTCATGATAGCATTTTTGAAGCATTGAGATTATTTTTTTCTTTGACTAGGATATCTTCATAAACATTATTGTGAGATTAATTCTCAATTATAAGTAACATTACATGTAAAATTTATTAAGTCACAATTTACTTTCACTATAACCAGTCATTTTTTGATAGACCTTAATAGTTTAGGTTTTCAAATATAAAACTTTAGAATACAAGATCTTATACATGTTATAGTGGCTTTCTTGTTTATTTTTCTCCTAAAATTTTAAAGTTTGTAGCATTTTATTTATTCCTTAAGCATCTTAACTTCTTACTTTTTTAAGAGAGAGATTGTGATATTTGAAAATGAGTTTTTATATTTCATATGCTGGTCAATTTCCCTTTTTCTTCTTGCAATTTTTGTGTGTGCAATTAATGTTGTTTTTTTTTACGTTGTGCAATTAATATTGTTTAGTCATTAGGTTGTGAAGGACCAGACTGGGTCACTGGGATTTCACTTCATGGTAGTTATGGATTTATGTTAAATTAATCTACTTGTGAATACGTGATCAATGGAAATGAAGGCACAACAATAACATTATGATAAACTAATGTGCGTCAACCAAATTACATTATGTCTTACTCACATCATGTGTGAACAAGACAATAATACACTTATATTTTCTAGATTTCATACATTTTCTTTTTCCTTTTTACACTAATTTTCTTTCATTGTTTCCCACCTTTTATTTATTCCTATTGTGCATGTGCAATGTCACTTATATAACAATTTTGTGCAATGTGCATGGTGACAAATAACAATTATCTAAGTAGACAGACTCTTTTAATCAAGTAACAACGTGTGATTAAAAGATAATAATAAAATTACATTTATAGGAAGAAAATTCACAAATATTGGTATATAAATAAAAATAAAAGTTATTTGTATACAATTTTTTTTCAAATAATTTAAATAATTCTCATCAGAACAATGTGTTTATATTTTTTCCCTTTTATTCATCAATATCAATTATGCATACTTTCTTAAGTGAATCATGTGAATTGTAAATTATGTAACTAACATCTTTTTCTTTTTTTTGCTTAAAGAAATTATGTAACTAACATTAATCATAAATAAATCAACTTCAATCATGTGTACATGATGGTATACAAACAATAAAAATATTAGAATTTAATTTTAATATATTGTTAATATAATTTTTTTATATTATTAATTAATTATACATTATTATATATATAATTTTTAAAATAATTATTATAAAAATTAAATATTTTTAATAATATAAAAATATATAATTAAATAATAATATAAATTTTTTTGCACTAATACTACATCAAACTTAAATAAAAAATATAATTGAAGCATGGATTGTTGCCACGCTCTCCTTCAGCAAAGTCAAATCAGCATATTTATTTTATTCCAAAACTAAGTTCGGAAGGGTACTTTAGTACATAAATGTTTGGCTGCAGAATATTCTTTTAAAAAAATTTAGAAAACGATTACGTTATTTCATAGTAAATTGTAACACATTGTAATAAATAATTTCTATTAGTTTCTGTTTAGCTCTTAAATTTGAGTATAAAATTAAAGTTTAGAATTGAAATTAAATTTTTTAATTCTAATTTTTATGTTTAGAATGTTATTTAAAATTAAAATTTCATAAATTAATTCTATAAAATTAAAAATAACTAAATTAAATATTTCTTAATTCTTAATATATACTTTAAAAATTATTATTTTTATAACTTAAAAATTAAACTCTTTATCTCTCTCTATATTTATTTATAAATAATCATATTTATTGATATGTTATATTTATATAAAAAATATTTTTATATTTATATAAAAATTATTATAATAGCTATTTATTTATTTTTTTCTAAAAAAATCATGAAAAATTTTTTATGAAAAAATATGATTATTATATTATAAAAATATTATTGTATGAATATTTTTATTAATTTTTATTTTATAAATAATTTTTTAATATTTTTAAATAATTAAATTATAATTAAATTTAAAATTATAATTTTTTATCATAATTCTTTAATAACTTTAAACATAAAATTTAATATTCTAAATTAATTTAATTTTAAAAAATTAAAATTAAAATTCTATATTTTAATTTTAATTTCACTATCTAAATAAATCACATTAACATAGTCCAAACCAAAGCATAACTCGATTTTAGTAAGTAGAGGGAATTACTTCCATATACTTAAATTTCGGTATTTTGATTAGTTATCATATTTATTAATTACTATTATTTTTTAGACTTTAGATTTGTTATGAAAAAACAGAATTAATAAACATTTGACAAAATTATCACAAAATATTGATACAGAATACTATATAACTCATTATGCAGAATATTCTGTCAATAAACTGTGATTAGATAATCGGAATTGCGGATTCAACGATTCTAACATTGAACGGGAAATTATTAAATAAAGCTAATTCCCAACGTGCATCTCGTGCAGCCATCATAACACAATATCCACGCGGAACCCTTTGTCTCTATGTAAAAAATTTAGAGTGAATTACATTTCCCACCTTTAATTCTTCTTTTCACTATTTTAAAATATTACATTTCCCTTTATTGAGAAATGAAAATGAAAGAATTTTAATTCAAACTAATTAACCACATATTAAAATTCTTAAATTTATTTAATCCTAAATTATGATATGCACAAAATATAATAAATTAGATATTTAAGATATATAATTATCTTATACTAAGAGAAATCACATCTTTGAGAAGTCATTATGAGAAAAAGATAGTTAAGAATCTTTGTCGTCATGAAGGAGAGAAATTACTCTCATTTCATATATGCGCAAAAATCTTTGTGATCTTAATGGGACAACCACAATACATATAAGATGAGAATAGAGACATCTCATCGTGTTTACAATATGAATTAACCTATCTATCATAGAAAACCTAAACACGATGCTCATAAACCCAAAATAACATTATCCACATGAGTTTAAGTCTTTATAAAAGTCCAATAACAAAATTGATCACAAATAGACTAAGCCAATAGATGCTCCACAATATTTGATATTCAATTAATATGAGTTTTAGAAAATTGGTGATTATGTTAATCTAAACATATTAAAAAACCTAATAGAAAATACATTATATTTTAGTCTATTTTTATGTTTTCTACTAAAATTTTACATGATTGAAGACTCAAAGTCGCAGTAGTCACAACTAGGGTTGGAGTCATAGATGTTTGTCATTTGACATGACGATGGTGCTATTAGTCGTGTTGTTTGTGTTGTGCTCTTCATCTTTTTGATGCTAAAGGGGGAGAAAGAAAAGGACAGATACTTTGTCAAAGCCACACATGAATATAGGGGGAGTGACCTGAGTTGCAAGGCATCATGGATTAAGGGGGAGTTTTCCTTAACTCATACTATTTTAAATTTTTTTATTTGCTGTCAACTCTGATAAAATACATACTTGTTATCATGCTCAAATTCATTTCTCATCATAAAAAATGGAGAGAATGTTGAATTTTAAGTTTTGATGATGCATTTAAGTTTTTGAGCATGTGAGTTTTTTAGATGATTTGATTTTCTCCTCTGTTAATTTATTGATATGTGAATGATTGTGAGTCAAAACTCTTCATTTAAAAAGAACAAATATCTCTCTCAAATATATATATAGTGATTTGATGGGTTGATTGATTTTTATTAGGATTAAATGACTTTACATTCTCATCTCCAACGGTCAAGCACGTTTTTAGGAGATCTCTTTGGTTCCAATGGATAAAAGATTGCAAAATGCTAATCATACTCAAACCAGAGAAGAATAGCAACTAAAACAACACCTACAGGGCGAACTAGCAACTACTGAGAACTAAAACAGCAACTACTTAAAAAATATACGAGCTGCATATCCCATATGTTTTAAAGCCTCTTAGCTAATTTTTTTGCAACCTCCAACAGTTAACAAATGTTAAGGGAAGCACTCCACTATTTATAGAAGGCCTTCGAAAGGATCAAATACACTTGCTCAAAAGAAAAGAGGTCCTACTCTGTTTCTGTGTATTTCTCTATTTCTCCACTTTCTGATTGTTCTGATATATGCTTATCCACTCTTGGAAGAGTCTTGAAATCCATTGTAGCTCATTGATAAGAGCAAACCATTTCTTGTTGATAAGATTCTTGTTTTAGAGAGAAGGAAGAGAGTATGAGTAGCTTTCCTTCAATCTAAGTACTCTATCTTGGGTTAAGGTAGAGGGAGGTTCAGTGGTATCCTTAAGTGTTAGAAACCATTGTAACTCTACTTTGGAGTTAAGGTAGAGGAATGTTTGTTAGAGTCATTGCAAGAGAAAATTTGACAAGTGAATAAATACTCAAGCAATTACTTGAGGATTGGATGTAGGTCATGTATTGTGGCTGAACCAGTAGAAATCTGTTTGTACATTCTTCTCAACCTTTTCCTCTTTATCTTCAAGTTTTTTATTGTGTTTCTATTGTAATTATTTTCTTAATCTTTTCAATTTTCTGTTATTGAATCTCTTAAAACCAATTCACCCCCTCTTAGTTCTGTCAATTTTTAATGTCCAAAAGCCAACACCTCCTACTTCTATCTTGTTGGTTGGTGATTGCTACGATTTTGAATCTTGAACCATGTGGGGTGTTTTAATAGGCAACATAAATATGAATTAAAGTATAATTCATTTTCATCTCTTGAAAAAAGAGTGTAATTTTTTAAAATAAAAGAGAAAATAATAATATTTAAGCATATTTTAGGAGAAAGAATATAATTTACTCAAAAATTTATAATAAAATGATATTAAGAATTCATTCATAAAACATTTTATTTTATTTTTATCTCTATAACAAACTTATCCTAAAGTTAATCAAAATGTATTTCATTCTCTTCATTTCTTTATAATTTAATTTGCATAATAAAGTAATTTTCTCCGTTGACTTGTTGAACATTCTGTTTCACTTTATTTCTTTCAAGCCATTTATTTATGATTATTGACATTATTATTGTATTATTTTTATGTTAATATATTAACGTCATTGTATATAATTTAATTTAATTTCAGCGTGACACTGCACATACCGAATAATATTTCCCAACCCAATAAACTGTCTTCGCTACAGCTTGTTCCTATCATTAGCAGCGACGCAATAAACTAATTTTTAAAAAAGCTACTGTTCCTCAATCTGGATTCAGTAATGCTAAGATTACGATAACGGAATTCGAAGACCACGATTACGTCCATGCTGTTCACACCCTTGAAACCCCTGCCAAATTGGGATTGACAGCATAACGGTGTTAAACGGGAAACAATTTTAAGTAACAAAATGATTTGTCATTTTTTCCTACTTGGCACATTTTAATTGGTGGGATAGTGATTAGGATAGGAACTTGGGACAGACGATTCTATCCCCTAGTGGCTGGACCAAAATCAATGTTCATGTGTTAGTTCTAAATAATTGGAGTGATGCTTCTTGTGGTGGGGTGAATAGAAGTGATTGTGGTGGTGTGGTTGCAGGTTTTATGTCCAATCTTGGTCCTTGTTCAATTTCCACGGCTGAATTGTGGGGTATACTTTATGGGTTGAAACTGGCTCAGTCCCTTGATATGACTAAAATCATTTTGGAAACAGACTCCAGGGTCGCTGTGAATTTGTTATCTTCCTCTTGTAGTCTTGTGCTACCTGGCACCCTCGTAGTTCTCTTATGAATTAGATCCAAGCAATGTGCCATCAGGGATAGGGATGACAATGGGCGGGGCGGGAGTGAATAATATTTTTTTATTTTTATTTTTGTGATAAGTATTTATTTATGATTTTTATGAATAAATAAAATATTTATAAATATTTATAAGTAATTAATAATTAATAATTTAAAATAAAATTATAAAATTATAAAAAATATAAATAAAATAAATTTTAATATCATATATTATAATTTTTTTAACAATTTAAAATTTTTATAAAATAAAAAGAATATTATAAATAATAAATTAAATTATATTATATTTTATAATAATTAATTTACATAAATAATTATTACATAAATAATATATTTTTTTAATAAATTTTTTATTATTATAGACTTATTTAATAAAAAATTTATTTTAAAATAATAAAAATATATGTATTTTTATCTCATCTTAAAATTAAAAAAATTATAATATATAATATATATTAAATAAAAAAAATAAGAAGAGAGAAAATACTTAATAAATTTTATAAATATCCACAAAATAAATATTATAATTCTTATCTTTATTTTTATTTATTAAATAAATATTTATCTCTCACCTTATCACGAATAATTTTCACAAAATCTTGCGACTACAATTCATTTTGCCATTCTAATTAGGATGGACCGGAGGTCCATATTCAGCACACTTATAGAGAATCTAAGAGATATGCTGCCTTCCTTTGGTACTTATTATTTCGCTCATCCCCCCTTGTATTTCTATTATTCTCGTGAATGATGCTAATGATTTTGCCCTGCATGGGGTAGTCCCCAGCTTGTCTTGTTTCTTTGGGCTTTGGCCCCACAGTTGATAAAAAGAATATTTCCCAACCCAATCACTATATCACCTCTTTTTGTGCTGTATATTATATTCTTGTGTTATATTGATTTCTTTTTAGTAAATCTTATTTCACTTTATACCAAAAAACAAAAAAAATCCTATTTCACTTTCCTGAAGGTACAAGTGTTATAATTCTAGTCATCTAAAATTTTTTGGCATTAATTTAGTAGTTAATAATAAAAAATGATATTAATTTCGTTCTCTAAAAAAATAATATAAATTTTATCCTTTAATCATAAAAAATAACATCACTTTAATTTGTTAATCATATAAAGTCAACATGAATTTAATCACTTAATAATAATAAAATAACATTAACATAGTTTCTCAATCTCACAGTTCGTACAAAAAATTGATTTTAATATTATTTTTCATAATTAAAGAACAAAATTGATGTAAAAATGTTTTGAAAAACCAAATGTTGACACTTATATTTTTAGAAGAGAAAAATGAGTTACGTGATTCAAGTTCGGCAGACCGACAAGCACCACGGTATTTGAGAACTGGGTTACGTCTACCGTGCATCTTGCTTAGTTGTGGGGAATGTGTGCACTTAGACTCTACCTCCTAATAAAAGTAGAGAAATACTTATTTAAATTTATTACATTATAAATGTAATATATTAATTAAGATTTAATATTTTTATAAATATTTAGATTATTTTTATAAATATTTATAATAGAAATATTTATAAAAATATTAAATTATAATTAACCTAATCAATTCATCTGAAATACTATAAATTTAGTCAAAAATTTTAAGAGGTAATGAATTTTCTCTTTTGGTTCAAAACTCGCTAAGGCACTCATCGGAAGTTTCCATCTTCGGCGAGCTACGACTTGTGCGTGTGTGGCCTGTTGTGATCGAAAATCGTAACGGGAGCAGCGAAACAAAATAAATTAATTGAGAGTCGTCACTAATTTTATTGGAATTAAAAAAAATTAGATTTTTTTTTTGTAGAAAATAGTCTTTGAAATCAGATTAGATTCGGGAGTCGGTTATGCATAGAAAAATGTGAAAACTTAATTCCACAGCACTCCTAACACACCTGTCCTAAGACGGTACCTTAAGTCAGTTATGCAATATTCAATAATCTCAAAATATATTTGTTTTACTCATTTTATTTAAAAATAAATAATTTATGAAAATTTAAAATTTGAACTTGACAAAATAAAGATTCTACTCTTACGTATCCTCAAGTGTAATGAGAAACTCAAAGTCACGTAGTTCTTTAAAAAATATTTGTGTGTTGATTGATTTTAATTAAAAAGTTTAATTCTTAATTTTTAAAATTAACAAGTTTTTGTGACTCAGCTAATCAAATTAAGGTTTGAATAAGTGAAGCTAGGCGTCACGCTAGAGACGTCACCCGTGGAATCATCAAGTTATCACAACACAAATGATTACAAAAATTATAAAATTAACATGTTGTCACAACTTAATTTTTTTTTATGTGGGCAATCTTATGAGGTTGAATAGCCCAAAAGTTACCAGCCTAACTAAATAAGATCTCAAAAAAAAAAAATCTGAATTTGTAGCTTATTTCTCATAGCAGACCCTCTTTTTCAATCAATAAGCCATTTGAGTCATCTAAAAAAAGGAGTGTCTGAACTTAGAGAAACCAAATAGAGAAAAGAGGGGGGGCATTACTATGGAGCTTAGATTGGACCGTGATGGAGCTTCGGCGGCTTTGAAGCAGAGACGATGGCGGCGGCTATGAAGCAGAAGCGACGGCGGCGACGGTGATGGCGCGGATCTGAATGGATCGGGCTAGTGCTGCACAGGCGACGTAGTCCAACGGTGACGCGGGCTCTGGTTCGGACGGTGCTAGCTGCGCAGATGACGCGGATCGGGACGTCGAGCGGTGGCTGGGCCTGGTTCGTTGGATCCGGCGAAGGCTGTGCGGTGCAGTCTGGCACCGATACGGTGCGGCTCGACTCGGTCTGGCCGACGCTGGTGGGAATGCCACAGTGGCGCCGTTCATGGCTTCTTGGCTCGGACGGACGAAGCGGAGGTTCTTTCGTTGTCTTTGGCGGGGACGGGTTGTAGGTCCCATTGGGTTCTTCTTCTCTTTTTTTATGCTTGTTGGATTGTTAGTATTTGTGAGTGGTTTGTTGGTTATTGATGGTGATTTTAATGGAGTGAAAAAGATGGTCAATGGAGGTTGATGGTGGATTTGAGTGAAAGGTTGATGATGAAGTTGAATGGTGGGGGTGTTTTGATTTTGCGGGGGACTTTGTTTGTGGAAGGTTTAAAGTGGTTGACGGAGATGGTGATGTGGTGATGTTTTGGTGAAAGATGAAGATTGGGGGTTTGGAGGGTGAAGAAGATGAAGGTAAAGTGGTTATGGAAGTGGGTGTTGAAGGAGATCAAGTGGAAGCTTGGTAGAAGATGGAGTGGTATGGTTTCTTGCCTTGAGTGGTGAGTTGACTCAGTAGATGAAGTGAGTGAAGGACTTGTGGGATTGAAGGTGAAGAAGATCTAATGTTAGGAAGAAAATAGTTGTTACTGGTATTAATGGTTTTGTTCAAAAAATGGTAATGGAAATGGTTGATTGTTGTAGAAAAGAGGATGATGGTGATAAAAAATAGGGGCTGTGAGGTGCTTGGTCTCTGTCTCCCTTGGTCAAATGGAGATGGTGATATATAATTGATAAAGACGGAGGAAGATGGTCCTCATGATGGTGGGGTTGGGTTGTCACCATGTTGGGGGTAAAATCACAAGTTCTAATTCGACGAAGATATTTTCGACAGTTGGATGATAACATTGAGATATTCGACGATGAAGAGATTTTCGACAGTCGGATGATAATATTGAGATATTTGACAAAGATAATTTTGATGGTCGGATGATACTATTGAGACATTCGATGAATAAGGGTTTCGACAGTCAGATGATAATATTGAGATATTCGACAAAGAGATTTTTGACAGCTCGATGATGATGACATTGAAGAAATTTTCTAATGTGTTATAGTCAGATATTAATTTTTGTTAAAAGATCTCAGTTGCTTTCAGTTATTAGTCTTGAATTCGACAACTAGATGGTGATCCAAGTGGCGGCGGAATCTAAAATGGTTAAGGGTTGGTTTCGTCGAAAATAAAGTTACCAATTCTGAATTCGACAGGAGTTGGTTATTGTCGAAAGATTTTATAACTGCTCTCAGTTGAGCAAAATATTAGTGTAGAAAAACGTGGCATAACTGCCATGAATGTGGTCAATTTTTAGGAGTCAGTTATTTTTTATATTATGCCTATAAATACTAGTATTCAAGATGTACAAAGGGTGGTTTTACTGGATATACAATCCTAACATCTCACTCAAGCAGATTAACGGATTTGACTCCAAGTATGACTTCTATTTTCATTTCCAGTCATTTACATTAATGCAATGTCTTTTTAAATTCTTTATTTTCAAGTCTTGTCCTTTAAATTTCTTTACTTTTTTTGCACTTTAAATTCATGCGTTTTACGTTTTCTGCACTTTAAACTTATTGCATTTTTACATTTCCTGCATTTAAATTTTTTGTACCTTTATTTTTTGCATTTTAATCTTCAGCACTTTATGTTTCTTGCAATTTACTTTCTCTGCACTTTCAAAGTTTCTTTACACTTTACATTTTGCATGTTACTCATCCATTTCTTAAAAGCTTCTTTTTCAAACGAGATTACCACATAACTCGTGAACTCACATTCGACTGATAAAATATATTTGTTTGTTAGAATTTGTCTTATACCAAATTCACCCATAAACAAATTGGCACACCCAGTAGGACGAGTTCAGAGTAACTCGGTAGTTTCACAAACTTCTTCATAAGAAGATGGTTTTATGTGTTTAAGAAGTGAAAAGTTGGTATTTTTTTGCCCTTCTCAAGATATGCAAATTATGAGTAACGCAAATAACCAGACGTCGAATGCACTTTCAGTTGAAGTTAGTATGCCACCTTCAACAGCCGTTTCTGCGTCACCTTTAACTGTTGTTAGTACGGGTCCTGTAGTTGATATAATAGCAACTGGTACTCTCAGGAGTAACCCAATGTTAGAACAAGTGGTGCCTGTAGTGACTCAGTCATCACCTAATCAACCAAGTAATCATAGTGTAATGAACTCAAATTCAAGGTTGGCACCACAATATGGTTTGTCACAAAATTATGTCCCTCTTGTGTTTGCACAAATGGGAATTGGCTCTACTTTGGCTAATACTATAGGCCAAACAGTAGTTTCACAAGGCCAACCACAAATAAGTTCGGCTTTAGCAAGTTTTAATGGCCAAGGAACAGGAGTTGCAAGTTCAAATAATCTAACTCCTTTTCGACAAGAGAGATTGAATTTGGGACCTGTATTTCTAAATATGTCGAGAGATATTCCTCAGAATATAACTGGGCCAACTACAAATTCTTTGGCCAGTTTTCGACAACAAATGGATGAAAGTAATCATGAAATGGTGCATATGTTCACTCAGCAAATGGGTGCTGTGATTACACTAATCATGGAAAACACAAATAATGCTTGCAGCGCATCAGCCCAGCAAATGACAAGGCTAAACCAAGCCTTGTGGATAGGTGAATTGGCCAATGAAAATGTGCAAGGAACCCAGCCTAGAGTAAACAGAGAAATGGTTATACCTCAGGAAAATGGGGGACAAAATCAACAAAACCAAGAACAACCTAGGCAAAATAATCAGCCACACTTGGAATATGGGAATGTCCATATGTTCCGTCGAGGTGATGAGGATCAAATGGCTAGAAATGATGCAGCCATGAGATTGCTTCGACAAAATCTTGGGGGGCACCAAGTAATTGAGCAAAATGTAAACTAAGTAGTGGAACAAGTGCTGAATAGATTTGGGTTCAATGTTGGATATGCCAACCAACCCTATTTTGTTTCAACATTTCCTGAGTTGGTACAGCAAGCAGAATTGCCTAGAGGAATTAAAATTCCTAAACTTTCAAAGTTTGCTGGTGAAAATAGAGAATCAACCGTCGAATATATCGCACGGTATACGATAAAAATAGGAGAATTGACCACTATTGAAGGCCTCAAAATGAGATTTTTCCTAAGCTCCCTTACTAAAAATGCATTCTCTTGGTTTTCGACATTGAGACCAAATTCGATACACTCTTGGACTCAATTAGAAAGAAGTTTCCATGATCAATTCTTCAGAGGGGATTTGAAAGTTGGACTTATAGATCTCTTCAATATTAAGAGAGTGTATAATAAAACAATAGAAGATTATCTGTCTAGGTTTCGACAAATGAGGAGTAGATGTTTTACTCCTATACCTGAAGCAGAAATAGTGAAAACTGCTACAGGGGATTTAGACTATTACATAAGGAAAAAGTTAGTGAACTAACATTTAGTTGATCTTGCCTAACTATGTGAAAAGGTTAGACAAATAGAATAACTAAAAGCTGAAAAGGTTCATAAACAAAAGAGATTCCTTTAAAGGGAGAAAGTAGCATTCGTCGGATTAGGTGAATTTGACAATGAAACTGAAGATAGCAATGATGAATTTGAAGTCAACATTGCTGAACTTCAGAATGGTCCTCCTTATGTGTGTCAGGCTCTCCAGCCTATAAGAAATAAGGAAAAAATAAGTTATGTCAATAGAAAAACATATACATTCGACGTAATAAGAACCGACAAAATCTTTGATTTGTTGTTAAAAGATAAACAGATTAAATTGTCGGAAGGCCATAAGTTATTAAAATCTGATGAAATAAAAGACCGAAAATATTGTAAGTTCGGTCATATTACTAACGAATGTATTTGTTTCAGAGATTTGATTCAGAAGACACTAATGGATGAGCGTTTGAAGTTTACTGACAAGCCTAAGGCGAATATGAAAGTTGATACAGATCTGTTTCAGGCTGGGATTTCATACGTCGATCAACAGGTTCCTTTAAATGTTGGAATGATCAACATAAGGAATTTGCAGGGATTCAATATTGACATGAAAGATGCAATGGACGTTTATCCCAAATAAAGAGAATCTCTTGAAAATTTCCTTGAAAGGAAGAAAGAAAAAGGCAAAGTAAGGTTGTGTCCAAGATGCAATGCAGTGTATGATGAATTGGCTGCAAAGAAAGCTGCTGAGGAGCAACATGGTAATTTACAAGGTAAAAATAAGTTTTTCGACAAGAAAGTTGGAAAACCACAAAAGCCCTTCAATACTCCAAAGTTAGTTTATACTCCAAAGCCTAAGCCAGTTTATACTCCAAAACCTAAGCTAGTCTATATGCCAAGGCCTAATATAAATGGCTGGTTGATTGAGTCACCTGGTGGATCTATGGAGAGTAATGCATTTCCCAGGAGTTGCGTCGGACCAGCTAGGACCAGAGTACCACCTGCCAATGTTGCTGTAGATAGATGGGTTAAAAATTTTGCAATGGCAAGTTACACGTATTTTTGATAAGACGTGGCTGCCAAGAAGAATAAGTTTCAAAAAAATCGACCATTCTGGAATGAAGATTACAAACATGGTAGAATTGACCAAAATGAAGTTTTGATTGGTCAGGATGTAGCAGGGCCATCAAAGTCTTTACCAATGACAAAGAGTCGAAAAAGAAGGTTGCAGAGGTTGAGACAGGCCTAGAAGAGAAGGAATTTGGCTGAGGGTTTAGTTATCAAAGAACAACCAACAAAAATAAGATGTTTAGTAGTCGAGGTTAAGCCAGCACTTGATGAAAGTAAAGATGACAAGAAATTGAAAAGTATTGTCAGAAAAGAATCTACAGATACAAAGGGGGCAATCACAGCTGAGCTAACAACAAGTGAAGTTGAATGGTCGAATGGGAATAACAATCTCCGACAAGAAAAACTTACAGAGATAAAGAAAGGGAAACAAGTTCAAGGGCATGCTCCAAACAAAATTAGAAAGAAATGGCAGATTGGACTTGTAGCAGCAGAAAAAAAAACAAAGGAAAACAATCTAGTAGTTAATGAAAGTAAGGACATGGCTAGGTTAAAAGTTGAGAAGATGATAAGAGGAATAGCTAGGAACAAAAGCAATAGTGATGATGAAGATTGGTCGAAGGAAGAAATCTTAAAAGTTCTGAAAGATCCTGACCAAGATGTCGAGTGGAAAAAGGAAATGATCGGCATGATCAAAGGGAAAAGAAATTTGGCGAAGCCTGATTGCCAAATTGTAGATATGGATTTGACAGTTGATGAAGTTATTGAAGCCTTGACTGATCCAGATGATCTTTTAGGCTTTGGTGATAATGAACAAATCGACATGGATTTCAATCTGGACAAGGATCTGGATGATATCATAATGGCTATGGATAGTAGTTTGCCATTGGAAGAGTACCTTAAGCTTGGTGGATATAAAAATCATGAAGAGTTAGATGAAGAAGAATTCTTGATGTCAATGAATGTGAACTTGATTTCAGTCATACCTGCTGAATTTGAAGGGTATTACGAAATTGAATATATCGGAGAGAATGAAGAAGACTTGGAAAACCTCAATAATCATTGGCTTTTCTATCAAGATAATATGTTAATTGTGTTCAACAATATATCATATTTTGAAAAGCCAACAGAGGAACAAAAGACTCATCTCCGCCTATTGCACATCAAGGCTTTGCTAGAAGGTAAGCCGACAAATAGAGTCTTGATAGATGGAGGGGCAGCTATCAATCTGATCCTAAGGGCAATGTTAAAGAAACTTAGGAAGAATGAGTCTGATTTGATGGCAACTAACATGATTGTTACTGATTTCAGTGGCAAAACTTCCCCGTCAGACGGAGTAGTGATGTTGAATATACAAGTTAGATCCATTGAGAGGTTGACATTGTTTGTCGTACATCTAACAAAATCCAATTACAATCTTCTACTGGGGAGAGATTGGATACATGCCATTGGAGCAATACTCGACGGTTCATCAAAAACTTATTCTTTGGAATGCAGATGATCAGGTGGAAATAGTAGAGGCAGATGATAACCCTTGCTATTTATAACAGCTTCATGTCGATTTTAAAATCTATGCTTCAAATGTCAACGTAGTCACGACAAATAATGGAGTTATAGACAAAGATGCACTTGAAACATGCTTAATGGATCAGTTTGGCATTCGACTAATGAATAAAGCTGAATTGGATCGGCCAAGCACTAGCCATGAGTGTTAATCGGTTGGATCAATTGTCGGCTTATTTGGCCGACAGGGCTGTGTACACCACTGAAGGTGTATTGTCGGATTATATAATAGACGATGATCCTTTAGGTTTTGAGAAAGGACTTGATGAAAGACAAGGTGTAGAGGTGAAAGATCCTTTGGAAGAAATAAACTTGGGCACTGAAACAGACAGAAGGCCTATATTTGTGAGTTCATTTTTGCCAAAGGAGTTTAAAGAAAATCTTGTTGAATTAATTAGGGAATATAAAGATTGCTTTGCGTGGGATTACGTTGAAATGCCTGGGTTGAGTAGAGATCTTGTCAAGCATAGACTGCCATTGAGAGAAGGTTGCAAACCTGTCAAGCAAGCTAATAGAAGATTTGCACCTGAGGTGATTTTGAAGATAAAAGAAGAGGTCGAAAGATTGCTCAAAGCCAAGTTCATCAGAACAACTAGGTATGTCGAACGACTTTCTAATATTGTTCCTGTAATTAAGAAAAGTGGCAAGTTAAGAATATGTGTAGATTTTAGAAATCTAAACACTGTTACACCTAAAGATGAATATACAATACCAATTGCGGATATGTTAGTTGATGCCGCATTTGGACATGAATTGTTAAGTTTTATGGATGGCCATGCAGGTTATAATCAAATTTTTATAGCCGAGGAGGACGTGTCTAAAACTGCCTTCAGATGTCTAGGAGCTATTGAGACATATGAATGGATAGTCATGCCTTTCGGTTTAAAGAATACAGGGGCCACCTATCAGAGAACAATGAATACAATCTTCTATGACGTTATTGGAAAATTTATGGAGTTGTATATCGATGATGTCATTGTCAAGTCGGAAACAAAAGAGAGCCACTTAACAAACTTGAGGCAGGCATTCGACAGGATGAGAAAGCACAGCCTGAAGATGAATTCAAAGAAATGTGATTTTGGAGTGTCGGCTGCTAAATTCTTAGGTTTTTTAGTCCATAAAAAAGGTATTGAGGTGGACAAGAATAAAGCCAAGGCAGTTTTAAAAGTTGTACCTCCGACAAATAAGAAGGAATTACAATCTTTCCTGGGGAAGGTGAACTTTTTAAGAAGATTCATTTCCAATTTGTCGGGAAGAACCAGAGTTTTCATCTCATTAATCAAGTTGAAGGCTGAACAAGACTTTGTATGGGAGTCTTGTCATCAAAAAGCATTTGACCACATTAAACAATATTTGACAAATCCTCTGGTCATAATGCCTCCAGTGCCTCATAGACTGTTGAAATTGTATATATCAGCGTCAAATGATACTATAGGTAGTATGCTGGCTCAAGATAAGAATGGTGTCGAGGGAGATGTATATTATCTTAGTCGAGTTTTAAATGATGCTGAAAGGAGATATAGTGCAATAGAGAAACTTTGTTTAGCATTATACTTCTCCTGTACTAAACTTAAATATTATATGATGCTTTGTAATGTATTGGCTATGTTGAAAACTGATGTAATAAAGTATATGTTGTCAAAACCAATATTGAATGGACGTATTAGTAAATGGACCATTGCTTTGTCAGAATTCTCTTTACAATATGTTTCAATGAAAGCTGTCAAAGGTCAAGCAATTGCTGATTTTGTGGCTCATCATCCATGTTTGGATGTTGATAATATAAATTTCGTTGGGTTAAAACCTTGGCGCTTATATTTTGATGGCTCAAGGCATCAAAATGGAGTTGGAGTAGGAATTTTAATTGTTTCTCCTCAAGGTACTCCAACTAAATTCATGTTTGAACTTAAATATACATGCTCAAACAATGAGGCTGAGTATGAAGCCTTAATTGTCGGGTTAGAAATATTAATAGAAATGAAAGCATGTAATGTGCATATTTTTGGGGATTCACAGTTAGTCATTAAGCAACTCACACAAGAATATAAATGTGTTAGTTATAATCTGACCAAATATTGTGTTGTGGCGAGTAAGTTAATGAAGAGATTCGACGAAGTTATTGTCGAACATATCCCTAGAAATTTGAATGAAGAAGCTAATAAATTAGCACAGATAGCCTTTGGGTATAAAATTTCGTCCAAAGTCCTAAAAAATCTAATAGATATTAGAGAACTTTTATATCCATTAGAAGAAAGAGATGTACTGCAAAATGATATTTTGACAGTTAATGACTAGAGACAGCCAATATTAAGCTATTTGGAATATCCAAGTTAAAGCGTGGACAGGAAGCTTAAATACAGAGAGTCGAAATTTATAATATTAGGAGGGGCTTTGTATAGAAAATTTGTCGATGGAAATTTAGAGGTTTGCTTGGGTGAAGCAGAGGCTTATATTGCCTTAGCAGAGGTCCATGAAAGAATTTGTGGAGCTCATCAAGCAGGTAATAAAATGAAATGGGTCCTTTGACGACAAAGGTATTATTGGCCTATGCTAGTAAGTGATTGTATAATGTTTGTCAAATCTTGTGAAAAATGTCAAAAACATGGCCATATATAGAACGTTTCTGCTAGTGAATTACATTCCATTGTTAAACCTTGACCTTTCAGAGGATGGGCTTTGGATATAATAGGCCAAATTCATCCTACATCATCGAAAGGACACAAGTATATTTTAGTTGGAGTTGATTACTTTACAAAATGGGTTGAGGCTGTAGCCTTAAAAGTAGTTACCCAACAAGAAGTAATTGATTTTATAGAAGACAATATAGTTTGTAGGTTTGGAATACCACAAACTTCGACAACTGACTAAGGAACGGTGTTCATTGGAAAGAAAGTTGTCGAATATGCCAATTCTAGAAAAATTAAAATGATTACGTCGACTCCATATTATGCTCAAGCAAATGGCTAAGTAGAGGCCATGAATAAAATAATCATAAGTTTGATTAAAAAGCATATTGGTCGACAGTCTAGAAATTGGCATAATACTCTTAATCAAATTCTATAGGCATATAGAAATTTACTAAGAGAATCGACGGGTACTTCACTTATATGGTCATGATGCAGAGTTACCAGTTGAGATTAATCTTCAATCAATTCAGATTCAGAAACAAGACGAGTTACCAGTTGAACATTATTGGGACTTGATTTTTGATGAATTAAACAAATTAAGTGATGAAAGATTAGTTGCTTTAGAAAACTTAATTCGACAAAAAGAAAGAATTGTGAAGTTTTACGACAGTCGACTTAAGTATAAATCTTTTAAGATTGATGACTTAGTTTGAAAAGTAATCTTGCCCATGGATAAGTGTTGTCGAGAATATGGAAAATGGTCTCTAAAATGGGAAGGACTATTTAAAATTACTCAAGTATTTTCTGGGAATGCTTATGCACTTGTCGAAGTTAATTCAGGTTTGAGAGTTAAGTCAATTAATGACAAATATTTGAAGCCATATAAACCGACAATGTGTGAAGTAAAGATTGACAATGTGTAAAAATAAAATTTCATTCATTTATTCAACAGTTACAAGTTATATACTGATATTACAACTTGTTTAAGTTGTCAGAATATTACAGAGAAAAATAGACTTATTCTAAAAAAAACAGAAGCTTTTCCCCAGCTGAAGCATGTGTTCCGTTTGAGCTCGTGAGACCTGAAGAAGAGGAAGAAGTAGACGACCTTTAACTTGTCCTGGACGAGATGTTGGTTAGTCGTCTACTCCCTGATGAGTCATCCACATCATAACAACCGTGTTTTAGAAACACTGGGTTGTTACGATTATTACTGAAGCTCATCAGGAATATTACGATTCTTGCTGAAGCCCAGGATAAGCATCACCATTAATACATAAATCTTCTTTCATTTTTTCCATTGAGAGAAGAGGAAATTATCTGATGACATGGTGAATTTCGCTGGAAAGGGAGAAGGAAAGGGAGAAGGAAAGGGTTAGATTACACTCTTTTGAATCCTAGTGTCTCAGAGGACACTATTTATAGGGGATATTTACAGAAGAAGTCATTATGCAATGTTTTGTAACTTTTATTATAATTAATTAAATTAATTATGATGCACAGTTACGAGATGCATTGAAAATAAATAGAATAAAAGAGCATTTAAGCGTATAGAATTATGGATTAATAAAAAAAACATATTGGGAATTGATCAAAAAGGATGTTTATTAAGTATTGGCCTGAAAGGCCATACAAATCCTGTCGGATTATCAAACTGACAGTATAAAAAACAATACAATTAAATTCTCTGCAAAACTTCCCAGGAATCTTCCAAAGCTCGTTTATTGCACAAGCTTTTTGATATTCTAGTTCAAGAGAATGTATATCTGCTAGCACAGTTTTGGTCTCGACAGCCCATTGTTTCGAGTTGTTGACAATGATTTGCTGCTTTGTATTCCCCTGTTGCAAAGCCATGCTGAGTTTTTGCTTTCGACAGCGAGTTTCTTCAAGCTTTTTCTCCAAGTCTTCAATTTCTTTGTTTAGTTCTGCCTCCTTATTTTTTCGATCAGCAAGATAGCCTTTTAATTTGGCTATCTCATTCTTTGCGTCAGTCAGCTGCTTTAAGATCCTGGATTTTTCTTGAAGTTTTTTATCATAACCATGAATGATCTGACGAATAGTAGGCATGTTCAAAGATAAGTTCTGGAGAAAATCTTTGACAGTCAAAGGAAGAGCTCGATTGATTATTGGAAGTTGTTGAGAGAGAGGTTCCAGCTCAATTACAATGGCCAACATTCTTTCCTGAAGCGGTTGGTCGGAACTTAACAGTTACATATATATATATATATATATATATATATATATATATATATATATATATATATATATATATTTTCAACCAAACTTTAAAACTTGATCTCAATTTGTCAAAACTAAATCTTTTGTCAAATCTAGGTTAGTGGCTCGACTCCTACTTTTTCTATCGAAATTATTGAGTCTCCAAGCCCATCTTCTGAAAATCCTCTGAAGGTATAATTTCTGTTTTATATATATATATATATATATACATACCTTGGAATTTTTTGCCTTAGAAGGCTTGGCAGCAACTTTGGGTTTAGTAGGACTTTTTGTCGATGCTGCTCTAGTTGTTTTAGCCTTTGGGGCTTTTGGGATAGGAGGATTTTGAGCTTTCTTGCCTTTTCTCGTTTTTAAGGCAGAAGTTTTTATTTCTTCCTCTTCCCCTTTTTCTGGTTGCTTGTACTCCAAGGGTCTTTTCAATGGAGTTGCTATAAAAAATAATAATAATCAGTTAATGAAATAAGAATTTGATATCAGAATCAAAATAAGTACCTTCGAGAAATTGAGTGATGACTCGGGTATCTTTGGCAAATTGTTCATACGACGAAGCAAACTGACAGGTAAAAGTAACTTCTGGAGTTTTTGTGAGAAAGATGTTACTCGCAGAAAGGATCCTTTCAGAAGTGAGGAAGTTACCAGCCCTGGTGGGTTTACCTGGGAATTCGTCAGACAAACCAAAACGAGCACAAGGAAGAGGTATTGGTTTTGGAAAAGGAACTTGAAAAGGTTCAAGCCGTGCCAAAGGGTTTTTTATAGAAATCGCAATGAAGTTAATGGAGCATTTTTCCTTGTGCATTTGTTTTTGTTTAGCCACGACTTTTTCACAGTGCCGAACAATTGTGCCAGGATACCTATAGTCCCACTTGATCTTGTAGTATTTCTCAAAAGCTCTAATATCTTGAATATGTTTACCTTTGGTTTTTGTCGAAGGCTCTTGATCCTGCACAGGAACGAGTTTTTCAGTTATACGACTTTGACAAACATCAATATCGATATGGCAGGGACTATAATATGTAGTCCACCATTAGACAAAATCTGGGGTAACCCCTCTATAAGGTGTGAAAGGGGAAATAAAAAAATATTGTTTGTATCTCTCGTTCTTCAAAGCAATTCGTACAAGATTTGACATGTCTTGTAAGCAGCAATTAATAACGTGTTCTTTTGGCTTTTTCAGAGAATGGAGTTGGAATGGCCTGGCAGAATCCTAGTTGTTGAGCCACTGAATTTGGCAGGTGCAATTCTAAAAGATTGTCTGTTGAACCAGGAAGGCCAACAACTAACACTTGCCGACAAAGAAAATTTGGCCAGATAGAAATATTGTCGATTTGAGTGAAAGGGTTGTCGGAAATTAGTGGTTGAGTAAACCACTCGACAGACAGAACGGTCAGCAAAAAGGTGCAAAATAAATGTCTTCAGTATTGAAGGAAATAGAATGAAAAATGCTGAAAAAATGCATGAAATTCTCTGATGCTTGTGAATTTTTTTATGCTTGACATGGCAAAGTCTAATGCCATAAGTAGCAGAAGAAATTGTCGAAGGAGAAGTGTCGACTAGATAGTCTCCAAGAATGGTATTTAGCCCAAGTTGCAGCAACCATATGTGGCCACCAGCATTAGTTTTCTTTATTTGAGACCTAATACTTTGTACAATATCGCCAATACTAGAGTAAAGATTGACAAGAAAGAACTAACCGAAAGTCGATTCCTGACCTTTATGAAGAAGATTGGCAAGATAAAGATAGGATTTTGACACCTGAACTGATTTAGTACAGAGAGCATAGGCTGACAACCAGAGAAGAAGAAAAGCCACATGTTCTTCATCAGACACAAGGTCGTCTGATGAAGAATAGAAATTAACAAAGTTTGAAAAAGAAGTTGGGGCTTTTGAATAAACGTCTATGTTATTCAAGGGTAGAAGGATAGGAGTTATGACTTTCCCATCTGGTCGAAGACCAGTTATGGTAGCTACGTCGAAAAGCGTAGGTCTCATCATGCCATAAAGGAAATGAAAAGAATTGGTGGTTTTGTTCTAAAAGAAAAAGGGCGCACCCAGCATACAAGAATCTATTTTTATGGAGTAACGCAAAAGTTGGATGCAGTCAAAAATACCTGATTTCCTCCATGAAGTTTCTTTAGAGGCTTGAACTTTGTTACGCCAATTAAGATACCCATTGATTTGGCCAGGTGGGGTTCTAAAAAGCCTCTCAGATTTATTAAAATAACTGATGGGGATGGAAGGAAGAGAAGCCAAGATGCATTCTTCTTTTGGATTTTTGCAAGGGAAAAAGCTTTGAATTTCTTTGGTAATAAGTTCTTTGGACAGAACTGGGCCCAAGAAAGCAACTAGAGGATCTAAAGAAAGTGAAAGGTCGTTGATAGGAAGGATTACCTTGGAAAGATTCCACAGTTCATATCTCTCTAGAATTGGGTCTTGAAAAACGGTGTGGCTGCCCAAATCTACTGATGGTTCATTGACAGATTGATTGTGAGAAGCCATTGTTGAGAAAGAAGTTTTTACAGGAAAGATGTGCGAAAATAAGGTGGAGGAAGATGAACAGTAGAAGATGGAGTAAAAGTGGCGTGTTTCTGTGAAATTTAAAGAAGTGATGAACAGTAGAGAAGGTAAGAGGACATGTGATATTCGTAAAAAAGCTATTTTTTCAGAAAGGGATAAATATGATCCCTATTTATTAGGAAGAAACGGCTATTTAATGTTTGAAATGATAAGTAGCAGTTGTGGTTTTGAAAAAATCCACGGAAGATTTTATTGGATTTTTGAAATTCAAATAAAAAATGATTTCGAAAAAGATTTTTTATAAGGTCTTGACGTCGGATTGGAACTAGAAGATAAGATTAAAATTTATCTTTCTTCCAGCAATGTTGAAAGAAAAATTTTCGGGGGCATCTGTTGGGGGTAAAATCATAAGTTCTAATTCGACAAAGATATTTTCGACAGTTAGATGATAACATTGAGATATTCGACGATGAAGAGATTTTCGACGGTCGGATGATAATATTGAGATATTCGACGAAGATAATTTTGATGGTTGAATGATACCATTGAGACATTTGTCGAATAAGGGTTTCGACAGCCGGATGATAACATTGAGATATTCGACGAAGAGATTTTCAACAGCTCGATGATGATAACATTGAAGAAATTTTCTAATGTGTTATAGTCAGATGCTAATTTTTGTAGAAAGATCTCAGTTGCTTTCAGTTATTAGTCTTGAATTCGACAGCTAGATGGTGATCAAAGTGGTGGCTAACTCTAAAATGGTCAAGGGTTAGTTTCATTGAAAATAAAGTTACCAATTCTGAATTCAACAGGAGTTAGTTATTGTCGAAAGATTTCATAACTGCTCTCAGTTGAGCAAAATATTAGTGTAAAAAAATGTGGCATAACTGCCATGAACATGGTCAGTTTGTAGGAGTCAGTTATTTTTTATATTTTGCCTATAAATACAAGTATTCACGATGTACAAAGGGTGGTTTTACTGGATATACAATCCTAACATCTCACTCAAGCAGATTAATGAATTTGACTCCAAGTATGACTTCTATTTTCATTTCCTGTCATTTACATTAATGCAATATCTTTTTAAATTCTTTATTTTCAAGTCTCATTCTTTAAATTTCTTTACTTTTTCTTCACTTTAAATTCATGCGTTTTACGTTTTCTGCACTTTAAACTTATTGTACTTTTACATTTCCTGCATTTAAATTTTCTGCACCTTTATTTTCTGCGTTTTAATCTTCAGCACTTTATGTTTCTTGCAATTTACTTTCTCTGCACTTTCAAAGTTTCTTTACACTTTACATTTTGCACGTTACTCATCCATTTCTCAAAAGCTTCTTTTTCAAAGGAGATTACCACATAACTCGTGAACCCACATTGACTGATAAAATATATTTGTTTGTTGGAATTTGTCTTATACCAAATTCACTCATAAACACACCAAAAAGAAGATGATAATGAGGAAGGTAGTAGCTGGAAGCTACGTGAGAGTGGAAAACAAAAGTTAGTGGTGTGTGAGCTGTGAGTTATGGTTAATAAAATAATACAATAAAAGAAATGTTGTGTATGTGCAGCATGTGAGAAACATAACGACTTTGTTCCAACGTGAATGGAGTGAGTGATGGAAACATGGGAATGAAGCATCTTTCTTTTATTTTTTTATGTTTTTTTGTTTTTTTTATTATATTTTTTTTGTTATTACTTTTTTATTCATTTTTTTAGACTATGGTGAACTTATATGTTTGTACTAAGAAAAAAAAAGTAAAGAATGTGGACTTGAATTAACTAATTTTTTATTTTTATTTTATTTTTAATTCGAATTAAAAATATTTTAATGATTTAGACAAAATTAGGTGTTCACAGTTATCCATTAAGAATAATCATAGTTTTTTATATTATCGTCGTAAGAAACGAGAAAAGACATGAACTTAAATTTTGTCTAGCAATTCATGAGAAGATGCAAATGGACAAGGCCAAGACGTTAATTAAAACCAACGAGCTCAAACGCAGATTCACGAGTTGTCACAATGTCGTCAATCCTACCAGGGTATAGAGACGTCACTGTTTTGTCAATAAGTTGTAGCAACTTAATTAACATTTACTGATTAAAAAGAGTTTATTATTAAAATGGGAACTTAAATGACACTGAGTGATCATATGACTTGAAAATTTAAAAGACAGTGGGATACTGTGTCCTGGAAGTTAAAAACCAATGGGTTACTGCGGCTCAAAATTTAAAGGCAATGGGCTACTCTAGCCCGAAATTTAAATGACAATGCAATGAGTTGATGCACTCAGAAGTAAAATATAGGAGTCGATGCGCTCGAAAGTAAAACATATTTTTTTGAAAGCATTGTTTTTATTTTTATTTTTTATCTGATCTGTGTTTGTTTTTTCTTTTTATTTCTTCCTTTTCCTTTTCATTTTCCTCTTCCTTTTCCTTTTCTTCTTTTTTTTTCTTTTCTTTTTCTAATTTTATTACTGCAGCCCGAAAATTAAAAGGCAATGAGCTACTGCAGCTCGAAATTTAAATGACAATAGGCTACTGTGGCCCAAAATTTAAATGGCAATGAGCTACTGCGGCCCAAAATTAAAAGGCAATGGGCTACTGCAGCCCGAAATTTAAATGACAATGGCTACTGGACCCAAAATTAAAAGGCAATGGCTACATCATAATTAAATTTAAAAAGCAATGGGCTACTGTGGCCCAAAATTTAAATGGCAATGGGCTACTATGGCCCAAAATTTATAAGCAATAAGTTACTGTGGCCCGAAATTTAAAAGGCAATGGGCTACTGCGACCCAAAATTTAAATAGCTACTACGACTCAAAAATTAAATGACAATGGGCTACTGCGGCCTGAAATTTAAATGGCAATGAGTTACTGCGCCCCGAAAATGAATAAAAAATAATGGGTTAGGAGCCCTCGGCCCCCCAAACTCAAAACTAAACGAGTCAGGCCTTTGAGCCCTTATCATTGAAGGTAATAGGCCTTTAATCGGGAAGTTAATCGTAACGGGCCATAAGCCCTGAAGACTTTATGTCTTAGATCTTAAGATGCTTCCTAATTGAAATTTCGAATTAACAAGTCGCCACGACTTAGTTAATCGAGTCAGATGGATATGGCTTCATAACTCACGAAGGGAGAAGATCTGAACCAGCTAATGACCTTGAAATGCTTCGACCAACCAAACCCTTGTTCGTGTATATTTGCTCGTTGGACCTAACAATTCTGATCCTACTTACATATCCTTCCTCTCCTCTTTTTTATTTTTCATGTTTGTCCTCTGAGAAGTGAGATGATCATCCCTTGTTACAAACCATTATTTGGAGCCACTAAGTCCTTGCGACTTGAACCAATCATTGAAGAATTGTTAATAGCAATCATTGTTTAGTTGTACCATTGAACTTTAAATTTATTTTACTTAAGACATGAGTTAGCAAATAACATACATTCATAAATGGAGGCAAAGTTCGTTAAATGAACAAACTTCTTTATTGATTACAACTTTACACGAAGCAAACTTTGGTAAAAATAAACGAAACGACCAGACCACAAGATTAGAAGAAGCAAAGTACAATAAAAGAGGGAAGAAGAAAAGAAAAGAAAGACGGGGTGCATATGGAAATTTTGTCCCAGTATTTGTTCCTTGATTTCTCGTCAATTGGTTTCTTGCGACAATTTACTAAATAACCATTGTCTCTGATGCTTTTGTTGTTCCTAACTTTGTTCTTGGGAGTTTGACCCTAACATAGTCATTTGAAAATAAAATTGCCCAGTGTAAACCATTTGAATTCCAACATGCCCCCAGTATAAAGCCATTCTCATTTGCCCCAGTGTGAGCCTTTGAGATTTCACGTGCCCTAACTCCTGCTTAAACCGCCCTTTGCAGGTTTTTAGTCTAACGAGTTTCTTTCTTTCTTTCTTCTTCTTTTTTTTTTTAAACCTTAACTTTTGCTTAGACTGCCCTTTGCAGGTTTTCAGTCTAACAATTTTTCCTTTTTTTTACGAATAATATCTCTTCACAACATCGAAGTTTATAGGTCTTGGCAATTCTTGCCCATCGATATCAGTTAAAACCAAGGCTCCTCCTGAATAGGCTTGCTTCACAATGTAAGGTCCTTCGTAATTTGGCACCCATTTTCCTTGAGTGTCTTCTTGATTAGGAAGGATTTTCCTAAGAACCAGGTCACCTGGATGAAACTCCCTGGGGCGAACTTTCTTATTAAAAGCCCTAGCCATTCTCCTCTAATACAGTTGCCTGTGGCAAATGGCTGCTAGTCTTTTTTTTTTAGATTTTGAGATTACTAAATTTTGCACAACTGATTTAAGGTAACCGTTTTAGGACGGATGTTTTAGGGGTGCTGTCGATAACCACGCTAAAGATATGATTTTATGTCTTTATTTTTGAATTAATCTATTTTGTTTTACTCTTTTTACTGCTTGTTACTCTAATATTTTGAAAAGTTTGATTTAAGGTTGTGATTGAGCTTAGTTGATTGAAAGGAAAAAGAATCCTCACTTTTCTAATGTACTTTTTCCAGGAAAGCACTCAAGAAAAGAGGACTTGAAGCCTTGAAGGAAGATCAAGAGCAATTTTGCTGGAGACTCAGCGCCCAGGCGCCCAAGACTCTTACCAATATGCTGTCTGGAAGGAAGACACTCAAAGAAGAAGAGCTAGGAGCCTTGGAAGCAGATTAGGAAGCATTTTTTTTTGAACGTTGAGCACCAAGACACTCTAGAAGCAGCGCCTGGGCTCCTTAGAGTGCATTAGAAGATATTCTCTGGACGTTGAGCGCCTAGGTGCTCAAAACGAAGCGCCTAGGCGCTCATACTCATGACAACAAAATGCGTTCTGGACGTTCAGTGCCCAGGCGCTCCAGACGAAACGCCTAGGCGCCCATACCAGATTATAAATACATTATTTCTGACCTAAATCGAGGAAAGTTGCATGGAGAGCTACGAGGAGAGCCGTTTTGGAGTAGAGAAGAGCTCTATTTTGAGAGCTATACAGTGGATTTGAGGAGAAGAAGAGTGGGAACTCAGATTTTCTTTAATCTTCCATGAAGTTTTGTATCTTCTTCCCTATTGTTTTAGTTTCAACATTTATTTTTTTGTCTACCTAAACTCTCCCTTGTTCGGATTAGGTGGATTTTGATGGATCTTGATTGTTCTTGACATTGGATTCAATTAATATAAGTTGTTATTCCTATTTTGAGTTTTTGATCTCTTCTCTTAATGCTTTCTAAAGATTGATCCTCTTTGGAATGATTTTAGGGTTGTATGTTGAATGAAAATTTGATGTATAATTGTGCCATGAGATTATGAACCTTGCTTATCTTTAGGCTAGGAATAGTCATTGATTTGCTTGTTATCTTGTTGAATTCTAAATCTTAATGCTTGTTATCTCTTAGAATCACCTAAGGAATTAGGGTTTTTAATTGGAAACAAAGGGTTAACTACCTAAGGAATTAGGAGTTGAGTATTTTAGAGAATTTGGTAACAAAATAAGAATAGTAGCTTGTATTAGTTCCAATTGATATGCAACAAGTGAAATCAAATGAAGCTTGATCCCAACTCTTTCATAAATTGAATTTCAATCGTTTTGCATACCAAGTATTTGATAAATTGTCAACTATAAAAACCTAAAAATATTGTCTTTGCTTTTGTTTCTTTTGATTTTGTTATTGTTATTGGAACTCACTTAAATCCAAATCTTGGTTTAAATAGTAGCTAATTTTGTGAATTGGTATTTGACCATCGATCCCTGAGAACAATATCTGGTTTCTCACTATTTTTATTACTTAACGATTCGGTACACTTGCTGTGGTCCCATCAGCTGTCGAATTAAGTTTCCGCCCTTCCCTATGCATAATCGAGAAATATATTTTGATAAAAATAAATAAATATATTTTGAGATTATTAAATTTTGCACAACTGATTTAAGATAACCGTTTTAGGATGGATGTTTTAAGGGTGATGTGGGATTAAGTTTCCAGCCTTCCCTATGCATAATCGATAAATATATTTTAAGAAAAATAAATAAATATATTTTGAGATTATTAAATTTTGCACACCTGATTTAAGGTAACCATTTTAGGACTGATGTTTTAGGAGTGCTGTGGGATTAAGTTTCCACCCTTCCCTATGCATAATCGACTCCCGAATCTAATTTGGTTCCGAAGACCATTTTCTAAAGAAGTTTTTCAATTTTTCCTAATTTAAATAAAATTAGTGGCGACTCCTAACAATTTATTTTGTTTTAACGCTCCCGCCGCGATTCCGGTCGTGATAGATATACCTGGGTCTGAGTAAAGCCTAAGTTAGGTAGAGGTTGCGTAGTGGTAGCCATTTTGAATGTACATCCTATTTGGTTATCACGAAAACCTCATCTAGAGTGTGCCTTTTTCAAGAATGTCCCGCACCTAGTGGTTTACCCACTGTTTGCGGTTAACATCCTGAAATGAGATTGAGCTCTACAGGCCTTTAGAATGGTAAAACCACCCAATGGAAGTTCTCACAAATCAGAAAGACCCATAGATCTTTAGGATATAAAATCTCTAAGTTTAAGGCAAATCTTAGGACACAAATGGAGCATATCTTTCGTTACCTTTAGATTTATTCATATCAAATACCTCGTGAGTTGTTTAGTCCCTTAATGTGATGGACCATACTTGCGTCTCTGTTAAAAAAAAAGTTTTCGAGTCATTATTAAAGGACCAACAACTCACCCACTCACTCATTATTGCATTATAAATCATTATTCATGGACTGATAATTCATATATTCCTGGATAGGTTTGTTGGAGAACTGTTGAAACTAAGTGCCTAATGAGTAAGAGTGAGTATCTTTGAATAATAATGAAAAGTATCATAGGATCAGATCAAAAGGATGCAATTTTGAAAAGGACCCTACAACTTAAGGCCAAGAAAGTTAACACCGAGAGCTTAGTAAGTTCGGGCCAAATTTTGAGGAAGACTCAACATCTAACCTTCACTGCAAGGTAAGGGAGGATCCTAGATTTCTTAGAGGTGGACGTGTAAGTAGTAGCCATCACTGCACTAGCTCAGTACCATAACCCACCATTGCGTTGTTTCACATTTCAAGATTTTCAGCTGACCCTCACCTTGGAGGAGTTCGAGCAGATCCTGGGCCCACCTTTAGAAAAGGAAAAGTCATACTAATATATGGGTCACTATGCATCCATGCCAACCATAGCAGATGTTTTGAAGATTCACGTAAAAGACATGCAAAAGGCAAAACAAGATAAGAAAGAAATAGAGGGGTTTCCAAGAAAATATTTAGAAAAGCATATGCGCTCCCTAGCCGAGGTTGAAGATTGGAGTACCTTTATGGATGTGCTAGCCTTCACCATTTATAGCAGTATTCTTTTCCCGAATAGTGAAGACTTGGTAGATTTTGCAGCAATTGATGTATTCCTTTCTCGAAGAAATGATGCTGCAAATCTTATCTCGGCCATTCTTGCTGATGTTTATTACACTCTGAATTTCTGCCATGAAAAGAAGAGTAAACGAATCTTATGTTGTCTGTCGATGTTATTTGTATGGCTCACGACTCATATGTTCAAGAGGGGCTACAAGGAACCATGTCCCATTACCGATCTCAAGATATTCCAATTGAAGACAATGAACAGTCATGAATGGGCTGACAGATTAGCCAAGCTTAAAGAAGGAAGAATCGCATGGTACCCACGGTGAAAAGAAGGGCAAACAGTAGTTTATCAGTGCGAAAGTTTTCCTAATGTTCCTCTCATGGGTACTCGGGGTTGCATTAACTACAATCCTGCTTTAGCTTTGCGGTAACTTGGCTATCCTATGATGGGACCACCCTTGGAATTGGAAACCACTCCCTTTACTTATGACATGAAGACTACGTGCATTGAGACACTTAAGAAGGTCCGTGACACTTGGAAAAAATTATCAGAAAGGGTAGCGAGCTAAGAGTTAGAAGCTGTGGACTCAAAGAAAACTATTGAAAGTGGGTCAAGAACCGTGCCCAGGAAGTCAAATTACCCTTCAAGATTTTAAGAACCTCTGCAGTCAGTGAATCTCTGCCTCCAGTCCCGATAGAAGATGAAGAAATGAGGGAAAAGCTAACAGAAGCCAATGAAAAAAAGAGGAAATTAGAAGCAGAGTTAGAAAAGACTCACCAAGCATGCGCGGTTTTAAAGTGTGAAAATTCTGAGAAGGACCACGCTCTTGAAAGAGTTAACAAGAGGCGAAGGACAAAGTAAGATCATATGTCAAGAACCCATAGATGTTTAGGAGTTACGAACAAGGAATTGGGACTCCGAGGGAAAGCAAGAGATAAAGCTCTTGCTGAAAATCAACAACTTAAAGAATTGCTCGTAAATGTCAAAGCGACATAGAATGATGCCCTTCATCAAGTGGATAACATGAAGCAACAAATAAAAATGGTGACAACAGGATATGAAGACACAATCAGAATTGAGAGGTTGCATACGAACGAGGTAATTGCAGGATATGAAGTAGCATTACGATAGGGACAAGAAGACTTACAGAGGCTAATAGATCAAGTGAAATAACAAGACACGGACATTATCGAATGGAAAGAAGAAGTCCATTTTTGGACGGGCCGCTTCATAAGACTGACATGTCTAGCCAACACGGCAATCGCAGACATCCCATCTCGTTTGAGGATGGATGATAGGATGATCAATCCTCTTAAGACACCAGTAGAGATTAATGATTTCATTGAGTATTGTAAGAATCTCATTGGAGAAATGAAGCAAATGATCAAGGTGCACCCGACTGAGTAGGATGAGTTAGACTAGACAATGATGTGTTCCACTCAAATGACGTTGATGATATTTTACAATTGAATAAAGTATGATTGCTTATTTCTCTGATCCCATGCCTTACTTGAGACCTTATACTTTTGAACGAGACGTTATGAGGAATGGTCATGACTAAAAAAAAAATCAAAGATACTCACTCAAGTCCATTTGGTACAAACCACTAATGTAACACCCCGATGTAGGGCATCACATTTACTACAAATTAAAATAAAAACCTTCCGAAGTTATAAATCATTTATTAATAAATAAAAATACGAGTTGTAAAATTTTAGTTGTGTATTCTAAGAAGATCAATAATCATCCTATACAAGCTGCAATTCAATCATCTTCCATTATTGTTCCACCTTCGCCCCATGGCCTTTCTTTTTGCGGATAACATTACTAAATAAAATAAAACAGAACATGAAATAAAATACATTATTACATACACACCATAATCTACATATGGTTTTGTTTTGAAAAAGTTACATAATAATAAAAACTGAATCATAAACCATTTGACACTGAAGAGTAGATAACAGACTTGTCCAAGTCCAACAGACTAAGAAGCAGAAGCGGAACCCTCCGACGGGTCCTCTTCCTCCTCCGACTCCTCTAAGTGTCGACTTAAGAAAACCCAAAAATGCAAGTGCAGATATATCTAAAACAAAACAATCAACCCAACCAGTAAGGGTGATCTAACGGCTCGCCTCCCTCGCACTAGTCCTCAGATTGTTGCTTCTCTCACGAAAAATTAAGAGGTTGATCCTCTTCACCGTCTTTACCGAACATAATAATAATAACACAGAAATACATACAAAGAGGTGAGACAACCTGTCATCATTACCATCAGGCAGTAGAGAAAACGATAAATACAAACAGATATGTCATCAAAACATATGATCACAACATATATAATATTTCACAGAATATATCAGAATAATATAATCCACAACAATATGCAGACTCATAATGCGCATGTACACGACACAATCCTACTCCATGGAGTTAAATATAACTAATCAGAGGGAATGATCTCGGAAGAACCTGCCTATCAACTCAGCTGCCATGGGCCATGTGCTACACAGTCAAATTCGTCGTGGCTCACACAGTACACCGTTAAACTCATCGTGTACTACAGGCATTCTACAAGACAGTCCCCAACAAGATCGTGATTAAGAATAGTGCTTTGTCGAGATCACTAGTGTGTCATGTCCGGTACCACAGCCCAGAGGAGCTACCAACTGTCCACATGTGAAATTTCCGCATACTAATGCCTCTAAGTTTAATAAATGAACAACACTACGCCTATTGCACCCAAACATGGGTGTAATTCATCCTCTTAAGTATAACTCGTCAATGACACCAAAAATAACATATTCCTCAATGTATAGTGCATGACTCAAAAATTCACATATATCATAATATCATCAAATCACATGGTCAAGTGCCACAACTCAACAGTACCACTTTTCAATATAACAGGGTCCAACCCAACAGTATACCGCTGTTATTTTCAATCGCGTAAATATTTTACCGTATTTTCACAATCTCATGATTATTTTCCAACGTTTTCAAATTATGTAGGTATTTTTCCATGTTTTCTCAATCACGTAAATATTTTCCAACGTTTTCAAATCGCGTAGGTATTTTCCTACATTTTCTCAACCACGTAAAAATTTTCTAACATTTTCAAATCGCGTAAGTTAAAGATTACTGTTTTAAATATGCGTAGAGTTTTTCTCCCATTTTTTTAACTACGTAAAACATTTCTCTATTTTCTAAATTTTATTTTAGTATTATTTACAATATTTACTCTAGAAATTCTACACAAAATATTTTCTACTATTTCTGTCAAAAATTACCCTTTTTGGATTAAATCAAATATTACAGCTTGAAAATTACTAACGCTTTTCAAAACCAACACAAAAACCCATTTTCCAGAAGCAACCACGGCCTGGCCGAAAATCATAATTATCATAAATCATCTCTAAATTATTGTATATCATCAAATACCTTGTAAAAATCATTATTCTAATTAAATTAAATAAAACCATACAAGAAAATATTTTAGAACACATGGTTCCTCTCTTTGTGGTGATAAGGCCGTGAGTCCCACTTGGATTCTTTGGAATTCTCATGCAATCCATGATATATATAATATATTCTACGACATATAAAAATTGTCATGGCATCATAAGCCTATAATCAAGCATAAAATCAAAGCATTTAAAAACACATATATCAAAATCAATCATACAACAAAGTAAACCATAAACAATCAAGTAAATGAATTCTTATGGATTCTTCACCACACACAATCCATTTTCACATACCAAAATGGGTGATGAGATTAAATCTCCCTCTTACCTTAATGGAGACTATCTCCTTCTTGGAAGCTTCATTAGAGAATTTTGTGTGGTTCCAAGAAAATTCCTATCAAGCTTAAACAATTTACAAAATCATAAACTAAGCTTGAGAAAGAATAACCATGGATCAAACATGGCTTAGAAATTTAAAAACAAATTTAGAAATAGGGAACAAGAATTTTTACCTAGTAAGATAGAAATTTCAACCTTGTTTTCCAAGCTCAAGATGGTTGATTTTGAAGAAACTCACAACATGAAAGATGCTTGGAATGGTGTTTAGCTTTAGGAAATGATGTTGGATAAAATTATAGAAGAGTGGAGGTGTGGTTTATGGGTGGAGGCCGAATGCTCAATGAAGAGAGAAATGATGGAGTTTTTCTTTGTGTTCTTGTGTTCTTGAAGAGAGAGAATGGAGAGAATAGATAGGAGTGAAGGAAATTGAAGTGAAGATGCCTCCTAATCTATGTGTAGCCGTGGGATGCTTGGAGGAAGTGGGTAGAATTATTTGTGATAATGCATGGTGGAGCACTCAAGGGGACAAGGTGGTGCATGCTAGCTAATTAAAGTGAATGATTAGTTGTGATAGAATAAAAATGGATAGCCTAATACATGTGCATGGCCGTGGGAGTGTAGGGAGGTAATGGATGGAAATCAATAGAATAATTAAGTAGGAGACAAAGGTGGGAGCATGATGACTAGATTCCAAATGGTTAGGAATGATGAGATGCATTATTTTGCATTCTTTGAAGCATGATTTGGCTTCCTTAAAGCACCATGGCCGTGTGGCCTTAGGTGGAGATTCATCAAAGAATTCTATTCAATGTTTTAATTAAATGCATGAGTGATAGGTGGGACAAGGTGTGTATGCCACTTTGTCTTAAATTTAATCATACTAGGTCCACTAAAATTGATTATTAGAATCTAGGTAAATAGAAGAATTAATTACTAGAGCTAGGTAATTAGATTTATGACTTTAACCTAAGGTAAATAGATTTATGACTTTAACCTAAGGTAAATAGATTTATGACTTTAACCTAAGGTAAATAGATTTATAACTTACCTAAGGTAAATATTGTTAGACCATTTGTGTACCGCAAGTGCACGGGTCGTTCAAGTAATACAGATACGAAGTAAAAGTTCGTTCCCACAAGGACAAGGTTTCCATTACTAAGAAGCAACCAAAGCTCAGCTAGATTCTAGTCAAGGACATATAAAATAAAGAAAAGCAATTAATCTAAATCTAAACTACCAAAGCAATAACATAGGGGTTTGGAAATCTAGGGAATCCTTCTTCACTTCCTACTTCATACTAATGATATGCAATCCTTACAAGTAACATCAATGCTTAGTTAGTTTAGCTTGAGAATCTGATTTAGTCAAAAGCCTATGTCTAGGTCGATCAACCCTGGTGTCATTTACCTAATCCACTATGGTTCTTATGGTTGCATGAGGACTAGTGTAAACTCCACTAATGAACGATCTATTCTCAAACACACGCTAATACATGGCTAAAAGGTATATTTCTATCCCGTTAGCGAATCAACTCATCCAAGCTAATTGAACTCGTCGAACATGCATCAACCATACCATGTCCATCTCCACAAATCCCTATGTCTAGTTCATTTGCATCAATTAAGATCATGCAATTGTTGATCAAACAGAAGCAAGCATTAAGCATAGGCATGGAAGAACAAAGCTAAACATCAATAGAAACTCAAATTCATACATAAACATTAATAATCATATAAAGATTCAAAGTATTTCCTAAATACAGCTTTTAATCAATTGAACACGAATTTACAGAGCAAAACAGTGCTCAAAAGATAAAGGAGAAGAAGAAAACTCAGGGAGAAGAGGAAGGATGCCATTGATGAGATCCTTGAAGTTTGAATCCTCTTCCTTAAGGAAGAGAACCTCCAACCTAGCCTCCCTAGGCCTCCAATCAGCCCAGAAATGAAGCACAAAGCCGTAGCTCCTCTAAAACCTAAAACTATCTACGGAGCTCTCCAAACTCTCTCTACAAAATCTAATAAAATCTATTTATAGACTCAGCAAAACAGAGGCACGCCGCGGCATTGATTTGCCCACGCCGCGGCGCGTGTTAAATTAGGTCAGGGACGCCGCGGCATTGAATTTCCACGCCGCGGCGTTCAATATTTCGTAGCCTCTGACTTTGGATGCAGGGGATCTCCACGCCGCGGCATTGAACAGTGCACGTCGCGGCATTGTCTGCTGAAATGCTGATTTTGCTTTCTCTTCCAATTTCAGCTCAATTGCTCCACATATCATCTTGTTTGGAGCCCTTCTTATGATAGAGAAAACACCAAATCAGTAACACATATAAATTCACTTAATCACATATCAAATATGCACAAATTGCTCAAATACATACTGGAAAGGTATCAGAATTAGATATAACAAATGTAATCATAAAACCTTCCAAATATGCATGAATACAAGGACTTACGCAATCAATAAAACACAGATATGGGGCATAAATAACTACACTTTGTGTAGTTATCACACCCCCAAACTTAACCTTTTGCTAGTCCTCGAGCAAAACAAAGTATGATCAAGTAAACCTTCTAAACAATTTAAAAATAAATCATTCAGCAGCTTTCAAGTTTCAATCTTTCTTTTCTTCAATTAAATCTAGCTACTAGTATGTAATGATTACTTCAATCCATAAAAAGTTTGCAAATGCCCCTAAACTAGTTTCACACATATATAATCCTTCACATGCCAACAATCCAGCTTCCTTCAATGCAATCCACATTAACCATGAACATGCAAGATAAACTTCTGCAATTCAATTCATACACATCCGGATAAATTTATAAACATACATATAAATGAATCATCAAATCCACAAAATTGAATCTAAACTCTCTCTCCACTAATGTAAACTACACACAACTAAGGATCAAGAGGGTCTTTAAAGCTTGTAATGTTAGGCCATGGTATTGGGTAACAGAAAAGAAGGGAAAGGATACACAACAAACATCGAGAAACATGAATATGTGATTTCAAGACTTGAGACCAAGTGAAACTAGCAGGGTATTCTTCAGTGAAGATCACAACTTGCCAGAACCATGCAATGCTTTTCATTTTTAAGCTCTTTTCTTTCTTTTTCATGCTTTGCTTTTCTCTCTTTTCATTTTCTTTCTTTTCACTTTTACAAAGCATTTCTTTTGCTTTTCTTTTGATCGCATTTAGTTCCTTCAGGCTCATTTTTTTTTTACATACATACCCCTACTCACTGGACTCACTTCAAGAAACAACACCTCATGTACTCAACAAACAATGAAGGTAGGAAGAAAATGCACTGCTTTCACATGCATTGGAACGGTTAACAGGTTAAGGATGACAATGGTTTGAAAAACAAATAAGGCCAAACAATTAACAGGCTTCAAAGGGGACCTAAAGGTATAATCAATCAAGGTAAGCTTTTTAAGGCTCAATCGGTCCAAAGAATGCCCTAATCATTTCCTCAGTCATGCACAATCTAAGATTTCGCCTCAAGAGAGTGTAAAAGCAATTTCTAAGATAATTGAAACTCTACATATACATCCATAAACTTTCTCTAAACATGCATTCATCTCATATTCAAAATTATACTTGTATCTAAGCAGAATGTAAATCATACATCAAAAACAACTAAACTATTTCACATACTTTAAGATCACATAAGGTTTCACTCATAAGGGGGCAAATAGCAACCTTTCATATCATGAACAATCAAAACACACCAGCAGTCTTGTAAAAATTGAAACTTCTTTTGAACCCCGCAAGTAATAACCAATTCAAATAGAAACTCATAGAAACATGTTGGCTATCACAACTGCATCTTTAAAAGTATCATTACATGCATTCATAATACATCATATTCATCCCAAGCATGTAAAGATACTCCCCCAAACTTAAGTGAGACAAAGTCCTCACTTTCCATGAATTCCCGGGGTCTTGAGTCTAAAAATAGATTAAAATTTAGAGAGCTGAATAATAAAAACAATTATATTAACAAAAGAATGAAATATGAATTAAAAAAAATTGAATTTAAATCAAATATACACAAAATATACACAAAATCGATAATCACGCCGCGGCATTGAACGATGACACGCCGCGGCGTAACACCTCGTCTGCAATTCTGCGAGAAAAAAAATTCACCGGCGCCGCGGCATTGAACAAGTGCACGCCGCGGCATGAGAAGCCGATCGCTAAATTTAGCAAAGAAACACGATTTGCTGCTGAAATTGGTTCAAAATGGCCTCCAGCAGCAGCAAAACATGTCCAATAAGCTATTTTACAAAATGCACAACTAAAAATTATAAAAACTACATAATCAACATATTTAACCTATACATTACTAATAACTAAACAAAAGCATATAAACTAACTAAAAATCAAAACAAACAAACATACTAATATATATAAGAATTAAAACTAACTAAACTACAAAATTAAATATACTAAACTAATAAAAATACAAAATCAAATATACTAACCTATTATATAACCTAAAAACTAATTAACTTACGAAAATTTAACATACTAACATATTTAAGACTCTAAACTAATTAAAGATACTAAATCATAAATACTAACTACAAGAATACAAAAATTAAACATACTACATACTTATAAGACTTAAAACTAAACATAAATTTAAAACTAACTATGCTTACTACAATCAAATATACTACTTATATAAAATCTAAAACTAACTAAAGCTAACTATAAAATATAACATACTAACTACTTAACTATAGAAATTAAACTTACTAACATATTTAAGACCTAAAATACAAGAAAAGCCTAAAGACTAACTAAAACTACTAAAACTAACATACTAACATATTTATGAATTAAAAATTACTAATTACATACTATTTTACAAAAACAATAAAACCTGGGTTCCCTCCCAAGCAGGGCCTGAGTTATAGTCCCGGCAGGACTTTTGCAAGGCAAACCCGCTAACTCTTTCGATCATGGCCGGTTTGTTCACAAAAGTGATGGATTGGATGGTAGGCCTTCCTCCGCCTAAATAGAGGTTTTCCATTGCGGGTTCTCGAGCTCCCACAAAGGTCTCAAATGATAAAGCTCATCCTCCAGTTATTGTTCCTATAATTACAAAGAATGAAGACTGAAATTAACATAGATTATTTACAACTTGAATTAGAACTAACCAAACTCATTGTTGTTATTAGTAATATGGAATTTAACCGTCATCCCCCAGCAATGCTAAGGAATAAGGCTAAAAACTTTGGAAATACACCATTGTCCCCGGCAACGGCGCCAAAAACTTGTTAGACCATTTGTGTACCGCAAGTGCACAGGTCGTTCAAGTAATACAGATACGAAGTAAAAGTTCGTTCCCACGAGGACAAGGTTTCCATTACTAAGTAGCAACCAATAGCTCAGCTAGATTCTAGTCAAGGATATATAAAATAAAGAAAAGCAATTAATCTAAATCTAAACTACCAAAGCAATAACATAGGGGTTTGGAAATCTAGGGAATCCTTCTTCACTTCCTACTTCATACTAATGATATGCAATCCTTACAAGTAACATCAATGCTTAGTTAGTTTAGCTTGAGAATCTGATTTAGTCAAAAGCCTATGTCTAGGTCGATCAACCCTGGTGTCATTTACCTAATCCACTATGGTTCTTATGGTTGCATGAGGACTAGTGTAAACTCCACTAATGAACGATCTATTCTCAAACACACGCTAATACATGGCTAAAAGGTATATTTCTATCCCGTTAGTGAATCAACTCATCCAAGCCAATTGAACTCGTCGAACATGCATCAACCATACCATGTCCATCTCCACAAATCCCTATGTCTAGTTCATTTACATCAATTAAGATCATGCAATTGTTGATCAAACAGAAGCAAGCATTAAGCATAGGCATGGAAGAACAAAGCTAAACATCAATAGAAACTCAAATTCATACATAAACATCAATAATCATATAAAGATTCAAAGTATTTCCTAAATACAGCTTTTAATCAATTGAACACGAATTTACAGAGCAAAACAGTGCTCAAAAGATAAAGGAGAAGAAGAAAACTCAGGGAGAAGAGGAAGGATGCCATTGATGAGATCCTTGAAGTTTGAATCCTCTTCCTTAAGGAAGAGAACCTCCAACCTAGCCTCCCTAGGCCTCCAATCAGCCCAGAAATGAAGCACAAAGCCGTAGCTCCTCTAAAACCTAAAACTATCTACGGAGCTCTCCAAACTCTCTCTACAAAATCTAATAAAATCTATTTATAGACTCAAAAAACAGAGGCACGCCGCGGCATTGATTTGCCCATGCCGCGGCGCGTGTTAAATTAGGTCGTGGACGCCGCGGCATTGAATTTCCACGCCGCGGCGTTCTATATTTCGTAGCCTCGACTTTGGATGCAGGGGGATCTCCACGCCGCGGCATTGAACAAAGGCACGTCGCGGCATTGTCTGTGAAATGCTTTGATTTTGCTTTCTCTTCCAATTTCACCAATTGCTCCACATATCATCTTGTTTGGAGCCCTTCCTATGATGTAGAAAACACCAAATCGGTAACACATATAAATTCACTTAATCACATATCAAATATGCACAAATTGCTCAAATACATACTGGAAAGGTATCAGAATTAGATATAACAAATGTAATCATAAAACCTTCCAAATATGCATGAATACAAGGACTTACGTAATTAATAAAACACAGATATGGGGCATAAATAACTACACTTTGTGTAGTTATCAAATATTTTTATGACTTTTACTTAAGGTAAATAGATTTATGATTTTACCTACATCTATTTATCTACGTAGTTTTTAATAGGTAATTAATTACTAATAGACAAAATTTACTGCAGTAAAAACTAATTTTTTTTGTTTGTAATTTACTGCGGTAAAAACTAATTTTTTTTACAGTCCAATAATAATAATGCGTACCTAGATTTTATTTTTAAATAAAATTTTAGACAATGAAAATTTTTTAATACTGTTTCTGGTTTTGGGTTTAGCAAGATCCCCCGGCCCCACATGAACAGTTCAAAATTTGTCTGCCCCGGGAATATTATTATTTTCTTGACTCAGAGTAATTCATACACAAAGATCAAAAACAATCACAGAACAGTCAAAATAAACTTATAGCACACAGAAATCACAAAACAGTATAATTCAGTCATTACTGTAATTTATCAAAAATTGGGGTGTTACAACTCTCCCCCACTAACAGAAATTTCGTCCCCGAAATTTACAGTACCTTAGAAAAGATACAGGTATTGCTCCTTCATTTTATCTTCAACTTCCCAAGTCGTATCACCTGTCACTGCATTCTAGATAACCATCACCAATACAATCTCTTTTCCCTGAAGCTGCTTCACTCTCCTGTCCTCAATCTTAACAGGAAGTATCTCATAAGTCAAATTTTCTTTTAATTGTACTTCATCGGGCTGTATGACATGAGTTCGATCGGGAATATATTTTCTCAACTAAGACACATGGAATACACTATGAAGGTTAGAAAGAAAAGGTGGTAAAGCTATTTGGTATACTACTGGACCTATCCGACGAATAATTTGGTAAAGTCCAATGAATTTAGGAGTGAGTTTTCTGGATTTGATAACTCTCCCAACACCAGTCGTAGGTGTCACTCGCAAGAATACATGTTCACCTTCCTCAAATTCAAGAGGTCTCATTCTCTTGTCTGCATAGCTTTTCTGGCGGCTCTGAGTCGTCCTCATCTTTTCCTGAATCACCTTTACTTTTTTCGTTGTTTGTTGCACAAGATCAGGTCCAATGGTCATGCTTTCTCCATCTTGATTCCAACACAAAGGTGTTCGGCATCGTCGCCCATACAGTGCTTCGTAGGGTGCCATCCCTATGCTTGAGTAAAAATTGTTGTTGTAGGTGAATTTTATCAGAGACAAGAATTCATCCCAACTACCTTTCTACTCTAACACACAGGCTCTCAATAGATCCTCCGATGACTGGATAGTCCTTTCCATCTGACCATCTATCTGCGGATGGTAAGCAGAACTCAAACGTAATTTAGTCCCCATAGCTTCTTGCAAGCTTTGCCAAAATCTCAAGGTAAACCTTGGGTCTCTATCAGAAACTATACAAGAGGGTACACTGTGAAGTTTAACAATTTCACTAATGTACACTTGGGTTAATCGTTCCATTGAATACTTGATATTGATTGGCAAGAAGTGTGCAGATTTCGTAAGCCTATCAACTATAACCCATATAGCATCATGACCCTTCTTTGTTCTTGGCAATCTGGTAACAAATTCCATTGATATACTATCTCATTTCTATTCTGGAATAGTCAAAGGTTGTAACATACCGGCGGGTCTTTGATGTTCAACCTTTGCCTTTTGACATACAAGACAAGATGTAATACGATCTGCAACATCTCTCTTCATCCTTGGCCACCAAAACATCCACTTTAAATCTTGATACATCTTAGTCATTCCTAGATGCATACTTAATCTGCTAGTATGTGCTTCGTCAAGAATCGCCTTCTTCAGATCGGGATCATTAGGTATACAAATTCTACCCTTGAACCTTAAGACTCCGTCAGATCCTTCTTCAACAGTTGTCGGATGACCCTGCTTTGAGAATTCCTTCTCGTTCTGTAAAAATGGATCATCATCCTATTTCTTTCAGATTTCATCCAATAAGTCATTCCTTCTCGTTCGTCGAAGGATACCCAAAATGCAGTTTATGGTAACACAAAGTTCGCATGGGAACCACCGCACATGTTCATCCCAGTGTCAACAGGATTTCCCACTGGAAATGGTCATGCAATAACTCATACTGATAAGATGAAAGAAGAGTGGATGGAAAGGATGGAGGAGCAAATTAAAGCCATCAAAGGTCCAAGCACCTATGGTCCCATTGGGATAGAAGAGTTATGCTCTACTGCTAACGTGGCCATTCCAAAAGACTTCAAGATTCTAGAATTCGACAAGTATGATGGAAGCACAACCTTTTTTTCCATTTGAAAACATACATGACTAAAATGTCAATTTGCTCAAAGGAGTGAAAGTTTCTCGTCAGTTTCTTTCACGAAAGCTTGATTGGGCCTGTTTTGTAATAGTGTATCTAACAAGACCTTTCAAAATCTCTTCTTGGGATGACTGGGCAAACTTATTTATGGGACAGTACCAGTTCAACCTGGATACGACCCCAACTTGGGAACAGTTGGGAACACTACAAAAGAAAAATAGGGAAACCTTCAAGCAGTATGCCCAGAGGTGGAGAGCTCTCACGGCACAGGTCCAGCCACCATTGACGTTAACAGAAATGTGCTCATATTTTTTGGGGACTGTAAAAGCTCCCTACATTGGGACAATGATGGGTACTGTTTATCGAGACTTCGCTGAACTAATAGTTGTTGGAGAAAGGATTGAAATTCTGACAAAAGCGGGTAAATTGCTAATTGGAAATAACGACGGTGGTTTCAAGAAGGGGTTTCCTCCTAAGAAAAAGGAGGTAGAAGTGAGCTACGTGCAAAACCAACAACATCCACGACCCCGTTATTCTCTATCTTACCTTACCTACTAAGCCTCTCCATATAAACTAAACCCTTACCCTTCTTATCAGATACCTGCACCTTCTTATTTGTCTAGCCTAGCCGCTACACCCATAAGCACACCTCAAGTCCCACTACCCCAAGTCAATAACATCTCAGCACCTCAAACTTTTGGTCCTTCCTGTCATTCACCAGCAGCACCACCAAACCGTCCGAATTATTCACAACCACGACCAAATTATCAAAACCAAAGCCACTTTCGCCATCAAAATTTACCATATTTCCCAAAATTAGCCATTTCGAATCCTGAACTATTCCAAAGGCTCTATAAAGCCCATTTAATTTCGGGGAGTCCTGTGCGCCCCATGGAGCCACCATTCCCAAATTGGTATAACCTAAATATGACCTGTAAATTTCATATGGATATTCTTAGGTATTCCATTGAAGACTGTGAGGCTTTTAAGACAATAGTGAAAAAGTTAATCGCTGTGATAGATTGGACATAAAAGAAGAGAATGGGCCCAATATAGTCGATAATCCAATTCCAAATCATGGAGGAGGAAACCGAGTAAATGCTCTGGAAATGGGAGAACCATTGATAAGAAAGGTTTTGGATATACGCACTCCAATGGATGAAGTGTTCAAGGGGTTGAAGATGGCGGGTTTTAACGTCACTGCACCATCAGCTTCAATAAAGGAGGAGGAGAAGTACGATGAAGAGTCAAGTTGTGCATACCACTGTGGGGGAAAAGGACACCATATTGAAAACTGTTAGGATTTCAAGGTCCGTGTTCAAGGGTTAATCACCATAGGGGTAATACAAGCTCAGTGATAATCACATATTTTATTCATTAAGAAACCCTTATGTTTAGTTATTTACACTCTTCATGTACTTAATTGACTGAATTTGATTATGTTTTGTAAGTTTGAACTCGAATCGGACTTAATTGATTTTTTCAGCATTATTCGGGTCTTATATTGTTTCTGTATTTTAGCCATATCTTGAGTTCTAAATGTCTGATAATTATGAATTTTACCTTGTAGGAAAGATAAGAGAGAGCTCTACAACTTTGATGAAGAGCTCAAAGTCAATTTCAGACATCTAGTGGAGCTAATTGGGCATGGAAATCAGAATACGGGATTTGTGGACCGGAACCCGAACGAAGGTGTAGTAACCAAAACATAATTCGAGTTTGGGCATATAAAATGGGCTGAAAATTTGTAATATGAAAGTTAAGACCCATATGTACAACTTTCATGTCAAGCACAAAACTTGATTCGGGCTCCTTGATGGAGATATTGGGTCTGAAAGTCAAAACAGAGGTGCTGAAACTGGTCCTGAACAGTCTGTAGTAATTGAGTCATATCTTGGGCTGTAGGAAGAATTTTTGGGTGTTTCCAGAGCCATTGGAAAGCTTAGACAATTTCCTAGAACTTTCATGAAGACCACTTGGCTCAGAAATGACGAAATCAATGAGTTCAGCAATAAAGAATTTCGGAGACAAGGTAGCTCACCTACTCACCCACCTACTCATCCACCTACTCATCCACCTACTAATCCCATCTACCCATCTACTACTACTCTGAATCCTCTATAAAAGGAAGCATGTAGAGAGCTCTAGGAACAACACACACTTGGTGTTAGAAATAGCTTTTCATAGTTCTTGTATATTTTTCCTTCATTGTAATGGAGAGCTAAGTCACTTCTAGTCAATTTGGGACTCTTGAAGAGATTGTGGTTTGGATTCTTGAGACCCTGGTTTATGTAATGTATTTAATTTATATTTGGATTCTTCTTCTCTTCTTCTTCTTCTGTTTTCTTGATCTTGAATGCATGAATGGTGATTCTGTTTATGTTTATTTTAAGATTAAGTATTGTGATTAAACTTAGAGCTGATTGATCTGAATTAATCACGTAAATGAAGATTGAAGATTTGTGATGAAACTTAGAACTGATTGATCTAAATTAATCACGTAATTGAAGAGGTTAGGTTACTGATTGGTGCCTAGGTTAATTGAATTCGGTGCTTAAATTGACATATATCTACATGAATGGTGCGATTGCAGATTTATGTTTATTACTTATCAATTGAATTCTGGATGATTGTCTAGTATGAATTCTGGATCTGATGCTGAGATCTCGGTTAGATCCAAGTTAACCATTCAAATGTGCTTCAAACGTTTGTTGAAAGGTCTATGATTGAATCCACCCAATCTCGGATAGATTTGAATTGATTTGTTCTTTTAATTGTTATTTTTCTTCAGATCTTGTCATTGTAATCCTTGAACAATCAAAACCCCCCTTTCTAACTTAACTTAATTTAATAAAATTGCATTTACGATCCTTGAGGAGATGATCCGGTGTTGTTCACTATACTGCAAACTTAGTTAATAACTTCGGTTATAATTTTGACTGAGTTCGACGCTCGTCACTCAGCGAAGAAAGGATTCTGTAGAAGAAGTCAATGTGGTCGAGAAATTTGTACTCCGGGTACCACCCCTCAAGGAAACTGCAACAGAAAAAAAGGCGGTGATGACTATAAAGGAACCTACCCCATTTACTTTCGCTGACACATATGTCGTGCCATGGAAGTATGAAACAAAGATAAAGATGAAAAGGGTTACCGATGAATCCTCCACGGACCATACCATTGTCTCCATTTAGGTAGGAGTAGTATCAAGTGCCGAAGAAATCGGCGGGATAACCAGAAGTGACAGATGTTATGGGGAAAATGAATCAATTCTGAAAGATAAAGAGGGAAATACTAGGGAAGATGCTAATGTCATAAAAAACAGAAATGAAGAAGAAGAAGAAGAAGAAGAAGAAGAAGAAGAAGAAGAAGAAGAAGAAGAAGAAGAAGAAGAAGAAGAATTTCTAAAGATAATGAAGCAGAGTGAGTTTGATATTGTGGAACAATTAAAGAAAACACCAGCGAGGATCTCACTTTTATCATTGATTCTCACTTTGAAACCTCAACGAAAGATACCTAAAAGGATACTAAGTGAGGCTTATGAAGGACGAATCAGTAAAGAATGAGGCGTCGGTGCATAATGTAAATGAAGTGGTAGCCTGTATTATGGCAAGAAGCGGATATCAGAAAAGAAGAGGATTAGGAGTAAAGCTTCAAGGGGTCCCACAGCCAGTTAAGGTGTTTGAAAGCGAAGGAAGGTATGGATTAGGGTACGAGCCCTCATTGGAAGAGAAGATAAAGCGCAAGACTTTTGGAAAGAAAAAAGGAAAAAACTAGGAGGGGAGGTATATTCCCTACTTAAAAGAGACATTTCTAGCACCACATGAGGTGATCGTGTTAGAAGATGTCTCCAAGGGTCAACTTACCATAAATGCAATAGAAGAAGACTCGAAGAAGTGTGATGCTATCTGTCCCTCTCTCAACAATGAGCTGCTAAAGAACTGGTGGTCTGAGCCGATCATTGACGTGGTTGTTTCAAAGTAATTGTCTGGTTGTACTCAGAATAAGCTATGATTTGAACTTACGTTATTTTACTTGAGACAATGAATAAACAAGTTGGCATTCGTATGTTATCCTCTTTCTTTTTGTTTATTCTTTTAGCTTATCATTGCTTGGTTGTCTTGCCTTTTCTTTTTGTCTCCTTTATCTCCTTTTTCTTTGTTTTCTTTTCTAACTGTACATAATTTCTTTCCAGGAGTTTGGATCTTGCAAATATTTTGCCTCATAACAAGGACCTTGAAAATTCGTTAATTGATTCCCTTGCGGTCATTGAGGATAACCTAGAATCTGATGAAGAAGAAGAAGTCATTGAAGAGTTCACGAAGTTAGTAGAATATTCTGAAAGAGAATTTGGTGTGAATAATGAGGTTGTAGAAGTAATCAACATGGGGATCGCGAGAGCTCTCCACCTCTGGGCATACTACTTGAAGGCTTCCCCACTTTTCTTTTGTAGTGTTCCCAACTGTTCTCGAGTGGGGGTTGTATCCAGGTTGAACCGGTACTGTTTCATAAATAAGTTTACCCAGTCATCCCAAGAAGAGATTTTGGAAAGGTCATGTTGGATACATCATTCCAAAGCAGGCCCAGACAAGCTTTCGTGAAAGAAACTGACGAGGAACTTCTACTCCTTTGACCAAATTGACATTTTGGTAATGTTTGTTTTCAAATAGAAAAAAAGGTTGGTGCTTCCATCGTACTTGTCAATTTTTGGAATCTTGAAGTCTTTTGGAATGACCACGTTAGCAGTAGGGCATAACTCTTCTATCCCAAGGGGACCATAGGTGCTTGGACCTTTGATGGCTTTAATTTATTCCTCCTTCCTTTCCATCCACTCTTCTTTCAGCTTATCATTCTGAGTTATTGTGTGACCATTTCCAGTGGGAAATCCTGTTGACACTGGGATAGACATGTGCGGTGGTTCCCATGCGAACTCTGTGTTACAATAAACCGCATTTTAGGTATCCTCTGACGAACGATACCCTTCTCCGATAGGAATCACTAGTAGTGCAGTATTCGAGGTCCCTCCCACAACAGGCGTCTCAATGGCGACCCCCGAGTTTGTCCTTATAGAAGTGATAACTAGCGGGTGTGAATATGCCCCAGTTACTCCTATGCTTCTGGCCGCCCCAAACAAGGTGAGGGTCTCCCTCATGGCCGACAACATTTTCTCTATTCTTCTTTACGACTCTATCATTTCATCCATCCTCCCTTTCACCTCATCTACTTCCATGCTCAGATTTCTTCCTTCGTTCTCAGCTGTCATTGCTACAAGTCTCGCTCGAGCCCTCGTATAGTGAACGCGGGTTTGGTTGGTGTTTACTTTCCTTAGTCGCGCAATGGTTTTGAATCTCCATGTGAACAGTCAAAATACAATTTAGTAAAAACAATCATGACTATTATCAATTTGTTAGGGAACTATTATTGGTTTGTGTCGAATGGACTTGAGTGAGTATCTTTGATTTTGTTTTTTGTCATGACCATTCCTCAGAATGTCTCGGTCAAAAGTATACGATCTCAAGTAAGGCATGGGATCAGAGAAATAAGCAATCATACTTTATTTATTTGTAAAATATCATCAACGTCATTTGAGTGGAATACATCATTGTCTAGTCTAACTCATCCTACTCAGTCGGGTGCACCTTGATCATTTGCTTTATTTCTCCAGTGAGATTCTTACAATACTTAATGAAATCATTAATCTCTACTGGTGTCTTAAGAGGATTGATCATCCTATCAGCCATCCTTAAACGAGATGGGATGTCTGTGATTGCCGTGTTGGCTAGACATGTCAGTCTTGTGAAGCGGCCCGTCCAAAAAACGGACTTCTTCTTTCCATTCGATGATATCTGTATCTTGTTGTTTCACTTGATCTATTAGCCTCTGTAAGTCTTCTTGTCCCTGTCGTAACGCTGCTTCATATCCTGCAATTACCTCATTCGTGTGCAACCTCTCAATTCTCATTGTGTCTTCATATCATGTTGTCACCATTTTTATTTATTGCTTCATGCTATCCACTTGATGAAGAGCATCATTCTATGTTGCTTTGGCATTTACGAGCAATTCTTTAAGTTGTTGATTTTTAGCGAGGACCCTATCTATTTTTCTCCCTCGGAGTCCCAATTCCTTGTTCGCAGCTCTCAAACATCTCTGGGTTCTTGACATATGATCTCACTCTGTCCTTCGCCTTTTGTTAACTCTTTCAAAGCGTGGTCCTTCTCAGAATTTTCACACTTTAAAACTGTGCATACTTGACGAGTCTTTTCTAACTTTACTTCTAATTTCCTCTTTTCCTCATTGGCTTCTGCTAGCTTTTCCTTCATTTCTTCATCTTCTATCGGGACTGGAGGTAGAGATTCACTGACTATAGAGGTTCTTGAAATCTTGAAGGGTAATTTGACTTCTTGAGCACAGTTCTTGACCCACTTCCGGTAGCTTTCTTTGACTCCATAACTTCTAACTCCTAGCTCGCTACCCTTTCTGATGATTTTTTTCCAAGCGTCAGAGATCTTCCTAAGTGTCTCAGTGCACTTTGTCTTCATGTCATAAGTAAAGGGAGTGGTTTCCAATTTCGAGGGTGATCCCATCATAGGATAACCAAGTTGCCGCAAAGCTAAAGCGGGATTGTAGTTAATGCAACCTCAAGTACCTATGAAAGGAACATTAGGAAAACCTTCGCACTAATAAACCATTGTTTGCCTTTCTTTTCACCATGGTTACCATATGATTCTTCCTTCTTTAAGCTTGGCCAATTCGTCGACCTATTCACGACTGTTCATTGTCTTCAATTGGAATATCTTGAGATCGGTAATGGGACATGGTTCCTTGTAGCCCCTCTTGAACATGTGAGTCGTGAGCCATACAAATAGCATCGACAGACAACATAAGATTCGTTTACTTTTCTTTTCATAGCAGAAATTCAGAGTGTAATAAACATCAGCAAGAATAGCCGAGATAGGATTTGCAGCATCATTTCTTCGAGAAAAAAATACATCAATTGCTGCAAAATCTACCAAGTCTTCACTACTCAGGAAGAGAATACTGCCATAAATGGTGAGGGCTAGCACATCCATAAAGGTACTCCAGTCTTTAACCTCAGCTAGGGAGCGCATGTGCTTTTCTAAATATTTCCTTGGAAACCCCTCTATTCCTTTCTTATCTTATTTTGCCTTTTATAGGTCTTTTACGTGAATCTTCAAAACATCTGCTATGGTTGGCATGGATGCATAGTGGCCCATATATTGGTATGATTTTTCCTTTTCTAAAGGTAGGCCCAGGATCTGCTCGAACTCCTTCAAGGTGGGGGCCAGCTGAAAATCTTGAAATGTTAAACAACACAATGGCTGGTCATAGTACTGGGCTAGTGCAGTGATGACTTCTACTTGCACATCCACCTCTAAGAGATCTAGGATCCTCCCATACCTTGCAGTGAAGGTCAGACGTTGAGTCTTGCTCAAAATTCGACACAAACTTACTAAGCTCTCGGTGTCAACTTTCTTGGCCTTAAGTTGCAGGGTCTTTTTCAAAATTGCATCCTTGTGATCTGATCCCATGATACTTTCTGTTATTATTCAAAGATACTCACTGCTAGTCCTTAGGCACTTAGTTTCAACAGTTCTCCAACAAACCTATTTAGGAATATATGAATTATCAGTCCATGAATAATGATTTACAATGCAATAATGAGTGAGTGAGTTGTTGGTCCTTTAATAATGACTCGAAAACCATTTTTTTTTAAGAGAGACGCAAGTATGGTCCATCACATTAAGGGACTAAACAACTCACGAGGTATTTGATATGAATAAATCTAAAGGTAACGAAAGATATGCTCCCTTTGTATCTTAAGATTTGCCTTAAACTTGGAGATTTTATATCCTAAAGATTTATGGGTCTTTTTGATTTGTGAGAACTTCCATTGAGTGGTTCTACTATTCAAAAGGCCTCTAGAGCTCAGTCCCATTTCAGGATGTTAACCACAAACAGTAGGTAAACCACTAGATGCGGAACATTCTTGAAAAATGCACACTCTATATGAGGTTTTCACGATAACTAAACATGATGTACATCTAAAATGGCTACCACTACGCAATCTCTACCTAACTTAGGCTTCACTCAGACCTAGGTGTAGGGCCTCACTCATACGTGTGTGACAAACGTGTTGGTGCAATGGGTGTAGGGAGCATACAAACTTTCATAATCCTAAAAACTACCCGCCTACAAAAAAACAAATACAAAACAAAAATTTCAAGAGAAGTTCTCTATCCTAATGTTTAAATAGTAAAATAATTAACAAAATAATTAACAAACAATAAAAAAAATAAGAAATAGAAAACAAAACAAAAAAAGAAAAAGAAAGCAAAAAAAGGTAAAACGAATATACAAAAATCACAAAAATTTTGCACAACTAACTTGTATGGGCTTGACTCTCAAGTGTCCCCTAGAGAGTTGCCATCTGTCGCGATCGAAAATCGCGGCGGGAGCGGCGAAACAAAATAAATTAATTAGGAGTCGCCACCAATTTTATTGGAATTAGGAAAAATTAGAAAACCTTTATTAGAAAATAGTCTTTAAAACCATATTTGATTTAGGAGTTGATTATGCGCAGGGAAAGGTGAAAACTTAATTCCACAGCACCCCTAACACATCCGTCCTAAGATGGTACCTTAAGTCAGTTATACAAAATTCAATAATCTCAAAGTATATTTGATTTACCCCTTTTATTTAAAAATAAATAATTTATAAAAATTTAAAATTTGGGCTTGACAAAATAAAGATTCCGCTCTTACGTATCCTCAAGTGCAATGAGAAACTCAAAGTCACGTAATTTTTTAAAAAATGCTTGTGGGTTGATTGATTTTAATTAAAAAGTTTAATTCTTAATTTTAAAAATTAACAAGTCGTTACGACTCAGCTAATCAAATTAAGGTTTGAATAGATGAAGATAGGCGTCACTCTAAAGACGTCACCCGTGGAATCATCAAGTTGTCGCAACTCAAATGATTGTAAAAATTATAAAATTAACAGACTATCACAACTAAGTTAATCCTATTTTATTTTTTTTCAAAAAAATTTATTTTTTTTATCATTTATGTTTTTTAAAAATAATTTGAATCACCAAACTGTCACAACTCAGATGATTATAAAATTATAAGATTAACAAGTTCTCACAACTCAGTTAATCATGTTTTATCCTTAAAATTTTTTTAATTTTTTTATATTTTCTATTTTAATTTTTTTATTATTAGAAAAAATGAAAAAAAAAAAAAGTAAGCACGCATTTTCATGAACCAAATAAGTGAGAACAAACGAGATTAAATACAAGTATTATAAAACAAACAACTTAAAATAAATTTTATTTTTAACAATTTTCAGATTTTTCTCCATTTTTATTTTTTATTTATTTGTTTTTTTTTTCATTTTTTGTTTTCGTTTTTTTTTTTCATCCTAACTAAATAGTTATAAGGTTGAATAGGCCAAAAGTTACCAGCCTAACTAAATAAGATCTCAAAAAAAAAAAAAAACCATCAGAATTCGTAGCTTATTTCTCGTAGCAGACCCTCTTTTTCAATCAATAAGCCATTTGAGTCATCTAAAAAAAGGAGTGTCTGAACTTAGAGAAACCAAATAGAGAAAAGAAGGGGGCCATTACTATGGAGCTTAGACTGGACCGTGATGGAGCTTCGGCGGCTTTGAAGCAGAGACGACGGCGGCGACGGTGATGGCGCGGGTCTGAACGGATCGGGCTGGTGCGGCACAGGCGACGTAGTCCGACGGTGACGCGGGCTCTGGTTCGGACGGTGCTAGCTGCGTGGATGACGCGGATCGGGACGTCGAGCGGCGGCTGGGCCTGGTTCGTTGGATCCGACGAAGGCTGTGCGGCGTGGTCTGGCTCCGGTACGATGCGGCTCGACTCGGTCTGGCCGACGCTGGTGGGAATGCCACAGGTGGCGTTGTTCATGGCTTGCTGGTTCGGACAGACGAAGCAGAGGTTCTGTTTCGTTGTGCTGGCAGGGACGGGTTGTAGGTCCGGTTGGGTTCTTCCTCTCTTTTTTTTATGGTTGTTGGATTGTTAGTATTTGTGAGTGGTTTGTTGGTTATTGATGGTGATTTTAATGGAGTGAAGAAGATGGTCAATGGAGGCTGATGGTGGATTTGAGTGAAAGGTTGATGATGAAGTTGAATGGTGGGGTGTTTTGATTTTGCAGGGGACTTTGTTTGTGGGAGGTTTAAAGTGGTTGAAGGAGATGGTGATGTGGTGATGTTTTGGTGAAAGATGAAGATTGGGGGTTTGGAGGGTGAAGAAGATGAAGGTAAAGTGGTTATGGAAGTGGGTGTTTGAAGGCGATCAAGTGGAAGCTTGGTAGAAGATGGAGTGGTATGGTTTCCTGGCTTGAGTGGTGAGTTGACTCAGTAGATGAAGTGAGTGAAGGACTTGTGGGATTGAAGGTGAAGAAGATCAAATGTTAGGAAGAAAATAGCTGCTGCGGTATTAATGGTTTTGTTCAAAAAATGGTAATGGAAATGGTTGATTGCTGTAGAAAAGAGGATGATGGTGATAAAAAATAGGGGGCTGTGAGGTGCTTGGTCTCTGTCCCCCTTGGTCAAATGGAGATGGTGATATATAATTGATGAAGACGGAGGAAGATGGTTCTCATGATGGTGGGGTTGGGTTGTCACCAAAAAGAAGATGATAATGAGGAAGGTAGTAGATGGAAGCTACGTGAGAATGGAAAACAAAAGTTAGTGGTGTGCGAGCTGTGAGTTATGGTTAATAAAATAATACAATAAAAGAAATGTCGTGCATGTGTAGCATGTGAGAAACATAATGACTTTGTTCCAACGTGAGTGGAGTGAGTGATGGAAACATGGGAATGAGGCATCTTTCTTTTATTTTTTTGTTTTTTTTGTTTTTTATTATTATTATATTTTTTTGTTATTATTTTTTTATTCATTTTTTTTAGACTAAGATGAACTTATGTGTTTGCACTGAGAAAAAAAAGTAAAGAATATGGACTTGAATTAACTGAATTTTTATTTTTATTTTATTTTTTTCTTTAATTTTTAATTTTAATTTTTAATTTGAATTAAAAATATTTTAATGATCCTGACATGAAATTAGATGTTATGATTTATTGCTATCTTTATTTGTTTCTTAATAGATATTAGGAATAATTATATTTTTTCATATTATCGTAGTAAGAAATGAGAAAAGACATGAACTTAAATTTTGTTCGACAATTCATGAGAAGATGCAAATGGGCAAGGCCAAGACGTTAATTAAAACCAACGAGCTCAAACACGGATTCATGAGTTGTCGTAACGTCGTCAATCTTACCAGGGTGAAGCTCAGCATAGAGACGTCACTATTTTGTCAATAAGTTATCGCAACTTAATTGACGTTTACTGATTAAAAAGAGTTTATTATTAAAACGGGAACTTAAATGTCACTGAGTGATCATATGACTTGAAAATTTAAAAGACAGTGGGATATCGCGTCCCGAAATTTAAAAGTCAATGAGTTACTGTGACCCAAAATTTAAAGGCAATAAGCTACTGCGGTTCGAAATTTAAATGACAATACAAGAAGTCGATGAGATCAAAAGTAAAAGATAGGTGTCGATGCGCTCGAAAGTAAAACACATTTTTTTGAAAGCATTCTTTTTGTTTTTTGTCTGATCTGTGTTTGTTTTTTTCTTTTTCTTTCTTCCTTTTCCTTTTCTTTTTCATTTTCCTCTTCCTTTTCCTTTTCTTCTTTTTTTTCTTTTCTTTTTTTAATTTTATTACTGCGACCCGAAAATTAAAAGGCAATGAGTTACTGCGGTCCAAAATTTAAATGGCAATGAGCTACTGTGGCCCAAAATTTAAATAACAATGAGCTATATTAGACCGAAATTAAAAGGTAATGAAATTTCTATGACGACCAAATTTAAATGGCATAAGCTACTTATGGTCCAAATTAAAAGGTAATGAGCTACTTATGCTTTCGAAATTAAAAGCGATGAATACTATGACAGAAATTTAAATTTAAATGATGATTCTTATATGTAACTGAATTTTAAAAGGCAATGGACTACTGCGATAAAATATTATTATTTTTTTAATAAAAATTGAAATCTTTTAATTGTTACTCGTCACATATGTTGGGGTTGGGGTTTTGAAGGATTTTAAAATGAAAAAAAGGAGGGTTTTTTATTTTATTTTTTGTGAGATCACAAAATATCTTGACACGTTGACTCATTTAATCTCAGGAATACGAAGATTATGCAATCTCCTCGTAATAATTATTTTCTTAGATAGATGATAACTTATTCTTTATTTTAATTAAATAATCTCTATATTTAATATTTTTTAAAATAAAAAAATAAAATAAAAAATGATAATTAATTCTTTTAATTATATTTTATTCATTTTTATAAATATTTTATAATTATCTTAATTTAAAAATAAAAAATAAATCTTACATTTTCTTTCCTTCTGAAACCCTCCATCCAAACATATCACCCTTAAATTTTGTTGATCTAGTGTTTTTCTATGTCTAAGCCGCAAAAATCGTTTGCTCATTAATTTTTTTTTTTATGCTTTCAGTTGCCAAAGCCAAAGCGTCCAACAAAATGGGAAATTTTTGCCAAAAAGAAAGGTTAGCCATCCTGCTGCATATGTTTCTTTCTGTCAAATAATTTCATATTACAGATAACCTTAATCTGGCTTATTTTCTTTGATGCTGTTTATGTATTCAGATTTGGTTTTAGTGTTGTTTTGCAATTTTTACTAGCTGAACATTTTTTTTTGCAATTTTTACTGGCTGAACATTTTTTTATGTTATTTTAGGCATTCAAAAGCGGAGGAAAGACAAGGTTGTATATGAGGAACAATCTGGAACCTGGAAACGCAGATATGGGTATGATCGTGAGAATGACGAAGATGTCGTACCTATCATTGAGGCAAAAGCAACTGATAGTAAATAACTGAACAAGACTTTCCTTATTTGAACTACGAGGGAGTCATCATTGAAATTACTGCTACTGTAGTACTATGTTTATCTTAATGGCAGAGTATGAGCATAGACACCCTTCTTTGAGGTGTTACTATTGGCCACGAGCAGAACTACTACATGTGTTAGGATAGAAGTTTAATTTTGGACAATTCATGCCAACCCTCTGTAAGGCATGTGCTTAAACCGAATATAAATTAAAAGAAAATCTGAATTAGAGCACCATAGGTCAATCTGAATATCCAAACTATAAAATGGAACCATTTAAAAAATATCAAGTTATGCAAAATGCTTAATCATAACATATAGTTGACCTGGGTTTCCTCGAGTATTATATCAGATATCTAACGGAGTACTAATCAGTTAGGACTTTAAAATGCTGAAGATGTTACGTTCATACTTAATTCTTGCATTTTGGATGTAGGAGCCGTTTAATATGCTCTTGGAATGTGTTTGAGCATTGATGTTTCATGAAAATTAATTTATTATTATAGGGAAAGTTGTGTTGACTCAAAATTTTAATAATTTTTAAATTAAAATGGTTTATTTATTTTTAAAAATTTTAGTTTTAGTTATTTGCTACATATCAATTCTCTTTCTTTTCTCCCTTGACACTACAACACCACGCCACCACTCAATGCTTAGATTGAACCTAGGTAGCAACTTGAGTATTGTGCAATGAGAAGCTGCGGTAAAATATTCTCATCAACTCTTCTTCACTAGATTCACCACAACCTCATTTACTCAAAACTTCAATAGCATCCTTTGATTTGTTTATAAGTTCTCATTCTTCAACTTAAACTTGGTTTAGGCTAATGGACAAATAGGTGGTAGAAGTGAAAACTTGCAAAACGTTTATAAGATGTAGTATTTTGTCTATGTTTGTGTTCAACAATCAAGTTCAATCACTCAGAAATTGAATCTCGGCAGCAGAAACACAAAATCTCAAAATCCTTTAAGTGTTCAAAATGCAAAAGGATTTGTTGATAAAATTAACAAATTCTTCTCATTTAAAATGAAACTTTTCTTAAGGACTTGAATTTAGAGAGATAGTGTCCCTTTCCCCTCAAACAATGTCAAGAACCAACAGAGGCCCAGCTAGCACCATTGAGTCCTCCAACCGCAACTGCGACCGCGACCTAACAGTTATCATCATCGATTCCTCGCCACTCAACTTGTTCCCCACCGCTAACTTTGATCATCAGTTCCCTTTCCAGCAATAGTTCCCACCACTCAATGTGGTTTTTCCCTGCTTAATGTCAGCGGCGAACCATGGTGGGTCCCCGTGCATGCCGACAATTCGGGTGCGATTATAATCATGTTGTGGCGGTGAGTGAGTTCTTCCATGCGACGATAGGAGCCCAAAGCGATTTGGACTCGTCCTCTGTGATTGATCTAAACCAAAGGGATCTTATGCCTGGAAGAGTCTTTGATCTAGACCTTCACCACCCTCATCCAGAAGAGATCGCTTAAACCAGAATCTGACACGCATTAATGAGGGCAGGGCGACTTGGCTTGATGCAACAACAGTATGAGGTGCGTCTGGACGCTGTAATGGTGGTTCAGTTGGTCAGAGGCATTAGACGATGGCTTGCAGTTTGATGACGGCAACTTGCATTTCACTGTCCTCTTGAAGCTCAAGCTTAAATATGAATATGGATGAGAGAGAAAATAGAGGGTAATTTTTTTTTTATAAAACTCAATAATTATTTTTTTGAAAGGCCAATCTTGTAAAAAACAAAGTTACCTACTGTTCAAGTCATAGGTAATAAATACTAATCATTGATCTTATTTTTTACACAATTAACAACTTTAAAACATTATAGTATCCATGCTCCATGAGATTTCAGGAGTATTTTAAATGTTTCCTACGAATATAATTTGAATATCTTGTGCTTGTTGTTGTTGTTGTCATTATTGTTTTCACGTAATTTAACATGTTGTGCATACAGGTGCTTACTTCTGTTCCATACTTCTGTTATGGATTATTAGTTGTGTTTTTTTGTTTTTTTTTAATCATAAATGAGGTGAAATGACGTCCACTCTATTAGGGGTGTTCTTTGATCAATTTTGAGGAAAAAAAACTATCTGATCCAAAACAAGGTAAGTATCATCGGTTCGGTTCGGATTGGATGAATTCCAATAACTAAATCGATTCAATCCAAACCGATTTTAATCAGTTTGAATTGAATTAGATGATTTGGTTTTTAACCAATAATATAATGAAAATGCAATTTAAATGAAAGCAAACGCAACAACAATATAATTGAAATTCCAAACTTCAAACCATTCATAAAGTCATACAAAGCATACAAACAAATAAAATTTTCAAAGTTCAGAATTCAAACAAATAAAATCAAAATGACAACTCAACAATTGTAATCCTTCCCTGAATTGAGAGCCAACAATTGCAACATAGCAAGGCAACAATGGCATGGCAGCAAGTTAGCAACCCAACAACAACATGAATGACAAAATTATCCAAAGCTAATAAGACTCAGCACCAGAATCCTCTTCATTTGGTTATGACATTAAGGCAAGTTCTTGAACATCAACCAGTCTATATAATTATATAGATCATTATCGGATAAATATTGAAAGGAAATAGGGACTGCACCTCGGACATGGTGATGCTCGTGATCGTGCTCGACTGCTCGTGGGGTGGTCACTAGTCATGGTGTGCTCGTGCGGTGGGGGGAAGGGGAAGTGGGATCTAGGGCTACTTATGGATATGGATGGTTGTTAGCTTAGTGGACGACGGTGGAAGTTGTGACGGCGCACTGGTGGCTCGGCAATAAGTGTTGACCGGTGGGTATAGGTGGCTGGTGGGATTCGTACGGATAGAGGGTAGTTCTAGTTTGGATTCTGGTGGCGCGTGGATGGCGAATCTGGGTTCTGGAAAGAGGGAGTGGTGGCACGATATGGTCGTGGCTTCATGGCTCGTGGGTCGTGGCATGATAGCGAGTGACACCACTGCACCAGTCTTGGGTTCTGGTGATGAGGATTGTCGCAGATCTTGAGGCGCAGCAGGAAGGGCAGTGGTCAGAGTTGTTGGTTGACAGTGGCTCAGCAGTGAGTGTTGATCGGTGGGTGTGGGTGGCTTGTGGGATTCGTATGAGTGAAGGGTGGTTCTGGTTTGGGTTCTGGTGGCGCATGGGTGGCATATTTGGGTTCTGGAGAGAGGGCGTGGTGGCACGATAGGGTCGTGCCTTCGTGGCTCGTAGCGTGACAGCGAGCGGCACCACCGCACCAGTCTTAGGTTCTGGGGGTAAGGATTATGGTAGATTTGGAGGCAGAGTAGGAAGGGTGGTGGCCGGAATTACTGGTTGACTGTGGCTCGCGATGGAGGTGGTTGAGGTGGGTTCGAGGCTAGCTGAAAATGAAGAAAATGAAAATGGGATTCAGGGGAAATGGGGGGGGAAGCGGGGAGTAGTTATGACTTATGCGTATTTAGATAATTTTAGGAGAATATTTAGTAAAGTAATTGGTTTAGTTCGATTTCATAAAATTGAACCAAAAATCGAACTGAACCAATCTGTTCTTCACAAATTCAATCCAAATCAATGCAGTCCATTTTGATTTTTATCAGTTTTTGATTTTCAATTTTTTTTGGATTGGTTTAGATCTGAATATCTTTACACTCTATATTAACTTTCTTCACTTATCCTTAATTGATTGGTATATCCTGAGTCCTAACAATTTTCCCCCCTGTCTTCACTAGTCCTTCTCTTTTTTCATGTTATATTAAAGTTCAGTTTCGTGAACATGAGCGGTGAGTCATGACCTTACCGTTTACCTTTTTATTTGGTTGTTGGAGTCATGCCTCACATTTAAATTAAAAGGGTTGTTGGCCTCTTATTATAGACTTGTCTTAGATTCTGCCTACTTTTATTTTTTAGGAGTTTGCTGAAGTTTCTTCTACACGACGTACAAATTCAAAAGGAGCACTACAAATTCTTTTTGTGCTATTATCCTAGTTCAACTAGTGCTACTGCTTTTTTCTCTTGTTACATGCTCCAAAACCCTAATTACTTTTGCTTGTTGGCAACTTGGTATCCTCAATGGATCGTCTTTACACCTGCTATTGGTGGCACCTTAACTTCTATTAGATGTAGTCATTTGTAGATTTGATTGTATTATCTCATGCCTTCTTTGTATTACCATGTTCCTAATTTTGGGAACACTGAATAAATCCATAGCAACTGCTTCTAGAAACAATGGAGTGATAATTTTTTGCTAGTTTCTCTTCCTTTCATGCACATATTCACGAGAACTGAATAACTAACTTCCTATGCAGCCATGTTCAGTTGGCTACTACTGCTTTGCCTATAACAGGAGCTCAGGCAACACCCAATAAAGTTACCAAGGATGAATAATGTAGCTGGAATTGCAGCAACTGCAACAACCACTGGTGGGAAATTTGAGAAGAAGTTGTCTGGTGAAAAACCTGCACAACATAAAGGAAAATTTCATAAGGTTGTGCACTATGCTCTTATAATCAGGTTATCTGATCCATGTAAATCATTACAAGTAGAAGCACCTATCTTTCATTAAATTGGCTAATTAGCTCCCTTTGTTTTGATTTCATCTAGTTCCTGCCAGTAGTGGAAGGAACAGGGATAGGTTCACAGGAGAAAGATCAAACTGAAAAAGTATTGAACATGATTATCTCTAAGAATTCCCATGACATATTCAATGTTGACATGGTACACTCAAGTCATCTAGTGACCTTGATTTCTATTAAAGAATATCCCACAAAATAAGCAGTCAATATAGTAAATTGATACTTAATTATTCACTTACTTGTTTTGTATTTGATTAGTCATAATTATAGGCAATAGAATGGGATCGTGATGTACAATTCTAGTATAAAGCTGTAACTCTTGTTTTGTGAATATATCAATGAAATCAATTCTTCCACATTTGGTTTCTCTTGATGGTATCAGAAGCACGACCTGAATAAACCTAACTAAACACAAACATCACCCTAGCAACATAGCCATGGGTGACAACACTGAAAAGAAGTCAACCGACACAAGCATGCCTTCAAAGCCAAAATGGGAAAACCCCAACCACCCTCTCTACCTTTATCATGCAAACTAACCTGGCATCATCCTTGTCCCACAACCTTTAGTAGAAGATAACTACAACACATGGGTTCAGTCCATGAGCATGGCTTTAACGGTCAAAAACAAGATTGGCTTCGTTGATGAGTCGATCAAAGAACTAAGTGGGGATAAACCTGATGAGTTGCAGCAATGAAAACACTACAACAATTTAGTCAAGACATGGCTATTGAGGTCAATGTCGAAGGAAATTGCTGGCAGCGTCATTCACTACAAAGATGTGTGCCAGATATGGCTTGATCTCCAAGAGCGATTTTCTCATGTGAATACCATTCAACTTTTTCATATCGAGAATGAAATCCATGATTGCACACAAGGCAACATGACTGTGAGTTCCTATTTTACTAAACTTAAGAGCCTTTGGGATGACTGGGACGCACTGTGCTCAATTTCGACGTGTAGTTGCGGAACAATGAAGGAGATTGCTTCATACATGGAGACTCATAAAACAATGAAATTTCTCATGGGTCTAAACGACTCATATGCCACTGTTCGTAGTAACACACTCTTATTGGAACCATTACCCACAGTGAACAAAGCATTTCGCTGGTCCTTTGACATTAAAGACAAACAGAGATTTCTAATGGAAAAACTTCTACCCAACCAGAAGGAGTTGTCTTTGTTGTAAAGAACCCGAGTCGTGAGTCCGAATTAGAAGGGAGGGGCCTTCGGTGTGCAAAATGCAACAAGACGAATCACAACACCAAGAATTGTCGTGCTCATCTCAAATGCACCTTTTGTGGCTGGAAAGGTCATACATTCAATTACTGTCATAAGAAAGCGGCGTCATTAAAGGCTAAACAAGGTAGTCTCAAAGGGCAACCAGGTTGCATCATATGTGTCTGACAAGAAGGCGACAACGTTCAATTTTCCTTTTTCATAGGAGGAATGTAAACAAATTCTTCACATGTTGAGCAAGAACAAATCCTCTATGGCCAATCAAGTTGGTAATTCTTCAAATCATGAAAAACTTTTTCCTTCACTTATAATGGCAAGATGAACACATGGATCTTGGATAGTGGTGCCACTAATCATATGGTTTGTAGTCCTGATTTGCTTACACATTCAAAAATGGTTGAAAATCATACTGTTGAATTACCAAATGGTTCATTTGCTCAAGTCACTCATATTGGACAAATTGTTTTCTCTCCTAATTTCATTCTCAATAGTGTCTTATGTGTACCACTTTTTCGACTTAATATAATTTCCATTAGCAAGTTGGCTTTAGCTTCTTCTTGTATCACGGTGTTTCTAAATCAATTTTGTGTCATACAGGACCTGCACTCGAGGAAGATGATTGGGACGAGATCTAAGCAGGAGGGACTCTACTATCTCGATCAACCAAAGAAAGGAACATGCAACTCTGTTCAAACTCTAGCCTCTGGTCTTTGGCATCAACACCTTGGACATCTATCAAATAAAGTTTTTCAGTTATTTCTCTTTTCTAAATATACATCTTATGATACAGACAAGTGTTTAATTTACCCATTGGCCAAACAAATAAGGTCACTTTTTCCGTTGAGTTCTATTTCTAGTAAAGCATGTTTTGATTTGATACATGTTGACATTTGAGGTGGTTATAAAATTGCTTCTCTTTCTAGTGCAAAATATTTTCTCACTATCGTAGATGATTTTACTCGGAGTACGTGGGTTTATTTGATGAAACATAAATCTGATACAAGGGATCTTCTAGTTAAATTCATTCACATGGTTGAGACTCAATTCAATTCTAAGGTCAAAATAGTGCATAGTGACAATGGTCCTAAGTTCAAACTTGAAAATTTCTACACCCTCAAAGGCATTATTCATCAATCTAGTTGCGTCAATAGACCACAACAAAATGATGTTGCTAAGCGCAAGCATAGGCATTTGCTCAATGTGGCATGAGCTTTGCTTATTCAAGCCGGGCTACCTAGATAATTTTGGGGAGATTCAATTCTTGCTTCAGTATATCTCATAAATCGAACACCAACCCCTAATCTTCATGGTAAAACGCCATATGGGAAATTGTTTCATCAAGCTCCTAATTATTCTAACTTAAGGGTATTTGGTTGTTTATGCTTTGTCCCCACCCACACACAAAAGCCTTCAAAATTTGATCCTCGTGCAATTCGTTGCATTTTTCTTGGATATCCTTATGGTTAGAAAGGGTACCATGTGTTTGATCCCATCCTCAAAAAGGTTTTTGTCTCACGGGATGTTACATTCTTTGAAGAAACATTCCCTTTTCGAAATCACGTTATTTCCGCTGCACCAAATCCTTTTTCACAACCTCATACCCCCCTTTTGATGCTTGATATTGACTATTTCCCAGAGCCAATATCCTTAGCCCATATATCAGAAGAGACTACCCCTTCCCCAACACCACAAGAAGATGTTATTACCTCATCCTTTTCTGCTACTCCATCTTCACCGTCGCCAACTTTCCCATCTCCACTGTCACCTTCATCTTCTTCTCTACCACCACCATTATGACGTGGTGCACGTCAAACCAAACCACCACCATTTTTGCAGGACTTTCATGTTGAGGCAGCCCTCTCATCGAGACTCGCACCTTTATCTTCCACGAACGTGGTTAAGTCTTCAGGTGTTGCTCATTCTATTTCCCAATTGTTGTCTTATGATCGTCTTTCTTCTACTCATAAAGCCTTCACCAATAAAACGTGGACTCTTATGCCCCTGCCTTCTCATAAACGCCCCATCAGATGCAAGTGGTTTTACAAAATCAAGTTAAAACCAGACGGGATCGTTGAGTGATATAAAGCTCGATTAGTGGCGAAAGGGTACAGTCAAATAGAGGGTGTTGATTACAGGGAAACATTTGCCCTTGTGGCGAAATTGGTGGCCGTTTGTGTGCTTCTTAGCATTGCAGCCTTACAAGGATGGCACTTGCACCAACTAAACGTGAATAATGTGTTCTTGCACGGTGATCTTAATGAGGATGTCAACATGACCTTGCCTCCTGGTTTCAGACGAAAGGGGGAGACTCGTGTGTGCAAGTTAAATAAATCCTTGTATAGATTGAAGCAGGCCTCGAGACAATGGTTTCTCAAACTGTCAACTGCTCTCAAAGCTGCTGGATTTCATCAATCATTGTCAGAATACTCATTGTTCGTCTGAAATAGTCAAGGTAGCTTCATAGCATTACTTGTCTATGTTGATGATGTGATATTAGCAGGCAACAACTTGGAGGACATTGAGGACATTAAGCAATTTCTTTCCAAGAGATTTAAGCTCAAAAACCTGGGTTAGCTTAAATATTTCTTAGGGATAAAAGTTGCAAGGTCAAAACATGGTATTACCTTGTGTCAACGTAAATATGCGCTGGAAATATTGGATGATGCCGAGTTCCTAGGTGCTAAACCTTCACGGTTTCCAGTGGAACAAAATTTGTCACTCACACAGACAAATGGGAGGCTACTGAATGATCTATCTTCATACAGACGACTTGTAGATAGGTTAATTTATTTGAACATCACAAGACCTAATCTAGCTTATGCAGGTCATGTATTGAGTGAATTCATGGATAAACCACGACAGCCACATCTTGAAGCAGAGCATAAGGTTATCAAATACATCAGGCAAACACCTGGGCAAGGAATTTTCTTACCCTCCACTAGTCCATTACAATTACGGGCATTTTGTGATGCCGATTGGGCTCGATGTGTCGTTACAAGAAGGTCAATAACTGATTATGGCATTCTACTTGGTCAAGCACCAATTTCTTAGAAAATGAAAAAGTAAAGCATTGTATCTCGATCAAGTGCAGAGGCGGAGTATCGTTCTATGGCTACTACTTGTAGTGACATTACATGGCTGAAAAATATCTTGAAGGATTTGAGAGTAAATCTCACATAACCAGTTACACTCTTTTGCCACAATCAAGCCGCTACGCATATTGCTTCCAATCCAGTATTCCACGAACGAACGAAGCACATAGAGATAGATTGTCACCTAGTACGTGAAATGATTCAAGAAGGGATGATACAAACAACTTACATACGAACCATGAGTCAACCAATTGATTTGTTCACTAAGCCATTGAGTTCAACACAATTTGAAGTGTTACTCAGCAAGTTGGGTGTCATAAACATACACTCCAACTTGAGGGGGAATGTTAAAGAAGATCGCACAAAATAAGCAGTCAATATTGTAAATTGATACTTAGTTATTCACTTACTTGTTTTGTATTTGATTAGTTGTAATTGTAGGCAATAGAATATTTGGTTAGTCGTAATTATAGGCAATAGAATGGGATCATGATGTACAATTCTAGTATAAAGCCATAACTCTTGTTTTGTGAATATATCAATGAAATCAATTCTTCCACATTTGGTTTCTCTTGAATTTCAATAAATTGTTCTTTTAAAATTGTATTTCCTATATACTAGGCCATTACAATGCACAATATGTGAAGAAAGAGAAAAAACAAAAGAGTGAGAAAGGGAAGACTTCAACAACTAGCAGCAAATTGAAAACTCAAAAAAAGTCTTTTAAAAAGGGAAATTTCAAGAAAAGGCAAGGCAAAAGGAAAATAATTTAAAGTTTATCAAAGATGATATAGTTTTTGGAAACTTTGTTTACTGGTTCAAAGTTTTGTAGATGAAATATTCATCCACCAATTGTTTACTGGTTCAAAGTTTTGTAGATGAAATACTCATCCACTAATTGTTTTGCTATGCTTATCCACTCCTATATTACAGTACATTCTTTTGAAACTTAATATTTAAGCTACTCTTTCTGTCATTTTTAACTCTCTTTTTTAACTTTAAATTCAAGGTATCTTTCTAATTAATTATATGCACAGAATATTTACAAGTTAGTTATTATTCTCTTTCTCTCTCATGGAGCCATTGGTGTGTGTTTTGTCTTTGAAGTAAATTAGTTTTAGAAGGATTCTATAGTGCACCTAAAGCAGTTTTGGTGAATGAGGTACCACTCAAAATGACCTGTAATAGCAGGTCAGTTGTTGAGTTTTTTTTTTTTTGGTAAAACTCCCAAACACCACGAATCCATCCTCCGTCCAATTTCTCTGCAGAAATTGGTGGTTCATTTGGCATAGAGGTAGAAAATTGCAAGAACGAGGAGTGTGTGTGTGCCGTGAAACTGAGTCCTGATTTAGATCGCTCTGATCCTGGCTTGTGGTGGTTCAAATGGTGTTGAGTCGGTGGGTTGCGCAGTGGCTTGAGGTGAAGGCTCTGTTGATGGTGGTTCATAGTTATGGGTTGTAGGGATGGGCACCTGGTGCAGCTTGCAGGATTGTTGGGTTCGACACAAGGGTTTGGGTGATGGGTTCGGTGCCATGGTGACGTGGCTGGGATGGGCGCCTGTTGGCGGTGAATGAGTGACGGTGGCGTTGGTGTTGGGCGTGTGACGGCGGTGTCTGCTTCAATCTCTCTAATATCCCCGTCCGAGACCCTCCCGACAGCCCCTTGGCTCTGCTGTTCGAATCACGGTGGTTCAACAGCAAATGGATAGGCACACAATCCGACAATGCCTTCCCCTCACCACTGTCCACCGCGAGTCACCGCCACTGTCACCGTCACCATCATCCCCTAACCACTTGCAGCCCCCTGACCACCGTCTCTGCCGCTGTTTGAATCGCAGTGGTTCGACAACAAGTGGTGGGATGGTGCATCGTCTCTGCCACTGTTTGAATGGGTTGCTGGTTTTGATCATAACTGTTGAATTTTTTTACTAATAAATCAACGGTGTAAAACAAATGGTGCATGGTGCATCACAAACGAATTAGGTGCAGCATAGACGAATCCTTAGTTTTATCCATTTTGTGGGCAACAATGGCCTTAAGCTAACTTGACAATGGACTTCGTTTCATAATTTCATTTCTTTAAAATGAAAATTATACATCATTTAGAATTTAAATGAATATATTCAATATAACTTGGATAGCTTGTGAGCCTGCCCGCTATTTAGTTTGTTAACAACTTTAATGAGTTGTAAGTTTTGATTTGTTTATTAAATGAGTTAAGTTTAAATTTTTATATCTTAGGTTTATTAGTTCATTAGCAGGCTTCATATATATATATATATATATATATATATATATATATATATATATATATATATATATATATATATATATATATATATATATATATATATATATATATAGGAGATTACTTACAAATATAAGTAAAAAAAGACTTACACTTAATTTTACACTTTCATTTTATTGTGATTATATGACTATTATTTATCTCTTATCATAATCACAGGATCACAATAAAATGAAGGGTGTAAGATTATGTAAGTTTTTTTACTTACACTAAGTGTAAGTAGATCTCTTCCCCTATATATATATATATATATATATATATATATATATATATATATATATATATATATATATATTAAATAATATATTTAATAAATATTAGAATTTTTTTTAATTGCATTACTTTTTAACTAAATATATGTTAAAAATAATTTTGTGTAAAAAATGAAATTTTATTAAGTGGCAAAATCAAGTTTAATTCATTTAACTTAAAAGGTTTAACTAATACAAGCAATAATAGTGCCATCTATTGTTCAAGTTGTGCACGATTAGTATTTATCATGCTCTTATGACATTTCACTTGTATTGGTATAAAATCTTAAAAAATAAAAAATAATAATATGTAGGATAATAATATCTAATGGTATCGAAGACACTAGTATAATAGAAAATGAGAAGTATTTGTGCTTCTTAGACATGAAGGTTTGATAATAGTATAGATTTTTTAATAAAATAATTAAATTATGAAGGAATCTCTAAAAGGCTGATTGTAAATATCTTAGATATATTTCTTAGGATCCGTTTAAATAGTGGAATTGAAATTGAAATATAAAATTTTAATTCTAATCTCAATTCTTTCTTAGAATTAATCAAGAATCTTAAATTATATATTTGGGATTGTCAAAGAATTTGGATAAGAAATTATAATTCTAAATTCAATTATAATTTTATTGTTTAAAGGTATGATCTAAAACATTAAAAAATTATTTATAAAATTAAAATTAATAAAAATATTCATACAATAATATTTTTATAATATAATAATCATACTTTTTCATAAAGAATTTTTTCATGAATTTTTTAGGAAAAAATAAATAGCTATTATAGTAATTTTTATAAAAATATAAAAAAATATTTAAATATAGAATTTCAATAAATATGATTATTTATAAATAAATATGGAGAGAAAGAGAGAGAGATAATTTAATTTTTAAGTTATGAAATTAATAATTCTTAATATATATGTTAAGAATTAAGAAAGTCTTAACTTAGTTGTTTTTCAATTTTATAGAATTGGTTTATGAAATTACAATTTTAATTTTAAATGACATTACAAACATAAAAATTAAAATTAAGAGGTTCAATTCTAATTTTAAACTCTAATTCTATGTTCAGTTCCAAAAGCCAAATAAACACTTAGATATTTTTTATGTTTATTAAATATTTAGATATTTTAAAAATTAGATGGAAGAAGGTTCTAGAACCTCATCCATACCACACATTCGGTTACATCTCCACCCTCTATTAAGGGAGGTTAAGCAACTGTAAATAGGGAACGCTCTCATGCCAAACCATTGAGAATTTCACACTCAGTTTCCAAACTAAATTTCCTCTTACAATTGATGCATGTTTAGGTCTAACTCAACTTAGCTTGACTCATTCTAGTCCTAGATATAACATATTTAAATTAGTTTAATGTGAGTTATAAATTGTCAAATGATGTGCATAAATAAGATCCTTTACGATGCTGTGTTGGAGAATTGCTACACCGAGAAAAAGAATATACTAAAGGATATGATGAAGCAATTTGAAGGCAAGTATGGCTGTGTAAAGGATAATGTTAAGTATTTTTACCCTGATGGTGACGTGGATAGGGAAAGCCCGTGGTGACGCATTGTGGATAACTAGTTGATTAATCCAAATGATGAAGAGGGTCAAGAGGAGGATCAATAGGAAGAAAATGTAGTAGAGGAAAAGGCCAGCAAGTTAGGCGGCCAGGATAATGCGGTTCAATGCGGGGGATGACGCTTTTAAGCTTGTCAAGGATGATCAACTGTCTAACGATGGAGAATGCCCCAGATGTTAATTTATATTTTTAGTGCTTTTCTTTGTTTATTAGTGTTTGTCTTGAAGCCTGGCTTCCAAGCTTCTTTTTTTTTTTTCTACAATGAACTTGAACTTTTTCTTTTTCTTTTTCTACAATGAACTTGAACTGTGCTAGTAATTTTATTGAATTGTCTACATGTTGGTATTTGTTTCTCTTCAATAATGGCAAAATAAACTAAGTTAGTTCATAAGGCAGTAAGCTTTTTACAAATTATAAGTAGAAAAAATTAAATTGAACCATAGGCTGAAACATTTTTACAAAAATTTCACAGAAAAAAGGTGGGCGTTGCCCTTGCATATATGTCAAGTTTGCCCTAGTCGAATGACTAGATCTGTTTGCATCACAATATTTTTACATGGGTAGTTTAACACTTAAATATTCTCATGGAAATAGTATTATTGTATGCAAATTGCCCCTTGTGCTAAGCATTGTTGGTCTCATGCGATTGAGAGTCTGATAGGCTGGTAGGTGTTAAGGCCCGTGGGGGTATGATGTATGACTGTTATCTCGCCAAATTGCTCTTTGTTGGAGGTCTTCAAGCGAGTAAGACGTTAAGCCCCATATGGGTATATAGCACGTATGATTTGCTGTAATCCCACACTGACTGGTTTTGGCGTTAAGCCTCGAAAGGGCATCTCTAGGAGATGTAATCCTGCCAAATTGATCTTTATTAGAAGTCTTTAGACTGGTTAGTCGTTAAGCCTCGTGGGGACAGCACAGATATTAGCTGGAATCTTGCATAGATTGGATGACATAGATTTATCACACAATATCTTTTGTGACATATTAGGGTGTGCTTGGAAGTCATGTGCAAATCACAAACAATTTAAGTATGAAGCATACAAAGTCCTAGGGTGTGCTTGGAAGGAGTAGAGGGGCAAGAAATAAAAATGTTAATTTAAACACAAAGATTATGTTTGGACTATGGGACTCAGGCCTAAACGGTTACAACCTTGCTTTGATGTCACTTGTTAGATCAAGTGCTTATTACTAGACTAAAAGTTATAACTATTAGTTAAGATATAATTTTTTTTATTAAGATTTTGCTGAGGCACTTGTTAAAGAAATCAAAATAAAAAGCTTTTAATGAAAACAAGACAATTTTTTTTTTCAATTTTCAATGCATTAAATACCTTGTTTTCATTAAAAGTTTTCTATCTTGACTTTCTTAATAAGTGTCCTTTTTAACAAAACCTTTTTTATTATAGCAACGCATAACTTCACATCTATAACATGTTGTCGTGAGCCTAAGGGATTTTGTAATGCACACATAATGTATTGGTAGGCTGGATTGTTAAACGCCTTTGATGCATTTCCATATATGCAACGAGTCCAAAGGTAATTGTTAGTCTTCCATAAAATTAACTAGAAACTCCTATACTCACCCTTAGTATTTTTTTTACTCTTTATTTAGAGACATTTGACCAATAAATTATTGACACATTATTGATTATGATATTTGTAACACCCTCTCTAGTGTATTACATTTCAAACCAAATACTTTCTAACTAAAACTATTTCATAAAAGATTTAATATTGTATGTATGATTTTCAAAATTTCTTTTGCAGATAACACAATTAAATAAAATAAAAAGAACACAAGTTATAAAAACTATATAATATACATCAATATACATGACATAGAGTACTAACAACATAAAACATATATACATAAGACTTACATACTTAAAAAGAAAAAGTAATAAATCTCATGACAGGTTCTACTTAAAAGCACGATATCAAACTCAACAAGAACTCAAAGCGCACCACAGATGGACACTCTAAACGTTGGTACCTCCACCAAGCTACTTCCTAACAAAACCAAGAAGATCTCCGCTTTGCTACCATACGGTCTTTATAGGACATAAACATAAACAGAACAATACAGTGAAGAGGTGAAATCTCCTACATCACATACCAACATGGCAGCAAAGAAACAGTAATAACATATAGTGTTGTTCAAGTACAAAATCATTAAGTTTAATCATGTTATCAGTTAATAATTCAACAAATATAAACCTATATCATATCAATATGTTGACTGGCTATGCATATGCACAATGGACTAATTTCTTACTCCATGGAATTAAAACCAACATCAGAGAGAATGATCTAGAAGACATGTCTGTATATCGTCAGCCTCAAATCAAGTGCTATAATTTTCTCATCGTGCGCATCATGACTTATACAAGACATTCTAGATCGAGAATAGGAATAATATCTCGTCGAGATCGTCGATGCGTTTACATCGGTTTCCATGACACAGTAGTGCTACCAACTGGCCACTTGTGGAATTCCACGCCTCGACGCCCCCAAGATCATTGATAGATCTTCACTATGCAATTCACACCAGCACTTAGGTGTAAGTTCATCTCCTCGACATACAGCCTCAACAAACACAATCTTCACGACTTTCTATGCATGATTAATGATCCTATGCACAACCAAATATCAACATCATGGTTTCTTACAAAAACGAGACACCACTGGCAAAAACCATATACCAACGTCTTCGGGGTCCAGTACGTCGGCTCGACAGTAAACTGTTGTTCCTCTCAGTCGCGTAGCACTTTTATCGCATTTTCACAATCGTGTAACATTTTTGTTACTTTTTCAAAATGCGTAAACATTTTTCAATATTTTCTCAATCGCGTAAAAATTTTAAAATGTCTTCTCAATTGCGTAGCTCAAAAATCATAATTTTTGAAACGCGTGAGGTTTTAACACTATTTTTCAATCGCGTAAAACTTTTATTGACTTTCTAAACTTAATTTTGAAACTTCCCAAGTTTAATATAAAATTTAACCTTAATTTCAACATTTTCTTGCTAAAACTTCTTTAGGTAATATTTTCTAACATTATTCCCAAAAATTGCATTATTTTAATTTAATAAAATCTTTTTCATTTGCTTTACTAAAAATCCACTTAAATAAAATACTTTAAGCTTCCAATTTGTTTCTCAACCATATTTTCCAACATCATGGACGAAAATCACTTGATGATCAACAATAGAAAGTTTACTCATTTCCTTTTCCATTTACCTTCACTAAAACACTTTTAAATGAAATACTTAAAACTTGAAGTAATCTTTTAAACTCATTTTCTTTTTCATAGCCAAAAATCAATTCCTTTATAATAATAAAACTTTGTTCACTTCCTTCTTCAACTTATAAAACCTTAACTCATATCCTTGTTACAAAATCAACTAAGTCCACAATTTATAAAATATTTTTGCCTTGGCTTACCCAAATTGGGCCTGATGGCCGTGAGCCTCTATGGCCTTTGAAACCAAAATTTTCGTCCATCACACATGATTTTAAAAGTATACAACATATCTCAATCATCAAATTTCTACTATAACCAATTCATGCATAATATCAAAGCTTTAAAATCATATAAAGCAAACAAGCACAAACCACTAAATTTATACAAACAAGTGAATAAATCATCATATGAATTTTCACCTACAACACAAATTCATTCCTCACTACCAAGATTAGTTGATGAGGTTAATCTCCCTCTTATCTTAGATGATGTTCAAAGCTCCTTGTATGCCTCATTTAAGGTAGACTTTCTCCACCAAGTTGTTCTTGAAACAAAATAAACACACAAGTATTAACATCTAAGGCTTGATTATGATGACCATAGATCAAAGTTATGGTCTTAAAACTTGAAATAGATAAGAAAAATGAAGATTACAAAACTTCACCTTAAAAGTTTCAAATCTTAAGCTTGAAGAAAAAGATAGAAGATGGATGGACTAGGTTATAGTTACAACACAAAAGTATCTTAGAATGATGTATAGATTCAAGATGTGAGGTTAGTTAAAATTATGGAAGATTGGATGGTGTTTCTTGGTGCTTGGCCGTAGGCTTCAATGGAGAGAAAAGTGAGAGAGTTTTGTGTTTCTTGATTCATGAAAGTGAAGATAGAAATGAATAAGTGAAAGACAAGCTTCCTAGGGCTCTCCTACACCTCTTGGCCATGGGCTTCCCTTGGAGGTGAGTCACCAAAAATGTGAGTCATAGCCACCATCTTTGACCACCACCAAGCATAGCTTGTAAGCTTTCCTTCCATTGGTGCAAACAAGGTGAATCACATGGCTAGTCACACAATGAGTCACCACACAAGGTGAGTCATAAGGTGATTCACTGAGTGAGTCACAAAAGAAACCTCTAGAAAAGATGATTAGCCTAAGTCTAGAATCATCCAACTAAATTTTTACTGGGAGCTATTATCCAATGAACAAAAGTTACTGCTAGCAAAATCAATATTTATTGTCCAATGGACAATAGAACGTACATATATTTTATTTTCAAATAAAATCTCAGAAAAAGAAAAATTTTGAAAACTGTTTCCGTTTTCGGATTTAGTAAGCTCCCCCGTCCCCACATTAATAGTCTAAAATTTTTCAGCCCTGAAAATTTTTTATTTTTTCAATTCCGCTTCAATCACATAAAAAGTCTAAAAATGATAATAAAATAATTAAAATAAATAAAACAATTCATAAAAATTACAAAAATCATAAAAATCACATATAACTGAAAAACATGAAATTTCGGAGATGTTACAATACTTAGTGCACCTAATTTAGGTACACCAAATTATGCAAGAATTTATGCTTCATACGTGTATGTGCTTACATTAATGGTTCCTCGTTAACAAAATCATAATGCAGGGCGAACCTACCTTATTATTAAGGGGGAGGTTGCACCCTCAAACAAAATTTTGTTTCTTTAATTACTATATGAAATTGTTTAAGCAAACCCCTTCAAATAAATAAAATTTGCACATCCTTCAAAGATTTTACAGTATTTATGTGAGTAAGTGTATAAGTAGCACCCCCACTTGAAAATTTCTAGTTCCGTCCCTACTAATCAATCAATTAATATAATATATAAAAAGAAGATACATGATTTAAAAATATATCATATGTCAATCTTAGGTAGTAAGCAAAGCTCTAATTTTCTGTCATGTGTCAAATAACTCGTTTATAATTTAATGACATGTGTTTTTATAAAAAAAAGGAAAAATGAGTACACAGCGTTAACATGTTTGAATGACACATATTTAAAAATAAATAAATTTAATCAATAAATTGATTAGTTATTATTAATTTCAACATAAACAATTATAAATTACTCAATCAAAAGTTAATTAATTAATAATTATAATTGACACTAATCAATTAAATTTGATTACAATTATATGAGATTTTTTCAACAATTCAAAACTCATGTATCAATCATTTTAAATAACCATAATGTATTGTTTATTTGAAAATGTTATCAAATAATTCAAATTGAAAAGCATCATTATAAAATTCATTTAATTATAAATCAAATAATAGTGTGCATTGATTATTTTAAATGTGAAAAAATGTTATCATTACTGAGGGAACAAAACAGCACATTTATTAAATTAAAAAGAATAGAGTATGAGAAAATACAATTTGTTAATTAAAAAACATAATAAAAAACATAATAAATTATTTATTGTTTGTGTTAAATAAGTTATTAGTCATTTTTTAATGTGAAATTATCAAAATAATTATTCATAGTTTTTTTTGTGAAAAAGTAATTATTTATAGTTAATTTAATTTATTTTACATTATTTATATTAATTATACTTTTTAATATAATCCTGTGCATTGCATGGATGCATATACTACTAGTATGATCAATTTTTAAATCAGAAATAGTGGGAGCACAGTAGAAACATGATCACACTACATATCTACCAAAAAGAAAAAATGATCCCACTACATAAATAATCACACTAGATGAAGAAAGATTAAAAGGGATTAAAAATAGAATTAATTTATGTTTATAGTAGAATATTTATTTCAAAGGGAAAAACATAAGGATAACAAGATTAACCAATCCTACACGGCTACACCAAAAAGGTAAGTCAAGCATATAAGAAATTGCTATAAACTTCTAATCCTTCCATGTACAATTGAGAGAGTTGTTATAATATAAGAAATTCAAAAATTAAATCAGAACAATTCAGCAAACAAATTGGAGTATAATTATTTAAATTCGACGGACGTGCATGTAGAGTAATGCTTCTCACGGAAAAGACACAAATAGGGATTAAAAGAAGAGTAAACAAAAGTTGCACCAACTTCAACTTGCTTGCTGCTATAAGACAAATATTAAAAGCCATGCAAGATGCATTTGTCTCCTCTCCGTCCTATGTGGGACCTAAGTCCACACCATAATGACAACATAAGGTTGCAAAAACACATGCGTCACATAGTGCCTTATGAACATGTTACATGGCCATTGTAACTTGTTATAAGCGCATTTACCTTTATTCTTGATGTATGAAGGCAGTTTTATTTGTGCAGGGGTGAATTACCGGGCAAATCTTCTTTGGCAGTGAGCTTAGCTTCTCCGCCTAATGACCTGAATGACATGCAGTTGAATGGCCAACTGCCAAAGAAGTCATTGCCCAGTTATGCACCTGCACATGACTTCTTGTGTTCTTGTGAGCTTTGTTGATGAACAATATTCTGGGTGTCCATGTGTTTATATAATGTAGGTGATGATAAAACTCAGACATGCATATATGCACAAGCCAAAGGATATTCCTAGCACATCCCTTGTTTAGCAACTAGTTACAAGAAAGAAAGTGGTCCATCCTGTGGCTTTAGTCTCACAGGTCACAGCCTTGCAATTTTACTGTGATTGGGTACCACAGATATTCCTTCTGAAATTCCATGCATTTAATTCTAATGAACATGTCTCAACATAAAGAGAACATGCAGTGAAATGTGAGTATGTGACAAAGTAAATGGGGTTTAAACTTTAAATGGCTGATTCCATATGGAAGGCAGAATTCCTCTCCATTCCTTTTCTAGTGTCTTCTGTTTACTTGTCGAAGAATATGCTGGTAGTGAATACCTATTCCAGAACTACCTTCATTCTATCAATATACTGGTTGAAATTTGACCCTATTCTCTGATTTCACAAGTAATGCATTACCAAATTCTGAAATGAGAAGTCTTGTGATATTATGCTTTTCTGCTTAGTGCTTGCAAATTGAATAAAATCATCATGAGCTTTCCATTCAAGTAACTAGGGTTATATTTGGATATTTAGTAATTGATGTAATGAAATGGAATAGGATAGGATGAGATTGGATGAGATGAGATGTAATAGGATAAAAGTACCATTCCATTGTTTGGATATTTTAGGATGGAATGAAATAAAGTTACCATTCCATTGTTTGGGAAGTGGATGAAATGATAAGAATTATAACTTTATTTTTTGTGAGAAAGAAAGTTACAATTCCATTCATCTCATACTCCCTAAATTGGGGGGGGGGGGAAAGAAAATTAATGGTTTTTGGTTGAATGAAATGGAATCCATCCCACCCACTTCTATCTTATTCCATCATTTTTTAACATAACCAAACAATAGAACCTGTCTCTATTTCATTCTATTCCCTTCCATTCCACTCAATCCCACCAATCCAAACATAAGTGCATCAGTTATGATGGAATTCTGTTACACTGAGTTGTCTTGGAAAGAAAAGAGTTAGTAGAAGAATAAAGCTCTTCAACTGAGTTGTTATGAGAAATGAAGATATGGAGAAATTCTGGTTTTGTTGTCTTGTTTCTTTTTTGTTTATTATTGCTTTGCTGTTACTGTATTTTCTTTTGAATTTATTGGCAAATTTTGGCTGTCTGAGAAAATCAGTTGATCTTTAGTGATGAATTATGCTTTAGCTTTGATACTTCCTAGATAAATGTTAGAAGTTAATTTTTAAAAACCAAGGTTCTCTAGGGAATTCCCACTCCCCCCCCCCCCCCCTTTTTAATCACACGTCTTGGAAAGAAAAGAGTTAGTAGAAGAATAAAGCTCTTCAACTGAGTTGTTATGAGAAATGAAGATATGGAGAAATTCTGGTTTTGTTGTCTTGTTGCTACTGGTTAGTTTATGTTCATGCTCATACCTATAGCAATCCTTTCATTTCTTCTATCTATGGTGACAAAAAAGTTTCCTAGAAAAAAGAAAGCAAGCAAGAATGTCAAAGAATTTCCGGAAGTAGATAGAAATTATATAAGCGTATCTTCATGTTGATTTTTACAATAATAAGCAATTCAACAATGAATTCTTCTAGTACTGGACACCTTTTATGCTTAATAATTGGATTAGTTCTATTCCCTCCAAAATTTAATAAAATTACAAAGGCTTTTTATCAAAAAGAAACCTCAATTTAAATATGGAATTTCATAATTACATAATTATAAAAGCCATCATCACCGATCAGATTTCTCTCTGGCAATAAAACTTTTAAACCAGGTCCAAGAATCCTCTTTGTAATGAATTATTAGCGAGTGTATCAAAGAAATGCTACTCTCTTTGGTCAAGGCACCAGGCTTGACAGAAACATCATAGGTTACTTCCTGGTAAATTTAGATTGACTTACAAGTTGAATGATAATTCAGAAATCGTGGGACTGGCATCTACATTTAAGAAATGCATTCTTTTGGAGTGATATACATGTATGATGTATCATAATAATGATCATCATAGTGGCAGCGGAACATGTTATGGACTTTTATTATTCGGATAAAAAGGAAGTCTACTTCTGCATGCAAAAACTAGAGATACATAAATACTAATATTTCATGCATGTATATAACTGAAAGAGTTTATGACCAATTCCTCCACTAAAAAAGCATCTGTTTTACAAGAGTAGAGGAAATCATGATATAGACAAATCGTTGGTTTTCGAAAGGAATTGATAGTGAGAGAATCAGGACCAGTAAATAACAAGAAAGGACATTCCATTGGAATTGTGCTGGCATATGCTGCACGTACTTCTTTTCAGTGGCATATCCAAGCTGAGGTGCTCTTCTTAGCTATCTATATATAGTGCTTCCATTTTATCATGATGGCCTCAGACACAAAATTGTAGCTGGAAGTGTAATAAATGTGCTGTTGAGGAATGAGAGAGCAATTCTCCTTTGGCAGACAGAAGTAGAGAACTTGAACTTGCATTCTTCTGGTTTGCCAAAGGAGATTTGCCCTGCCATTTTTTGATAGCTTATGATTAACGCATTGTATTAGCTGTATATTTTCCATTTTCTGCTGAGGCATGCTTTGGACTCTTGTGGTAGTCTGATATAAGTGTATTTAATTTCTTTCCTGTATATCTATGCAGATAAATCTTCTAAACCAATGGTCTTCCTTTCAATATGTGGCAGATAGATACGGAAGAATTTCAAGACATGACGAGCAAACTGAAAGATAGCTGAAAATCAGAGATTGTCCAAGACTATCGTCTGTCATTCCATAAAAAGCATCCATACAAATTGGCTAGCATTACCAGCATCAAGGTGTCCAGAAGCCATAAGAAGACGCTTATGCACTGTACTGTGATTAAATTAATAAACAGTGAAGTTTCATTTAGCAACTTTGTCTGCTGCATTGCTAATGAACGAGTTTGTTTCTTCTAATGACATATCTTATTCTTTCTAATTAATCAACTCGAGAGAAATCTTCAAATGTCAAAACCTATCATTCACTATTCCAGTTTAAATAAATTTCATGCGCTATTTCACAATCAAATGGTTTGCATTCACTAGCATACCACCATGAATCAAATGGCCAATTTTTTGTTCTCAAAGTTCAACAAATAGAAAAGAGAAATATGAGGCTTTTGTTTGCTTGACGATTTGGTTTGAAGCAGGATGTCATAGTTATTCATTATGATAGTTAAAACTTAGTACATTTCACTAAATATCAAATGTATCATGAAAGAACCAACAAATTGATGTCAAATTTCACTTTATCAGAGATTATAACTCAAGGTGCCAGTATGATGAAAAATGTTGATAATGCAGAAAATCCAACAGACATGATAACCAAGCCATTACAGCATCTAAGTTCAAGCATCGATTGGCCTTAGCTGGTGTTTGCTGCATGTCAACTCTTGTTTTCATTTCTTTTACTATCCTTATTTTCCCCCTTTCAACCTTTTTAGTTCCGTCTATCTCAACAATTTTAATTGTGTCTAAGTTCATATTCCCGTCTCTATGGGGAAGTTTGATAACTCATGTTAGTACTCCAAATTTTTCTTTGTTTGAGCATGAGAACATGGAATCCGGCGGATAATTTTTTCAGTAATTGATGTTTACTTGCATCTTTCCCTATGAATACATTATCACAAGACAATCATGTGTACCTTTTCTTGCCTTGTTTAGTTTATGATAAAGATATTAGACCAAACCAGTTGCTTCCATCAATAGATAGTTTTCACTCTATTGTCATGTACCTAATAATGTCACCTCAATAAGCAACACTTCCCATCCCCGGCCCCAATCACCACCCTCTCAAATAAAATGAGGAAAAAGGTCTTAAATACAACCATCGTGAGAAATTCATCCAAGCTTTCTAAACTTTTGACAATCTAATAAGGAATTCTGGCCATTTCAAACTTGTGATGCTGCTTACATTTATGCATACATTTTAATATTAGTTTATGTTTAATGAAAGAAATAAGTATCGAACAAAAGGCTTTCATTTTCTGAAATCAGGTATTTGCATATCTGGAACTTAATTACTTGCTACTTGACACTTGACAGAACTCAGAGGAGGTGGATTGGTTCTATAGGGTTTAATAATAGCAAATTTAAATAATTAAATAACAATTGTAATATAAATATAAGTAAAAATTGAAAGTAAAAAGGAAAAAAGGTTGAGAGAAATACATAAACTAATTTTATACTGGTTCGGCCACAATCTGCGACTTACATCTAGTCCCCAAGCAAATGTTCGAGATTTTCTTCACTTGTCAAATTTTCTTTTATAAGGACTCCGACGAACCTTCCTATACTTTAGTCTCAAAGCAGAGTTACAATGATTTCTTTTACCAAGGATACCACAAAATCTCTCTTAACTTCTATCCGAAGAAGAATAACATATCTCACTAGAATAAAAATTTACTTTCACTTTTATACTCTTATAAGATGAACTACAATGGATCCCAAAAACAAAACTCTCTCTATAGAGTGGATATACAAATTTAGAACTAGGAGGAGGAAAACAAATATAACAAATTTTAAGCAATTTCTCACTTTTTGATTTGAGCAAATGACGTGTCTTAATCTTCTCTAAGGCTTCCTATTTATAGTAGAAAGCTTCCTCATGTTTTTCTAGCCGTTGGAGATAGAGAAAATTTAAGAAAATAAGTCTCTAATTCATGAGAGTTAATTATGTGTAAAAAAATGCATAGTTGCTCATTCTGTTCTGATAGTTGTTCTTTTGTCCAGTAGTCGCTCTAATAGTCGTTCATTTTCTCTAGTTTGTGTATGGCAACATATCATCTAATTTTTGAATATTGGAACATTCATTTATACTTAAAAGAGTTTGATCCATTCATAAAGTAGTATAAATATCTTGTTTCTAACAATAATAGAAATTAAATTGAGTAAAGAAATGTTTTATAAGAAAATCAAATTTGAAAACTTTTCTTTTATACTCAAATAAAAAAAAGGTAATTGGTAGATAAAGAAATTCATGATTATCAATTAACCCAATAAATTTTTCTACAAAAATCTTTCATCATCAAAACTTAAACCCAACAATACTGAATAGATCCACACATTAAAATCATAGTAGAGGATAATGAGAGATAGAATTAGAATTTTATATGCATTCAATAATGTAAGCTAAGTGCAAAATAACGGGGTAAAATATTGAGAGCATTAGTACAATGAGAAAGACTTGCTGAAGATACTAAGCAAAGAAACTATTATTCTTGGTATTATACGATAAAGGGAGTGACCATTGTTGCACAACTTAAAAGAGAGGTAAGCCATAATACAGGTGTGCTTATACTTTTTTGTCTTCTGTCATAATATTGGTGTGAATTGCTGGCTGCCAGAGCAAGTTGTCGCCAGCATCGCATCCATGCATTATGATCTCTATCCAATAATCAGATTTGGGGGGCTGAGCAATGGTTTGTCATGAACCAATTAAGTCTGAGACTCATGGCAAACATCGTATGGTACAGAAATCCACCAATCTTTATCTTCACGCCAAGATACAATCAGAAGAGGAATGTAGATTAATTAGTTTCTTCTGAATTACAAACTACTTCCCTTAATATGCTTTCTTGATTATATGACTTTCTACTTAAGTCTTATTTAACTCATTGTTTCTGCACTTGTCATGCCTATAGATGAACAACTTTTTTAAATAACTAAAACTTGAGACCCTGAAATTTGTATAGATCCCTTGCATTATTATTTTGTCCTTCCATTATGCAGCCCTTCACACTTTAAGGGGTCACTAGTAGCAGAATAAAACTTTTCTTTTGACAAGAGCAGAATGAAAACTTTAAAAACTGGCCAAGAGCAGAAAGGGTGGAATCATATATAGGTATTTAGCTTTTCAGTACCTTAGAATAACAATCTTAAAAGGTGAAAAAGAAAAGAATAAGCTTCTTGAGGAGGAAGATCCAGAGGCATGTGCTCTCCCTTTCTCTCTCTCCTCTGTCGTGTCGTGTCAGTTTATTGACAATTCCTTCTTCTCTCAGATGAAAATTAAATTTAAATTTTTCAATAAAAATGTCAAATCATTCTTGATCTCCATGAAATCATTATCCACAACAATTGGTTGAGAAGGTTGAGAAGATTGTAGCTCCACAAGATTTAACTTAGCATATGCTGTTCCTATTTCAGCATATCCAAAAAATTTCTTTGTTCTTTGAAATTTTTTAGAAAGAGCTAGTTTAAAAAACATTGCATGTACTGAAGCAGTCCTTTGTACTTTCTACTTTATTGTCCGCAATTTAGTAGTCTAGAACATATTGGGGGGGGGGGGGGGGGGGTTTGGGGTCTGTAAATGGGGCTGAGTGGATTGCATGGCACTTTCCACTCACCAAAGGAATTCTAGGAGCACGCTAACATTTGTTATAACCAAAGGAGAATTGCCAATTTCTTTCCTATTCAAAGGAACATCAATTTAAACAATTTTGAAATCAGATCTTATGATTTATCCATAGGAGTTACTCATATGCTTGGCAATATTGTTAGAAATTCAAGTGTGAGTGTTGAAGTCCATATTAATAAAGAATGAGTTAAGAATATATAAGTGAGACGACTTATAAACTCATTATCTTAAGGTTTTGAGTCAAGATGTGATATCAAATCCACTATTATAATTTCTCACTTAGTCCATTAATAGAAATCTCTCCAGGGTTTCTTATGTCAAAAGTCTTCCTAGCTATGTGGAGGCTAGGCTGCGTGTTCCGCTGTAGATGATGGACGACAGCAATAAGACTCTTGGATGTGGGTTGGGCTCTCACTTTTGCTGAGGAGGAGTGACCGTGTGTGAAGGACTCACACTTGATGGGGAGAATGTTGGAAATTCAAATGTAAGTATTGAAGTTTCACATTGGTAGAGAATGAGTTAAGTGAAAAATATATAAGTGAAAAGACTCATAAACTCATTGCCTTAAGGTTTTGCGTTAAGATGTAGTGTCAGACCCACTATTATAATTTCTCACTTAACTCATTGATAGAGATCTCTCATACTTTTTGGCTCCTCCTATGGCCTAATAAGTGGTATTAGAGTCGATGGTTCGGTTTGTACAAATATTTGTGTGGACGACGATAGTTGGTAGATCCATGTGAAGGGTCCCTTGTGTCAAAAGTCTTCATAACGATATGGAGGCTAGACGGCGTGTTCCATTGTAGATGATCGACGACGACGGTACAAGTATGAAGAAGAGCGTATGTAGTCCGATCTGGAGGAGATGAGGCTCTTGGATGCAGGCTGGGCTCCCATTTCCGCTTGGGGAAGAGTGATAGCGTGTAAAAGACTCATACTTGAGGGAGAGAATGTTGAAAATTCAAATGTGAGTGTTGAAGTCTCACATTAATAAAAAAAATGAGTTAAGTGAAGAATATATAAGTGAGAAGACTCATAAATTCATTGCCTTAAAGTTTTTGGTCAAGATGTGATATTAGACCTACTATTGTAATTTCTCACTTAATCCATTGATGGAGATCTCTCGTACTTTTGAGCTTCCTCCATGGTCCAACAAATATATGAGATCTTAGGGATCACATACTAGTAATATTTGGTGTAAAGGAAATCATAGCATTGATTTATAATTGTGTTATGTTTCTTATTGCAGAACGAATGCAACAAAAGATCAGTGACTATAATTAGAAGCTTATGCTTAACATTCTAACATTCTAATAACTTTCTTATTGAATGCTTTGCAACTCTAAACAGAAAAAGCTTGTAATATTTTGTTTATACATAGTATGACTTATTGAGCTCTCATTTATGATTCATATGTGAATGATTTAAACTATTTATGGCATAATTGAGGAGAGAATATCCCTCATCAAGCAATCCTTTAAAAACAATGGACATGAGGCACCTTGCATCACTGACATTTTGAGAAAGAATTAATTTGTAAGAACCAGTTTATTACTTTTGTTGTTCAACTAGTGACTTAAATGACATGAAGCTGAGTAAATTATAATCTATTCGTTCATCTAGTAAGTATATAAATGAGGGTTGATAGGTTAGGGAAGAAGGGTTTAACTTAGCACTTAAAGAGATGCAACGACTAGATATGTCTGGATAAGATTATTTTGTTGACTGACTTTGTATCTATCTTCAACAAAAATATTGTAGTGGTTCAAAATACACTGTTGTCCTTCAATAGCAAGGGAACTGCACATCATAGAACCAAAATATACCATGCGAGCAGCCTTTATCTCTTAAGAAGACAATAAGAACAAGAGAAGGGGAAGTGTCCTTTTATGCTGCATATGACTCAAAATGTTGGGACAAAATGGTGAAATTAGCATCTAATTGGATCAGTATTTAGTTTTGAAAGTTTAATTTAAGAAAATGCAAAACAAACTAATGACAAATCATAAAATGGCTCAACCTACATGAGCTTTTGATAAGGGTGGTTGAAAGAGGAGCTCCATCATAGCAAGGGGGACCATGATAGCAACAGCAGACACAAAGGAGTTCCTGAGGAATAATCCATAGCATATACCAGTACAATTTATTGAATATCCATTGTAGATGTGCGAATAGCGCAGAATATATTGACATCCTTAGCATGCTTTGCAACACAAGCAAAATGGTTACCAGGTGTGCTTCAAAGGTAGAGAAGAATAACAGTGCAAATCTCCTTTGGCAGAGTGCAGCACTCTTGCGTGAGAGCTGCTTTTCTGCCAAAGGAGAATTGCCCTGCCATTCGACAATACTACCATCATTCCATCAAGGCTTCTTAATTACTTACTTTCTTTATTAGACAGCATTACTTATTGTAATTGAGGCTCTATAACTGATAAATTTTCCTTTGTTTTTGCAGCCAATGTTATTATTATATTATATTAATATTTCATTGACGTGAACGGGTTCTAGGTGTAACATAACAAAAATGAGAAGGGAGAACCAGGTAAAGACTTCAAGTGTAAGTTGGATTTTTCTTTCAGCAAGCTCAGTGGACATATATATTTCTTTAGTTGTTACTTGTTAGGCTAGATGTCCCGCTCTAGCACCTTTCATGGTCAAGCAAAGTAACATTGATAAGCTCATACTCGTTGATCAATTAGCCTAATTACTATTATTATATATTTTACAATTGCCATAAAGAAGGTAAAATCGGATTGTTTTTATCAGTATATACTCTATAGAAGGCACATAGTCGCTCTGGAAGAATTATTTGTGTCTTTAATTTTCACATTTTCAACAATTTTTACTAGGATAGATACAAGTGCTATGTAACTTATTTTTCACTAGTTAGAGTGCAGCTTTTTGGTTTTGAAGTTGCCTTGATATTTTGTACGATGGTAACATTACTTCTGTGTATGAGCTATCATGTATAGGAATGTTAAACAATGGTTTAACCTCCAATCCCTCTTCCACTCTTGAGCATAAACCATTCTTCTTTTGTTTATCTGAATAATTTGTATTCAATCACCAATATCTAGTATTAAATAACTGATCCACAAACTTCGTTTTTATAGAAACACAGTGCAAGCAGTTCTTACTTCTTACAAGTAGCCACGCCTACACATTTGTGCCTTCTCTATGGAATGATTTGTGTCGCACAAGAGATTCAAAAAAGCCCTAGTTTAGAAACTAACAATCAAATAGCAGGAAGGGATTCTTGAATTTCACTGCTGTTCCATCTGAAGAAAAAGTTGAACCATCCGAGAGTGGAGGGAATGCAGAATGATCAAGAATTCTTTAAAGAAATCTAGTTTCTTTCAGCCAAAAAATAAATGAAGTTTCTGAAATGCTATATATTATCAACAAAAGGCCTTAAAATTAATGAGACATATAAGTTTTGGGTGGTGCCCTTCTCTTCTTATTATGGTTCTGTATATACATTTAGAAGCACAGCCAAGTTAAAAGTAGTTCAGGATTATAAGAAACTATTTTGGCATCTGAATTGGAAATAATCATGAAAAAAAAGTTCACCCTTTCATCTGAGAAGAACAGCCGCGCAAGCCCTAATTTTCATGCCTAGTTTAGCAGCTTGCTAATGGGACATGCAAATGCATAGAACAGACTAGTAGCATGAGATCCATCATGTAGTCCTGTTGCATGCTTGATCTCTAGAATAGAAGTTTTGAAGACAAGTCTTTCATACTGGGACTAGAATTTCAAATTAATGAGTCTAAAATAAAGGCTGCTATGATTTCTGAGACTTCTGTCAAATTAATAAACTACTAATTGAATTCCTTAGTGCGAAGACATGTTATTATCAGTTAGCAAAAATAATTTATAATAAAAAATGTTCTCATGACACCTTCACAGGTTAAATTCAAGATTTTTGTGGCTTTACAGTTAAGATTGTTTAGAATAAAAAGGTGCTCCTGCATGCCAGCTTTTGCTTGTTAAATACACTATTTAGAACCATTTACAACCTATTATATAAGCGTCCCTATGTGATCTTGTAAGGTCATAAAAATATTCGTTGAGCTTTCAAAAGAAAATTCTGAAGCATGTTCCCTATAACTTTAAACTTTTTATGACTTAACTTCCATTTGTTGCTGTCAGTGGCCAGCAAATGGTCTTCAAGTTTGATTCTGTGTGTGCTAAAACTTGACGCAGCATTCTTGAATAGATTCTCAACATGCATGAGCTACTCTTTTGGCAGATACTTTCTGTTTTACGTTAGAACTTTAAAAGTTCGACAATCTTAATCAAGTTGAAGTTAAAAGGTACCTCTTCCAACCAAAATAAATAAATAAATAAAGTTAGCCTCTTTGATAAAATCAATGCATAATTAAGAAAACTAACGGTTGAGATCCCTGCAGCTTTAAAAAAAAACTACAGACGATCTTGATCCTCCAATTGTAGTCTTATAATGCTTTTGAACTAATCTATCCATAAATGGCCCTATAGAATTTCTCTTATCATAAAATAAAGGTAGATTACGATCTCCTTAATTTCTTAAGAAATTTGCCGCACAATAAATTTTGGAGAAAAAGACACAACAATTCTTAGCAGGTGTATCCACATCCTTGTCTAGCAGGGTGCACAAAACCTTTGCACAGTCTTTTATTATTTCAAGACAGTGATATAAAAGCATATCTATTTTTATCTTTCTACTAGTGGCTCCAGCAGGGTGGAGCAGCATTGCCTACACTTGTGTTAAAAAAACTACAATGTAAACAAAACAAAAAAAATCGCCACTAGATGTAGTATTTCATGCGATAAGAAGAATAATGTGATAGATCTCATTGACAAAGTTGGACAAGCATGCGCTGGCACTGAATATAGTGACAAGCAGAAAAGCAGCTAGACGTGTACTTGTCTAGGAGACTCTTGTTTAACAACCATATATTGGAAAAGATTTATTTCCTGGAGATGATAATCAACACTGCAAGCTATCATTCATTCTCTAATTCTTACCATGTGGGACTTTCCCACTTGATATCGCATCCAACATTTGGGCTTGGAGTAGTGTTTGGCATATTGAAGTGTTGGAACTACTTGACCCAAAATATTAAGATTGGAAACATTTGACCCAAAAGTTGGGTTTCGGCTCAACCAAGCTTATAATACTCTCACGTGTGGTATTTCAACACTGTTGCTCATATGTAAGTGTCTCAATTCTCTTCTTTTTTTTTTTTTTTTCCTTTGGAATGAAATCGGATACTCCATATGTCTTTAACTTTATTTGGTCCTATTTATTTGCTTATAAACCCGTCATCATGAAAGTTTTTATAGCACCATTGCCATTTGACCCAAAATACTTGGATTGGAAACATTTGATTCAAAAGCTAGTTGTTGGGTCTTAAATTTAACCCATCCAAGTTTATAATACTCTCACACTCCAGCTCATTGTTGGCATTTGGGCTTGGAGGAGTATTTGGCATGATAAAATGTGGAATTACTTGACCCAAAATACTTAGATGAATACCATTTGACCCAAAAACTAACTATTGAATTGAAGAGATTTAAGATTTGAGACTAAGGAAATTATTCTAAATTCTATTACAATCATCTTATTTGTACATAATTTCTATTACATTATTTTTACATAATTTTTTGTGGATAATAAAACAAGATAAATACACTTTCTAGTATACATTCTCTCTATTTCTTTTTTCTCAAACAAGTAATGATATCAAAAAGATGTAAAAGAATGATAATAAAACTATTATGATAAGAATTTTTTAAATAAAACAAGATAAATACTTTCTAGTATACATTCTCTCTATTTCTTTTTTCTCAAACAAGTAATGATATCAAAAAAATGTAAAAGAATGATGTGCAAATATCTTTTCACATTCTATTATGATAAGAATGACCTATAAGCATGTAATAGATACTAAAATATTATTATATTTGATGTGGCCACTAGCGTTAGGTTTTTAATTTGTTGTTGGGTGAGAGGACACTTTACCTTCAGTTTGGCTGTTGGGTAAGAGATAAATATTTTATTTTAGTTCAGATGAAAAAATAATATTTTAGTTGAATAAAAAATATGTCAACTACTTAAAATTAAATAACATTGAACCACCCATATTAGCTCAGTGTCGATTTTTGATTTGCATGACCTAAGTATCGTTTAGTAGTTTTTGTTGGATAGCCATCTTCTTTTTTGCCTCTTTTTGTTATCACTTTGCAAGGAAAAAATATTTATGTCAGACATATTGCTTTTACCATTATCTATATTCTTATAATACCAAAACATGGGATTTGGTTTCTTAAATAGGTGTTTCCTACTAATTAAGATTGACAAAGTCATAGGCTACTTGCTAATTAATTAACTGTATAGTGCATTCCTATATACTCTATAAACATTTTTTTATTGATTGCTTCCAGATCCAACTTGATACATCTATCCTGATATCACATTGATATTTGCACTACATTAGCATTAATTTTTTTACGTAGGAATTAGTCCTAGACTAAATAAGATCTATACACATTGTAGGTCCCTTATGTAAAGCTCGAAGCGACAAGGATTACATTAACTAAATCTTACACATGAAACAAGTGCAACTATCTTTTATCATCAAGATATTTGTTCATTTGTACACCTAAACAGCGATGAAGTAATCATTCCTTAAAAAAGAGGAAATGAGATTTTAAAGCAGGTTATATATATAATGTAAAAATACAAGTACTTTAAATGAGTATCGTTTTAAATAATAATATTATTTCTACACCTAAATTCATATACTTACTCTTTATACCTATCACTTCAGGAAAAAAAAAAAAATTAAGCCAGCCTCACTTCTCCCCTCCTTTTCACTATTTTTCCCCCAAAATTGATAAGTATTAGGAAAGATGTATAGGAATAACGTTATTGCAGTCCAAACCACCCACTTTATATAAGCAAAAAGTAAAATAATGTATAAATATAAACTTTACTGGAAAAAAAGAAGGGAAAGATTGCAAGTCCTCGAAGATGACCAAGATGAATGTGGAATGGCATCACCTTCTAGTTTCAACCAGTACAGTGAATGTTTCTGAACATATCTTATTGAAGAAATGAATGCCGTTTCAGTTGAAGAAGAGTTGCAGGAGAATCGCCGGGTAAATCTCCTTTGACAGGTTGCACACTAAAAGCATTGCATGGCTAAGATGCATATCATAGTGTCTACCTGCCAATGGAGAACTTGCCCTGTAATGTAGCTGCAACTGGGAATTGAAAACACACACAAACACGGCGGAATGAACACTTGGACCGTTATTTATGGCTTGCTAGAATCGGCATATCCTATGGAACAATGCCTTTCATTATATTTTGCGTTTCATATGGTTTTATTCCTTTGTCTAGGAGCCATCCTTTTTGGTTAAAATTATTTTACTGAAGATAATTGAAAGTATTTTACAAAGCAAAAAGATAAAAGATAAAAAAAAAAAAAGTTGGTTTCTGCAAATTTAGCATCGTATGCAGGTTGCATTGGTAGCCATCCAAGCTCCAAAAGCTGAAGCCCCTCTTTCCATGTATGAAAGTCCTAATAAGCTTGTACGAGAATTTATCTTTTTGCATTGTGTACTAATACATATAGAGTCACATACTATATTATTTTAGATTTCATAAATGGAAAATATATAAAAATTTTCATGACAATGAAAACAATTATATATACCACAAATAAAAACAACAAAGCAAAACATTTTCTTACTAAATAAAGTCGGTTACATGAATCAAATAACACCATTATGTTTTGTTAAAATCTAAATCTTTCGAGAGACCATTTAGTTCTAAATTATTTTTAATGGTTTCACTTAGAATTTTTCTTGATTTTCATTTATTTCTAATTAATATGTTATCCTCCATCTCATGAACTCTTATAACTAGGATTTTTATTGGTATTCTTTGCACATGTCCAAATTATCTTAGGCACGATTATACTATCTTTTCTTCAATATGTACCACTCTTACTTTTCCTATAACATATTCATTCATGATCTTATCTTTTCTTATATACTCACTTATTCAACACAACATTGTAATCTCTACCACACTTATCTTGTATTTTTGTTAGCACTTTTTTGTCCAACATTCATTACCATAAATCAAAGCTGGTCTTATGGTTGTGTAGGAAAATTTTCCTTTTAACTTGATAGATATCTTTCGATCACAAATAATACTTGAAGCATTTCTTTATTTCATCCACTTAATTTGAATCTTATGATTTACATCTCCATCTATTTCTCTATCACTTTATATGATAAATCTAAAATACCTAAACTGTGTGACTTGTGGTATAGTGTGATATCAAACTTTCACCTCCAAGTCAGTGCTAATGCTCATTTTACTGAACTTACATTTCTATACACTTTTTCCTCCATAACTCTACTTTACCATTTATTCTATCTCTTAACTCTCTCATTAGGACTATTTCATTTGTAAAAATCATGCATTATATTGAGGCACCAGTGGATATGTTGAGTAAGAACATCCAAAACTAAGAGAAAAAGATAAAGGCGCAAGATTGACCCTTGGTGTAAACTTATGATTATATATAGAGAAATCCTCTATAGCTCTATCATGTGTTTGTACGCTAGTTTTAACCTCATTATATATATCTTTAATGGCCCAATTATATAAGCAATTCAAGTAAAGTGAAAGGAGTATAAAGTGAATAGATAAAAATTTATATTTATAGAGTTTAGGGTTTTTAAGCACTCTCAGAAATTGAAGAGAAACTTAAATTTTGTTTACCCAACAAACGTAGAAGAACCCAACAAATTCTTAGATTTGCTCCTTAAAACAAAAAACATACTCACTTAACCTTGTAAAATAGTACCATGAACGATTCTATGACTATTTGGCATTTTGGTGTTTAAAAGCTTGTCATGCTATTTATACACAAAAATTTGCACACCATGTTTATTGGTGAAAAAGTTAACCGTTGTTATTCAAAATTTACATATTGACAATTGATTCATATTCTTGATCACCATAATATATATATTGTTCACTAATTATTTGCATGTTGATCACTAATATAAAAGTGGTGTGTAAATTTGGTATTATATAAATATCTTTTTCATCCCAAAGATAAGAAATACGAACTAATTAACCTTTAGTAGCTAGATCGAAGATTTAAGTAGGTACAAGTAGGTTCAAACTAAAATTAAAAGGAGAAAATTGCATGCCCAAACCAAAAAACTTCCACCACAGCGATTGGAGGAGGCTTCCTCTTCCGGAAAATGATTCTTGCACTTTTTTTTTTTTTTTTACACACACCTACTTCATTAAATAATAAAAAAATATTTTAAAAATATATTTGTCTTTTTTGTTATTTAAAAAAATAATATAAAGAAAAAAATATACAAATAACAACACCGTTTTTTTCCTTAACGATGCTAACATCCCTTTACATTGATTTTTTAAATATATTATTTTTACACCTAAATTTATACATTTATTCCTTAAAACTACTACTTAAGGGGGGGGGGGGGACTCAAATTAGACTCACACCCGTCTCCATTTTTTTACTCTCTATTTTTTTATATCTATTTTTTTTTTACTTAAAAAAAGAAGGTGATAGGTGTAAGACTGCAAGGAAAGGTATTTTTCCTCCTTATATGTTTTGCTTCATTTTTTATTTGGGAGGAGCTTGAGGGGCCCGGTCTAAAAGGTGAAAGAAATTAGTATCATCAAAACAAAGGAAGTGGGAGTTACGACTTTCCATTATAAAATACTGTTTTTTTTTTTAATTGTATTTCTGCATCAGTATCACATAAAATATGGCCAATATCACATGGAATAGAATAATCAAAGGACACATGCAACTATCTACATCTGCAATAGAAAGAAAATTTATACGTCCCTATATGAACCTGCAAAGTCAAAATTAAAGTACCTTTCACGTTTCATGCAGAGAGTGGTCAATCAGAATATATGGCTTTGGATTTGGTGTTTATACATTCATAACGAATCTGAGTTTATTTTATTTTATTTTATTTTTAAGAAGGAATCAGATTTTTGTTAGAAAGTAAAGGAGAAAGTGTAAGTAGAGAGAGAATAGGCCGCGAATTATGCTATGAGAAAGAAGATACTAGAGAATATTCTCTTTGACTGTACACACGCAGTAAGGTTTGCTATCAGTGACTATCAAATAAATAATGACCCCAAAAGTTGTTTATGGAGAAATTAGAAGCAGCACATGGATTTGGATTCTGTGCTTGTTATACACACGTACATGTCGGAAAGAAAGAGACTTAATTTTATTGAATTCAGGATATGTCAAATTAACGTTTGCTCTGGATCCTCAAAGTGCATGAAGCAATTTAGGCCCTGCACATAATAGATCCACATTGTGAATGCCTTATACAAAAGATTGAACCCATTAGCGTGCAAAGATTTTGTCTAAAATTTTACACAGAAGGAGTGCAACTATCTTTTCTCATCCAGATATTTTGATCATTTGGACACCTATAATATAAACAGCGGTAAACTAATAATTCCTAATAAAAGAAAAAGGAAAACTAAATAATAGTTATATAATCTAAAATACAAGTACTTTATGACTATATGTTAGTATCGAAAAAAAGATATATTTTGATAAGTGAATAATTATTTAGTAGTTATTGACAATTTAATTATTGAAGATTTGAAAACAAAAGTAGGCATGCAGTTGGTGTATTCCAAAAATTCAAAGTGGGCAAGTTGTCAATAGTAATTATTAGTGGTTACAAATAGTTATTAGTAGTTCCAAGTAATTATTGGTGGTTACAAGTAGTTAAAATATTTATCTATAAATATTAGTTTGTACAATGTAATAAAGGTTGAAACTTGTAAAATCCCTATACATTCCACACACATACGTGAAAGAGGATTCTTGACAAGTTTTCAAGAAGGCCACTATTTTCAATTCAGTCAAGTTTGCTTTCCTTTACTTTCTTTCATTCTCTTTAATTCAATCAAATTTATTCTCTTTTATTTAATTTCAAGTAATTTATTGCTTTCTTTACATGTTTTCATTACTTTTCAATTAAATTTATCTTTTTGCAAGTTTAATTATCAGTTCTTTACAAGCTTTTATTTTTATTTTACTTTGATTTCTTTATTTGCACTTGTTCGAATACTCCACATTCTTTATATTTGTGATCTGAGTTACCTAATTATTGAAGAACCCATATGAGGAAGCGATTCCCTTCCCTTTCCTTAGCAGAGATGTTAATGGCGTAGCAATGGCGGCATACCCTTGATAAATTGAGATCGAGAATCAAACTTTGTCTATAGACAAAGAGTTTACTAAATTATCGAACAATTGACAAAATTTTCAATAAACAAATTGTGCACGAAAGTAGAGTTGTAAGACCAAAACGTGCATCACAATTGCTTTTATGAGTTTATCCTTTGATAAGTTTCATAAACAAAGAATAAAAGCTGAAAAGTGGAGGGAGCGTTTTCAAAAGGCATCGATACTAAAATCGATTACGAAGGCATATATGTATTCTCGCCTTTATCTTTAATTATTGCATTTAATTGGAAATTATTGACCAACATAATACTCGATTGGTCAGAAAAGAAGTTTAAAAAAATTGAAATCTGTGTCACAATATTCATGGCTATATTATCATTTCTTCATGGCCAAGATGTTGCTATGGAGTGTCAAACATGATTAAGTCTTTGACATTCCAATGGTTAAGAAAAAATCTTTATTTTAATCCTGTAATTTACATGGAGTAAATTGGGAGCACTAAGACACATGCAAGGATAAGTTTTTCAAGTATTTCTCCTTGCCAGCAAAACACTCTTATTATTATGACTAGTTATTAGATTGGCCACATACTCTGTGCCAACTTTAATATTTGGCCAACTATAAATATTTGGTAGATCAAAACTATTCGACTCAACACCAAGATCGAATTGGTGAAGTCATTTTCGATAGACAAATAAAAGTTCCATTGCCCTCCAATCACTTCAGCCATCTTCATGAAATTATTATAATGTTACTTTTATTGGTTTTAATCGAAAAGTTGGCTCAGAAATAATTGAATGAGGATTTATTCATTCGATTTAAGCACAAATATTATTTGACTCCTTGGAAGTGGAGATGTTAACTTATGATGAAGTGGAGTTCACCAGGAGAGATCTATCCTTATGAATAGGTCTAAACTTGACTTAGCATTGGATTCTACAACTTCTGGTAAAAGGCATAAAACTGCTCATTGGCACCGACTGGAGAAGAATAAAGTGTGTCAAAGTATTCAAAATTTTCATGGCTATAAAATCATGTATTGAGTGGTCGAAATAGCTAAGGTCGAATAAGTGCAAAAAATCAAGTAGTTAGGGTCGAAATGACTATGGAGTTCTACCATAGAAAATTTTAAAAAAACAAAACAAAACGGCTATAAAATGAAATCGAAATTTTGAATGCTAATATACTATAATGGTCGAAATTGTATAACCATTTCTATTGGGTTCAACCATTAAAAAAAAATCGAAATCAAAATTTTGAGTGCTGAAAGGTCGAAATGGTTGCCAACATTACGGCTAACATATGGAGTTGGTCAAAGTGGAAGTCTTCGACATTCTGACATGGTTGAGTAACCATTTAATTATTTAAGCTCTTCTACCATGGAGCTAGTCGAACTCATAGCTTCGAAAGGATAAAACCCATATACAAGGTATTGCTATATCGACAGGCTCCACTGCAAGATTGGCAACATATTTTTAATTTAAAAAAAATGAAATGATGCAATACGTTGTTCTCTAGAGCTTGGAGTAGCCAGGCCGTGGTGACCAATATGGCAAGCTTAAGGTGTTATTTCTTTGACAAATAATTGCCTTAATTGAAAGGTCCTTTGATTGATGGTTATAAAAAGGACCAGGATTTTCATGAATTGAAAATCTAATACTGATATTGGATGGATTTTTGTCAAAATAAAGATATTATGTTAGTATTTATTTTTTTCCTATTCAAATTTGGGATAAATAATTTGTGGTGTAGTTGTTAGTATCGAAAAAAAGATATATTTCGATAAGTGAGTTGTTATTTAGTAGTTATTGGCAATTTGATTATTGAAGATTTGAAGACAAAAGAAGTTGTCAATAGTAGTTATTAATAGTTATATTAGGACAAGTGGTCCGGATCCCATCCTAAGAAAGAAATCGAATGATTCGACACACGAACCACCGAGACTCATCTTAGACACCCCGGCTAAAGCCTCATGACCTTGGTCCAAGGCATCGATACTTACGATAGCCGGACCTATGCAAATTCCCCAAAACAAGGATTGGCCATCAAGAAAACTACATGGAGGAAATAACAAACTGAACAAATCGTGCCTACTGCGGAACATATTACTACGATCGTAGAAGCTTCATATCCCGACATAGTCGAGCCTTTTGCCCTCAACGATCGTAGGTGGGCCCGCTCTCTTAAGGTCGAGACGGACCAATGATCGTAGGGCCCGTCCCGACATCAGGTCAAAGACGGACCTCAACGATCGTAATATAAAGAAAAAAATATACAAAATAACATCACCGTTTTTTTCCTACCTTAACGTCCCTTACGTGGATTGCATGAGGATTTAAACACGCTTTATATATATATATATCGTTAAAACTACTAGTAAACCTAAGGGGGGGGATCTCAAATTATCTCATATATTCTCCTTTTACTTAACATCTACTTTTTATATCTATTTTTTTTTACTTAAAAAAAGAAGGTGATAGGTGTAAGAGTCTCATTGTAGGTATTTTTACCCCTGGCTTCATTCGCTATTTGGGAGGAGCTTGAGGGGCCCGGTCTAAAGGAAAGAAATTAGTATCATATAACGTCGCCTATTTCCCTTATAAATCCATTTTTTTTAATTGTAGTTACAAATACATTGATATGTTAAATTATTGATGGTTACAAGTAATTAGAATATTTCTCTATAAATATTAGTTTGTACAATAGAAATAAAGGTTGAACTTGTAAAATCTCTACACATCCCACACACATAAGAGGATTCAGACGATATGGCTTTGGATTTGGTGCTTATACATTCAAGTTTTCAACCACTATTTTTAATTTTTAAGAAGGAATTTGATTTTTTTAGAAAGTTTCTTTCTTTACTATTCTCTTTAATTCACGCAGTAAGGTTTGCTATCAGTGACTATTTATTCTCTTTTATTTAATTTCAAGAAATTAGAAGCAGCATTGCTTTCTTTTATGTTTTCATTACTTTTCAATCAAATTTATCTTTTTGCAAGTTTAATTATTAATTTTTGCTCTGGACAAGCTTTTATTTTTATTTTACTTTAATTTCCTTATTTAATAGATCCACATTGTGAATACTCAATTCTTTATATTTGCGATCCAGATTTTGTCTAATTATTGAAGAACTCATAAAGGAAACGATTCCCTTTCCCGAATTAAGATTGAGAATCAAACTTTGTCTATCGACAAAGGATTTACTAAATTGTTGAACAATTGACAAAATTTTCAATAAAAACTATCATACCAAATTCCCCCTCTTTTTCACTCCAAGTCTTATTGGGGTTAAAATAAAAGAAGGGAAAACGGTAAGCCCTCAAAGATGAGGTACATGAATATTTTATGGGTTGAACTGATAGTGTGGTATTGTGAATATTTCTGAACATCTCTTTGAAGAGCCAGATGAATGCCATTTCCAGTGAAGCAGAGTTGCAGGAGAATCGCTGGGCAAATCTCCTTTGGCAGGTTGCACACTAAAATTATTGCATGGCTGAGAATTGAGATGCATATCATAGTTGCCACCTGCCAATGGAAAACTTGCCCTGTAATGCAGCTGCAACTGGGAATTGAAGACACACACACACAGAGGAATGGCTACTGGGAACGTTATTTATTTCTTGCTAGAATCGGCATATCCTATGGAACAATGCCTTCATTATATTTTGCGTTTCATATGGCTTTATTCCTTCGTGTGGGAACCATTCTTTTTCGATTTTTTTTTTCTTTTTGCATTGACACATCTTTAATTTTATTTTAAAATAGAATAACACTCGAGGAATGCACCGGATTATAAAAAAATTAAATATTTAAAAATAATATATGATAGTTATTTTATCATTATAAAAAATGTATTTATAATTTTTATAAGTAATTATGAGTGGTGTAGAAATTTTATGTTCAAATTTAAATATTTATTTTATTTTTTTTAAGATATCAAATATTAAGTTTATATATAAAATCTTAAGAATATTTTGAAAAATTCAAAAATTATTGAAAAGAGTATTTTGAATTTTAAAAACTCCCACCACTAACTTTCTTGCCTTCATATTATATTATATATATAAATTATTAATACATTAATAAAATAATAATAATAAAATTTAAATTTAAATTTGTAATTAATCATGATGATAAAATTTAGAAATGATACTTGTAAAAAAAATACTAAAATAATTTATATTTCTTTTTTTAAAAAAAATAATATTAAAATTCAAATTCAAATTACATTAACACAATTTACAGATGACAGTCAGTTGCCAAAAATTTTCATATTTTGCTTTAATTCTTTTTAATAAGATAATAATAATAAAATTAAAATTAAAATAACATTAATAACACAACTTAAAACTCTTACACAAAGTAAAACTTTCTATTTATATATTATATTGATGGATTGATAGAAATTGTTCCCACCGTAAGATCCACGTTGTTATTATTTCCTATAATCAAAGAGTGAGCCCCATTTGTGTGCAAAGATTATATTAGTCTAAATTTATTTATAACAAAACAAAACAAAAAAAAAAGAGTGCTACTATCTTTTCTCATCTGGATATTTATTCATTTGGCACGTAAACAGAGGTCATGCAGCAATCATTCTTAATGCTAATTGGCACGTAAACAGAGGTCATGCAGCAATCATTCTTAATGCTAATTGGCAAGAGTATAAATTGATTCAGTTCGATATGACGAATTCGAAAAGTCGAACCGAATCAATTTAATTGATCCGGTTCAATTAATCGATTTGGTTCGAATAATATTCAATCAAATATAGAGATGGTTAGTTCGGTTCACGGATTTTATGTTTGAAACCCGAGGCCCAAACCGACCCAAGGTGTGTATATATATATCTTTTATTGTTGAACATTTAGTTAGCACCCATCAGTCAATATATTTTTTTGTAACTTTTTAATTGCATAAGACTTGATTAGACTTTCCCCATTTCCTCCAGAGATTTACACGTTCCTCCAACCCTAGCCGCTCACAAAGCCACTAGCTCCGGCTCCATGCTCCTCCAGCGACGCCTCACGTCACGACGCACGCTCCTCCGATTTGACACGACAAGCTTCGATCTATGACAACTCCTCCCAGCACCGACCAGCGATGGCGACGACAGCCACCAGTGAACGATGAGAGCATCCAGTGGTCGACGAGCTCCGATCTGTGATGACGAGCTCCAATCTGAGACGAGGATCTTCGATCTGTTCTCCTATGGGCTCTAGCTTCTTGAATTCTTCTTGTGCAATATTGCAACCTGTTTTTTTTTTTTTTGTGAGACTGCGTTGTTCTTCATGAGTTCTTGTTTATTATGCATTTTATTATGCTTTGCAATGTTGGTTTTTGTTAGCAGGATTTGTGTTTATGATTTGGCTTTGGAATGGTGATTTTGGATATAGTAGAGCAATTTTTTTAAAAAAAAATTACACAACCCGACTATTCAAACTGAACAAACCTGGTATTATTCTGTTTGATTTAGTTTCGATTTGGCCAAGAAAAAATGTGAAATTCAAATCAAATTGATTTAATTAATTTTGATCGGAATTTTTTTTCTCCTAAAACTGAATCAAAGTGACCATTACACCCCTACTAATTGGGTTGGTTATAGTCATAACAATCGAAAGTTTGATTGCATTTGTCGGGCATTACTCATCTTAAGGATGAAAACATATCAAATTTATTAGTGATTTATGACCTAACTTGTTTTTTATCTATTTAGGTTTATGCTATTTAACAAAACAAATTAACTAGATTTAGGCTTTTAGAAACGTCTATATAATTATATAAGTTAAGGATTAGTTTTTTGAAAAAAATTATTTAGACTATCATATTGTCTTATTTATTTATTTATTTTTTATTTTTGGTGCACGTCCTATTTATTTATTATTTATGTATAATTAAAAATTTATAATAATTACTAATTTTATTAGTTATATATTTGTATCATATATTTATTTTACACAGAATGTAATAATTTTGTTAAATATTATACTTATTTAAAAATTTAAAATTAAAATTTTTGATTTATATAAAAATATTCACATAATGTAAATCTTTAAATAATTTTTTAAATCAAATCAAATTTTTATGTTTTCATAAATAAATTAAGTTGAACCAAAAAAAAAAAAAAAAAACCTATTGACCATGCTTAGGCCTACATTTTACAAAATAGGTTTATGCTTATCTAAACAAAATCTAATCTAATCTAACATATTTTTACCCTTAACACTGGTACCTATCTTTTATTCTTGAATATAATACTCAGAATAGTTATCAATTATTTCATAAGCTAATAATTATATTTAATACAATTTTAAGTATTTTTTTACAAAATAAATATTTAATAAATACTTAATAACTCACATTGAATACCATAACTATCAAGGTAATATACAATTCTGTAAGGTTTAGAATCAATATTAGTTGTCAGCAATATCTCTTGATAGACTACATGTAGTGAGTGTTGATAGTTGTACAAAAATTTTCTACACAGGTTGGTCACAGATTTTAAATGGATGGATGAATTTATTTTTGCATCTATCCACACCTCAAAAAAAAAAAAAAATTCAGCCACTCATTTCATTATTTGTGAGATTTTTGGGTCTAAACACTTGCACGTGAAACTATCATTATTTCTGATATGTAAATTCCATTATAAACTTTCTTTGAGATTTTGTAGCATGCACAATGCAATAGAGTATAGCATCTCTCATCTTAACTTTGCTATTACAAAAAGAAAAACAAAAATAGTCATTGCTAATAAAAGATTTAAGGAAAATTAAAAACTGGTTATATAATCTAAAACACAAGTACTTTAAACGAGAATCATTCCAAACTCCACACTTTTTTCACCTCCAAGCAGAAATTAAAATAGAGTATAAATATGAACTTGACTGGAAAAATAAAAGTTAAGTAAAAAACGGTAAGTCATGAAAGATGATGGGGATGACTGTTGAATAAATCAGCTTTCTAGTTTCAACCAGTATTGTGCATGTTTCTGAACATCTTATTGAAGCAGAGTTGCAGGAGAATCGCTGGGCAAATCTTCTTTGGCAGGTTGCACACTAAAAGTATTGCGTAGCTGAGATGCATATATCATAGTGGCAAACTGCCAAAGGAGAACTTGCCCTGTAATGCATTTGCAACTGGGAAGGCACACACAGAGGAATGGCTACTCGGAATGTTATTTATGGCTTGCTAGAATCGGCATATCCTATGGAACAATGCCTCCATTTTGTACAGCTTCTGGCCTTTCGTATGGTTTTATTCCTTTGTTTGGGAACCATCCTTTTTGAAAAAAAAAAAAAAAGATTTACTGAAGATAATTGGAAACCAGCGCAAAAGAAAAAGTAAAATAAAAGTTGGTCTCTGCAAATTTTTGGTCGTATTTATTCTCAATTCTAGATGCACAAATATTTGGTTAACAATTATGTGTTTAACGAGTCTAGTTATTGATTATCAATATTAATTTTATTAACCACATAATACACATTATTAACTAAAAATTTGTATATTGTTAATCATGGGTAAAAATGGTATGCAAAAATAAAATACATGTTGAAGAATTAATTTTTTTTTCTTTTGTTGATGAACTTATTATATTTTAACAAAAGGCAATGATATTTATATATTATTTTTATTTCATTATTCTTACACTATTTTGTTATATAATAAAATAATAAAAATACATCTTCTAATACAATCTCTTTATTTTTTATTTTCCAAATAAAGAAAACATAAACATGATATAATTTTTTTAGCAGACAAATGACACTTCTCTTTAAGGAAATACAATAGTATCTTGACTTTTTTTAAAACCACGAGATATTTTTTTCTATTCAACTCATTTGAATAGTATATGTAATTAATGTTTGTTTAACTACGTAAATATAAGAATTATACAATCACTTTATAAAAATTATTTTACTGAAATTTAAACTCATACCTTGATCTCAAATAATCAAAGTTATTTATCACTTCGATTCCAATAAAATCCTAATTTTATTTTGAAAAAGAAAGCACGAAAAGAACTTACCTTTTATAGCTCGTAACACGACTACAACATATTATCTTCCATTATTTCAATCTTCTATCATTTTAATAAATTTAAATGAAGTTGAATTAAAATTTTAGTCTTTATATTTTATATTTATTTTTAATTTAATTTATATTTTTTAAAAATTAATTCAAATATTTACAAATATTTTTAAAATAATTTTTATTATTAATTTTTATTATAATACTATTAATTTAGTCTATACTAAATATTTTACAAAAAAAAATTTATAAAATAGTACTTATTAGCTAATGCAGGAACATTTATTGAACATTTCACTTATAAAAAACATTTGAAAGAGTAGCTTACTGAATAAAGAAATACTTATTAAATTAATTATCTGATGGTATTATATCAATATTATAATGATAATTAATAATAAAAATTATTTTAAAAATGTTTAAAAATGCGATGATTGATTTGAAAAAAACAATTATATATACTAAACTGAAAATGAGTGAAAAGTATAAGAATCAAAACTTTAATGAAGAGTGTTAAGAACACACTATTTATCGCACTCCTTTTAACACATATTCTTCTATTAGATCACGTGGTTTATTAAAATACAAACTCAAATTTAATTATATAATAATCAAATTTATTATACATTAATTGATATTAAATATGTATTTTAATATATAACATGATTTAATAAAAAAAATGTATTAAAAAAATGTGATAAAAACTATGTTTTAAATATTTCTCAAACTTTAATTTAACCTTTAAATAATAATTTACTTGGGAAGAGAAGTGTGGGGGCATTGGGATTTGGGAGGCGTTCTCTCAAAAAACAAAAGATAAATAAATAATTAAACAAATAAATAACACTTATTTAATGAAGAAAGAGATAGAAACTAGAAAGTCTATTGAAAAATAATACAAAAAGGGAGTTAAATAAATTAATATATCATGTTTAATATATTCCTTTCAACATGCAAGTTAATTCTTTTTATATATCTTAACGGCTCTTAATTAATTGAGTGTACCCATCTTTTTTTTAGAAAAAAACAATACAAAAAATCTTATATTTATATAAAAGCTTATAATTTTTTTTGGTACGGAGCTTACTGTGTGTTTTTTTTTGTTTAACATAAAAGCTTACATTCTTATATAAATACTTTGACAATAAATAGATTAATGTCAATACAACTAAATAAACCAGTTACTGTTGGCAAAGGACTTCTCCTTGTAATAGGCCTTTTAAAGAATAAAATCTTCAAACATCTTTTCACATACTCATAAGAGTCGAGTGTGATGGTAAGCAAGACATTTTTTAAAAAAAAATAACAAAGTTTAAATTTTAGATAAGATAATTATTAAGAGGACTCTTGATCACAACACAATAATACTTGAAGAGTTAGTCTCATAATAGGAATGTTTGGTGAAAATAAAAAGAATAAAAAATTATTCACAAGAAAGAACCAAAATAAAGTGATGGAATCTAGAAAATTGGTGAGTAAAGAATAATTTTAGACACACAATTTTACTCATATTATTATATTTATACAATTTTCATCATTTGATTTCATATAATTCAACATTATTTTCTACATACTTTTATTATATTTTTGTTATATAAGCTGATATGAGATATACATCACATTCTGATTATGCAATAAAGTGATGTATATCTAACTTTTTTCGTGAATAAATGCAAATCATATCAAACCTTAGATATTGTGGTTCTTCATCTATCCCTATTTTATAAATTAGATTACTCTTTTTTAAGAATGGGATATTTACTTATTGTACTTTCTTTTTTTTTTTAGAGTAAGAAATTTTTTTATGGTACTATTTTTCTCCTTATTCTACTCGTCCTTTCTTTTACATTAAATCTTCTCCGTATCAGTTATCAATCAAATCTAGTTATTCAATTTTCTAATTTGCTTAATCAATTCCATATTAATTTCTTATTAATCAAATATCAAGTTTTCATGGATAAGATTCATTAAATATTGATTGTAGCAAGTGTCAGGTATTTTGCAACAATTACATCAAATTTTAAGCAGCAAAATAATATATAGACGATCATAATCTTCAAGTCAATATAAAGAATTATGATTATTTCTTTTTATTTATTATTTTTTGAAAAATATTATCAATTACATGTAAATTATGTTAAAATCTAAACTTGTGTGCATCAAATTTTTTAATAAATAATAAAATATAATTTAAAGACATTAAAATTTATTTTAAAAAATTGTACATTTCACGACTACTTACGGGTGTTTTTGAATTAATTGTGAAAAAAAATTATTTCAACAATCAGTTATATGTACAATCAATTTTAACTAGAGTATCCAAACATCCCAATTTTTTTTTTTAAAATAGCTTTTATCCAAAATAAAAAAAGCTTTTATGAGAAATAATTAAGCTTTCCCAAACATCCTCTAGTTTAGTAATAAATTGAATTGGATGTTTTCTTTTTCCTAATTCAAGTTCAATAATACCAATTGCATATTGCATTGTATGTTTATGAATTTGTTCTTTAAATTAGACATTACAAACATGCCTTCTAACAATATATACAAAAATTTTACTATCCATATATTTGTAGAAGACATATATTTACTTACAAACAACAAAGCGCTCATCCTTTTATTTTTTAATGATTAATATACCTTACTTATAATCTTAGCTAGCTTGATATAGGAGAATGTTGTTGTGTAGCCTCCTTTAGCAGGGTGCACGCATGCACCCTCCCTTGACCTGCAGTAGAAGTTTTCATCAATTGTAAGTGTAAAATGACATTTTAACCATGGTGGCTATGCAAATTCTGGCAAACGACAAATGACGATGTGTCAAAGCTCTGGTGGCGATGCAGTTTCGGTGGCTGGTTGAGGGGAAGGTGGCGAACATGGTGAAAGGTAGATATGATATGATAGCCGTGGGATGAGAGAGAAAAAGAGCGTGGCAGAACCAACTAGACTCACTGTACGAGCATCAATCACCACCCTTTACCACCATCAACATTGCCGGTCACGCACCAGTCTCCCTCACTAAACCCAGATCACAACTCACCCCATCCAAATTGAACCCTGAAATCACCATCACGTTGAATTTGCGACAATCATGCGAGCCCATCACCCCCAAACCAAGCTTCTATCCAAGCCCGATCCCACCTTGTCCTCTGCCGAGCCTATCACTGTCGACCCAAAACACCCAACTAAGACCCATAAGCCCATGACCATCGTGTCCCATCTTGGTAGAATATCACTCATGAACACAAATCTAGAGGCTAAGCAGCTTGTCTCCCAAGCAGCATCACCCTCAAACCTGGTCACTTGAGCTGCGACGCCACCATCAAAACTAGAGTCCACCGAAACCTTTTGCTTCTAGCACCAAGAGCCAAAACCCCTCTGCTTTCATTCTTCTATTTCCTTTTTTGTTTTTATTGTTTTTTCATGTAATTTTTGCTTATTTCTTTGCTTTAGTCTTATTTTTGGTTTGATTGATCTGTTGGGGTGGTTCGTGAACTTCAGGGGTGCAAGGTGGTGGTTGGTTGATCTGTCGGGGTGGCTTAGGTGTGTTGGGTCTCTTGGGTAGTGATGTGGTGATGCAACAGTGGTTCACAGGTGAGGTCTAAGTGCAGCTAGGCAGAAGTGAACGATAATGATGGTTGATCAGTGTAGGGAAGCTACGGCGAATTGCCTCCTCCAGTGAGGTCGTTACCGGCAATGAGGTCCACTCTCCGCCACCATCCAACCAGCACCCTCACTGAAACCAACACCCTTCTCTGCCCTCAGATCCGTCACCAACTCCAGATGCTTTTACTTGTTCAACAAGTTTTCATTCTTGATTGCTGAGACTCATTTACCATTATAGTGTAAATAGAAGTAAAATTTATCAAATATGTGCAACTCAAAAAATAATTATCAAAATGGTGCAAAATAAACAATGTATGATAGTAAGTCATGACTGAGAGTCATGACTTACATGTGGTCAATTTTTTTGTTAATTTTTTAGGGTAAGTCGTTGGTACGAACCACGACTTACCAATTGTTAATTTTTTTTTATTACGACACAATGAAATCATGCCTACCATGCACGACTTTTTTTTTAATTGAAGTCATGGCTGGTAGCTACGACTTCTATTTTTTTAGGGTAATTTTATACAAGTGGCTCCCAATCTATCGCTTGAAAGTCATGGATTTGGCAGGACTTAACCATTCCATCATTTCTCATTTTGACTATTTGTATCAAACTTCTGTTAAGAAGCTCATATAGGTAGCTCTCTGCAACTTCCTCCAATGTTCTTCCATAATCATTTGCCACAAAACCTTCTGAAATCCACAAACGGATCAATCTCATCCACTCAATGTGATAGTTTTCTGGGAAAACACTCAAGAACATGTAACATGGTTTCAAGTGATAAGGCAAATAATGAAAGCTCAATGAAAGTATTTTGTTCATCATTTAGAGACTGTGATTTTCTTTTAGCTCAACATTAAGACTACGTCGAACTCTCTCCCATGCTTCAACGTCATGCTCATCTTTGATAGCCAAAAGACCACCAATTGCCAATATAGCTAGAGGAACTTCTCCACACTTGTTTAAGATTCCTCGACAAATAGGTTCCAAATTAGATGGGCATTGTGTTGGGAAAGCTTTCTTACAAAATAAAGCCCAAGAATCACTTTTAGATAAAGGCTGCAGATTGTGGACCATACCTTTGAACTTTTTGCTAGAGTACCTTGCTACCTTAGTCATATGAGTTGTAATCACAACTCTATTGCCACAATTGTTCTTGGGTAATGAAAGTTTCACTTGATCCCAATGATATGTTCTCCACACACATCAAGTACAATCAAGTATCTTTCATTCTGGGAAAATAATGTTCTTACATCATTTTCTATCCCACACCTATTTTCACACCCATCTTAGATGAATGTGATTAAGTGAGAGAAAGTGATAGGAAATAGTAAGTATGATGAATAGTATTGATAAGAGCATGAAAAGAGGTGTATGCACTATTTGTGCTAAGAAAATCAGAGTTGTTCATTCTGAAGCTTTTCCTTGATATTTTCTTTCAAGCGATAGATTGGAAGTTGTTGCATTTGTATGACTTCAATAGAAAAAAAAATAGAAGTCATGGCTCCCAGTCACGATTTCAATAAAAAAAAAAGTCATGCTTGGTAGACAAGACTTTATTGTGCCGAAAAAAAAAAATTAACACTTGGTAAGTCGTAGTTCGTAACAACGACTTACCCTCATAAATTAATAAAAAAATGATCAGATGTACGTTGTGACTCTCAGTCATGACTTATTATCATACATTTTTTATTTTGCACTATTTTGATAATTATTTTTTGAATTACACTTATTTAATAAATTTTACTTCTATTTATATTATAATAATAAATGAGTCGATTGCTGACCATTGATGACATTTTACCTCTTTTTCTACCATGGTCAGAATTTGAGGTGTATCCTGCATGTATGACAATCTCGCATGAGTCATGACATATATTGTTGTGGTTTTTAGAAAGTAATATAGCATGTTGCTTGAGCACTATATTAAACTCTGTAACAGTCAATGCCAGAACATGCTCAAGTGGATACATTTTCATGTTTCTAGCCCACAAGTTTACTCGAAAAGTCACTCTAAAAAATTAAGATTGCTGCTGAAAGGTGAAAACGTGAGCATGGTCAAAAGCATATGGTTACAAGGATACTCTCAATGTCGCTCTCATGTAATTTTTTTGGTTTTCCCATACTATTCATCATCTGATAGACGAGAAATTAAACTCTCCATATATGATTAGATGCATAAATAGAAATTATTTCTAATAATATTATTTTCATATACATAAATTTTCGAGATTAAAGCTTAAGGACTATGCATATTTAGAATAAATGAACTTGACTTCTATTCTTTCTTGAGTAAAACTTTGTGGTGACCGAGCAAATCCACTGAACCTTGTCCTCGGGAAATAAGTACGTTGGTCACTCTCACATAATTTGCTACCAATAACAGACTTACTCTCTAATCAAAATGTAATACAGTGACAACAGTAGAGGACGATACAAATGCTAGTATTGTAAAGCGATATTGTGTCCGTTGTATCTAACAGCTAGTTTTTCGAGCAAGATTGTAAAGGGAGCATACTGCTGCAATATTCTACGCAATTTTATACAAAAAAAAAATTATTAAGTTGTCAACATTTAATAAAAAAAAGGAACATAGATTCTCAAGTAAACTAAACTATATATGGAGAATATATATATCACTTGCAAATTGCAATAGAATAATCAAAGAACAGATGCACTTAACTGCATCTGCAATAGAAAGAAGATTTATATACGTTCTTAATTATATGATCAATATGAACCTAGATTTTGTGTTTACACATTCATAAGGAATCTGATTTTTATAGGGAAGGGAAAGACAAAGTGTAGGTAGAGACTAGAGAGAGAATATGACGTGAGTTGTACTACGAGAAAGAAGATACTACAGCATATTCTCTTTGGCTTAATTGTACACGCGAGTTTTGCTATGATCAATGACTAGCAAATTATAAATTGACCCAAATGTTGTTTATGTTGAAACTAGAAGCAGCGCAAGGATTTGGATTACGTGCTTGTTATACTCAAGTTGGAAAGAAAGCGACTTTAATGAATTGGACTCTGCTAGTAAACGCTCGAGCACAGTAACACTCAGGCCTTTTAACCATTGGATGAAGCTTCGATTTTTGAGTTTTGCATTTTTAGTAACTTAAATAAAGGGTAATGTTATTCGTATGTCTAAAATATGCATATCGTATTTACATTAAATTTATGTGAGAGAGATATCAAATCAAATTGTATGTAATTATAATATTTTTGTGAAATACAAAATAAGTTTATAAATAAATTAAAAAAAAATTAAAATATTTTTGATGAACAAATAGTGTTGTGGTTAAATAAATAAATAAAAAACTTTAAAAAACAGAAAAGAGTTGAGCGTACAAGAGCTCCAGCTCTTCATAGAACTACCCTAATGGAATTATCCTTTAAAACATATGCTCTGAATCCTCAAACTGCAAGGAGCACTTTAGGCCCTGCATAAGAAACTCACTGTGAATGCCATATACAAAAGATTGAACATGTGTTACTGGAAGATTATATTTATCTATATCTTACACGGTTACACCAAAAAAAAAAAAAAAGGAGTGCAACTTTCTTTTCTCATCCAGATATTTGTTCATACCTAGTAAAAGAGAAAACGAAATTTTAAAACTGGTTAGATAATTAAAATAAAAAATAAAATACAAATACTTCAATCAGGTATCTTACAAACTACCCACTTTACTCAACTCCTTGTCTCCTACTAACCAAAAAGTAGAATAAAGTATAAATATCAACTTCAGTGGGAAAATGAAGGGAAAAATGTATTTACTAAATATATATAAAAAAAGGGGGAAAATGGCAAATCCTCAAAGATGACGAAGATGAATGTGGAATAGCATCACCTTCTGGTTTCAGCCAGTACAGAGAACGTTTCTGAACACATGTTATTGAAGATGCAGATGAATGCTGTTTACAGTGAATTAATTAAGCAGAGAGTTGCAGGAGAATCGCTGGGCAAATCTCCTTTGGCAGATTGCACACTAAAAGTATTGCATGGCTGAGATGCATATATCATAGTAGCTACCTGCCAGTGGAGAACTTGCCCTGTAATGCAACTGCAACTGGGAATTGAAGACACACACACAGAGGAATGGCAACTGGGAACGTTATTTATATATGGCTTGCTAGAATCGGCATATCCTATGGAACAATGCCTTCATCATTTTGCTTTGCTTGTGACCTTTCATATGGTTTTATTCCTGTGTATGCGAACCATCCTTTATGGTCAAAAATTTTTCACATTGAAGATAATTTTAACTATTTTATCTATAATCAATAAATATTAGTGTAGATATTATTTACATGTGTAAACGAAACTAATCAAAATTTAATACATTGTCACTTTCAACATAAGATAATTGTGGGTAACAAATATCAATGTAATTATTTAAGTGTTAATTAATTTTGTTTACATAATTATGTAAACAAGGTCTATTCAAGTATTTCTCATGAAAAAAGAAAACAAAAGTTGGCTTCTCCAAATTTATGTTCGTATGGCACGTATAGGTTGCATTATGCGTTGTTGGCCATCCAAAGCTGCAAAAGCCAAAATCCCCTCTCTTTTAAATTCCTAATACGCTAACAAATTAATCGACAATTTATCTTTCTACGTTTGTTGTTGAGCTGAATATATTTTAAGGGACTAAAATAGAATCTTATTACTTTATTTTGCAAGAAGAAAGCACTCTCAAAGAACTTTCCTTTTATAGCTCTTACACATCGTTCTAAAAATTATATTCCATTATCGCAATATTCTGCCTTTCTAATAAATCTATATAATAAGATTGGGAAGAGAAAAGGCATGGGAGGCATCATCAAATAAAATTATTTAATGAAAAAAGACTATGAAAAATAGTTTTTTTTTCAATTTAAATATCCGTTCAACATACCATTATAATGAAAGATGTTCAAGATTTGGTTTGAAATTCCCATCGTCTTGGACATTCACAGGCAATTCCAACTATACGTATCTTGTTGAGGCATAAAAATCCCAACCTAACTAGCGTGCTTAATAAGTGACAAAGCTACATAATGAAGAGTTCTTAAAATTTGAGAGGAAGCAGGTTGGTTATAGCTCCGATTTTGGGGTGAAATAGTGACCAAATTTTAGTTTATAGCTAGTGACAGATAAATGGACACTATTATTCTGAAATTAGTAATCAATTTTTTTTCACCACTACAAATCACTTCTAATGATTAATATTTTTTTGGGTACTAATGATTAATAACTTTTATTACTAAAATAAAAACGCTTAGAAATAATAATAATTGCCTTAACGATATGAATTACTATTATTGGCATTATTTGTAGTCTTTTTTGGTGAGGTTCACCTGAGGTTGGGTGATTGTAGTCATTATAAATTATTATTATTATTTCATTTTTCTTTTTTTGACGTGAAGATGATTTACATTTATAAAATCATATTGTATTGTCGTAATGATATTGCCACAATTATTTTTCCTTTTGATTTTTTAAAAACATGTCAAGTAAATTAAAATAAATACCAATTAAAAGTAAATAAATCTTCAACTAATATAATTCAAATCTAACTTTAAATAAGAAATAATCCGTTAATGGCAATAATTAACTATTTGCTGCTGGCAAGACTTTCTAGAAATTATTATTCGACCCTGAATGAAGTGTGTTTGAAAGACATGGAGAGACTTAATTTGCACTTAAGAGTGGCATTGTGATTGCTGAAAACATAAACTTGTTGAGCTCAAAGCCACCCCTTGTACCTAATTTGCTAGTTACTCAAAGTAAACCTGGCGCGTACAAGGCCAAGAGAACATGGTTTAGTATATTCTTTCTCAGAGCATAATTCACGGCCTAGTAATTCTTTCTCTACCTACACTTTCTCTTTTCCTTTCCAACAAAAATCAAATTCCTTATGAATGTTCAAACTCAAAATCTAAAACCATATATTCTGATGCACTCTCCGCGTGAAAGGTACTTTGAATTAAGTTGACCTTTATTAATCACATGTTCATATATGGATGTATAAACTTTCTTTTTGATTGCTGATGCAGTTAGTTGCATCATCATGTGTTGTTTGGTTATTCTTTTTTTTTTTTTTTGGTGAATGTTGTTTGGTTATTCTTTTCCAAGTTATACTGGCTAGTTAGTTTTCTTTTTGACACATGCCTAGCTGAGGTACTCAAATATTTACCTGAAAAGTACGTATTTCGATCTTAAACAAATTAAAGAATTCGATTTTACGACACAAAACTAACAAGGCTGCACAGGATATATAAGATGGTTAATTAAGTGAGATATAGTTATATTAATGCCAATACAACAACCACCTAAGTCTAATTTAGTGAGGTCCATTACATTTATCAATCGATGCTATTAGACCTTATGCAGAAGCAAATTTTCAGGAATTAAAGTTAACTTTTTTCAAACCCTACTACGCATCCTCGCCACTTGTTCAAGTAACGTTAAAGTGGTATTGTTCCATAGCATATGCTAATTCTGATAAGCTATAAATAACATTCCAGGACTCTAGTACGCTGTGTGGCCAGCTTTCAGTGCAGCTGCATTACAGGGGCAATTTCCCTTCTGGCAGGAGGCCACACCACAACATGAAACCAATAATACGGCGGTGTGCTAGCTCACTGCCAAAGGGGATTTGCCCAGCAATTTTGCTGCAACTTCTATTTTTAATTGTTTTCAATCATTCGCATTATCCAACATTAGGTTAATTATTTTAGTTACTCTACTTAATTATTTTTTGACTTTTATACACTACTTTTTTTTTTGGAACAAAAAAGTTTAGGCTGAGGAGAAGCTCTTCTGATTCCAAGATCAAGTAAAGTGATAAACACCGTGTTAATCACCTTACCCACCACTTTTTTTTTTTTTTACAGCCTTACACTCCAGTTTACTATGTGAAATGGTGTGCAAAATTATTTTTTCAACTCAATATATTATATAAATGTCTTCTACCCACATACCTGATTGGCTGGTTTTTTTTTTTTTTGACTATCTTTCACTAAATAAATAAACGACTAATTTTTTAGAATATAATTATTAAATACTTAAACAAAAATTTATTTCAATTATATTATTTTTATACATATAAATTTTAAAATTAAATTTTAAAATATATATTTAAAAGACTGAAATTCTTTTTATTCAGACCAAACACAATTTCTTTATTTGTAATTTTTTTGGAATTAAATGCATATATAGTTCAAGGCAAATTTGAAAAGAGAATCGTTTTAAGACGGGAATCGCGTTTGATTTTTTTGTGGACGATGGATCCTACTACGTGCCACGTTTCCTGCTTGCTTATGCAATGCCAATTTTGGTGGAGCTAGCTTGTTGAGCTTTTTCGCTTCAGCCTGATATGATGGAAGGTTAGATTCAATATAAATTATGTTTTTAAGCTATTTAGGTTTAATTGTCAACTGGAGTTGGTTTACTCCTTGTAGGGCTTTTTTTACTAAATTATTATGGATGATTTTAAAATTATTTATTAAAATATCATTTTTTAAAATTATATATCAAATTATTATTTTTTTGTCTAATATGATATTTTATATTTTTTTTATTCACATGAAAAATGTCAAAGAAAGTGACACATCTATGTAGAAAATACTAAACAGTTTGGCGTTTTTCACTTGAATGTGCCACCCTCTTTGATGTTTTTCACTTGGGTATATTATTCTCTTTGATGTTTTTTATGTGAATAAAAAAATGTCACATTGTATGTATTTCTAAGGCACTTAACCTATTTCACATAGATCTTACACTCCTTGATTATTGTGTTGGTTGAGAAATGACGCTCAAAGACACATACATTTCACATGCCTACTGAAGAATGCACCATAACGTTGGAAGACATCAATATCATATTGAGTCTTCCTATTGACAACACTATTGTTACTAGCCTTACGCTTTGGTATCATATTCTACTAAGTATGTGCACTGATGTTCCTTCCATTGTTGGAGGATTTTGTTGTTGTTAGGACATACAGTTGGGAGTTTGTAGTATTGATATACTTGTATAGAAAGCTTTACAAAGTTACGGATTACAAGGCGCACGAGATGGGAGGGACTTGCATCTTATTGCAGTATGTGGCATGATACAGATTCTCCTGACTTGTCCTACACTGACTGACCATGTTGAACCTGATGTGTTTTTTGATACTGATTGTGGTCAGTTATGTCCATTGGGATAACAATAAGTTCCTGAATATATCATTTCTTTATATTACTTTGTTCTATATTACTTACTTGTACATACATAATTAACTTTATCCCTATTCCATTGATAATATAATACTTTGACTTATAAATAGGTAACGTAAGTATAAAATTTTGATTGATACGTTTGTGACCGACGTACTTAACTATTATCGTCAGTTCTTTGATTAGTTGAATAATGATAAAGTATATATTATTTTATTTTTATTTTTTATTTTTTTTTATTTATATAAAAACGCCAAAGATGATGATCGATCCACATTAAAAATTACAAACAATTTGATATTTTTATATTGAAAATGTTATCTTCTTTGATATTTTTTATGTAGTATAAAAAATAAAAAATACTATGCTGAATAAAAAGATAATAATTTAATATATAATTTAAAAAAATAATATTTTAATAAATAATTTTAAAATAATAATATTTTGATAAATAATTTTCACAATTTGATAAAAAAAGCCCTCGTGTTTGGTTTGTTTGTCGCTATTGGAACTTGTCACTGGAGAATGCCTTTCCTTTCTATCTTCTTGCCACGTTTCTGCCAGTACATGCACTTCCAAATTCCAATTTTGGTCGAGGTGAATTATTGATCTGTGTTTTTAAGCTATTTAAGCCTAATTATCAATCGGAGGAGTAATTTTTAGGTAAATATAATTTATTATAAGTATTTAAATTATTATTTAATATATATAAGATAATAAAAATTATTATAAAATTATATTAATTATTAATAATATTTTTATATATATCAAAAAAATAATTTAAATACTTAAATAATGAATACTTAAAAATTTCTCCATCCGGAGTCGGTTTATTCCTATTGGTCTTTGGTTTATTTGTCGCGATTTGATCTTCTTGTTTCTGTTGGCTTGACAATGCATTCTGATGATTAAAACAAAAAAAATTAAAAAAAAAACCTTACTTGTTCAAATTTGGCCATCTGTAATAAAAATGTATTGTTCCTGCCAGTGTTACTAAAGGGTAAAGGCTTAGACTTTTGTCTTCGTTAAATTTTACTATTATCTTTTTTCCTTAAATATCACATGTAAAATTGAGATAATTTTTTTTTTAAAAAAAATTCTACTCTCATCTACTTTAGAAGTCTCAAGCTAAAACATGTTTTTCCATAGATTTTTCACGTGTTTCACTTTTATTTCCCTTTATAACATTTTTTAATGTTTTAGCTGTTGTTAACTTTATGTTATTGGAACCAAAGAGTCAAAATTTTCTCTTTCGTAAAATACTTATTTTCTGACATTATTCCCACTATTAATTGTTGTCCTGATGAGTTGATATGTACACTCGATTTCTTTATTTGCATTATATTATTTGATAAAAGATTTTATACTGAATACATAATATGTGGACAATATAGTGATATACTAGTTATGTTTAAGTATTTATTTATTTATTTATTTATTATAAAACACAGTACATAACTTATCAACGTACAATGTGACATGTCAAATTTCTGTAATCTGATTTTCCTCCAAAAATTTTACTCTCGTCTTTATTTATTTAGAATTTCAGACTAAAAATCTGTCATTGCATCTTTGTTCTATCATCGCGATCTCCAAACTCTTAATTAGTATTGTAAATATCGTTAACTCATTATTATTATCGGACAACTCAAAGACTCAAAATTTTCTTCAAGGTATTTATCTTTAACTTTTATTGAGGAGGCATGGGTATTACTCTAATTATCTTTACCCTGTGTGAAGACCTTGATCTTATACTTTTTGTAATTATTTAAATTTCATCCTAAGTTCATAAAGTGTAGATAATGTATTAGTTTTTATTAAAATTGAGGATTCATGAACTCCAGGCCAAATAAATCAGTACTGAGTATTAAAGGTTTAAATAAAGCATTAACGGGAATTAATTAATGCTTTATTGAGAACTTGTTTAGAATGGAGATATCAAAAAATGCCCCCTTTTTTTTAAAGGCTTAGATCTCTCTCATGGGCCTAATGAAAGATTTTCCTAGGCCCTAACGGCCTGGAGAAATGGGAACAATAGTGGAAAAAAAAATTTAAAATAAAAAATATTTGTAAAAATTGAATCTCATTACTCACTTTATATATCTTCAGCTCCTACTAAATGACTTCCCAATACGATTAAAAAAATGTCCTTTAGTTAAAATAGAATTACACAATAATACTTCCATGATTAAATTCTGATTTTCAAGTTGACACTTGACATCCTATAATTGAGTCAAGCATGGTGGTTATTATGGTAAGTTACTCATATGTATAATGGGAACGGATATTTTCATGTAATTTTTTACATTTTGTCAAGTGAGCAAGAGCTAAACATAAAATAAGATCTTATTAATGAAGTTTAGTCAAAACTTATAATTTTTTTTATAACTTGTATACCTATTTCTCTTTTTTTTCATAACTTTCTCACATGAAAAATAATATAGAAGGATCTATTCTCATTGTATAATCAGTGTCAGAATTTTTTCATTTGTAACATTTTGATGCAATATGCAATATGAAAAATTATTGTCCCTCTTCATTGATGTATCTATTAGGAACTTTCAGAGAAAAAGGGAAGAAGAAATCTGAATAGAAAACTTGTATTGATTATGAATCAGAGAGTCGAGATATTACATCACAAACTTTCAGTTTATATAAAAGAGTAACTAATTTAACTAGAATAACTAATCTAACTGAAAAGTAATTAACCTGCTGATCTGACTACTAACTTACTAATTGAAATTAACAAACTAATAAATCTATTAATACTCCTCCTTAAGGTGGGAAGTAAATGTCAATAAGTCCCAGCTTGTGAATCATGTTGAGGAATTGAGCAGAAGGCAAAGCTTTGGTAACACTACTAAAAATGCTGTGAATAGCGATGGAATTCAGTGACAGAAAAAATTCCATGACTAATAGTGACGGAAATTGTCAAGGATTTCATTAGTTTAATTTAGCGACGGAATTTAGCAACGGAAAAGTTCTATCGCTAAATTATCCGTGACAAATTTCGTGGCTGAATTATTTATTTATTGGAAAATAAACTTTTATTATATGGAATATATAGCGACAAATATTTTTTGTCGCTAAATGTTTTATATGAATATTTTATTATTAAAATGAAATACATAGCGATGGAAAGTTTTCCGTCGCTAAGTTTTTAATATAAAAACATGAAAACTTTTTTATAGATAATAAATGGGTTGGAATCAAAACCTGAACCTTATGTTTAAAGGAATGCACTAGTTACCACTACACCATGTGTGGTGGTCATTGTCATATATACGTATTTTATATTTTTATAATTAAATTATAACTTTTATTTCTTTCCCTCCCTATTTTTCTCTTCCTTCCCTGATTTTCCCTTTCCTCCCATTTTCATTCTCTATCTGTCCTAAATGCACTGCTTTCATTCCCTATTCCTGCAAATCAACACCTCCCTATTCCCCATTGCTACCTAAGCAACACCACACCTTTCCCGCTCTTTTATTCTCCACTGTTGTGAGATTGTTCCTCCCTTTCCCTCTCTTTCTTTTCTGCGCCCTCTCATTCAATAGACAACACCATGCCTCAAGGTCTCAGCAGCAGTGACACCTACCACACAGGCTCTATTCTAATCCGTTGCTGCATTGTTGTTGTTGTTCCATTGTTCCATTGTTGTGTGTCATTGCTCTGTTTTCAATTTTGATTTTTTTCCAATTTTGCTCCATTACAGGTACCTCCCTTTGATTTTATTTCAAAATCACTTATTGTTTCTTTGTGCATTTTGTGCATTTTATTTCATTCGTTATTGTTGTTGATGTGGTATAATGGGTAGGAATAGGATAACCAATTTGTGTTGTTTGTTTCATGCTCTGTTCGTGCTCGACAATCTTGAAATTATTATCATTATTATTATCATTAGTCAAGATGAGATAAGGCTTTCAGGAATTATAGATGTCAGTGTTGTGTGGTTCACGTGGATTGCATATTCTCTTCTATTTTGTTTACTATTCCCCTTACCTACTAATGAAATGCTTGTAAAGATGAGGGGTAAATTAATTGTTCTAATAAAAAATTTGTAGATGAGTTGTAACTAAGAAGACAAGATGCTGACCTTATCCTTAATAACTTTGTATCCAATTTTACTGTTTTCAACATTCTTTGAAGTAAAATATTCGTTGTGGTTTCAAAGAATTAGGTAATAGTACATCTTAGATAAGCGGCATATGTGATCCAAATTGGATCATTTAGTTTAGTATAGCAAAGTAAGAACAACCAAGAGAAGCTATCAATCCTAATTATTTATTATTTTAAATCATTTTAATTAGATCTGCAAATTTAGCTTCATGGTTACATCCTCTGTTACACCTTGTTCACTATGTTACTTGACATCCAATGCTTTGGTTTCCTTCATTTGAACTGAAATGCTTGGGATTGTTATACAAGCTGTTTTTTGAGTTGCTGGTCAGCCGCCTAATTGGTGGTTATTGGAGATGACGAGAAGGTATACTTTTGGCATCTTGTTGGTTTTCTGTTGGTCTTAAGACATTGGCTGTCAGCCTGCCATTACTTCCACTTTACCCTGCTAAGGGCATTATGGAAGAACCTTATCTAACTTAAATAGTGTTTTTGAGAAAAGCTACTAAAAGTTTTCTAGGTAAGATCACTTGCAGATAGGGGAAAAATTATGAAGTAACAATGATAAGCCTTATCACAGGTTTATGTAGGCCTTTTAGATCTCTCTCTTTGCCTTTAGAATTTGTTTATTTTTTTCAAGTTCTTCTAAACAACTTACACTTAGGAGTTAGGACTCAACTGCAAGAAATAGAGAGAAAAAGGGACTTTTCATCGTTCTTTCTACAAAAATATTTGTTAGATGATCATATCAAAAATTAGAAATGTGTACCCCAAGAAATGATCATTTTCGTAACCTATAAAATACTTATGAGTGCATGATCTCTCAAACATATTACTTGGGTCGACACCTATAAAATACTTGTGTAACACATTAAGTATTTAAGGACATATTTTAGAGGCAAAACTTGAAGTTCAGTCTCTTCAAGCAATTATTCATTAAATCAAAAGCTAAGAAAATCATTTTGATATTTTGTGTAGTTTATTAAGAAATAAATTCATCGATAGTAATTTTAGAAACTCAAACAACTATAAACCTGTTTCCATACCCACAAATTTCTTGTAATTCATGTTGTACTCCATCAAGGTATAAAAAAGTTAACAAAATGTACTTTTTAGGAAAGAGGAAATGCAAACCATTTGATCTATGACTTATTTTTATTTATTATTATTTTTAAACTTTTCTATGAGATATCAACACGATGATTACTATTAATCTTAATTGGATTAATTAATATCAATTTTTATAAGTAGATATTGGATGGTGTAAGTATCCCAAGTTTTATATCATTGTCAAGTAATCCCAACCCTATATAAAATGAGTATATATTATATGTGCAAGATATGTATACGGGGTTTGGTTTGGTTCATATTATATTATATAATTCAATGGCTATAATGACTTGAAAGCTACTTTAATTAGATTTTTCACTGATAATGGTAAATCACATTATTTTTATGCTTTATTCTTACCACCCAACATGGTGGATAGTTGGCGCATATCTAGTTTGTGCTCATGCTTATTTATATGGCATTCATTTCCATGGCTTCAAGTTAATTGTCATTTAGTCTTTATTTTCTGCAGCTTGTGATAGACCAAGTGCAGTTGCTAGACTTGAAGAGGACATTCATCTTTACTCTGCTCGGTTTTGTGTTAGTGGGTCCAACATTGTATTTCTGGTAATTCCCTATAATCTATGTTGGTATGCCTAAAAGTTAACTCTCTATTTATAGTTTATTAATTGTAATATTTATTTACCACATGTATATAGATGGCAGATAACCATACAGGTAGAGGTAGAGGTCAGGGTACCTCTCAGGCATCTAGCTTACATGTCCCACCTCTACATCCTCCCACATCGAACTTATCTACCCCACCTCCACATCCTTGCGCATGTACCTTACCTACCCCACCTCCACATCCTCCTACATCTAACTCACCTGCCCTAGCTCCACTTCCTCTTACATCTACTTTATCGGCCCAATCTCAACATCCCCGTACATTGACTATTGCACCTAACTCTTCTTTAGATCCCCATGCATCATTCTCTGTTCTGCCACAAGTTCCACCACCGAGGACCATAGATCCAGATAGCCTTATGTGGATTAAGCCTGGACCAAGAATTATGTAAGTACTTGTGACTTGTGCATTTTCATATAATCAATTTTGTTATACGCACACACTTTATGATTCTTTTTGTTATATGTTTGAACCTGAAGTTGGACCACCTCATGCAATCTCAAACATTATGAAATCTAAGTTTGAAGGAGCTTAGAAATCTTATCGTGAGGTTGATGACAAAGTTAAAGAGATGTGATTTATTGAGTTTGGGGTAATGTATTTTTAATTGTAGTTATTACTATGTTGATAGGACTAAAATTTTAAATTGTTGTGATAGAATAATTATTATTTTTCAATAATGCAAAAAAAATATAAGTGGTCGCCTGAGGACGATAAACGTATTAAAAAATCCTTCGACCATAAAGGATCTGAATTGCTAAAGAATGCGTTGTTCAAGGTTCATCACAATCAGGATAAAGGCAATTGGATTCCAACTCATGTATGAGAAGAGTTGGAGAGACAATGGCGGCAAGATCCGAAATGGTTGGAGAAGAAGAGCAAGAACACTCAGAATAGAAAATCTGAGGAGGGATTGTCAAAACATACTAGAGGCTCAATTCCTGCAATAGCGCATAAGAAGAAATTGGTGAGTAACTTCCATCAAATTTGTAATTCGAGTTAATTAGGTTTGTCTTAACCAAATATTATTTTTCCTTACATATTTCTGGAAATAGTAATTGAAAAGAGATCCACGGCATTGAGAGCCATTCACATGGTTTCACACACGCAAGGGGAAATGGATATCCACCAAAGCAAAAAATAATGTTGTAAGTATAAATGTTGGAATTAAATTTTAATATATGGTTAAGTGAATTTGCAATAAAAAATATTTATTAACAATTACATTTGTCAGGATGAGTACCAGAAATGTATCAATGAGAGAGACTTATAACGACCACCGGGAGAGGAGACTACTGACATCCACTTTGACAACAATATCTACTTGGATGTTGTTGGAGGCATTAGCAGCAAGAAACGCATCTTTGGCTTGAGATCTGATGCTGCTTCTCATGTATTATCTTCCTTTACATCTGTTGAAGGATGTTCACAGTCAGAAATGGAAGCAAAGAGGAGTCTGGTTGCAAGTCTCAATTTTAGATGGTGCAGCAGAGAAACTTAATTGTGGAACAGGGAAACTTAATCAACACAATCTTACAGCTCTTAAATGCATCTACTAGTGGCTCACAAGCTACAGGTAGTGGTCACGATGATGAGTTACTTGGTGATGGGGATGAAGATGAAGATGGCATAGAGGAGCATGACTATGATCTTTTTCCTTTTGATGTTTGATACATTGTTTTTATATTTGTTTTGATAAAAAACTTGTATAACTTAATTTATATTTATCTTGATCTTTTGAAATATTTTATTTTGACTTTGTAAAATATTGTGGTATGACATGATAATGGTATTTTTAAATTTTGAAAATTTGTTGCTTGATTTTAGATTGGATTGTTGTATTGTGTTGCATACAGGTTTAAATTGTATAATTGGACTGTTTAAAAATATAAAAAAAACAATTTAAAAAATTTAGGTCATCAACGACGGAAATATTTTTGTCTTTAAAAGAAATAGATTTATACTTCTGCCTTAGCGACAAAATAATTTTCGTTGCTAAAATAATAATATTTTAATTATTAAGAAACTTTGGTCACGAATTTTAGCAACAGAATTTTATTAACTAGCGATGGAAATTCTGTCACTATTTAGTCACGGAATTATATTTTTGTCGTTAAGAAATTAGCCACCAAGGATTACGCGACAGAAGTTTTTTTGTGACAGATTCCGTCGCTAATAATTATAGCGACGGAATTTAATGGATCAACGATGGAATTTTTTCGTCGCTATTGAATTAATTTTTAGTAGTGTAAACAAATCTTCCAATTGATTACTGGTTTTCATAGGGGTGTTCACGGGTCGGGTTGGGTCGGGTTTAGGGGAAAAAAATGTCCGAACCAATTAATCAAGGTCGGGTCGGGTCGGGTCGGGTTTAGGTGAAAAAATTCGGGTAACCCGACCCGAACCAACCCGATGGTAATCGGGTTGGTTCGGGTCGGGTAATCGGGTCGGGATTTTGAAAAGAAAGAATGGTAATGTGAATGAAATGAGTGGTTTGGGTCGGGTCGGGTTGGTCGGGTTCACGGGTCGGATCGGACCTGTAAACATTTCTAATAATAAATACTCAAAACGACGTCGTTTTACTCGGGTAGTCGGGTCATCGGGTCGGGTCATCGGGTTGGATTACTCAACCCGTCACCCGAACCAATTAGAAGTCGGATTAATCGGGTTGGACCCGAATTGACCCGATGACCCGAACCAACCCGGATATATTATATCGGGTCGGTTCGGGTTGGTCGGGTTCGCGGGTCGGGTCCAACCCATGAACACCCCTAGGTTTTCATATGAATCAGTTTGATGAGACCATAAACCACCTTCTCTCTTTTGAAATGACAATCAATGTCAACGTGTTTAGTTCTTTCATGGAAAGTTGGATTTGAGGATATGTGGACGACTGCTTGATTATCATATAATAACTGAACTGAGCTAGTTTTGGTATGGCAAAATCCTGTAAAAGTTGAACCATCCAAACAATCTCACTAGTCATAGCAGCCATTGCCCTGTATTCAGCCTTTGTTGATGACCTTGACACAATGACATGTTTCTTAGACTTCTAGGAGACCCAGGAATCACCAATAAAAAGGCAATAACTAGTAGTTGAATTTCTGGTTTCCGCACAAGAACCCTAATTTGCATCAACAAATGCAGTTACAATGAAAGAAGAACTCGATGGAAATAAAATGCCATGACCAGGTGTGGCATTTAGATATTTGAGAAGATGATGAACAACTTGCAAATGAGTAGTCTTTGGTTTAGACATAAACTGACTCAGCTTATTGACACTGTAAGCAATGTCAGACTGAGAAAGTGTCAAATATAGTAGTCTACCTAGATTCTTCTGTATTGAGAATCATCAGGTAAAGGAGCTTCATCATCCATGTTAAGTTTAAGGTTAGGATCCATGGGTAAAGATGCAGGTTTGCAATGTGTAAAACCAGTATCCTCCAATAGAGATAAAATATATTTCCTCTGAGAGAGATGAATACCCTTAGCAAATTGAGCGATTTCAAAATCAAGAAAATATTTCAAACTGCCAAGGTCATTAAACTTGAATGCAAACTTTAACAAAACTTAACAGTATCAATAGATTTTGAATTTGGTCCTGCTAAGATGATATCATCTACATAAACTAAGAGAAAAAACCATAGAGGAACCAAATCTCTTGCTGAACAAAGAGTAATCTTTTTTAGATTGAGTGAAGCCATGAGTTAGTAAAACAATAGCAAATTTTGTAAACCACTATCTTAAAGCCTGCTTAAGACCGTAAATGGATTTATTAATCTACAAATTGAATTCTTATTAGAACTTTCCCCCTGAGGAGTATATCCAGGTGGTAATTTCATATATACTTCTTCAAACAAGTCTTCATTAAGAAAGACATTGTTAATATCTAATTGCACTAAATGTCATTTCTTAATTGTTGCAAAGGCCAAGAGAACTTTAACTGTAGTGAGTTTGGCCACTGGTGAGAAAGTCTCAACATAATTTATACCAGTTTATTGAGTAAATCCTTGAGCAACCAACCTGGCTTTATATCTAGCCACACTTCCATTAGGATTATATTTGACCTTATATATCCATTTACAGCCAATTGGCTATTTATTTTGTGGCAAAGAGACGATTGTCCATGTCTTGTTAGATTTCATTGCTTGCAACTCCTCAGACATAGCCTGCTGCCATTACTCTATGAAGTAGGAGGAGGTTTAGAATATGAAGAAGTGAGCTAATGGAATTTGTAAGAGGACAAATATGAGGGAGGTTTGGAAATCCAAGTAGATTTCCTGAGTGAAACAAAAGGAACATGTGGTGAGGTAGTAGATGCAGGTTCTGCAGATGGGGAATCAGAACGTGAAAGAGAAGAAGAAGAAGTACAAGGAACAATGTCTGCTGAGTGGATAACTATATCAGTGGACGGATTAAAAGAAACATCAGTAGCAGGTATAGTTTGAGGAAGAACCAGATTATAAAAAGGATCCATATCTAGATCAGTATGAGGAGTGGAATAGAAAGGAAAAGTATCTTCATTGAAGACAACATCTCTGGAAATTTGAATTTTTCTAGTTTCAAGGTTATAAAGTTTATATGCCTTGTAACTAGTAGGGTATCCTATGAAAACACATGGCTGAGCTCTAGGAGAAAAATTATTTCTAGTGGATGGAAGAGTAGAACAGTAACAGACACCCAAAAACTAGCAAAGAATGATAATCAGGGTCCTTAGCATAGAGTTTAAAGAAGGGGGAATGATTATCCAGTAATAGAGCAGGCAGCCTGTTAATAAGAAAGGTTACAGTATTAATACAATCTCCCCAAAAACACAAAGGAACTTTTGATTGGAAATATAAGGCTCTTGTTATATTAAGCAAGTGTTGATGTTTCCTTTCCACCACTGAGTTTTGCTCAGGTCTTTCAACACATGAGAATTGATGTAGAATACCTTTTTCAGCAAGATAATCACTGAGCTAGAGTTCTTTAGCATTATCACTTCTGATGCATTTTATAACTTTTCCAAACTGAGTGTTTATCATAGCAACAAAACATTTGATTAACCTAGTAGCTTCTGATCTATATTTCAATAAGGAAGTCCAAGTGTATCTAGTATGATCATCTACCAAAGTTAAGAAATATCTATGACCATCATAAGTTGGCTTACGAAAAAGACCCCATATGTCACAATGAATTAAGTCAAATGGAGCAAAACTGATAGAGTGATGAGAAGTAAAAGGTAATTAACCTTTTTTGTTTAGTAAGGGGACATATATTGCAAGCAAAAGAGTTGAATTTTGACAAGTCAATTTTATTATGCAACAATTGCAGCCTATAATGAGAAGGATGGCCTAATCGAAAATGCCAAGTATGAATAGGTAATGTACAAGAATTGAAAAACATACAATTTGAAGTACAAGAACTAGGAATGTTACAGGAATGAGGAAGCTGTAAAATAGATGCAACACTTGGAAGTGATTGGAGTGATTATGAAGCAGTCTTAAAGACATAGAGACCTTTAATCATATCACCCTTGCCAATCATCTTCATTGTGTTGATGTCCTGTATTAAGAAAGAATCAGGAAAGAAAGAAATTGAATAAGGATTTTCTTTTAAAAAGGCACTCACTGATAAGAGATTAATTCTAAAACTAGGAATGTAAAACACATTAGTGAGAAGTAAATTTTAACTCAATCTTACAGATCCTACAAAGGGAACCATAATCCGAGTTTGATTAGGCAAAGTAACAGAAACATTAGTTACAGGTTGAACTAAAACGAAATTGTGTAAAGTGAAGGAAATATGACAAGAAGCACCTGAATCTAAAACCCAAAAATGTGAATTAGACAGGGAATCAGACAAATTTGTGGACAAGAGGAACAGATGAAGGAGACTCATATTGCTCCACAATAAGCTTAGTTGCTTGTGACAATTGAGATGCTAGCATTACCAACAACTGATGATATTGAGCAGGAAAACCATTAGTTTCAATAGATGTAGAATCATTAATAGAAACCTGATTCACAATTCTTGAAGAATCAGATTGTGATTTGTGAAACTTGTGGCCTGGAGGATAACCATGTAGTTTGTAGCATTTATCCATAGTGTGACCAACAATACCACAATGAGTACACACATGATGATCTTTCTTCACTGGTTTTCTTTTGGATTGAGCAGCATTAATAGCAAATGCTATTTGAGATTCAAAAGTCATCAGATTGGAACCAACACTGCGCTGCCTTTCATCTTTAAGCACAAGAGCAAGAACTTTATTGATAGAAGGAAGATGATCCATCAACAAGCATAGAAGTAAATTCATCATTCAATCCCATTAAAAATTGCAAAACATGTTCAGATTGAATATATTCCAGCAAAGGACGAATGCCACCACATGTGCAAGAAGTTAAAGGCTTATAATCATTCAACTCATCAAAAATAGACTTCATCTTGGTGAAAAATTGGCTTACGGACAAATAATCTTAATGAAGATTCATCAAATCACGTTTAAGTTGAAAAATCCTCGGACCATTTTGTTGCTGAAAACGATCATTAAGATCTATAACCAAATCTCATGAGCAGAAGTGGAATAGATGATGCCGGCACTGATTTCTTTGGAAACGACATTAAGAATCCAAGAAATGACAATGTCATTATTACGAATCTAAGAATAAAGCAAACTGTGATCATTATCAGCTGGACGAGTGATGGAGCCATCGATGAACTCGAGCTTGTTCTTCATGGAGAGAGCCATCTCCATTGCATGGCTCTATGAATTATAATTATCTCTTGTGAGGACCTGAGATACAAGAACAAAATCAGGGCTAACGAAATGATGAAGAAAGAAAGGATTGATAGCTTCATCCATGGTGAGAACAAAGAAAAATTTTTTAGGAAAGGAAATAGAAAAATTCAAGAATGTGAAAACTTTAGAGAACTACTGATACCATATTAGGAACTTTTAGAGAGAAAGGAAAGAAGAAATTTGAATAGAAAACTTGTATTGATTATGAATTAGAGAGTCGAGATATTACATCACAAACTTTTAGTTTGTATTCAAGAATAACTAATTTAACTAGAGCAACTAATCTAACTAAAAAGTAACTAACTTGTTGATCTGACTAACTAACTTGCTAACTAAAATTAACAAATTAATAAATATAGTAATAATATCATTTGATGAGAAATTTTTGTATAAATCTAATATATATAAATTAGATGTACTAAATTAATCATAATATTAATTGAGAGATAATTGTTATAATTAATTAATAAATAATTTTAATTAACTCCATCAATTAATATTATAATTAATTTAATATATATATTCTAAATTTATGAAAGAATTTCTCATCCTGTGATATATGAGTATACTTTTTGAATCATGGATATTTCTTTCCCTTTTATATGAGTATACTAGGGACTGGAACTGTACCATTTCCATTGTGAGAATTGAAGGGGCATGCTCTGAAGTATGAACCCACTGACCCAGTTCAAGTGAGAAAGAGGACAAACAAACTTTTACAATTGGACGCAGTTGCACAGTTGAAAGGGAAGATGAGAAAAAGACAAGACAAATGGTCTGGAGTTGGACTGACTCACTCATAATAGAAGGGGAAGATGAAAGACTCAAGGGACCTTTAGTCTTTTGCCACCAAATTCAACTTCCAAACTATTGGTTGTAGACCAGCATCCTACCTTGGCAAGGTCCAGGTGGGGTTGGAGTCAGATCGAACTGTGGTGCTTGCTGATGGGCTTAAGTAGAAAGAGTTGCGCTATGACTAATAGTTATAACTTTTAGCCTAGTGGTAAGCATGCGATCCAACAAGTAGTATCAGAGCCAAAGTCATGGGTTCGATTCTCGGAAAGGCATGGACTGCTGGAGGCAGGTGCTTGGAGGGGGATTTTTGGTTGTAGACCAGCATCCTGCACTACTAGAAATTTGGATTTTAGAGACTGATAATAACATATTTTATTCATTAAGAAACCCTTATGTTTAGTTATTTACACTCTTCATGTACTTAATTGACTGAATTTGATTATGTTTTGTAAGTTTGAACTCGAATCGGACTTGATTGATTTTTTTCAAAGCATTATTCTAGTCTTACACTGTTTCTGTATTTTAGCCATATCTTGAGTTCTAAATGTCTGATAATTATGAATTTTACCTTGTAGGAAAGATAAGAGAGAGCTCTACAACTTTGATGAGAGCTCAAAGTCAATTTCAGACATCTAGTAGAGCTAATTGGGCATGGAAATCAGAATACGGGATTTGTGACTGGAACCCGAACAGTGTGTAGTAACCAGAACATAATTCGAGTTTGGGCATATAAAATGGGCTGAAAATTTGTAATCTAAAAGTTAAGACCCAGATGTACAACTTTCATGTCAAGCACAAAACTTGATTCGGGCTCCTTGATGGAGATATTGGGTCTGAAAGTCAAAACAGAGGTGCTGAAACTGGTCCTGAACAGTCTGTAGTAATTGAGTCATATCTTGGGCTGTGGGACGAATTTTTGGGTGTTTCCAGAGCCATTGGAAAGCTTAGACAATTTCCTAGAACTTTCATGAAGACCACTTGGCTCAGAAATGACGAAATCAATGAGTTCAGCAATAAAGAATTTCGGAGACAAGGTAGCTCACCTACTCACCCACCTACTCACCCACCTACTCATCCTCCTACTAATCCCATCTACCCATCTACTACTACTCTGAATCCTCTATAAAAGGAAGCATGTGGAGAGCTCTAGGTACAACACACACTTGGTGTTAAAGATAGCTTTTCATAGTTCTTGTATATTTTTCCTTCATTGTAATGGAGAGCTAAGTCACTTCTAGTCAATTCGAGACTCTTGAAGAGATTGTGGCTTGGATTCTTGAGACCTTGGTTATGTAATGTATTTGATTTATATTTGAATTCCTCTTCTCTTCTTCTTCTGTTCTCTTGATCTTGAATGCATGAATGGTGATTTTGTTTATGTTTGATCTGATTTGATCTTGGTTTAAGATTAAGTATTATGATGAAATTTAGAACTGATTGATCTGAATTAATCACATAACTGAAGATTGAGATTTGTGATGAAACTTAGAACTGATTGATCTAAACTAATCACGTAATTGAAGAGGTTAGGTTACTGATTTGTGCCTAGGTTAATTGAATTCGGTGCTTAAATTGACATATATCTACATGAATGGTGCGATTGCAGATTTGTGTTTATCACTTGTCAATTGAATTCTGGACGATTGTCTAGTATGAATTCTGGATCGATGCGAGAGATCTCGGTTAGATCCAAGTTAACCATTCAAATGTATTTCAGGTGTTTGTTGAAAGGTCTATGATTGAATCCACCCAATCTCTGATAGATTTCTGAATTGACTATTCTTTTAATTGTTATTTCTCTTTAAATCACATCACATGCGATCCTTGAACCATCAAAACCCCTTTTTCTAACTTTCACTTGATTTGATTAAATTGCATCTACGATCCTTGAGGAGACGATCCGGTGTTGTTTACTATACTACAAGTTTAGGTAATAACTTCGGTTATAATTTTGATCGAGTTCTAAGTATTCGTCGAAATTTTGGCGCTGGATTCTTGGGAACTCGTAGGTGTAATCTTTTCATTTTGAGTAACCTTACTAATTTTTGTTCTTTCTTACCTATTCTAACAGTTATTTTTCATTTACTAACATTGTTCATACCATACTAACGTTTTTATCTTAGCTTTTGAATTTTTCTCGATTTAGGAAAGACGGAAAACAGTGATTACGGTAACTATTGCAATTTTCGAATGAAACATGCCCAGAATGAGCTGAAACTTGGTCGGTTGAAGGAAAACAGCCTGATAAACAAGACTCACAGTGAACTGTGAGGTCACCCCTGGTTTTTCGAAATTCTATCATTTAGACCACTTTTTCAATTTTTTAATATTTTTTATTACATTTTCTAGTTTCATTTTTATGTAGATTTTGTTCTGTGTTGATTCCATAATTTTTAAAAATGATTAGCCATATTAACTAGATTTATTTTTGCATATTTTGAGTGTTGTTTAGTGTATTTTGCTTAGTTGCGCTTTTGTGTTTTTGTGCTTTAGTTGATGCATGACTAGGTCCAATCTCGATATCTTGCTTGATCTTGATCCCGAGATTGATAGGACCTTGCATAGATTAATTAGAGCTCGTGTGATAAATTCCAGAGTTAATTCTCGAACCTAATTTTGGGAGTGAACCCGATAACTTAAGTAATCCCGAAATCATGGTGATAACATGCATAATAGAACCCTTAAGGAACTTGTCTTTGCTCCCGATGTATCTTACCAATCTTTGTGCATTCAATATCCTCGATCTTGATGCAGATTTTGAGTTAAAATCTGGTTTGATACACTTGTTACCAAAATTTCATGGTCTTGTGGGTGAAGATCCTCATAAGCACCGAAAGAGTTCCATGTTGTGTGTTCAACCATGAAGCCACAAGGCATCCCCGAGAAACACATCAAGTTAAGGGCATTTCCCTTCTCACTTGTCGATGCAGCCAAAGATTGGTTGTTTTATCTTTCACCAGGTTCACGAAGTTGGAATGACATGAAGAGATTGTTCCCGGAGAGATTCTTCCCCGCCTCTAGAGCTCGCTGCAATTAGGAAGGATATATGTGGCATCGACGTATGTCCGGTGAGACTTTGCATGAATACCGGGAGAGATTCAAGAAGTTGTGTTCGAGCCGCCTCATCACCAAATTAGTGACCAGCTCTTGATTCAATACTTTTATGAGGGCTTGCCGCCAAATGATAGAAGCATGATCGATGCTTTGCCTGGAGGAGCCTTAGTAGACAAAACTCCTACCGCCGCAAGAGATCCGATAGCAAACATGGCGCCAATACCCAACAGTTTGGCTCGCGGATCATCACCGCAACCAGAGGAGTTAATGAAATTCAAGCATCTCATATGGACCAACAAAGAATGGAACACGACTAGATGAATTGACTTCTTTGGTAAGACAGATAGCGGTGGGTCAACAACCACCCATGCGATGACTCGCATCGGTGTGTGGAATTTGCTCTAATTCATCTCATCCTACCGATTCATGCCCTACACTTCAGGAAGATGGTTCCGCTTTTCCAGATCAATGTGTTCTTTGCGTGGTGTTTTCCTGGTAGACCCCAATATCGAACAACAGCAACAATCTAGGTATGATCCATTTTCTAGTACTTATAACCCTGGTTGGCGAGACCATCCCAATTTGAGATATGGGAATTCTAGCCAAAGAACAATGTAATTTCCCACCAAAGAAGAATAACAACATTTCCACCACCAAAGAACAACAATTTAGATACCAAGTCAGCAAGTCCAAGCAACAAATACCAACAAATACCCCCGTATTCGTATTAACAACGAGAACTGTTTCAAATAGCTTTGTCCAATCCACTCTAGCCGAGCCGTCATTGGAAGACCTGATGAAACAAATGGCCACAAATAATATTCGGTTCAATTGCAGTAACGTCGGTGCCAACATTCAATTTACAAACTCAAATCAAGTACCGGCAACCACCGTGAGCGAGCTAAAGAGTCAAGGTTCTAGCCAATTGCCTTCACAAACAAATAACAATCCAAGAGGCAATGTAAGTGCAATTACCTTGAGAAGTGGCAAAGAAGTTGATGTTCCAACCTTGCAAAGAATCGAAATTGACCAAAAACGGCAAGAAATGGATAATTCAGTCCGAGTAAATGCGCCACCCTTGAAGAAAATTACAGAGAATTCAGATGTTACCATTCCATTACCTTTTCCAAATAGGATCATACAATCCAAGAGAACAATGCAAGCGAAATGGAAAAAGAAGTCATGGAGACATTCAGAAAGTGGAAATCAATATTCCCTCCTAGATGCAATCAAGCAAATTTCAAAATATACTAAATTTCTCAAGGAGTTGTGCACTCATAAGAGAAGGTTGAAAGGGGATGAGAAGATCAAGCATGGGTAGAAATGTTTACGCAATGATTCTGCCAAGCATGCCACAAAAATGCAAAGATCCTGGAACTTTCATAATTTCTTGCACAATTGGCAACTCTAGATTTGAGCATGCAATGCTAGATTTGGGTGCTTCGATCAATGTCATGCCCATGTCGGTGTATAAGTGTTTAAACATTGGTACTTTGCAACCCACTGGTATCGTGATTCAGTTGGCAAATAGAGCCACCGCTCATCCTCTAGCAGTGTCTTTGGAAGATGTGTTAGTTCGGGTGAATGAGTTGATTTTTCCAGTGAGATTTCTACATTCTCGCACATGGAAGATGAGTCTCCAACAAACCATGCTCCATTGATTCTAGGCAGACCATTCCTCAAGACCGCCAAGACCAAGATAGACGTGCATGCTAGCACCCTTTCTATGGAGTTTGGCGACGATTTGGTACAATTTAACATTTTTGATGCCATGAGACACCCCCTAGAGAGCATTCTGCTTTTCCATGTTGATATGATTGAGATGCTGGTTGATGATGTCTATACTGATTTATATGTTGAATTCCCGATATTGTTGACTATCTTGGTTCTGTTTCTTGTGATACATGTGCCACTTGTGATGTTGAACCATGTACTGCATGTGCTGAGATTTATTCTGTTATAAGTAATGATACAACTGCTGATGATGCAACAATTGAGAATGAGAGTCAGTACCATCTTGAAATTAATGTTCTTTGAGTTAGTTGTTTCGCATCACTTGTTACCTTCCATTGTGCAACCACCATCCTTGGAGTTGAAGACTTTACCAGACCATCTTAAATATGCATATTTGGGAGATGGTGAGACACTTCCGGTGATCATTGCTAAAAACCTACAACCTGATCAAGAAGAAAAATTACTGCAGATTTTGAGGCAGAATAGGCAAGCCATCGGATGGACTCTTGTAGATATTCATGGTATTAGCCCCTCCACATGCATGCATAAGATTTTATTGGAAGAAGGGATTAAACCGGTTAGACAGCCCCAAAGGAGACTAAATCCCCTGATTCTAGATGTGGTAAAGAAGGAAGTTACAAAGGCTCGCTTCAAGTCGACATTATTTATCCCATATCCGATACCAATGGGTGAGCCCCGGTGCAAGTGGTTCCCAAGAAATCTGGGTCACAAAGTGGTTACGAATCGAAACAATGAGCTTGTGCCCACACGAGTTCAAAACAGGTTAGCGAGTTTGCATTGATTATAGGAGGCTCAACCAGGCTACCGAAAGGATTATTTCCCGCGCCCTTTATTGATCGATGTTGGAGCGGTTAGAATGGCAAGTCACATTATTGTTTCCTGGATGGATATTCGGCTATTTTCAGATTCATATAGCCCCATAAGACCAAGAGAAGACTACTTTCACTTGTCCATTTGGCACATTTGCATACGGAGGATGCCCTTTGGTCCGTGGAATGCTCCGTGCACCTTTCGTCGAGGCGTATGATAAGTATCTTTTCTCGATTTTTTAGAAAATCGCATGGACGTATTCATGGATGATTTTACTGTCTATGGATCTTCCTTTGATGCATGTTTAGATAGTCCGCTCGTGTCTTGCATAGATGCATTAAGACTAACCTCGTTCTAAATTTTGAGAAATGTCATTTCATGGTAGAACAAGTTATAGTCTTAGGGCATGTGATATCTCGTGAGGGTATTGAGGTAGATCCTGCAAAAATAGATGTTATTTCATGCCTATCTTACCCCACATGCGTGCGGGAAATTCGTTCTTTCCTTGGTCATGCAGGTTTCTATCGGCGGTCATAAAGAATTTCAAAGAAAAAATTGCACTTTCGCTATCCAACTTACTGCAAAAGATGTGGAGTTTCACTTTGACAAGAAGTGCCAGGATGCCTTCAATCAATTGAAGCAGGCATTGACCAGTACACCTATCATCCAACCACCGGATTGGACACTTCCATTTGAACTGATGTGTGATGCCTCTAATTATGCATTGGGAACTGTTCTTGCACAAAGGGTCGGTAAAGTATCTCATGTCATTTCCTATGCATCGAGAACTTTAGATCCTGCACAAATCAACTACACAACAACTGAAAAGGAACTTTTAGCAATTGTTTTTGCTTTAGATAAATTTCGATCATATTTGCTTGGTTCTAGAGTGGTTGTGTTTTCAGATCATGCAACATTGAAGTTTCTCCTGAAGAAGCCCAATGCCAAGCCCCGGTTGATTAGGTGGATGTTGCTCCTCCAGGAGTTTGATATTGAGATCCGTGACAAGAGTGGAGCGGAGAATTTGGTGGCTGATCACTTGAGTCGAATTGAAAGGGAGAGCGATGTTTTTCCCATCCATGATGTTTTCCCCGATGAGCAGCTTTTTCAAGTCGCAAGGCAACATCCCTTGGTTTGCTTCGATTTGATTAATTTCTTGGTTGCTAACGCAATACCTGCACATTTCACTAAGGCTAAGATTGATAAATTGAAAAGTGAGTCAAAGTATTATGTGTGGGATGATCCTTACTTATGGAGATTTTGCAATGACTAAGTAATTAGGAGGTGTGTGCCTGATGATGAATTCCATTCCATTCTTAGCTTTTGTCATAAACTTGCATGTGGCGGCCACTTCTTTCCTCAACGACTGCTAGGAAAGTTTTAGACTCTGGATTATATTGGCCCACTCTATTTCATGATGCATATATGTTTTGCAAATCTTGTGATCAATGCCAGAGAACAGGGAATACTTCTCGTAGGAATGAAATGCCCCAAACCCTTATTATTCTGTGAGATTTTTTATGTTTGGGGTATTGACTTTATGGGTCCTTTTCCTGTATCATTTGGTTTTGTTTACATTCTGCTTGCTGTGGATTATGTATCTAAATGGGTGGAGGCTAAGGCCACTCGGACTGATGATTCTAAAGTTGTTGTGGATTTTATTAGATCACAGATTTTCTGTAGGTTTGGAGTCCCGAGAGCCATCATTAGTGATCAAGGTTCACATTTTTGCAATCGAAGCATGGAGGCTTTGATGAAGAAGTATGGAGTCCAACACAAGGTTTCTACACCCTACCACCCCCAAACCAATGGGCAAGCCGAGATCTCCAACAGAGAAATTAAGCATATACTCCATAAGACAGCTCAACCTAACAAAGGACTGGAACAAGAGGCTCGAGGATGCTTTATGGGCTTACCGGACTGCTTATAAGACACCAATCGGGATGTCTCCGTATCGGATTGTTTTTGGAAAAGCATGCCACCTGCCGTGGAAATTGAGCATCATGCATTCTCAGGCGGTGAAAAGGTGCAACATGGACCTAAATCAAGCAGTATGGAGAGGAAGTCAGCAAAGAATTGGAGGAGATCCGCTTGGAGGCTTATGAAAGTTCCAAACTTTATAAGGAGAAGACCAAAGCCTTCCATGATAAGTTGATTCTGAGGAAAACATTTGAGATTGGTCAAAAAGTTCTCCTCTATAACTCCCGCCTCCGACTCATGCCTGACAAATTAAGGTCTAGATGGGATGGACCATTTATTGTTACTAATGTTTTTCCTTCCGTGTTCGTTTCAGATTAAAAGTGAGGTCACTACCAAAGCTTTCATCGTAAATGGACACCGCCTCAAACAAGATCATGAACTTCCAGAGAATGCGTGTGGAGGTGATGAACCTTCTCCATCCGCATTATGAATAATAAAAAAAAATAGTTGTGTGCCCGACAATGAGGTAGGTAGTGTCACTCGAAGCATGTGGAGGTCATTTTTTCTTCAACACAACAACTGCGAAAATCTTGCGGATGGATTTTATTGGCCTACTTTATTAAAGGTCTCATATACCTTTTGCAAAAGTTACGTAAATTGGTCAAAAAGTTCTGCTTTGAGATTATCATCTCGCACCTACTCCTTGGAAAATTGAGATCTAGGTGACGCGGTTCTTTTGTTGTCAGACACGTGTATCCTCTGGGGACGTAGATATTGAGGATCCTAGGAATGGTAGTGCGCTTAAGTTAATGGACAAAGACTCAACCATTCCTGGAAAACCAAGTTCTTGAGTTCTTTGTGTTGCTTGGTTAAGTGGCGGATACGGCACTCGGTGACTCTTGAGTCGGTTTATTTTTCGGTTTCCCAAAATAATCGAACCCTTCTTCTCCTTCAAAATGGATGTCATTCTTTCAAACCTGAGAAAATATTTTCCTTCTCTTCCTCAAAATGCTCTAAGAAAAATCTACAAAGTTCGATGTGAGAGATTGAGACTGTTAATGCACAAAGGTATGCTAGAAGATGTACTGTTGGGATAATTGAAGCAAAGGTCCGATTAGCGGTGAGTCCTTAATTTCATTTGACTCATATATGCCCTGGCCTTGGAAGAAGTTCATATTCTAAAAGGAGAAGAGCAAAAAGGTTACAAGTCTGTCACAAATGTGGACGATGGAACTCAGTAACAAGCGATGTCGTACTAAGGGGATGGTTTCCGCAAATAGAGAAGATAAAATTTTCTTCATTAAGAATGGACTGAGTAAGGAGTCATTAGATGATATCTTATTGACTCTTGAGACGCATTCTTGTGGATTGGTGCATCGTCAAATTCTTAAATTGTGGAATCTCTTCAAGGATGAAGAACAACGCTACAGTCTTGGGAATCTGACTCTAAAAGACCCTATTTGCCAATTTATAAGAAAATTTGATGGGAAGCTTATCCTCGACTCATAAAAGACGTTTAAGCCGTTACTGGACGTTAAACCAGAGGCAGATGTGAGCCATATCCACAAACAATCTGTACATATCATCCTCTTCTTCTTCTTCATGTCATTTTTCAAAAAAAAAAAAAACAAAAAAAAAAAAAAAAAAAAAAAAAAAATGAAAAAAATGACAAAAAAATGTATACTTCTTAGGGTTGGCTTTGGTAACACAAACCGTGAATGGGAAATGCATGCATCCTGATCCAGCAAATTCTTAATTGAAAAACAAAGAAGGTAGATTGTATCCCACATGTGAGGCAAACAGTCGTATTATGGCCACTTGTCCCTTTTGGGAGCCCTATGTTGCGCTGGTCTTGAATGGGTCGAATACTGGTCAACAATGCTTTGGCACAAAGCCGAAAGAGCAGACTACCTCTATCCCAATCTTAATATAAAGATACGCCATGGAGACTGTACATACAGGTATGTCATCATTTTCTATTTCTTTTATCTTTGTATCATTTTGTTGTATTTTAATTTTTGTACAGACGATCCTTTGAGTAGGATCCTTCAGGAGTTTCTAGACTTCTTTACCTTGATGGTTTTCTTGAAGTCAAAAAAAAAAAAAAAAGATTCTGTGTCTCTTAATTTCAACCTTTTCTGACAAACAGCTAACCTACCCTTATAGGTGCAATTATTTCCCTTTCCATTCTTTTTTTTATTTAAACACTTCATTTTCTCCATTTTCCTTCAAACTCAGAAACACTCAAAGGGAGGAAGAGTATAGAATGGGGCCTTCTATTCGTAACCTCTAAAATGTCTGTGTTTGTTGTGGGTCAAGTTATGGGAAGGGATTAGAGTTTGTAAACGCAGCTAGCACTCTTGGTCGATCACTTGCTGCGAGGAATATTCATCTTGTATATGGGGGAGGTTGTCGTAGGTTAATGGGGGCTGTATCACTTGCTGCCTTTTTAGGAGGCAGTCAGGTTTTAGGTGTTATTCCAAAACCTTTAGCTGAAAATAACATCACTGGAAGGACAATTGGAGAAGAAATTCAGTAACATCTATGCATGGATCGAATAAAAACAATGGTTGACAATTCGATGCATTTCTTGTCTTACCTGGTGGTTTTGGTACTTTGGAAGAAATTTTTCAAATTGTCTCTTGGTAACCGAATCCGAACATCCACCATAGACCCATTGGTTTGTTGAATGTTAATAATTTCTTTGATCTTTTGTTATCTATTCTTGACAAAGTCATGGAACGTAATTTATCACTCCTTCTAAGAAGACAACTTCTTATCTCTACCTCCACTATTGATGAGCTCATTGATAAATTAGAAGCTTTTGAGTATGTACCGATCGGTATTAGCTCGATAGATTGGTCAACAGAAAGCAAATGAAGGAAGTAACAAGAAACAAAAGCCGATCTGCGACTTCATCTTTAATGGGTTTGATTTTATTGTACTTTGTTTCTGTTTAAATTTGTATCGCCTTTCTCTAACAGGTAATATCTTCTATCTTTTATTCATCTATATTTTAACATTGAGGACAATGTTGTGATCTAGTTGGGGGGAAGGATAGTTGACCCAAAAAAAAAAAAAAAAAAAAAAAAAAAAAATAATATAAAAAATAAAAAATAAAAAATAAATTTGTTGTTTTGTTTGAAAAGTATGATATGATTGTCATGTACTTATTAAATCAATTAGTGATGGCAGAGTAGTAAGAGTAATTTTACTCTTGAGACGATCTTAATTGGTGGCGAGTAAGGAGTTTTTTTTAGGTAGTAACTAATTAGTACTAAAGTTTTATTGTTTGATTTCTTTTCGCGGTCGATCGCAGATCTTGACAAGTGTTTTTTTTCTCGCTTAACGCGTTGATTCACTTCTTATCGTCAAAGTTGTGTTGCTCTTTTCTATATCTCTTTTCACATTGAAGGCAAAGTTATATTAAGCATGGGGAGAGATTTCAACATGTTCTTTTTGTAAATCAAAAAAAAAAAAAAAAAAAAAAAAAGAGAGAAAAAAAAAGAAAAAAAAAAGGGGTTCATTGCATGATTGAATAACTTTTCTCCCTTCTTGATCTGATATGCTTGGTGATGAATGATTGAACTGATGAATTGAGTTTGATGGATGCATACCTTGTGAGATTTTGAGCCTAATGGATGGATTCAACATTTATGCCATTCTCTTCTTTCTTGTGTGATTTTCACTCATGTTAATAACCACTCTAGAACTTGCTTTGATTCTTTTTGAAGCTACATTTCACTTGCATGCATAAACATGATTGAGACCCTCTTTCTTAATTAGCTAGTTTAACCAAATAGCCAACCTTCCTTTCAATATGATGTCAAGCACTCTTTGACTTCTTGAAAATTCTCTGATTCCTGCCAACCTGTATATTTTCCTTTGCTTAACCCCTTTGAGCTTATTTGACCATTCCTTGTTTCTAGCTCATTATGTGCCTTAAATGAAAAATCGTGTTCTTACTTTACCCTAGGGAATAAAAGAACATTAGCCGGTTAATGAATGACTTTTTGAACAAGTGTGGGGGTGTGTGTACAAAATGGTTGTTGAAAAAGGAAAGAGTGCCTAAAAAAAAAAAAAGAAAAATGTATGTATATAGTTATGTTTATATATATATATAAAAAAAAAAGAGAAAAGGATTGGGAAATGAATATGTAAAGGGATATACATTAGAGTTGAGATGAGTTTTTATGCTTGTTATTTGAACTCAACTCTCATTTGCTTTTATTCTCTTTGGTATTTATCTTCTCATATCCATTTTATCCTCTTCTGTTACCTTGACCTCACTACAACCTTGAATAAAGTCCTCATGATTTGTGTGTGCATGTGTTTTGAGTAGTGGAGAAGTAGAAGATAAGCAAGCTTATGGTAGTGCAATTTTCATGGGTTGAATTGAGTGAAATACCTACCTTTTAAACACTTGAGAGATTGAGAGGAAATCTTGTCAAGATCCATCATTCTTAATTCATTCTTTTCAACAGAAATTTCCTTGCTTGTTGATTTGAGATGTGAAGAAATGTTACCTCATTTATGCTTTGATCCCTTGAATTTCTTGTTGCTCTTCTTGCTTCATTGAGTCCTTTAGAGTTTTTAGCTTTTAATTTTGTGTCGTTTGTCTTTGTCTTCTAACTTTAGTTTTATATGTTTTGCCCAGGAGTGCAAAAAGCTAAGTGTGGGGAATTTGATAATCACATATTTTATTCATTAAGAAACCCTTATGTTTAGTTATTTACACTCTTCATGTACTTAATTGACTGAATTTGATTATGTTTTGTAAGTTTGAACTCGAATCGGACTTGATTGATTTTTTCAGCATTATTCGGGTCTTACACTGTTTCTGTATTTTAGCCATATCTTGAGTTCTAAATGTCTGATAATTATGAATTTTATCTTGTAGGAAAGATAAGAGAGAGCTCTACAACTTTGATGAAGAGCTCAAAGTCAATTTCAGACATCTAGTAGAGCTAATTGGGCATGGAAATCAGAATACGGGATTTGTGACTGGAACCCGAACAGTGTGTAGTAACCAGAACATAATTCGAGTTTGGGCATATAAAATGGGCTGAAAATTTGTAATCTAAAAGTTAAGACCCAGATGTACAACTTTCATGTCAAGCACAAAACTTGATTCGGGCTCCTTGATGGAGATATTGGGTCTGAAAGTCAAAACAGAGGTGCTGAAACTGGTCCTGAACAGTCTGTAGTAATTGAGTCATATCTTGGGCTGTGGGACGAATTTTTGGGTGTTTCCAGAGCCATTGGAAAGCTTAGACAATTTCCTAGAACTTTCATGAAGACCACTTGGCTCAGAAATGACGAAATCAATGAGTTCAGCAATAAAGAATTTCGGAGACAAGGTAGCTCACCTACTCACCTACCTACTCACCCACCTACTCACCCACCTACTCATCCACCTACTAATCCCATCTATCCATCTACTACTACTCTGAATCCTCTATAAAAGGAAGCATGTGGAGAGCTCTCAGTACAACACACACTTGGTGTTAAAGATAGCTTTTCATAGTTCTTGTATATTTTTCCTTCATTGTAATGGAGAAAGTCAAGTCACTTCTAGTCGATTCGACTCTTGAAGAGATTGTGGCTTGGATTCTTGAGACCTCCTTATGTAATGTATTTGATTTATATTTGAATTCATCTTCTTCTTCTTCTTCGTTCTCTTGATCTTGAATGCATGAATGGTGATTCTCGTTTATGTTTGATCCGATTTGATCTTGGTTTAAGATTAAGTATTGTGATAAAATTTAGAACTGATTGATCTGAATTAATCACATAATCGAAGATTGAGATTTGTGATGAAACTTAGAACTGATTGATCTAAACTAATCACGTAATTGAAAAGGTTAGGTTACTGATTTGTACCTAGGTTAATTGAATTCGGTGCTTAAAATGACATATATCTACATGAATGGTGCGATTGCAGATTTGTGTTTATCACTTGTCAATTGAATTACGACGATTGTCTAGTATGAATTCTGATCGATGCAAAGATCTCTGCTAGATCCAAGTTAACCATTCAAATGTATTTCGGTGTTTGTTGAAAGGTTCATGATTGAATCCACCTAATCTCTGATAGATTTCTGAATTAACGTTTTTTTAATTGTTATTTCTCTTTAAATCTCACATCGCGATCCTCAACCATCAAAACCCCCTTTTTTAACTTTCACTGATTTGATCAAATTGCATCTACGATCCTTGAGGAGACGATCTGGTGTTGTTTACTATACTACAAGTTTAGATAATAACTTCGGTTATAATTTTGACTGAGTTCGGCGCTCGTCAGAGACCGAAAAATTGGTCTCTAAATCAAAAAAATCGGTCTCTAAAATTATTAGAGACCGATTTAGAGACCGATTTAAATCGGAATCGGTCTCTAAAGGCCTCGTTGCTAAATATTAGAGACTGATTTTAAATAGACCGATTTTTTCAGTCTCTAAATCGATCGTTGATTTTCAGTCAAATATTGGTCAATTATATTTCAAAAAAAATACATTAGAGACTGATTTAAAAACAAATTTGTTAGAGACTGATTTTTTCAGTCTCTAAAACGGTCTCTAAAAGCATGAGTATATTATATATTTTATAAAATCAGTCACTAACGCGGTCTCTAAACTAAAGACTGATTTATCGATCTCTAAATCAGTTTCTAAATCGGTCTCTAAAACTCTAAATATATTATATATTTTATAAAATCGGTCACTAAATCAGTCTCTAAAATAATGATTGATTTATCGATCACTTAATCAGTCTCTAAAAGACTCAATATCTTACGTAACTAGTTTATTGATCTCTAAATCGGTCGCTAAATATCTTTTTTTATATATTCGGTCTTTAATTTGTGATATGAATTTGTAATTATTTTTAAATTTATTAAAATCTAAATTTTTAAAATACCTAATAAACAATAGTCAACAGTTTCATATATAACCAAACACATAAATAAAAAATAATATAAACTAAACTAATTCAGTCTTTAGAATATTTCATTTAAACATCAAGATATTCTAGAATAAACTAAACTAAGCATTGTTTACAATATCTCATTACTACATTTCAAATGTAAGAAAGTTAAACACAACACAAATTAAACTATAATCATAAAAACTCCTCCTCATTCTCATCATCCTCCTCCTCTTATGCTCTATTAGTCACGGGAAATGTTTGAGAAGGCTAAAAGTTCATCCACTGCATCATCTCTCGTACCAGTCAGTTTGCATCCTCAATTTGTCTCCCATTATCTGTCACTTGAGCCTGAAGCTCATTTCTCTCACTTCTTCATTCTTCAAGTTCATCTCTTCGCACCCAGTTAGATGATGAAGAACTTGAGCCGATTTGCTTACACTTTTTTAAAAAGAAAAAGAAAAAAAAAAAAGAAATGCAATTCAACACTAGCAAACAATGGCTTCATTCATGATGTCAACTCTATATAATATTACAATTGGTTAATTCAAGCCACAAGATTAGCAACATTATTTCTTTAAAAACAATCATTAGTCAAGATAGCATAACAGAACACAATAGTAGACACATGATAAACACAAAAACAAAAAATCCAATTCTGGTCAGCGTTATCAGAATCGTTCGAATCGCGATTCGATTCTCACGATACGTCACGATTCGCCCTCCCAACGAAACGGATCGTTTCTTTGTTTCGTTTCGTCTCCTCGTAATCGCGATTCAAATTCGAAGTGGAGTTGCAAGAATCGCGAATCTGGAGCGATTCGTGCGATTCTTGCAGAGACGGGTCGCGCAGAAGACGTCGGGTCGCGAAGAGCAAAACGGGTCGCGCAGAAGCAAAACGGGTCGCGCAAGAGAGAACGGACTGCAAGCGAAAATGGGCCGAGTTTGGCGCGACCCAGTTCTGAAAAACCCAATTTTTAGTGGTTTTTTTGCAAATTTTTTTTATGGGCAGGGAGGGAAAGTGTCAAATCTTTCACTCCCATTAATCCTAAACAATAACATTAAAGAAAGTTGACCTAAAATTGGTCCCACTCTCAGCCTCTCTCTCCCACATTTTGTCACTTTGTTCTTTATTTCTTTTTCTCCCCCACGTTCTGCTTCCTTTGTCTCTCCCACATTTTGTCACTTTGCTCTTTATTCCTTTTTCTCCCCCACGTTCTACTTCTTTTGTCTCTTCAGTCTTCAATGCTACTGCTCCATATTCTGTTGGTCCCCTTGGTCACTTATTAGTAATTTTTTATTAGCTTTCTACTCTTTGTTGTTGTGTCTTGTTGTGTGTTATTTATTGGTGTGGTGCAATGGGTCAAACTAAGAAAAAGAAGGAGGTGATGTCACATGGAACCACTATGAAAATGTTCCACCACACGACTTTTAGTTAAATGTAAGTATTGTTCACATACTTGTTGGGGTGGTATAGCAAGGATGAAGCATCACCTTGCTGGAACAAAGGAGAATGTTAGTCCTTGTACATCAGTTCCTGATGAAGTCAGAGAGATGTTTGTAAAGTTGTTAGAAAATAGAGAAAAAGCTAAAGAGGCAAATAGTCTAGAATGTTTTGAGGAGAATGCAACTCAAGATGCTAATGCAAAAACGGGCACAATAGACTCATTTGTTAGCAAAGGGAAAGAAGGAGCTTCTAAATCTACAAAGCAAAAGACAATGAATGAGATGCTCAAAGATAGGGAGCTGGTAATTCAAAACATTTGCAAATGCATTTATGGCAATGCTTTACCATTTAATTTGGTAAGAAGCCCATTATTTGTCCAAATGTTGAAATCAATTGGTGAATATGGAAGGGGTTTGAAACCTCCTACTTATCATGAGGTGAGAGTTTCTTACTTGAAAAAGGCAGTTGATAACATCCAAAAAAATTTAGAGAAATACAAGAATGAATGGGAGAAATGGGGCTGCACTTTGATGTGTGATGGTCGGATGGAAAAGGGAGGTCACTCACCAATTTTCTAGTTAACAATCCAAGTGGGTCAGTTTTCCTTAAATCTATTGACACTAGTAATGTGATCAAGGATGCTAAACAAATGTTTGATTTATTGGATAGCATTGTGGAAGAAATTGGGGAGGATAATGTGGTGCAAGTTGTGACAGATGGTGCCTCTAATCTTGTAGCAAATAGGGAAGATGTTAGAGGAGAAGAGAACAAAGTTATTTTGGTCCCCATGCGCACTTTCATTGCCTTGATTTAGTCCTTGAGGACATTGGGCAACTTCCTATTTTATAATACCATTGCAAATGCAAAGAAAATCACAACTTACATATATAGGCATACATGGGTCCTAAACTTGTATAGAAAGCATCCAAAGGAAGGGAATTAGCTAGACCAAGAATCACATGAGGTTTGCAACCTCTTATCTCACACTAAATTGTATCATGCAACAAAAGAATGCTCTCCGATCTATGTTTGCTTCAGAGGAATGGGCTACTAGTAATTATGCTAGTAAAAGTGAGGCTAAGGAGGTGATGAACATAGTTTTATGTGATGTTAGATTTTGGAAATCCATCCAATATTGCTTGAAGTGTGTGATTCCACTTGTGAAAGTTTTGAGGCTTGTGGATGGTGACTCAAAACCTGCAATGCCATATATTTATGAAACCATGGATAGAGCTAAAGAGCAAATAACAGAAAACTTCAAAAAGCAAGAGTCAAGGTATAAAAAGGTGTGGAAGATTATTGATACTCGTTGGGATTTACAACTCGCATAGGCCTCTCCATGCTGCTGCCTACTTTCTTAATCCTAAGTAAGTAATTCCATTCTTTAAGTTTTATGCACTTTAATTATTTATTTTAGAGACTAAGTTACTTTGGTAATTAAAATTGTCTTATTTCTTGTTTTATTAGGCTCTATTATGACAAAAATTTCAATGCGGATAGTGAGGTTTTAATTGGGTTATATGAAACCATTGAAAGAATGGTTCCGATAGAAGGACAAGATTTTTAATTGATCAACAACTTGAGAAATTCAAGACATGCTAAGGGGCTTTTTGGAATGAGCATGGCAATAGATACTAGGGACAAAAAGCAACCCTGGTAAGTTTTTACATTAATTTTCATAATTTTAGATTTTAATCCTAAAGCAAAAAGATGGTGGTAACTTACTAAGAGTCCAAGATGTAATTTTAATTTGTATGTTTGCTTTTGTTTTGATAGGTCTTTGGTGGGAAAGTTTTGGTGGAGAGGGTAAAGAGTTGCAAAAGATAGCCATGAGAGCTTTGAGTCTCACATGTAGTGCTACTTGGATGTGAGAGAAATTAGAGCACATTGACCAAGTGCATACTAAGAGAAGAAACCGCTTGGAGCAAAGAAAAGATTAAATGCACTTGTGTATGTTAAGTATAATCTTCAACTTGAGATGAGACAAAAGTCTAGAGAGGAGAAGGGAGATACTTATGATCCTATATGCTTATCCGATATTGAATCGGATGATGAGTGGATTACTGAAAATGAGGATCCTTGCTTACCAATTGATGCTTCATGGATGGATATACACGAATGCTTCACTTTTGAAGAAGGAGCTCCAAGCAAGAAAAGGAAGAGAGGTATTTGTTTAAACTCAAAGTTAAAACACTCTAACTCTACACTAAAAATTAAATAATGCTATCTTACACTCTTTTTCTTTTATAGGTCCAAGAAACTTAAATACCAAGGCCAATAAGAAGGAAAAATCTATATCTATAATAGGAGATGAGAGTGAAATTGAAGAGATTGTTGGAGATGCAAAGGAAGAAGGAGAGCATTTGACATCAAATGATGAGGATGATCTAAGTGACATTGATCTTGGAAATGATGAATGATGATTATTAGATTATGTATTAGGTTTATATTGGTTTATATCTACAATGATGATCATTGATCTTGAATATTGGTTTATATTTCAATTTATTGGCTTTGTAGTGAGTTATTTGACTTCAAAATACTAATATCTAGATGTTTTTAATATTTCTTTATGTGAAAATATATTTTATATTATTTTTAATTATTGGTCATGAATCTTACGATTCATGATACGATTCGATTCACGATTCGAAAAATAGGTCTTCCGATTCACGATTCGAATCCCGATTTGACAACCATGATTCTGGTTGATATAGATATTATTTCTTACAGTTGAAGTCTAAGAAGTAAACCAATGAGCATATTTGAAAGAAATAGCTTGAAAATCATACATTTCAAAGTAGCGCCTTAACTTTTGGACATTAACTTCAACCCCAACATCCTCACTAATCAGGCATGGATTCCACATGATAAGGAGCCTTAGCTGTCAATATATGAATAATTGGATATATATATATATATATATATATATATATATATATATATATATATATATATATATATATATATATATATATAAACACAAACATACATAGCAATTTCTAAACTTAATGCAAGGTGCTAAAATGGCAGTCAAGTGGCTATCTTGCAATCTATGGTGCTCTCTATAATGACAAATATTAGATTTATCATTAGTTCCCCTTGACAAATGGTAAGCTAGAGTATAATTGTTCTTTTGATAAGAATAACCATGATTTTTAATTCCTGAAACTCAGAATTTAGTCACCAAAACAGGAAGAAAAGCTCAACCATAATGAGAAGGAAACTAAGAATTTAACTTGACAACTTGCAAAACTTGCAACTCAGATTTTCTGCAAGAGATTACCATTGTAGAAACCTTCAAGACAAGGTATAATCTTTAGAAATATTTATACAAGTAACTTAGAAAATTTCCTTTGACCATAATAAAAAAAGATAAATAAGATTTTTGCATCAAGTGCTATGATAGAATAAGAGTCAATAGGTATTAGGCATCATTATAACAAAATGAAAATCTCTTCATTTTTTTTAAATAATGAGACAAACCTGAATACCCTGGTCAATGCACAATCTCACAAGACAAGAAACAAAACATAACACATTCAAACAATTCAAACACGCTTGACATTCCCAAAATATGACCTGACCATATATCCCAAAAAAACACATCCAACAAAACCAAGTCCTTAATTTCTCAATACTAAAACTCATATTAGTCCAAATAGCATGGTCAAATGTTGATTATTATTCAAGCCAAAAAACTATATTTGCATCATACTTGTACTGAAATGGGCACAACAACATTCAGCTCACACCGTCAATGATTCTTGTAGAGAATACGACAAAGAACCAATACCAATATCTCTTCTATACTCACTATGATTCAAATCATATCATGAGCAAGATTAAAAAGGAGTTCAAGTCACATTAAAAACTTGTTATATATTTTTAATCTAAATGAGTAGATCCACATTTTTCTAAGTTTGCTATTATTATTATTAAAAAAAAATCTTCAGGAACCAAATAGGAACAAGTTTCCATACTAAGCAAAAGATTGTCAATTCAGGACCTTTTTTCAAATAGGTAGCTTGCAGCAAAGGCAAACACTAAATAAAGGAATCAAACCAACAAACCTCAAAACCCATTTCCAACCTAAGTGATGTTAATTTCCCGAGTCCTGAGAGAGGATATATCAATTTGGATTTTTCTAGATGTACAGATGGTTAGTAGGTTGGGTGACTTTAAACCTGGAAGATTTACTCTGACAACTCGTGAATTAGTTAATTTAGAAAGAAGTAATTCATTTTTTATAAAAAAGATGCTACTTCAAAGTCTAAACCTACTTTTATAAGATGCATCTGAACTTCTGTATTCTAAAGTCTAAACTAATTAACTAGATGCATTAATAAATTCACAATGAGATAACTACATGAACATTAACCACCAATTGACTATTGGTTTGGCCCCTACATGAATAATTGCTTAAGATAAGAAAAATTATTTCAAATTTATGCACAAAAGGCTAAACATAAGTAAATCCATGCCAAAGGAAAGAGTTGCTATGTTCTCAAGCATTACTGAGTAACAAGCTCAGAAGTCTCAAGATCCCATTGAAGAACATAGAATTTGTATCTTTCAGTTGCAATAAACAAAAAATCCTGTGCTTCACCCTGCTTTAGACCAACAAAAAAATAAACAATTAAAAAAATAAAACATTATTTTTATGTAAGACTAAAACTAAAATGTGAATGTGAAATAGAAACTCAAGAAATACAGATCCTTTTTCTCACATGAGGGCAAAAGAGTTCAAGTGTCGTAATTCTTCCATAGATAGGCACATCCAACATAGGCTGCAAATAGAAAATTTACATTTATATCATTCTATTATATGTTCAACCAAAAAGGAACAGGAAAATGTTCAAAGAGAGCAAAGGGGAAAGAAAGATTCCATAAAGGTGAAGGGTCTACAAATTAAAAAAACTCAATGGATGTGCTTTTACAGACTTACATGTTTATCTTTTTTTTTTTCTTTTAATTATTGACAATTTTCCTTGGCAAACACAATACAAGTAAATTTTTTTATTAATTTCACTAATAAAATAGGCTAAAGAAATAAATATGCAACATGCCAATCACATTTCCCCTTTACAACAATGCCCAAGCATGTCTGCGTGTGTGCGAACATCTATGCAGACATATGACATAGCCATTCATATCAACATTTTATTGGAAATAGAACAAAAACCAGAATTTAGTTTTATGTAAGTATGCTAAAAGGATGATTATTTTTTAGGTTTCAATTCTTTTTAAAAAAAATAAGTATCACATTTAGCTGAAATTTTATGCACAAATTCACCATCAAACATTAAAAATGTTTTTTTCTTTCCCAATTTCTTCTTTATATTAGACCAATCTAAAAGGGTGTCTACTGTATAACAAGACTTTTTCTGAAGGAATTAAAACAACTAGTTTGAGTTTGAGTGAGTGTGAGTGGGTGCCAGTAAAAATGGTGAGTTTTGTGCGAAACTCTGGTTGGAAAAAGAAATGTAAAAAATGATGATGATACGATGATACCTGCAAGCTCAGAGGACTAAGCAAATGAATCTCGATGCGGGTGCATTTCTTGGAATGCAAAATTGAATTCTAAGCTAAACAAAGCATTCATGGCTAAGCAAAAACTAAATAAATATTGAATATTATTAAGTACACGATTGAATCGAATAAATTTTAAATTTTAAAAACAAAAAACAAAGAGAAAGGAAGAAGAAGAAGAAGAAGAAGAACTATTTACGCAATGATGAGATTGAGGTCTTGAGGGGAGGTGAAATTGCCAACGCAGGAATAGGTGACGTTGGCGGGTTTGTGAGCTGTCACCACGTTGGTGCCGCGCAGACAGCGGAAAGGTAGGATGACGGCTGGTGCGAGGTTGCCGAGATGGAGGGAGGCCGGATCTAGGTGAGGCGCGATGGCGGTGCGGGTTCTAGTGCGATTCTTAGTGGTGGTGCGAGGCGAGTTTTGGGGCTGACTGAGATCCGTGTGGGTGAGCTACGAGTTCCGGGTCGGCACGGTGGTGGAGCTCCTGTCAGAGGTAGGGACGCGACGGTGAAGCGGGTTTCACAGCGGCTGGGCTTGCGGAACGGTGGCACTGGTGACGCGACGGTGGGAGCGGTTCTGGCGGCGCTCCTTGGAGTGGATTCTGATTGAGAAGGAGAAAGACAAAAATGTGTGTGTGTGTGTGTGTGAGAGAGAGAGAGAGAGACTCAAAATTCAGAATGAGAGACTTTGGGTGAATTTTGGGGAAACGAAATCATACAGGGAGCAAGAATATCAGATTTTTTTTATTTTTAGTTTATTTTTTAACGACTAAAAATTTATTCGCTACTTATTTTTTTAAAAAAAATTATTTAGAGGCTGAAATTTTAATTTCTAATTTTTTTTTTATTTTTTTATTTTTAAGTGACCAAAAATTTGATCTCTAATTATTAATTTTTGTTATAAATTTTTTTATTTAGTGACAAAAATATTTATCTCTAAAACCTTTTTTTTTATTTATTTTATTTTTTAGATTGTATTTGTAGATTCTTTATTTATTTATTTATTTTTTATATTTTTTTTATTTAGAGATTAAAATATTGATCTAAACAATAAGATATTTTTTATTTTTTTAAATTTCTTTTATAATATAATTTAAGTCTTTAATTCGATTTTTAAAAAATTTAGAAATCGAATTAGAGATTGATTTTTTTTGTAGCAAATTAAATATTTTTTTTAATTGGTCTCTATAGAGACCGAAAAAAATAAGTTTCTAAATCGGTCACTAAAACTTAAATTTCTAGTAGTGTTGCCTTAGTAAGACCCAAATGAGATTAGAGTCAGATCAAACTGTGACACTTATTGATAGACTTAAGTAAAAAAAATTACATCATGATTAATAATTACAATTTTTAACCTAACGATAAACACTCGATCCAACACAAACACCCACTTGTGATGCTGTCACCTTGTCTTATTTACACGAAACCACTTCATTTTTAGGTTGGTGACACTCTTAGCTGCTACACACCAAGACTCATAAAACCATCTGATACGTTAATTTGCTTTATCTATAGTTATTACACTAAAGAATTAAACAAAAATTATTACAGTAAAATATATCTTATATGAAGGAGATCAATTTATATTAGTATATATTTTTTTATATTCATTTTTAATTGTTAATTTTATTTTTATCTAATAGTTAAAATTATTTAATTAAAAATAATTATTAAGTGAAAATAAATTTAACAATTAAAAATAAATATAAAAAAATTACACTAATATAAATTGATTCTCTCTTATATTTTATATTATATATATATATATATATATATATATATATATATAAACGATACACGATTTGTTATATTAAAATATGTTTCGATATATAAGAATTAAAAAATTGATACGTGATCGAATACATGATATAACAACGATGGAGTCAAGCCCAAAGAGCACTATATATTAATTAATACATCAGGAATTAATGATAATGCAGTCGCGGTGCAAAATAAAATTAAAAAAAAAAGGTCACTGGTAAATAAGTTGTTGCTTTTATCAGTCCATGTGGGGTCGCCTCTCCTTCAGATGATTAAGTTTTTCCACCCCAAATTGCAAGATATACGAAACTTCCAGGAAGCATACACACCTTGCAAAATCACATCTGTAAAAGTAAATGATACTTATTTATTAGTCCATAAATCAGGAAGTGTTTGAATTCCAAAGCATTATGAAGTGTGGAGATCCATGATTTGAATAAGCTAATTGAGTCTGGTATATTTCATGTTCGTCATTCTTTGTCTCTTTTTGGGCAAACTGCTTATCTAAACTCCTTTCTTTTGTTGCAGATATTTAGAGTCAATAAATCACTTCAGATCCGTTTTCCTAAAATTTGGTTACCATTTTCCCAAAATTTAGTTTCATGCTAATAATAGGAAAAGTTTACAATGTGCTTAAACAATTTTGGAGCATGGATGCTCCAAAGTTGATCACCGTTGATTTGTAAAGAAAGATGATCAATGACTAAAAATTATTAAAGGCAACCTGCATCATAATTTTTTTTTCATTTTTTTTTCTTATCTTTCTCTCTTCTTGCTTTCTTTTTTTACTTCCCAGTTTTCATCTGCTGATTCACTTTCAGATTCTCAACTTCCCATATTTTCTTTCTCTCTCCTTGCTTTCTCTCTCTAGAACCACCACGGGGTTCGTGTTTGCTTTCTTGTTTCCTCGGTCTAACTCAACGGGTCACTCAGTGCTCGTTCAACCGGGTGAGAACTGCGAGAGATTCACTCTGAGGTTATCAAAGGAGGTGCGAAGCCAGCTACTGATGAACTCAACGCTGAAGCGTGGAAGCAGTTGTGTGAGCTTCAGAAGAATGAGTAGCGGGAGAAAGGGTTACAGGACAAGAAGCGAAAGTAGCGGAAGAGGGAGGAACTATTGTCAGTGATGTTAGGAAACTACGCAAAATTCCCCCATCGTCAGATTAGTGGAAGAGCAAAAATAAATGCGGAAGCACACACAAAAATTGATAATGGAGTTCGGCTAATTATGTCTACGTTTCCAGACTACTGCTGCAGACTTTTTACTGAAAAAGAAAATATATACGAAAATATATACTGTGTTTACAAATATTCACACTCTTTTGCAAAACCTACAACCCAATTACACCCAAAGAAATATTTCTCTCTAAATATTTTTTACAAAATTCCTTCACTGGAATTTTTCTTCTCTTCTTCTCTCGGATGAAACTCACTACTTGTTGGAATGAATTTTTCCTCATCTCTCGACTTCCTTTTATAGGCACTGAGTGGCCAATGGCTTTATTGCAAATCTGTGGATGGTTGGTGGAGAGTGATTGCCTCCCACGGTTTCTCCAAAAAATTACTGCACCATCTTTGATTATTTGGTGGCAGCCTCCCCTTCATTTATTTGTCTGTGAAAAAATTGCCTCTGATTTGTGGGTGGTGTTGAAAAAAACTGCACTGTTCCTTTTTCTTCTTTCTTCATTCGGTGCAATTAATATGGGTTGTTTGGAGAGGTTTGACTAACAAGTGCCGGTACAAGCGGTTTTGTGGTGAGGGGCAGTGGGGATTCACATTGACGCCACCGTTTTTCACTGGGAATAATCGGGCTAAATCAGCAAGAGAATCACCTGAACTTTCAGCTGTGGTATCGGAAGGAAATTTTGGTTTTGGGTAACGAAAATGGTTTTTTTTTTAAAAAAAAAAAGTTAGTCAACGAAAGATTACCTGCAAAAGCAGGTAAACTTGTTAAGAGTATTGATGCTCAAATTCTTATTAGGTGAATTATAAAAGCTTCCCAATAGTTCTTGAAGCTTTTCTTCATTTATTTTCAGTTATCCCATCATTCTCTTGTTTTCATATTTGCCATGCCATGTGCAGAAAGTGGAGGAAGACCCAGACTTGTGTTGATCGACTAGATTCTAGACCAACAAATACGTGCTTGTTTCTATGCAATGTCTTCTTCTTCTTCTGAGGTGTCTCAAATAAAATATGACGTCTTCATCAGTTTTAGAGGAACAGACACTCGCCGTGGTTTTGTTAGCCATTTGAATAAAGCTTTATGTCAGAAGAAAATCAATCTTTATATAGACAATAAACTTGAGAAAGGTGATGAAATATCAACAGCACTTCTTGAAGCAATTGAAAGATCACATATTTCGTTGATTGTATTCTCTAAATACTATGCTTTTTCAAAATGGTGCATGGAAGAGCTTGTAAAAATAATGGAATGTTTGAGAAGAAATGGACAAGTTGTAATGCCTATCTTCTATAATATAAATCCATCAGATGTGCGAAATTTAAAAGGAAGTTATGGTGATGCATTTTCGGAATATGAAACTTTATTTGAGGATCGCAAGTTAAAAGTGCACGATTGGAGCATTGCTCTCAAGAGAGCAGCCAACTTATCTGGATTCCATTCTTCAAATTTTGGGTTAGTGTATCTCCTTTCCAATATGTATACAATTTATTTAATAAGTTTAACCATTTATTTATTCAGAATAGTTTGAGGATATTTATGAAGTTGTTAGATTTGCAAACAAATACTTTCACTTTTTCTTTCTTTCTTTTTTTTTTTTTTTCTGACGTGCACTTTCTCTTCTTGGTTGCTCTCACCATCGTAAATCGGTGGTTTTCAGTAATTACTTCTCACTAGGACCGATATGTTATGACTTAAGTAATGATATTTCTCACAACAGTTTTTTCACTCAACTTTTACATGTAATTTACATATATTATTTTCAAAATCCACTTTTATCTATAATTTAGCTATTGTTTGGCATTTTTTTAGTGAAAGAAAAGGAAGAGATCTAACCATTGGGCAATCTCTTGTTGGGTATCGATTCAATATTAGAAGAAAGAGATTTGGAGTGATGGATTTTTTGTCAGCCATACATTTTTGCATCCCTCCCTTTGAAAGGAAATTAATATCATTTAAAAATATTTTTTTTGTAAACTCCACATTTATTTACATGCATGTATAAAAGTTATGAAACTAAATAAAAGGAATGGGAGTATCTCTTCTCAATGAATGATACCGAAATAGGTGAGATAAATCCTCCATTTTTGCTTTTTTTTTCCTTTATCTTTCTATTGTATTCTTTTTTGTGATATCAAATAAAGCATTAAAGCTATTGCACAAGAATTAAAAAAAATATTAAATAAATTTAATTATTATAAGTAAAAATAATTATATTTGACTAAATTATCCCTTATTAAAGTATTCAAAATAATATTATTAATCTCTCATTTATTAATATCAAGAATAAAATTATAAAAAAACTAATGATTCATCAATTTTTAAAACGACAAATAAAATAGAATAAAAAAAAAACTTTTCTAAAACATCATATAAAAGTAAACAAATGGAGTACTAGTAATTTACTGTAGCTCTTGATAACTTTTGAAATGTATTAATATAACCTAACTTTTAAATAAAGATAAAATATTTATCACTACATAGTAATAAATTACAATAAAGATAAATTTAAGTTATAAAAATGAGTGAAAAAAAAGTGGTCTTAAATAGCATATCATTATCAATTATGACATAAGCGCCTTGTGTTGTGTTCGAGTGATACGATTTCTTAGCAATAGCAAATATATAGCCAACAAACAGCCCATATTTCTTAGCTTTAATCAATCCCAAAGGATTAAAAAAAATTAGCTGAATGGTTGTGAATTTATTACATTATTTGTTAAGGAGATTATCTCATTTTTAATATATATTAGTCGAAAATTATCTTGTTTTATATAAGAGTAGTTATATATATATATATATATATATATATATATATATATATATATATAATATAAGATAAACTTACATTAGTATAAATTTTTTTTCTCTTACATTTATTTTTAACTGTTAGATCTATTTTTATTTAATAGTTACTTTTAATAAATAATCTCAACCATTAGATGAAAGTGGAACTGACGGTTGAAAATAGGTGTGAGAGAAAAAAGACTTACACTGATGTAAATTATATCGTTTTAGGAAAAAAAATGTATTGGTAATAATACATATAATTGGTATCACTTCATTTTATTTATCAATATATTTTAATTAGCACAATAATGAGATGTCATGAAGTTCACACATTTTTTTTTTCTGTGGTTTAGGACCGAAGCTGAGCTTATTGAACAAATAGTTGAACGTGTTTTCAAGAGATTGAAATGTATTTATATATGGGCCAAAATAATCCAAAAGGTCTTGTTGGAATACATGAAGAAATCGCATTTTTAGAATCATTATTAGCCCTTGAATCAAAAGTTGTCCGTACTATTGGAATTTGGGGCATGGGTGGTATTGGTAAAACAACAATTGCTAAAGAGTTATAGATTGCGTTTTGAGTATGAAGCTTCTTGTTTTCTTCCAAATGCAAGAGAAAAACTGGAGAAATATGAAGTGACTCTTTTACAAAATGAACTTGTTTCAGCACTACTGGAGGAAAAAGATCAAAGTATTGCCATTCCTATAATAGGATGTGAATACAATATGATGAGACTTCGTCGTAAAAAGGTTCTTTTTGTTCTTGATGATGTTAATGATTTAAGGAAATTGAAAAGTTTATATGGAAGGCTTGGATAAAGTAGTAGAGTCATTGTGACAAGTAGAGACAAGCAAGTGCTCACTAACATAGTTGATGACACATATGAGGTAAAGGCATTGAAATTTGAAGATTCTCTTCAACTCTTCAGTTTAAATGCTTTCCAAGAAAATTATCCAAAACTGGAATGGAGGGATCTATCAATTTGAGCAGTTAATTATGCTAAAGGTGTTCCATTAGTTATAGAAGTTTTGGGTTTCTCTCTTTATCGGAAAGAGAAAAAAGTGTGGAAAAGCCAACTAAAAAAGCTTACAAAAATGCCTCTTCGAGAAATTCAAAATGTACTCAAATTGAGTTATGATGGACTGGATCGAGAGGAGCAAGATATTTTTCTATTTCTTGCATGTTTTTTTAGAAGTCATGATTTTGATAGTTTGCTATTAGATGCTTGCGGTTACTCAGCCAATGCTGGGTTAACCAACTTTCATAATAAAGCTCTTATAGCTGTTGCCAAGAGTTGGCATCCTAGATATAAGGATTTCAAAATGTGTGACCTGATAAGAGATATGGGTCTTGAAATTGTTCGTAGAGATTCCAGAGAACCTGGAAAGCGCCGTCATTTGTGGGACCCTAATGATGTTTATCAAGTATTGAAGAATGTCATGGTAAGAATCAGAATACAGAGTTTGTACCTTTAAATATGTGAAATTGTCCATGCATGCTTTGAATTATATATTGTTATTTTGTTAGTCAAGAATTAACTGACTTGATCAACCTTTCACTTATAACAATTGCATGACTTGAATTAAAATCTTATAAATTATTATTAAAATTAATGGTTTGTCCTGATCTTAAAATAGAAAGAGTCCTTCTTACCCTAAACTTACTTTTTTGTACCAAAAAAATATTGTTGTTTGGTAATGATTTATCTACATTGTTTTTTTTTTGCTTAGCGAACTGGAACCATTCAAAGCTTGACTCTACATATGAGTAATGAAAGTAAGGAGCTACACTTAAGTCCTAAAGCTTTCAGTGGCATGTTCAATTTAAAATTTCTCAAACTCGACACATGCGTTGTGGAACTTACACCACTTTTTGAAGTTAAATCACTAGCAAGAAAAATGTTTGCTCCCAAAGGTCTTGAATCAATTCCAGATAGCCTAAGAATTCTTTATTGGAAGGGATGCCCCCTGAAATTCTTGCCTTTAGCATTTTGTGCAGAAAATCTTGTTCAACTTGATCTTTCATATAGCTGCTTGGAGAAACTTTGGGATGGAGTGCAGGTACTCATGTTTCTCTTTCTTTTCAAAATCATTTTGTTATCCTTAAAATCAGAGCTGAAAAATTTAAGAATGAATTTTTCATATATGAAGTTTTTATTTTTAAATCTTTCATCACCCTTTTAATGGGGCACCGATCCATTTTAGTCTATGATAACTAGGGTATTCATGAGGCGGGTTAGGACGAGTTTAGTTTAATCCGAACTCAACTAGATAATTTGATCATGCAATTTGTTTTGGATTCAAACCTAACCCGATCGTGACCTGACAATGACCGAGTTAACTTGAATATAAATATAATGTATAAATTTAAACATTATATATAACCAAGTCATAAAATTATAAAAATAAAAAACTAAAACTAAAGCATACTTTATAATATATATTTTGAAACAAATAATATCAATATAAATATATTATCATATTATGCAAAAATTATTAATTTAAGTGAAGATGCCTCATTATTTATAACTAATTGTAAAGAAAAGTATAAATTTTAAAATAATGTATAATACTGAGCCGAATTAGGACGACTAGAAATATGACTCAAACTCGACTTGAAAATATATTTGATCTAATTTTTAGAATCTAAACATGTCTCAATTAACTTCTGGTTGGAACTGGCTAGAAGTACGAACGGAATTCTCAACTCCACTAATGATAACTTTAGTGAGTATCATGATTCATGTGATTTGTAATTGTTGCAAAACCTTGTCAATTTAAAAGAAATTATACTTAAGGGCTGTGAGCAATTGATGGATCTCCCTGATTTCTCTAAGGCTTTCAATATTGAATTGGTGGTTCTTTCCTACTGCACTAGTTTGTGTGATCTTCATCCATGTTGGGTTCTCAACTCCACTAATGATAACTTTAAAAATACATGGAAAAAATCTTAAAACACGAGACGGAATTCTCAACTCCACTAATGATAACTTTAGTGAATATCATGATTCATGTGATTTGTAATTGTTGCAGAACCTTGTCAATTTAAAAGAAATTATACTTAAGGGGTGTGAGCAATTGATGGATCTCCTCTCTTCTTGCTTCTTGCTATATTTTTCTCCAAATGAAGAATGCTCTATTTATCTCTCCAAGGCTTTCAATATTGAATTGGTGGTTCTTTCCTACTGCACTAGTTTGCGTAATCTTCATCCATCTATTTTATCCGTAAACAATCTCGAGACATTGTATATTGATCGGTGCAAGAAGCTGAGAAGTCTTCAAAGTGACATTCAGTTGAAGTCTCTCCGTTTTTTCTATGCACGAGGCTGCTCGAGTCTGAAAGTGTTTTCATTAATGTCAAAGAGCATGAGACACTTGCTTTTGACGGATACAGGCATCGTGGAAGTGCCCGTGTTAGGTTTACCTCTCAATACACTTGAACATTTGAATTGTGGATTCTCACAAAATCTTTTTCCACACAACTTCCTTCAAGTACTTGATCTTTGGGAGTTGAGGAAATTCACATTGGATTTTTTCACTCCACGTTATGGCCTAGAGTGCCTAAAAGAGCTTCGTCTAAGTGGAAGCAATATTGAGAGTTTACCTACAAGCATGAAGTATCTCTTAGCACTCACACATCTTTATTTAAGGGATTGTAAGATGCTTAAGTTGCTACCAGAACTTCCACCATGCATTTATTTGTTAGACGTTAGCAACTGCATATCCCTAGAAGAAGCACCAATTTCAAGTGTTAGTAACTGTGCTGATTCTCAATATGAAGCTTATTTTTTATTCAAGAATTGTTTAAAACTGAATCAACACACACTCAACACTATCATGTTAAATGCTCATGTCATGATGAAGCGAGCAACATATATCCAACACTTGGAACCACGTGAATGGGCAAAAGCAAGCACGTGTGGAAAAGTACGTGCGTTTCGGTTACCATTGAGGGAAATACCTGCTGACGAGTACCACCATAGGACAACGACAGAAGCTTCCATGAGTATTCAATTTTGTTCCAATTCCAAGTCTAGTTTGATGGGTCTCATTTTTTGCGTGGTGTTTTCTCGATGCCAATTAGATGGGGATTTCGAATTCATTGTGGGATTTAGATGCTACCTCGAAACAAGTAATGGTCAAGAACAGGTTGAGTTCAAATGCTGCTTCAATGATTTTGGTTATGAGAAGAGTCAGAAGAGTATCCAAAATGATTTGGATCATGCGTTTTTTTGGCAAGATGATGAGTTTTGTCAGCGCATAACGGAAGAAACTGAAAAAAGAAGTGTGAATAATCAGTGTACAAACTCAAAGCTTTCATTTACAATCTTTACATGGGAAGGTCATTGTGCTGAGGAGGAGGCCTTGGATTTGGAGACGGAAGAGCATGGGAATATTGAGAAACAAATAAAAATAAAAGTGTGGGGGATCTGCCCTGTGTATGCCTCAGATCTTTTCACTTTTAGTGATCAATTGGCATGGAGTGCTCAAACTAAGAGAGCTAGGGATACTAATGAGTTATTAGACATGGAACCACTGCCTCCTACAAATAAAATGAGAACCTAATGGAAGAAGGGACTTGAGTTATTAGAACCAAACACTCACTGTTTAATTGGTATGAAGCTGTCTCTGCCTTTATATATTCTGCCCTTATTTTATGATTCCTTTGCCTGATCTTCTTTATATATTCTGTGTTTAATTATGCCTCCTTTGTTATTCTTGTAATTACTTCATCGATAATAGCATTTACGTTTAACTGTTATAAGGAAAACAAAAAAGCTTGATTATGAATGTAATTGAATAATAAGGATATGAACTAATCATTTTATTTAAGTTTAAATGAAAAATATATATATCTAATGTTAGATTAAATGTCTCATGTGATAGACTTATGACTTATCTTATTAGTTTAATAAGTAATTAAATTAAACTAATAAACTAAACTCTTATTGAGTATCAATAAAATGGAAAGTGCAGTTTTACAATTATAATAACTGCTAACTTAATGAAAGTTAACAGCGTTTAAGAAATAGTTTTTACAGAAAATTCAAGGTCTAATTTTGGTCGTCAGGATTTCTTCTTCCATATTTCACCATTACTAAAGTAGAATAACCATGAAAAAAAATTAAAAAAAATAGAAAGTGAGTTTTAGTATCTTTCTAATACTCTTAAAATACAGTTTATTAAATATTCATAAATAAATATTAATATTTTTTATACTCTTATTTGTAGAAATTATAAATTCTCAAATATTTATATTTTAATAGTAATTTTCTATATTAAAATTTTTAAAAAACTTACAAACTAACATCTAATCCATTGAATAAGGATGAGTTTTGTCTTCTTATATGTTCGGTACGTGGTCCATAATGTTTTCACAAGTCACTGGCCAATATATATATATATATATATATATATATATATATATAGATACATACAAGTATTTTTAGCATCTTTTTTCCTTTTGTGATTTCCTTTTCATTTATTGATAACTTTTGAAAATTTGAACCACTTGTCTATGAATTGTATGTACATAAGCCAATTAATATTAATAAAATGAATTTAGTCCTTTAGAAACAACGAAAGTGACAGTTGTTAGATATTGTCCAATAAATTATATATTTTTTTAATAAAACTTGCTTTGTGCAGTTATTTTCTTGAAGCATTTTTGGAGATTGGTGTCTGGTCTTGTCTTGCTCCGTTTCTTGATAAAAAAAAAAAAAATACAAGGAGCTGGTATTGGAGGGTTCCACCAAAAAGGAGGAATAAAATTTTAAAGAGTCAGTAAGAAATGCAGGTGATTCAATTGGCACGGTCCCAATATTTAAGAATGAAGTATAATGGTGATGTCAGAGATCTTCTACTAGTTCACTTATTTCTCTCCCGTATCCATATGTGCTTGCATCCCCCGTGTATAAAAAATAAAAACAAAAATGCAATTAATTCAAAATGATGCATAATTTCAATGATATATTCTTGACCTTTTCAGCACTGATGTAATCCTTTTATTTATTTTATATAAGATACTGTTAGGTTTGATTCAAATTATTGTTTTTGATCATTATTGTTAGTTTTTATTTGTAAATTGTAATTATGAAAATAAGTGACGTATTTATTAATTTTTATTAGGAAACTAATAATATGATAGTCTACATCTAATAAGAAAAATGAGAGTGGTTGTTTGTGAAGTAAATTCCTATAAATTATAAATATTTGTATTAGAAATTGTTAGAGTTATGAAAATAAAAGAAGAAATTGTGAGTCACTGTAGGAGAGGAATTGCAACTTTGTCCATAAAAGTTACATTGACAAAAGATTTGTAACTTTGCCCATAAAATTTGTATTAGTAGAGGATTTACAACTTTGTTCATAAAAAAATGCATGGGTAGAGGGTTTTTAATTTCAACCCCATTATTTATACACTCACTTTTGACACCCAGGTGATGAGTTGATCAATGAGACAAGAGAAATATTATGAATACACTTTTTATTACACTCTTTTTAATATAATTCTTATATTGGGTCACGTTAGACACTAAAATACATACTCAATTTCGATTAACGTGTAATCAACTTGATTAGCGTGTAATCAAGTTTGAGTTTGTGCTTTAGTATGTAACATGACACAATAAAAGAGAGAGTGTTGAAATGAGTATGATAAAGAGTGTGTTCTTAGAACTCCTCATGAGACAATAAGTATTGATTCGAATTACTTAGGCGATGATATTCTTTTATTACACATAGTGAGTTAAAATTAGAATTCATCATATCTTACACACAAATCATTATTTATCTTAAAAGCATTTATAACTTACTGAGACACATTTTTTTAACACAAAATCAAGGATGTGGTGATCAATGAGACTATGAGTGGTAATATTTATTACTTATGTGGTGACTTCTATTCTCTCTAACTTAGTCTAATTAAAGTTTACCATATCCAACATGAGAATCATCAATTATCTTAGAAGCGTTCACCACATCCTATAAGTATCATCCAAAATGGGTGTACAAAAAATATTTTTGTTGCAGTTTTGTATTTAAAAGCATTTACAAATGATTTGTAGCATTGTCCATAAAGCAGTAATGAAAGAGGGTTGATGTATAACTTTTTCATTCAAAAGTTGTTTTGTAATATTGTTAATAGTGCATTGATCTCTTCTCATTTGTAGATATAGACATATTAACAAAAAAAAACACAAAAAAAGTTCTTCGATTAAAAATTAAGCCAAAGATACCAATATAAAGAATAATTCTAAATCATGTCAACCAATCTTCCTAATTACTAAATAAATAAAGTATTAAAGATGTTGAGTGTATTTAATTACTAAATCTTGTCATCTAATTTTCCTAATTACTAAATAAATAAAGTATTAAATTAATAAGTTCTTTTATATTTTCAAGATATTGAGTGTATTTAAATTTTTATTTAATTCTTTTTTATTAAGTAGTATGAAGATTATTAATAGAATATTTTAAGAGAATATAACAAAACTCGTTACTGCATTGATCTTTTCCAAAAAAAGGGGACTTCTATAGTTAGATAATATTAATTAAATTAATTAAGCTAAATAATCTAAATAAAAAATAAACTGAAAGGAATTACACAACAAGAAACTTTGATAGTGTGGTAACTTCAGATAACACATTAATCACTGACAAAATCGTATTTCAGCAGTGGCGCCAAATTGCAATAGTTGATTACTTAATATATTTTTTTAGTTTCCCATAATGTTTTTCCATTTGAAAGTAAGAAACTAATCTTCTGAATTGAGAAAGATCTCGTAAGACGACAAAACTATTTCAACCAAGTTTTAACGTAGTTACATACTAAATGCTCGAATCAAAGACTCTTAATTAAATTAGAGCAGTCCTCTATCAGCTGATCTACACACTCAGTGGTTGTTGATTACTTAATATGGATGTGCATAAAATTATTCTGGTAATAAAATAAGGTGTATTTAAAATACTAAAGTGCAAAGTTAATAAAGTTGAACAAATAATCAAAGGTTGCACTTAGATAACTAATCATTTCTATTTAAAATCCAACTCCTTTGTGTACCAAAAAAAAAAAGTTAATAAAGTTGAAGAAATAATCAAAGGTTGCACTTAGATAACTAATCATTTCTATTTAAAATCCAACTCCTTTGTGTACCAAAAAAAAAACTCCTTTATTTATTTTTTTTTGTACAAAAAAGTTTAAGACAAGATAAAGTTATTTCATTCTAAAGTTAAGTCACGCCACAAGCCTCAGCTACAAGTTACAATGATAGTTATAGATGATCCCTTAATTTTATTATTTGCAAATATCGCAGGTACTTTATCGTTAGTAGGGTTTTTTTTTTCCTGAAATCAATAATGTTTCTATATTTTTTTTTGTGAGAAATAGTGTTTCTACATTTTGAACATCCAGATCATATTTTGACATATCCTGCATTTAATAAAGTCACTTTCTCTCCGACATATGTGTATAACAAGCACATAATCTAAGATCCATATATACCATTATACGCTGCTTCTAGTTTCTACATAAACAACTTTTGGGTCCATTAATTATTTGCTAGTCACTAATGCCTGACCTCGTGTGTACAAGCCAAAGAGAACATGCTCTAGTATTTTCTTTGTCATAGCATAATTCACAGCCTATTTTTTCGCTATACCTACACTTTATCTTTTCCTTTCCAACAAAAATCATATTCCTTATGAATCTGTAAACACAAAATCTAAAACCATATATTCTGATTGATCACTCTCCGCGTGAAAGGTACTTTTTTTAAATTTGACCTTATAGGTTCATATAGGGACTCATAAACTTTCTTTTAATTGCTGATTTAGTTGGTTGCATCATCATGTGTTGTTTGATTATTCTATTCGAAGTGATATTATCAAGTTTGTTTATTTGATACTGATACAGAAGTATATTCAAACCCAAAACAGAATTTAGCATAAGTAGTAACCAATTTTTGACACATGACCAGTTGCATGAAGAAACCAACTTCTTTACTTGACAATTATACTTAAAGAGGTAAAGAACATATATTCATAATGAGTGTAACCTTCCATCAGAAGATCAGGCCCAAGTGAAAAGTCTCAACAAGCCATGCTCACCAAAATTTGAAATGCATGTGCGAGCAGAAAACGCAGTACGTTCATACGTAGTAGGGTCCATCATCCCCACAAAAATCGATGCTTGAACTATGTATGCATTTAATATACAAGAGACTTACAAACAATGAAACCAGCGAATAATGTATGTGGAAGACATTTATATTACGAGTATATTTAATTGAGAAAATAGGTTTGCGCATCATTTTCACATAGTAAAGTGGTGTGCAAAATTAAAGTAAAAAAAAAATATTTAAATGGAGAGACTTCATAAAATAATTTACCTCATGCTGTATAATGTGAATGATTGAAAAAATAAAAAGAGAGCGATTAGAAGTTGCAGCAAAATTGCTGGGTAAATCCCCTTTGGCGGTGAGCACACCGCCGTATTATTGATTTCACGTTAGGGTATGGTCTCCTGACAATAGGGAAACTGCCCTGTAATGTAGCTGCACTGAAGGCTGGGCCACACAGCGTACTAGTGTCCTGGAATGTCATTTATAGCTTCCTAGAATTAGCATACGCTATGGAACAATGCCATTTTGAACGTTATTTGATCAAGTGGTGAATATCTATTAGGGTTTGAAAGAAGTTCATCATAATTCCGGAGTATTTGCTTTTACATAGTCTAATAGCATCGTCTGATCAATATTATTTACCCGTTGTTGTATTGACATTTATATAAGATTGTATCACACTTACACCACATTGAATGTGTATATCCTGTATAGCCATGTTAATTTATTGCGTCGTATAATCGAATTCTTTAATTTGTAATTTAAAGATTGAAATATGTACTTTTCAGGTAAATAGTTGAGTACCTCAGCTAGCTAGGCATGTTCAAAAACTGGTTACTACTAATGCTAAAAAAGTCTGTTTTTGCGTTTGAATATATTTCTGTGTCATCATCAAATAAACTACTTGCTAATATCATTTGAAATAAACATGTGTTGGTACGAGTGTAAGGGATTTGAATTCCTTAAGCATGTGGTTCTAGATTCGATCTCATAATTCATGTGTATAAAATAACACCATTGGAAGAGGTCCTCGCTAAGATTGATCAGATCTCTAAAATTAATCTTTCTCCTATCGAATAGAAATACTTTGAGAATATATATATATATATTCTCTCACATGACCTTTAAATAGTTTTTAATCTTGATTATCCATGTATAGTTGTATGGTTAAGATTTACTTCTTTTACCTTCTCACAATAAAAATTCATCTTACTATATATGTCTCTATATATATAAAGAGAGCATATCTAGTGAGAGGAGTGAATCTTGATCATTAGATCTTACATGAATGATCAATATTAAAATATAAATGTATGTAACTTTTTTAAATGGTCAAATGACATTTAAGTAACTTTTAATCTTGACTATCTATGTATAATTATATGGTCAAGATTTATTTTTCTCATTTTCTCATAATAAAAACTTATTTCACTATATCCCTGTATAGATATGCCTAATGATAATCAAGCAACACATGACGAAGCGGAGAGTGATCAATCATAATATGGTTTTAGATTTTGAGTTTGAACATTCATGGGGAATCTGACTTTTTTTGTAAAGGAAGAGAGAAAGTGTAGTTAGAGAAAGAATATGCCGTGAATTATGCTATGAGAAAGAAGATACCAGAGCATGTTCTCTTCGGCTTGTAGGTGTGGAAAAACTTTTAAAATACTCTCAAAGTAATACTCTAAACATATATTTATCATTCATATTTAATTTAAGAAAATTTTATATTTGATCCAATAATCTATGCGATTATGCGGTGTAATGTGTTACATTTTTATTAAAATGATATAAAGCCCCCAGAGCATATAAGAACCTCCCATTGGTACGAGGTTTGCTATCACCAGCTAACAAATAATTGATGTACCCAAACATTGCTTATGTAGAAACTAGAGGCAGCGTTTGGATTTGGATTCTGTGCTTGCTGTTACTATACAAACATGTCGGAGAGAATGGGACTTCAATGAATGTAGGATATGTCAAACATATATGCTCTGGACCCTGAAATTGTACTAAGGAAGTACAGATACAAATAGAGACATGGATACTACATAATATAAATACATTGATATGATAAAAATTTAAAAATTAATTAAAAATATATAAATAAAAAAGTATTTAAAAATATTAAAATATTCATTAAATACCGATACTGCAACCATTTTTAAAATATCCATACTATATAGGAAAGCACATTAGAGGGCTGAGGGCATATGGGATTTTTTTGTTTGGGGGGGGAGTGGTATGCCAGTATAGTAGGCGTGGGATTTTACATATACACGATATAAGTGTTACATTTGAATTTTTTTTTCAACAGTTATCAATTTTATTCTTTCCTCTTTAAAATGAAACTCGCGAATCTAAATCATAAAGGCAAAATAATTTGAGTTTAATTTGTATGCACAGTTAGTGTAAAGGTGTTTTATACTTATATCTACTAATATTTTGAAAAATCAATATTTACTACTATTTCTTTCTCTAATTAATTAAAATAAAAATAAATGTATCAAAATATTAGTAGATAATAATGTAAAATTATTTACACTGACGGCATATACCACTTTAATTTTAATAATTTTGTGTATCCTTATTATGTAATTAACTCTTGTCAATGTTGACAATTGTGGCACTCTTTGTTCAAGTGACACTAAAGCTATGTTTGAGAGTTTTAAAAATGATGAAAGTGAATGACTCATAATGGAATAGAATAGAAAGGTAAGGAATTGAACAGAAGAGAACATGCTACTCCATTATTTGGTAGTTTAATAAGTTAATGAGAGAGGATAGTGGAATATTCAAATCATTCTTCCATTTAACTCCCAAATTGGAAGAACAAAAAATTAAGACTTTGAGTGGCAAGGGAGAGACTCTTTGACCCTCCCTTGCCATTTTACTCCCTCCTTTAAAATAATTTTAAAACACACTATTCTTAAATCTTGTCATGTCATTCATTGTTATCCTCTCAAATATAACCTAGAGTCTCTTTAAGGACAACTTGATCTCGAGATCAAATCTTATATAGGTTGTTTTGCCTATATTGTTACTGCACGAAATCGCAACAAAATAGCAACTAAAGATGAAATTTAAGGAGTCGACACTAATTATATTATAATTAGAAAAACTCCAAAAATGGTTTACAATATACTACATCAAATTTAAGAGTCTAATTATGTATAGAGAATAGTGAAACTTAGTACCACTACACCCATAATGTATTTATCCTAAAAGGGTTACTCTAAGTTAATTACACAATTTATTAATAACCTTTAAATTTTATTTTACCTCCTTAAACTAAAGATAAATTGAAACAATGGGAAAAATGAAAAAGAAAAACATCAAAATGACAAGACTAAATTAAGAAAATCATAATTTTGGCTTGACTTTTACTTATCCCTTAAGTACAATGGAGAATTCATATCACATAGTTCTATAGGAAATATTTGTAGGTTAATAGATTTTAATTATAAAAATCAGAACATGATTGTTTATTTTATTTTAGAAATTGATTAATTTGATTTAATTTAAAATTTCTTGGATTAATAAGTTGTCACAATTCAAATAATCTTTAATTATCAAATTTTGAAGAGTGAAGCTCAATAAAAAGGCAAAAACATCACTCATGGATCAATAAGTTGTCACAATTGATAAGTTAACTGTTAGTTTTTTTTTAAAAAATTCAACTCATTTATTCGTCATGCCATGAAATTAATTGAAATACAAGAGTTCAAGCTAGTAAACAAGAGACTTTACAAATAAATACACTCAATATAGAAACAGTAAGCCCACTACCAAAATTTAAAAAGCAATGAATTGAGATAGCAAAATGCACTTGAACCCCAAAAAAAAAATTAAACATATACAACAGCAAAAAAAAAATTTGATTTTGAATTATATTGAATAATTAATTATCTTCAATATTAATAAAAGATATAGAATCAATTATCTACCTTTTTTTTCTGTTAAACTTTAAAAGGGTTCTTATTCACCAATCTATCCTTACTATCATTTTATTAAAAAAGAGTCTTATTTTTTCTTTGGTCTAAGGGAAGACTCGCCACTGGAGTGAGTCCTATGGGTGGCGCGACCCATAGGAGGGCTCAGTAAGGGAGGGAAGAGAGAGATGGGGGCGAAGTGTATTTGAGGGGTTGAATCACCGGCATTTCATTTGCATGTCTCGTAGCACAACCAAGTGTGTTTATGCCAGGGAACATATTTACAAAATAAAATTTTGAAAAATATAAGGCCTTAAATATAAGATTATATTAAACACCGTTTGGTAATAATATCCAAATTTCCCTCTGGTATTTTTTTTTATTTATCCATTTATCTTATATAATAAACTTCCAACTTCAACTTTTATTTTTTTCCTCGTTTTCAAACAACTATAACACCCTAAAAGAGTTTCACTAATAAATCCCTTTATAGTGAGTATAAAGACAAATGATGAATTCCAACATTTGCTAAAGAAAAAAGTGAGAGCAATCAGAGGCATTACTTTTGTTGTGTAATCCACTAAAATATTTAAAATAATAAACTGGTATTAGTTAGATTACTCAATACGCTATAAATCAACTCTTATATTCTTATATCAAATAGTATATACACTTATTTTTATATTATATCTAATATTATTTATTATACATATTTTTTATTATTATTTTCTTCCACTCAATCACATCCTTTAAAAATAATATGAATAATAATATATCTTTATAAAAAGATGTAAGACTAACATTTTCCGCTATCAATACCCCCCACCATGTAGCAACGACGTCGTTAGATGCATATACTGAAATTCTGGGACATTATAATTGTGAAATGAATGAATTCAGCTCTTTTTCGAAAAACCTCCACCAAAAAAAAGCTCTGCTACGAAAAGAAATTTCAAATTTAAACAATATAACTGGAAAATGCACTATGATTAATCAATATTACAAAAATATACAAAGTCGATGAGCTAATGAAGACAAAGTTAGTTGCGTACTCATTTTTAATCTATGGGATTTAATTTTTTCATTACATGGTGAAATAATTACAAAAAATAAATTATTTTCCTTTGTATTGCTGTCTACTTATTATTTATGCTTTGTGAAACTTGCAAGGTCAGCAAGATAAATAATGGAAGATTAAATTAAAGTTTTGGTTCTAATAATTTACACTTATTTTTAATTCAGTATTTATAATTTTTTTTTAAAATCAATCTTCATATTTATAAAAGTTTTCAAAATAGTACATGTCATTAACTTTTATTTTAACAATGTTAATTTAATTTATACTAAATATTTTATGGAAAAAAAATATAAAAGAACACTTATTGGACAAAGAAAAATTTATTCAAAAGAAATAAACACATACTAAAATAAAGAAATATTTTATTTGGCATTTTACAAAAAAAAAAATAGTATGTAAAGAAACTCATATTAGATAAAGAAATATTTATTTTATTAATCAACTGACAATATTAATAAAATTATAATATAATTTAATGACAAAAATTATTTTAAATTTTTTATTAATATAAAAACTGATTTGTAAAAATAAATATAAAGATTAAATTAAAATAAATATAAATTACAGGGAGCAAAACTTTTAATTTAACCAGAATGGAAGAACAAAGCATTTGAAAAGTAATGTAAAAACAGCTCTCTCACAAACATTTTATATATCAAAATTCTAAAACATTTTCAATATTTCTATATTATTTCCCAGTTTCTTTTTCATGCTTTTATTTCCTTTTCCTCGCAGCACAAACCCAAGTCATGACCGTGTTAGCCCAAAGACATGTTTTGTTTTATACAAAAATATTTCTCCCTTATTTTGAGCATGTGAGTCTAGATTCCATGGAGGATAGGCAGATGAAAAGCATAGAGCATTTAGCTAGAAACCAATAAATACATACAAATCTAGCTTCCTTTTCCCAATTGAGAGAGAGACGCGTCAAGTACAAATGGACAACTAAACCAATGGAAGGATGAACCTTTAACATTGATACATGAAAAATAAGGAGACAATAAAGGAGTCCTCTTGTACATAGCTAGCTAGTAGCCTTCAAAAAGAGAAGTTAGTGCATACAACAAAACAAGGCTAATAAGAGCAATTTAAGGAGACATGCAACTACTAAAATACAAATTTTCTTTTTACCTTATATATATAGTGCTAATGCTTGCCTGTGCAAGAATGAGATAATTGAGTAATGGACAAGTTCTTTCAATTGCCTTTTATGCAGATTAAATGCTATATGTTTGTCATTTTCTAGCTTTAGAGAATGACCAGCCAATCCCACTGTTTATTCCAAACTGTATCCTTCAACTTTGATTAATAAAATGTATATACCCTGCATTTTATATGTGTCAGTCTGTATCGATTGACAATTAACTACTAAATTCTTTAAATCCCTTCCCTTATTCATTCAGTATCCATTCAGTCTATCTCTGCTCTAGCTTAGCTAGATACATGCTTGCAAAAAAAAAAATGTCAGACCTTAATTAAAGGAGATCCACAATCTAATCCAAATCACCTAAACAATTATTTTGGTATTACTACTTTTAATTCGGTTGTTATAAACCAATTTTCAATGATATCTTCAGCGAAAATTTAATTTTTTTCTTTTAAGTTCATCAACATTTAGATTATAATATATAACAAGTAAATGAAGTAATTAACCTAATTCTTCTATTTTTAATAAAATAAATTTAAGAATTAAAAGGCATTTTTTAATAAATCAGAAATAGAACAAGAAAGTATTAAATGAAAATTATTATTAATTTTTTAAATGTCTAATGCGTTAAATATTTTACTTTTCACTTCATATTTTTTTTTAATTCCTTAATAAGTGCTTTTAAGAAACGCTAGATAAACCCAAATTCAAATACTGAATATTTAATTGCTCATTCTGCCTATTTTTATTTGTCTATTAAGATTAATGTACAATAATTAAAAAAGTCATTAAATGACTTCAATTATTAGAAAAAAATACTTATTTTTACCAAATTACTCTTTTGGAAATACTCAAAATATTATTATTATTATTATTATTATTATTATTATTATTATTATTATTATTAATCTTATATCCCACTCATTAATACAAAGAGTAAAATTAAAAAATAATAATTAATAACTTGTTAATTTTTTAATACAGATAAAATTGAAAAAAAAAAAACCTTTTTCAAATGAACAAATAAAAACAAATGGAAAGAGTTTTAAGCTCCTAATTGGAAAATATGATTCTCACATAAGTCTGCATCAAAGAAAGTGGAATGTAATTGTAAATATAACTAGCCATTGATTTAATATTTATTTTAGAGTATCTCTTATTCGATAATTGAAAGACTAATTTTTTAAAATACAGTTAGATACTTAAATAAGAATTCTTTTTAAGAATGTTATTTTTATATAAAAATTATGTGATCGAATCTAAGACATACTTAAAAGACTTAAACTCCTTTCACTTAAATAAACACTTATTTCTTACTCCAAAGCAAAGAATATAGAGTGCTTTTATTATTATTATTATTATTATGAGTTTATGATATTATCTAGTGGGTTCCAATGCCTAATTTTAAACTTTAGGAATTAATTGAAGTAGGCATAAGGCAGCGAATCTGATTGAGCAGAAGTTGAAAAGGGAACGATATAAAGAATAAAACAAAAGTGGTGTCAGTGCATGTGATACAACTGTGGCCACTAGCTAGTGAAGGTTTGTTTGGCATGGGATGGAATGGAAGGTAGAGCGAGACAAAGCAAAACGAAACGAATTAAGTGAAACAGAGGCCCGTGAAGGGTGTGAAGGACTGTTATGCATGCATGTACCTATATGTCTCATTGGTGGCAGCTGACCCTGACTTGACTCAGTCACTGATATTATTTCTGATTGAGACACCATCCTCACTTATTGCTCATTGATTCAGTTCCCACATCCGTTCCCATGCAAATTTTAACAGTCTCATGATGAATATGACAACTATATCATCCCACTTTTTTCTTCTCTGCTTGTCTACCTTCTGTGATTCGTACACCAACCAATCCCTTTCAGCAACTTTGGTGATAATGGATTTGTGCCGCATTGGCAAGTCTAGTGTGTACTTGGCAGAAATTCTCATATGCAATAGTAGGTAGATATTGAGAAGGGATGTCACGTGAAATTAATGTCACTTGAAATTAAACAATGAAAATTGGAAATATACTCTACCTTGAAATTTTGTGATTCAAAATGAAAGCCTTGCTTTTGGTATATGAAAGCATAGAGGTGGTACAAACACTCTGCTCGCTATATTGGTGCCAGGCACTTTATTGATAGAGTAGTACCAACAACACTGACTAGTATGTTAATCTAAAACTGAAGAAAATGGATTTTCCAATGAGAAATCTTATATTCTCCTAACAAATTCTTCTACTATCTTTCTAATTACTTAAAACAAAAGTATTAAACAAAATGTATTTTAATACTTTAGTAATTCAAAATAATATTTAATATTTTTAAGTAATTAAGAAAACTAGTATTGGACCCCATGTTCTGCACAGGAAATGAAGTAGCTGTATTTGTCATTACAATCAACATTATCATGAAATAATGTAATATGAGATCCAAGAAGGAACTTCATTAAGCCAGCTAAAAAAGTTTTCAGAATATCACAGCATATTTACTTAACTTACAATTATCACCATTTTAACCGACACAAGAAGAAGACAGATGTATATCCATATACTGCCTTTCCAAAAAATACAATGAATAATCAATACGTTCAATCTTAGAATTACATATAATTAAAACCAAAGAAATTTCTAATTAGCAGCAAATTCAGTTTTCTTTCTCCTGCTTCACTTGCTTAAGAAGTTTGGTACATGAAAACTGAGGACTCATAATGTCTAAGTACAGTCCAATGCACTCTGTCTATTTCCATCAATATTTTCTTCCTCTTATAGGAAGTGATTGATGGTGTAACCAACAACTCACCTTCATTCTGACAAGAAAAAAGTTACTTAATCATTTAACATAGTGTATAGAAATGTAATTATATTCATTATAAACTTGTAACTAAAATAAACTTGATTGAATTAAATAACCTACATTGTTAGCACCAGAATTGGATTGCATGTTATTATTCCTAATAATTCCTGAAAGTTCACGTCCATCACATTCCTATTGAAATACAAATGAATATATCATTTCAAAGAAATCGATAGCTATTGATTACTATAATCCTTAGTGAATATATAAGTTTGTTATCTTCAGTCAAGATTTGAGTTTGACTTTAGTGTAATCAAATCTATTGATTTTGAGAAAGTCAAATTACATTAATATATTTCAAGTGATAACTTGAGTGAGTGCATAGCTAGCAAGAAAATCACTTATCAGAGCATTGTGATTTATTATGATGACATATATAATTTTTCTTTTCAAATATCAAGAATGAATCGAAATACAATTGGGTTATATGCAATTTTATTTGAATTTTTGTTATATGCAGTTGTTCATAGCTAGCAAGAAAATCACTTATCAGATCTTTCTTGCTCATAGATTTCATCCTTTTATATTATTCTATTAAACAAGTGGGTTATATGCAATTCCATTTGAATTTGTGTATCTCTGTTCAATCAGAATTTTGTAGTGATTTTTTATTTATTTATTTTTTCAAGAAAACTTACCTTTTGTTAGAGATGATCGGTCATTACTTGTAAAACTAGTTCAACCAGAAAATTGTGGCTGGTTTTGTTCTAATGAGAATTTCATCATTTTCAAGGGAAGAAATCTTTTAGGTAATAACCCTTCATACAGATTCCCTTCCCTATGAAGAAGAGTACTTTTGGGTTTTTAATTTAATCTTTTTCTTTTTTTCAATTTCACATACGACAGACAGAAAGTAGCAATGACCTTTTTTTATCAATTCGAAATGGCAAGAGTCCAAGTCACAACACTCCATTCACCAACTATAAATGCCATGCCAAAGTTAAGTACTCTCACTTTAACATTCACAAGAGAGATAGGGATAGAGATAGAAAGACTGGTAAACAGAGGAGATGGCTTGCAGGGTGCAGAAAAAGATATCAAAGCGCAAAAAACTTCACATTCTGCGAGCATTTGCCAACTCCAACTCTGTAAAGCAATCAAACTTCTCCTATTACTTCCTCCGCTCCCCAATTTCTTTCCCCTGATTTCACAATGATGATAGTAACTTTATTTTTTCATGCACTGAAGTTTTATTGATGATTTGTTTTGAAGGCCAAGAGAACCTCCATTGCCAAGAGCACTGTTCTATACGTATACAAACTAAAGGTCGCGTTGGAAACTGTCAAAAGAGAGTATGAAAATCTGCTAGCTACCAGAAGAGAGTACCTTAGCCTATTGAACCATGTCCAAGAGAACAAGGTCTGCTTATTCTCTTCTTGCCCTTTTTCTAAGCAATCATGTTATATGCACACCTAAATACCTAAATTTTACATAATTACAAAATTTTGGGCTAACCACAATTTGTATATTGTTAACAAGTGTAAAACTGATGTAAAATTTGGGTGTAGACGAAACATTTTCCTTTTCTAAGAGGCACCCATCAAACACAACAAATGGAAATATTAGCAATAACGACATGATATTGATATATACAATGTTCTACAATATTTAGCAGGATGTGAAAGTAGAGATGGTAAGGGCTGGAACCTTTGTGGTGAGGGTCACCTGCGACAAAGGAGGTGACAAGCTGGTTGGTATTTTAGAGGCTTTTGATGAGATGTGCCTGAATGTTCAGCAAGCAAGAGTTTCATGCGAAAATGGTTTCTCTCTGGAAGCCATTGCTGTGGCTGAGGACCAAACTCTGTATGTTAGAGATGTTACTGAAGCGCTTCTAAAAGCTATTGGAAAGCAGAGTGGTGAAAAGGAGGACTCGGAAAAAGCATGAGAACTGCTGTAATTAGTGACTTTTTTAAGTACTCTAATTTGTTCAACATTTTCTTGTGTATCTCAAACTAGTTAATACCAATTTCATGTTCCTCTTCTATATAAATATTAGTGACATGAGATGGCAAAAGGATTTGGAATACTTGTATTCGCCTTCTATGAAGGATATGTTGATTTCCAACCAAGACACATGGGCCACATATAAATTTGATCCAATATAGGAAATTGACTCATTGATTTCCCTTTTAGGTTTTTACCTTACGATGTGTAAACCACACAAAAAATTTCCTTAACCTTTGATCATGAATTCAAATTCATAATTCAATTTTCTTACACTAACTTTTTAGGAGAATTAGATGTGTCTGTTAGCTTCAATTGTAAATTCCTTCTGAATGAAAGGATATGAAATCAAAATTTTTCTTCACACACAAAGGAAGGGAGCTAGAGAAGTAAAAGCCATCTTAGTGCACTATTTTATTTTTTTTTTTATTGTTTTTGACCAATGTATTTCTTCTAGTGTGAGGCTAACCTTCATGTCGAGGGTGGTAGATCAATATTGATTTAAAAATATATATAACTGCTATATTATAAGAAATCATTTTCACGACATTACTACGAATGATGTGACATACACTTGCTTCACTTTTTTTTCTCATCTAAAATATATCAAACAAAAAAAAAACCATTTAGCAAACATCAGCTCATTGGAAGAATGGTTTCATACTAATTACCATTTCCCTTTAAAAATAGGATAAGAAAAATCACAATGAGAGATCATTATTTATAATTAATCTTGTCCATTCAAAACAAGAACATGTTAGGATTTTAAAATCCAATTTAATTTACATTTGAACAAATGAAATTCCAAAATACTAATTATATATATATATATATATATATATATATGATTTTCATTGGATGAAATCAAAATAATAGTATAAAAATATTTTTAAGTTATTTTAGGTTCATAAAATTATAATGGTATTATTCTCAATCAAACTGAAGCCCTAGGAGTTTTTTTTTTTTTTTTGGGTACAAATACAAGGGTATTCTTGGGCCAACTTTTGCTTCAACCCGAGACTAAGTCTCTCTCTAAACTATATTAACATTGCATTGCTCCACATGGCTGGTATATTTATAGAAACTAATTCATTCATTTAGGTGCTTCAACCTCCTAAAACTCCTTGTGTTGCACCTCTTTAGACATTTTATTTGGTACTATATAGTTTAACAAACAAAAGAGTTTGGACTCTTAAAATACTATGAATCTATAGCGGCCCAGTACATTGTCGATTAAGATATCTATCAAAGTATTATTTTTTTTTTGGACTTGATGTCTACTAAAGTTTGGATGACCCATCAGCAATGTGGACAAAAGAAGTTTGGATGGCCCATCTTAACTCTTGCAGGTTATGTGGATGGCCCCAAAACTCGTAAATGGGACATGAAGACACTCTCTTTTTTTAATATACCAAGTGAGCTCATTTTCTTACTAATTTAACCATTTAATTTTATATGTATGGTTAAGATTAAAAGTAACTTAAATATTATATAACTACTTAAAAAAGTCATATAACTTTATAATCTAACATTAAATGCATAATCTAATAATTAAGATTGGCTCCTCTCAAGCTCAACTATAGATGACACCCATGCAGTGTGGGGGTGGGGAGTACCGGTCCCTACCTCCCCAATTTCTCCTCGTCCCTACGTCCAATCCCTTTTTCAAGAGAAAAATTCTCCTTATTCTCATTAAATTATTAAAAAAATAGAAAAAATCATAAAATTAAAAAATATATATAAAAAGTTGTAAACAGTTTTAATTTAAATTTACAATATCAACAAATTTAAACAAGTTACTACTTAGAGGCAATTTTTTACTTTTTTAAAATTTTAAATTAGTATAAAATAATATAGACAAAAAATTGCTAAAATGAACAAAGTATTAATACACATATATATGATATAATTAAGGATAATTTCCTAATCTTTTAGGGACAAAGACCTCGCAGGCGCGGGGGATGCAATCTCCACCCTCATCCTTGTATCTATCTTGGAAGATTTTTATCCCATCCTTGTCTCCACAAAAAAAAAAAAAATCCCCAAATGCAACAGTTCCCATCGGAATCCCCAGTGGTATGGAGATTTTGCCACCCTTACTCTCAACGTCAGAATAAACTACTCCTCTCATTAACACAAGTACATATATTAGATATGACACTAGTATGATATGGGCATATAGTATTTATTTAAAAAAATTAGATATAGGTATATAGCATATCAAGTGAAAGGGATAGTTTACAACGAGAGTAAGAGGTATATATATATATAGATGAATTTTTATTGTGAGAAAGTGAGATGAGTAAATATCGATCATATAACCATAAATAGATTATCAAGATTAAAAGTTACTTAAAGGTCATATGACCACTTTAAAAATTCACATATATTTATATTCTAATTTTGACCATTCATGTAAGATTTAATGGTTAAGATTTAAGATTTACTCATTTTATTTCATACAATATAAGATTTATATATATATATATATAAGATTTACTAAGTCTTTTTTACTACATTTCAATCGTTAGATCCACTTTCATCTAATGATTGAGATTATTTCGTTAAAAGTAACCATTTAGATAAAAATGAATCTAACATAAAATAATATATATATATATATATATATATATATATATAGAGAGAGAGAGAGAGAGAGAGAGAGAGAGAGAGAGAGAGAGAGATTGATAACCTCCACATTTTGTTTTAGACTAAAAACTCATTATCCTCTTTATTAAAACAACTTTAATGTTATGGTCAGTTGTGTCATTTTATTCTAAACACAACTACCCAATTCAATAAAGAGAGATAATATTAAATGCTAACATTAATAAGGAGAGATAGTAAAGAACTTAACATTAATGAATACAGAGGTTTTAATTATTAACTCTAATTATTAATTTAAAAATAATATTTATATATATAATTTAGAAAATATAAAGTTATTAGTAAATTTTATGTCTGAATTGTAAAACTGAAAATGACACAGTGAAATTATAAATAAAACTTAAAACAATATTAGTGAAATAATGTTATAAGTTGTGTTTAATTTAATATTTTTTGATTGATTAAATTAACATTAAATTAATATAAAATATATTTTATTGTTTAGAATTTTCATTAAATAAGAAAATTTATATTACGTTAATTAGCTCAACTCATTAGTTTGTATATACTAGACGAGAATCATTTTTTTTTTTTTTTCGTGAAACATGTAATTAGGGTTAGTGTAATTCATGTTATAGAAAAATAATATACGTTATTATTGTTAAATGATGTTATTTAAGTGAAAATCCAGAGGAATGAAAATTGTAAAGGAAGAGAAAGGTGAGTCATGAGGGGATGGGGAGGGAGAAGCAAAATTAGTTAAGAGTAAGAGTTAATAAATTCTAATATATTAATATTATTTTTTAAATTCATAATTCAAGTTAATTATTAATTCTTCTTTTTTTATTTAAGTTATATTTTTTTCACTCTCTTTATTAATGTTAGGATTCAATATTCTCTCTCTATTTTGGATCGTGATTCGGGATTTCATTTAGTAGGATTGACTCGGCATATGCACCATGAGACTCCGCTATCAATATCTCAGTTAGGTCATCCGACGACAGACTTCAGCAGTAGGTCATAACAACAATCATTAGATCTGTATAGATTCTAATAACTGTCAATCGTGATCCTGGGCGTGTGGGGCCCACAATTGCCTCCAATAATGGGTAACCACTACTGCGACATTCAGATATTTCAAGGATTTACCTCAACAATAGTGAGAGGGCACTCTCCATCAGGCCACGATCCTAAAAATACCTGCACCCCATGCGGATTGCATAAGGATTCTGCTAATACTCTATAAATATCATGTTAAGTCACCCTTATTGATATGAATCATATTATTGCATAAACCCTACTTGTGCGCCACCTGACTTAAGCGTTGGAGTCCCTTTGCAGGTACCCACCCCCTGGTTCAATATGCTCGGTAGAGGCTGCATAAGGAGGAAACTACCTTACGTGCCTATCTCAAGTACCTATCTGGTTCTACATCAGAACATTGATGTCGTCTGTGGAAAAATATAAACTTCTAATCCCACCCAATCATGGTGAACACGAGACAAAACTGAAGGAGAGATGTTGCACAAACCTCTGCTAACCAAAGGCAGGTTCCTACTGCGCAACGTCCTTCTCATCTTGTTCCACCACATGCTGTCGAAGCCTCCGCTGTAAGAAACCAAGCACTCAACGCAGAGCACCAACGCAATGGACACTCCACTTCGATCTCTGACGAAAGTACCAACTCATTGCACAGGGTCTCCGTAAGAGATAGACTTAGAATCCCAGGCCATGGAGGTAACCATAATATCCAAGAATGCAGAATCCCAGTGCGCTAGCACTTGGGAATGGCAAATGGTGAGGCCGATGATCATGCGTCTCGCTTCGAACGCGAGAGTCAATTCCATATGTCCCAATGTCAATTTCAAAACATGCTACAACAACACATGACTATGTTGAATGAGCAATATCAAAGGTTGGAAGACATGCGAAGGGCTATGCATGAAAACTAACCCAGGTTGCATTGCCGTGATAGGGGATGGAACGCAGAGAATAACCAAATAAGGGCACAAGTTGATGTTGTAGTGTCCAACGTCGGGAATAATAACTTGAACTGTGGCATTCAAGAGCATTCCTTTTCTGATCAACTTATGGAGTACCGTGTTCTCGGGAATTTTAAATTCCCAGCAAACTTGAAAATTTATAATGGAACCACGGACCCCCAAGAGCACGTGAATGCCTTTGAGGGATCTATGCGTTTTCATAGGGGATCCATAGAGTTGCTATGTTGCGCTTTCCTTCTTTTCCTCAAGAAGGGAGCCTTCAAGTGGTTCTCCGGCTTACCATGAGGGTCTATGGTGGACTGGTCATATCTGAAACAGCGGTTCCTACTCCTATACACCACTAGCAAAAGCAACCCAAATCCATCAAATCTCTGGCCAAGGTTCGGCAAGGACGAGACGAGCCCCTTCGTGATTATGTAAGGAAGTTCATGGCAGCATGCACTAATGTGGAAAACTTCGATGACAAGATAATCCTTCATTATGCCAGAAATGGCCTCCGAGTGGGTTCAAAGTTTTTTGCATCCCTAGTAAAAAAGAAGCCAGAGAACTTGGGTGAGTTTCAGAGACGATCCCAAAAGTATGTCAACCTCGAGGAAGTAGTAGAGGACCAAAAAAGATGGAATAAAGATGAGTCCCCTCATCAAAAGCCTAATCACGATTCCTCACAGTCCCGACATTCCAAAGGTAGTCCCCCCGGAAAAGCTATTCTGAGTATACTCCTCTGAACACCCCACGAGAAACAATCTTGAGGGAGGTGATGCAGACCGAGTTTCAGAATATTCGGAAGCCACCCCTCATTAAGAAGCACAAGCAGAAGGACCACTCTAAGCACTGCACATGATATAAATGCTATGGCTATGATACTGAAGATTGCTACCAACTATGCAATGTCATCGAATTCCTAATCAAGGCAAGACGATTACAACAGTATATCATCTGTGTCTAGAATGATGAGCACCGTGGCAAGTGCAGAGATGACAGACGATGAAGTCCATCTCCTCGTCACAAAAGAAGGACCCAGAGTCTAAGGAGAAGATCTCGGATTCCACCCCGTCGGGATAACAATGACCAACAAGATAGAAATAGGGAAGCCCCGCCTAATAACAATGATGGTCGTCGTTTTGAGCCAAACAAAACGATCAACACCATTGCATGAGGGATTCGTTGGAGGAGGACCATCAAATGGAGCACGAAAAAAAACTCTAAGGATGGTGGTGTTTAGCGTTTCCCATTCCAAATCCAGATCACGAACTGCGGAAAGAAAGACACCCTCCATCACCTTCTCGGAAGAGGACTACGATGGAATTATCCAGGACCATGACAATCCGCTTGTCATCTCTAGAATAATTTCCAATGCTGAGGTCTGCTGAATTTTTATGGATCAATGAAGTTTAGCAGATATTATGTTCATGGATCTTTATTAGAAGCTAGAGCTCCCGTGGTCAAACTTGGCCTCCTATGACAGGGAACAAACAGGTTTCACAGGGGTCTTCTAAGCTTTTCAAGACGGTCAAGGTAAGGTTTTTGGTTGTAGACTGCCCTTCGGCTCATAACATTATCTTAGGTTGCCCCTCTTTAAATGCTCTTGGTGTTGTAGTGTCTACCACCCACCTCGTAATGAAATTCCTAAATAAGCACAACGAGGTTGTCACTGTTAAAAACGATCAAGTTGTTGCCAGAAAATACTATAACAAGAGTTTGAAAATTTGCAGGGAGCCCAGAAGAGGAAAATCAGTCACTCTCGGTCCAGTTTTGGATCAAGTCAATATACTAATAACCGAACTGGATGTTAGGGAAGAACTCCATGGTACCAGACCCCAGCCGGAAGGTGAGTTGTGATCTCGCCAACTTGGAGCCAAGCTGAATCAGGTTACCAAAATTGGAGCATATTTAGAAGAAGACGAGAAGCAATAATTGACGGAACTCTTATTGAAGAACAAGGATCTTTTCGCTTGGACGTCGTCTGATATGCCGGGGCTTGACCCCTCCTTCATCTGCCACCACTTGTCCATTAGAGAAGATATGAAGTGGTCACTCAGAAGAAAAAGAAGGTCAGCCCTAAAAGACAGCAAGTCATTGAAGAGCAGGTAAAAGAATTATTAAGTTATGGTTTCATCAGGAAGATTGCTTATAACACATGGTTATCCAATGTGGTCTTGGTGAAAAAATCTAACGGGAAGTGGAGAATGTGCGTGGATTATACAGATTTGAATAAAGTTTGCCCAAAAGATTCGTACCCACTTCCCAATGTGGACTAATTGGTTGACAACTCCTCAGGCTTCAGGTAGTTATCGTTTATGGATGACTACTCTAGGTACAATTAGATTCTGATGTATCCCAAAGATGAGGATAAAATCGCCTTCATCACTAACAGGACGAGCTACTGCTATAGGGTTATGCTATTCGGATTGAAAAATACAAGAGCCACCTATCAGAGGATGATGAATAGGGTCTTCAAGAACTAAGTAGGGAAGATGCTAAAAGTCTACATCGATGATATAATAGTGAAAACCTCAGCGGGCAGATCGCACATGACGGACCTCGAAGATGTATTTGCACAGGTCTGGAAGTACAATATGAGGCTAAACCTGAAAAAGTGCACCTTCGAGGTCCAGGCTGGTAAATTCTTAGGATTCATGCTAACTCACCGCAGAATTAAGGCTAATCCTGATAAGTGTCAAGCCGTACTCAATATGAGAATAGCAGCTCTCACAAGATTCCTTGCCAAGGTGGCCTATAAATCTCTCCCCCTATTCAAGCTACTCAAAAAGGGGAAGAACTTCGAATGGACCCAGGAGTGTGAGGATGCCTTTTTATCCTTGAAGAACCTTCTGTCTTCCTCTTCTATCTTAACAAGGCTGGAACCCGAAGAGACGCTCTACTTATACCTCTCAGTCCACAAAGAGGCTATAAGCTCAGTACTAATCCGAGAGATAGATGAGGAACAGAAGCTGGTCTACTTTGTGAGTAAGGTTCTGCAGGGCCCTGAGCTTCGATATCAGAAAATTGAGAAAGTTATTTTTGCACTAATTACCATGGCAAGAAGACTATGACAATACTTTCAATGCCACCTGGTGGTAGTAAGAATGAACCAGCACATCCGTCAGGTGTTGCACAAACCAGACTTAGTCGGAAGAATGATTACTTGGTCAATTGAACTCTCTGAGTTTGGGATTGCATATGAATCATGGCTTGCAATAAAAGCCCTAGCGTTATCCGACTTCTTAGTAAAACTCACGTCGGACCCCAGCGACCCAAAAGAAAATTCTTGGACCATCTTTGTTGACGATTCCTCGAATCCCAAGGGAAGTGGCGTTGGGGTAATTGTAGAAAATTCAGAGGGAATGATACTGGAGCATTCCCTGAAATTTGAGTTCCCAACCTCGAAAACTAGGCTCAATATGAAGCATGTATTATCGGACTAATAATGGCAAAGGATATAGGGGCAACTAGGATCACACTCTGTAGTGATTCCTAACTCGCGAGCTCCCAAATCTGAGGTGAATATCAAGTTAAGGAGCCTCTCATGCAGAGATACTTAGTTAGAGTACAAAAACTCCTAAAAGGCTTTGAAGAAACTAAGATTGCGCACATCCCAATAAAGCAGAACTCTAGGGTGGACCTTTTGTCTAAACTTGTCAGCACCAAAAGCCTTAGTAATAACCAGTCAGTAATCCAAGATACCCTTCCTCAACCCTCCATCATGGAGCACACCATTTTTCAAGTGGAAGAGGAAGAACGTTCTTGGATCACTCCCATCATAGAGTATCTACAGTCTGGAATAATACCTTTAGACCCCAAAGAAGCTTCTAAGCTGATCAAGATAACAGTGAGGTATACCATCTATGACAGTCGGTTATATTGTCGAGGTTTCTATTCTCCCCTCCTCAAATGCCTTACTCCAAAGGAAGTATAATATGTTCTGGCTGAGATTCATGAGAAAAGTTACAGACATCATTTGGGAGGCAAAGCCTTAGCCCTAAAAGCACTAAGGGTGAGGTACTACCGGCCAACGATGGAAGCCAATTCCCATGTACATGTCCAGATTTATGACAAGTGTCAATGTCACTCAGATCATTATCAGGCCTCCTCGGAAGAGTTATTCATAATGTTGATCCCTTGGCTATTCTATAGATGGGGAATAGACATCTTAGGTCTGTTTTCCTAGGTCCCCGTGTTGGGAATTACGAATACATCACACAGCAAAAAACAGAATTCCCACTAAGGATCCATGCGAAAAAGCCATAATTCGAGTTTTTAAAAAAAATATTTACCTCTTGAAGGGTGATCAAAACAAGTGGCATGAATCACCAATACCGTAACAGCGACGATGTCTCTGCGGTATCCACACGAACAGACTCACAAATATCCAACGTCCACAAATAGAAGTTACGTCTCTCTCACACAGTGCTACCTGCGAAGAGAATATAAGAAACCTGTCACTCTTTCACTCATTATTTATATCAAGTGCGGCCAGAGTTTGTAATGCATGCCTTGATAACCCTTTAGTAGTGCTATTTATAATAGCTACTGCTTTATGTGAGTGAGAGCAGCAGTAAGGTAAATTATGCAACCTTAGACCTATCTGTTATGAGTCTGGCCCACAATTGAATCCAAGTCTAACTTGGATCCTAATTACTCCAATTTAGTTTGCTCTATGTATGCGACCCTGTAGGTTCTCATAACGTTGGCAGTAATATTAAAATCTCATTTTAATATTACAAGCAGTGAGCAGTATCTAGCAACACATCGCTACCATCTAAGTAATAAGAATGTTTGTGATTTGACATAATATTTATATGACCAATGTTTCCGTGTAGTTTAGTCCCTTTGTCCAAATATCTAGATTGAACACAATGCATAGAATGCGTCACCCTTGTACAGTTCAATCCTTCGTTTCCTGATACCCGAGTAGACTTAATAACAACAAATGAGATCGATATCTCATATTGACTCATTTAAGCATAGTCATGCATTTCGCAGTCTCACTCAGTCAAGGCCCCCGAAGATATCACTCCTATTATGTAGGAGGGACAAATCTCATCTAGGTCACTCATATCCCTCCACATGATTCGCAGTATATCTAATAACCAACTTTATAATCACCTTGTTACAGATGACGTTTGACGACATTAAAACACACAACTCCTCATGTAAGAATTGTAGTGATTTCAGGTCAAAGGACCACATATACCATTGTTACTATGAGAATCGCTTATGACACTCATATAACAATCCATGTAGCATTCTCATGGTGGGTCTATCCAGTACATTATTACTTTAATATGTACCTATGTGAAAACTTGATATCTCATATCCATGACCCATGAGATGTGGCCATCAGTCTACGCACATACTAATCTCAATGCATTATTATTGTCCTAATTAACAATAATACTTGACCAAGGACATTTAAGAATAGTATTTTATTCAATAGGATCTCACGATCATGTCATCCACTTGATGTCTTATGGCATCAAACTTACTATTCTAAGGACTTTATTATGTTTATAAAAAAAACATTATAAATGAAATGCCTCATATATTAAAAAATAACATAATACAATGTATGTAAATACAGATAAAATGTATCGGTCTCTATGGCATACACCAACACCCCGGTCAGTTAAAATACTTGGTGGTAGCAGTTGACTATTTTACGAAGTGGATTGAGGCAGAATCCTTAGCCACAATCACTTCAGTCCATATTCAGAAGTTTACTTGGCGTCATGTTATCACTAGGTTTGGAGTTCCATAGCCCATTGTAAAGGATAACGGAACCCAGTTCAATGATAAGGGTTTTGAAGAGTTGTTGGCCGGATTGAAGATTAAGCACCACTGCAGTTCTGTGGAGAATCCTAGGACAAATGGGCAGGCCGAAGCCGCTAATAGAATTATTGTCCAAGGAATTAAAAGGAGGTTAGACGAAGCTGAAGGAAATTGGGTCGAACAGCTTGATCATGTTCATGGGCCTACCGGATTATGCCCCATTCTACCACGGGTGAGACTCCTTTCAAACTCACCTATAGGTATGAAGCCATGATCCTAGTAGAAATAAGAGAACCAAGCTGGTGTCATTAACAATTTTCACCCGATAGTAACCCTGGTTTGATCTGGGAATATTTGGACCTAATAGAAGAAAGATGACGCGTGACCCATATACATGATATCGCCCTTAAACAAAGGACAACGACCAAATACAATAGAAGAGTGGTCTCAAGGAAGTTCCAACTAGGAGACTTGGTACTCAGGAAAGCGAACATTAGAGGAAAAAATGCTTCCCAGGAGAAATTAGTCCTTAATTTGAAAAGCTCTTACTGTATCGTCGTTAGCACCGGTAAGGGAGCCTACACACTGGAAAAACTAACAGGCAACCCGATCAAGAACTATTAGAATGCAGATAAACTTAGAATATATTATAGCTAGACGCCTATAACGGCCTAGTCCTTTAGTAAACTAACGTTTGATTTGTCCCAATATTGAGATTGTATACTCTGTGTGGACTTATGTCCCCTCAAGATTTATCAATGAAACAGAGTTATTCAGACATCGCTTTTTGTGTGAGATACATTAAGAAGCCTGGGTCAAGAGGTATAACACACCAAGCCTTGGTAGTAAGTTATAGGATTAACACCCATACTCGATACTTGGCATCGGCTGTTTAAAGGTTAAGAAAATAAGAGGCAGTGCGGATTCAATGATCTGTGGCCCACCCTCATACCAAAGCCAGATGGGATCTCGTAAAACCAACACGGTTAATGAAGGACCCTGAGTAAGGTCTAAGAGTAATAACACGTGCCTAAGGCAAAAAGGATCATGAGCGCCAAGTCTTCTTGGACATAAAACCCTAAGCTAAGGTGTTAATTTTGCCTAAGTCCAAAATTCTGAATGCTTGATATAATAGGCATTGGACTAGAGACTAAGGTGTTATTTTTGCCTAAGTACAAAATTCTAAATGCTTGATATCATAGGCATTGGATTATGAACTAAGGTGTTAATTTTGCCTAAAGTCCAAAATTCTAGGTGCTTGATATTATGGGTATTGGATTATAGACCAAGGCGTTATTTTTACCTAAGTCAAATGGAATGCCACGCACTCAGTGTTAAGGGTGTGGGATCTTGGACCATGGTTTTTTCTTTGATGAAACATCTTTCCTAAGTCCATAAAATGGTTATGGTAAATATCATAAAGGGTGTTGGACTCAGAATGGACCGTGGAAAACTAATAAATAAACAAGGCAAAGCAAATAGCAAAGGTGCATAAATTGAAAGCAATAAAAACTCATGCTGCTACTTCACCACCTTATGGGATTTGAGCAGGGTCCGGAGAAGCACTAGAATTGGCCCGAGCAAGATCATTTGCAAAGATAAGTTGGTCGTTGTGAAAGACCTTTTCTGAATTAAGATATTCCAAAGCAAGGGTAACATTGTGGTTGAAATATTGAATTTGGGCAACAACGTTTTGGAATTCTTCCCATAAATTGCATCCAACTCATCCACATCTTTTTTAAGTTAAGTTATGTGAGCTCGGAGGTCAGCATTGTTTTCATCAGCTTGGAGCACTTTCTCAGCAACTTCTTTTCTAGCCGGATCGGAGGCAGCCAATGCTTTCTCAAGATCGGTGATCCTCACTTGAGCATCCTTATTTAACTTGAGGGCGGCATTAAGCTTTTGGACGGCCTCCTCATCCTTCTTCTTAAACTCTTCTGCCACCTTCCTATCGGATTCCTCAACGGACCTCTCGATATAGCGTATTTCAATAATGACACAACGTTAAATTCTGAAGATTGGCCAGAGTCTGAGCCAAGCTGTAACACCCTTGTGGGGATGTCACATTTATGATGCAATAAAATAAAATAACTAAATATTACCCAAGTTGTAAAACACTTGTTATATAAATAATATGAGTTGTAAAATTTTTCTTGTTAAACAAAATAATACTAAACAAAATAACACGGAACACAAAAGAAAACAAACCGTCATCACACATATCATATACATAAGATTTTGTTTTAAATAGTACAAATAATTTACAACTAGAAAATATTTAACAAAAGCAGTAAAGAGTTAAGATACAATACTACATCAAAAAGTGCCCAAGTGCACACCATAGATTTTTATTCATCGAAAGATCACTTTCTCGGATGAATCTTCGGTGATAGATATCCAAGATGTGTCTCGAGCTCTACGGACACGAGTCCGGCTGTCGACACACCGCTAATCTCACTAGGCGCACGGAACATCCCTTCCCCCGAACGCCTAATAGACAAGTGGCAACTCTAAATGCAAAAATAGAGTAGTAGTAAACACTGGTTCTCCGTCAAACTCAGTTCGTAGGGACACAGTCAACCGTCCCACATACACAATGGCGAATCTCTATCCTCCCGCAGTCGCCAAGCCGTCGAACCTCCGTGAAACTCAAATCTCACGAACCCCAAAAATCCTGGCAGCGTCATCCTCAAAGTCAATCTAGCGGGTATGGATGATAGGATGGTTCGCAGTCGTCGAACTGATCCTCGGCTTGTTGTTGCTGCTCCCCCTCCTCCTCAGGATACACACACTCTAGAGGCTATTCCTCTTCCTCAAACTCTTTACAGCATAAATAATAAATACAGAAATAGTAAATATAGAGAGGTGAGATAATCATACATCAATACTAGCATGGTAAATAAGAAAACGCGACATACAACAAGTATAACAATTTATTAAAGCATATCATAACATCATGAATAATAGTGCAATAAAATACAGAAATTCAATATAACAGTATCAAAAGAATTTAATACAAGAGTATAAATATATCAGAGATAATGGTGTTACGATGCATGATATAAACACAATACGACTCGTTCCTACTCCATGGAGCTAGACACAGATATCTGAGAGAATGACCCGCAAAGATCTATTAGTACCTCAGGCTGCCCAACCAAACTATTGCATTGTCTAACATTGTGTCTATAGCCCACTGTCCAACATCGTGTAGTAGTACACAGTCCAAACATCGTGTAACTACATGCATTGTACTAAAATAGACTTTACAAGATCTTGATTAAGTATAGTGCATGTCGAGATCACTAGTGTGTTGCAGCTACTACGGCCTGCAGGAGCGACCAACCGTCCACATATATAATACTCCGCACACTAATACCTTCAAGTCCATACAAAATGAACCACACTACACTTATCATACAACAACACGGTGTTATTTATCTCGTCAATCAAATCACCAATTATCAACCAAATTGGCACAACTAAATGCATGAACAAAAATAATAATTACCAAAATACTCTTGGTCTCAAAATATTCTTATATTTACAAAAATACCCTCAATGGCACTATTACTCATATTTACACAAATGCCCTCAATGGCAAAAATCTCAAATATACAGTACGTCCCACTTGACAGTACCTGTATCTCAACATGTCCGAGTCCACCATTTTGGTCCGACAGTAAAATTTGCGGTTCCAATTAATCGCGTAAAATTTTATCGCGTTTTCACAATTCTATCATTTTTATAAACGTTTTTAAATCGCGTAAATATATTTTGCTGTTTTTAAAATCGCGTACTATTTTTAAACCGTTTTCTCAATCGCGTAAGATTTTTAAATCATTTTCTTAATCGAAAAGTTTTAAAATCTCTGTTTTAAAATTATGTAAGCTATTTTCACTACTTTAAAATTACGTAGAATAATTTTTCCTTACGTTATGAATATATTATAAAACGTTCTCTTTTATTTGTCTGTTTTTAGTAAAATTTGACAGTATTTTGTCTATAAAATCTACTAAAATTTGTATTTTCTACATTTTTCTCTAAAAATTCGTTTACTTGGTTTATTATTACTAAATCCACTTTAGTGATTGTTTCTATGCTTTAAAAGTTAAAAGCAAGTATTTTTCATAGGTTTTATTCATCTTGCTACTATATCACATCTCTAATAAAAATTGGTTTACTTCTTTAATTCTTGAAAATTTATTACAAATGCATTTCTTTTTATATAAAACATCAATTCTACTCTTAGAAAATAAATTTTGGATTGATTACACTTTTATTAGGCATGTTGGCCGAATCCCATAAATGTTGGCATTTGATCTTTGGATCATTTTTCTTCTTCTAAATAATTTCGTAATTTATTCACTAACCTAATTCCATTAGATCCTTTCTTTAGAAAATGGTTGAGAACATTTTAGTTCTCTTTTATTGGATGAGGCCGTGAGCCTCTTGTTTGTGTTCTTTCGAACACTCATGCAATCCTTTACATGTTAATCACATCCTAAGTAATAAACATGCATATATCACACATGTAATATATTTTAAAACTTGTAGACATGCATACAATAATTTTAAAGCTTATAGACATGCATAAAATAATATCAAACACAAATAGGAAAGCTTTTAAACAATCAACACAAGTGAATCCTTATGGATTCTTCAAACACATACAAGTCCATTTTCTCATCACCACACATGATTGATGAGATTGAATCTCCCTCTTACCTTAAAGGAAGACTAAAACCTCTTTCACTCCTTCTATGGATTTCGTGACTCTCCTTCAAGACACCTAAAGATCTTAAACAAAAATTTAAAGAGTTAAAACTATAAGAGAAAATCATAAACCATGGATCAATCATGGCTTAGAACCTTGAAAAAGAAGTTAGAAATGAAAAATAAGAATTTCCACCTTCTAGGAAAAATCTCCAAAGTGATTTTCCAAGCTCTAAATGATAGATTTAAGAAGAACTCTCAACTAGAGATGTTCTTAGAATAGTATTTAGGTTTAGAAAAGTAGGTTAGAAGAAATTTTGGATGGATGGATGGTGATCTAGGGCTCTTGGCCGAATGGCCTCTTCAAAGTGCATCAATGGTGGTTTGTGTTTTTGGAAGAGAGAGAAGAGAGAAAGTGTGATAGCAAGGATGAAATTGAAGTGAAAATGCTCTCCAAAATCAAGCTTGGCCGTGGAGCTCAAAGGAGTGGAGATAGCCACTTTGTTTGACTCTCCAAGACTTCATCCAAGCCTTAGACTTCATCAAGGGTCAAGATTAAAACTTGATCACCAAGCTTGTCATCCATTGGCTAATCCAAGCCTTGTCATTTGTTCTTGAAGATTCCACCCTAATGGTGATTAATTAAGCTACTAATCCCATTAAGCTTCTAAGCACACTTAACCTAACTTAATTAAGTAATTAGTTATATTACTAATTAATTAACATTCTACTAATCCAAGCTTCAAGAGCCATTGATCATATCAATGGTTGATATTAGATAGTAATATGATCAAATCTAAACCATTAGATCTTATTTCCATGAAATTCTAACACTAGATTCATCTTCCAAAAATAAAGGGTCAAGATCTTCCCTATATTCTTCACATCCAATGGTTACAAATGCTTCTAACCATTTTTGTAAGACCAATCTCCACCATCCAATTGATCAACGGTGGATCTCCAAAGCCTTCTTTAAGAAGCTTATCATGACAACCATAGATTAAATCAACGGTTGATATTCAATCGTAAACCTTCTCTTCAACAGTGTAGATTAAGTCAAGCCCACATCGTTGACTTAATTCCTATTAGCTTAAAACAATTCAAGCCATTATCGTTGACTACTTTCTCTAGACGTGGGTCTCGCAACCAATTGTGGGTCCTACAAACTAAAAATGAGTCCCACAAACATTTTCGGGTCCACTGTCGTTTATTTGGATCTTGACTAATAAAATAATATTATAATAATATAAAATTATTTTATTACACAATTAAATCTTAAAAATTAAAAGATTAACAACCATATCATTCAGAATTGGGTTTAGTAAAATCTCTCAGCTCTGAATAATTAAAATAAAATTTCTCTGGCCTAGAAATTATTATTTTCCTGACCCAGAGTAAATCACACAAAACATTCATATATGAACTCAAAATAGTCAAATAATTTTTATATCATACAAAAAAACTTAAAACAGTACAATCAAGATATAACGATCATTTATCCTAAAGTTGGGGTGTTACACAAGCTCCGTTGGGAGATATGCTACATCACTTCACTGCTCAGAAGTCGTTCATCAACAAATGGCTGAGCGATTGAACGCCCCGTGAAAATGGGCAGGGGGTCCAACCTTTCCTCATTGTCGTCGTCTGAGGCCACCCTTTTAGCCCGGTCTGAAGAGCTTTCAGTAGTCTTTCTTTTCCTCCCTTGAAGATTGTGGGTAGGATAGCTCGGCTGCTCAGAGACTTCCTCAATTATGACGCCCCGATCAGAAGATGCTAGTGCGGCGACCGGAGGAGCACTTGAGGATCCTGCTCCCTTCCTCTTGGATCTTGAAGCTTGCAGAGCAACAAGAGAACGCCCCAACGTCATATTGCTTACTGAAAGAAGATAAGAGAAACAAGTCAGGAAACCAAAACTGCAAGTATGTATCAGAGTACATAAAGCCTAAGGTAGACTCTAGATGACTGTGGGTAATAACATCCTAATTCCTACCTAACAAAGCAAGGAGAAGATCATCACCAGGAGTGTTGAGGACGTCTCTGATATTAATGATCCTGTATTTCTCAGCATAGTGGGCTATGAACTTGACGCAACTTAGCTAGTCTGGATTGAGGTCTTTCTCTTCTTTCTCAAGTGGTACAGTAGGAATACTCCAAGCATCCAATGTCCAATACAGCAGAAACTTAGGCTCCCCATCATCTTTCAAAAAAAATAGGTGAAACCCCTCTGTCGCCATAAGTTTGAAAAACTTGGTTTTAAGCCCCTTAAAATTGTCTTGAATGATATCAAAGGATTTGCGACCAGTATTGGATCAAATGGTGAGCCAGTTCTTTTGGGTCGCTGAACCCTAGAGACTCACTCGGGTGTAAAAGAAGAAAAAAACGTTCGTCGAATACCTCAACCTCATTATTCGGTAGAACTTTTCGAAAACGAAGATATAACCCCAGCCGTTAGGATGGATCTGGGTTGAGGTTGTGCGTAAAATTTGGAGGATCGTAATCTGGAAGTCTGTAAAAGGAAGTCAGAGCCTTAGTTTGACAAAAAGGGGCTCGTATAGGAACATGAAGTGTGAGTCCGCCTCCCGGCATGAACACACACTTTCATTTCCTTCCGGGCACAAAAATTGGAACTCATTATCTCGAGCCTTTTCCTCTGTCAGATACAAATATTGCAACGACTCCATAAGAGCAGACTCGAAAGAAAACTTAAAAATACTGTCCCAGACGTCATTTCTTACCCATGGGCACACTAGCCCTAGACCACGACAGATTCGAACGAGGTCTTCCTCAATCGGTTCACGGACTTCAGGAGCCGACACTCCGACTCTAGCTCCTCTCCTTCCTCTCGCCATAAAGATCCTGAGAACAACCAAAGAGATCGCTAAGTAATTTTCAAAATCATTTAAATAAGATATTCATATACAAAAAGGGGCGAACGAAGTAGTTCACACCCACATACTGGCCTCATTTCCTTCTAAGGTTCAAAATTCCAGAAGGACACCCCCATCGTGCTCGGCACAATAGAGATGGTGTTTGTATGGGGCAACACTATTTGGAGAGGCTTAAGTGGCCTAACTCTACTTTGTCAAAAATGGAAGACAAAAATACACTCCCATGAGGAGTGCATGATTACTCTATTATTCAATAGCAGTAGAAGTAATCGAGAAGATAGATGACAAAGGAGTCGAGAAAAAATGTACCTTATGTGAGTAAAACATAGGGTGGATTGAAAGCTGGAACAAATGAAGCCACACAATCACTCTCTCTGACACACGAAGTTCTTAGAAGAATACTCTGAAGCAGTAAAGAAATGACAATGAACTCTTAACCCCTATTTATAAAGGCTAAACGGTTAGGGGGCATTCTCTTCTCTATAGCCCAATTTTCAAAAAGGTGCTCATCATGACGCGCGAAGCATTAGGCACGTCTGCTCGATCAAAATGCGTCATATGACCCTCACAGTTATAGAAGCAATTGAAAGGACAGTTGTGCAACAACTCAAACGTCACGTAATTTTTCAAGATTAAGTTCAAATTCTTTTCATGAATCCCGGCTAAAACTATTGTGTCCGTTTAGCTTATGATTGTTAGTCCTTACCACGACTATTGAAGAAAACCAAATAATTAATAGAGTCCATGGACCCGAGACTAAAGATTTGAAGCTTGCTACTTTGATTATTAATGCTAAGCACCAAGATGGGGGCATGATAGTGTTACTTCAAAGTAAAATGTTGGACTTACCCCGGTCAAAGATAAAGACTACAGACATAGAAAAAGAGAAAAAAGGAAATAAAGAAAAGCATATACAAGTAGAAATCAATGGAAAATAATTTTTATTGATATTTCCTCATTTCATACATCGTCTTACATCCGGGGAGGGGGGAAAGAAAATACTGAGACATGAAATTTATAAGGAAAAAGTAGCCACTTGAGAACTCGAAGGAAGGAGCAAACATCACCATCACTAGCATCCTGGGTCATGTCGCATCCATAGTTCCTCTGGAACCAACACCGGTCTCGTCCTTGCAAAACAACCTCTTGAAAAAGTGGATAGGTTTTGAATAACTTTAGCAAACCAGAACAGAGCACTGTTGCTGGACTCTAGAACTGCTGCCATATTCTTCTTCACTGCCTCCTTCACAATGATAACGAAGGCTGGAACGCACTCTCCTCTGTTGGACAGGGCACGACCTTTCTTGAGAAGATCATTCCACTGGAACCTTAGCCAGCTTCATGATCATCCCAAGTTGCTCCCAGAGCAGCTTCAATAGTCTCTCTCGCTTATCCAAGCATCCTCAGAGGACAAAGCACCTGCTAAGTTCTCGGAAAAGAGGATGAAGTGTAGGCTCTGTTTCTCCGAAGCAGACTGTCCAACATGATAGGTATTATAGATCTCCTAAACGACAAAACATAGATCAAACACTCCATCGTACGCTAGGAGAGAAAAATACCTACCGTTAATACCTTGAGAAAGAAAAATACCCATTAGAGGAAGAATCAGTTAAAAGAACAATAAAGATTTTCAAAGATTTTGGGAAGAACAAAAAGATGACCCTTGCAGGAGATAAAACCCTCCATACAAAAGCAAAAAATGAAAGGAGAACTATCTTTGAAAGAAAATCATTTTCGCAGAAAGATACAAGGCAAATACAACGAAGTGAATGCCAACTTCAGTGCAAACGTTTCCTATTTATAGAGAAAATGAAGCACTTTGACTGGTCCCAAGAAAGGCGAAACTAATCGCATAAGATAAGCCATATTTTAATGGTCCTCATTTCTGATTAGACATGAAGAAATAGTGCAGTTGGAAAACAGCACGAAACTGATAAAGGGCCTTTAATTTTCAATAAAGTCAAGGTAGCAGTTTCCCAAGAAATCCCAGTACTGTGGCAAAGTGCATAAAAAGACAAAAAGTTCTGTGAAACCATACACAGGGGCAAAGGACACACCTTAGATAACAGGATGGTGCTATATGCCAACCTCGGAGGTACTCCACAATAATGGACCTCAGCCCTTATGGATCCTTGTATCTAATGTGCGCTGCTGATTCTATCCAAAATTTGGTATCTTGACACTTAATTGTTCCACTCAAGCACTAAGCTAGGGGCAACTATTTTGGATCGTGATCTGGGATTCCATCCAGTAGGATCGACCCGGCATACGCACCACTAGACTCTGCCATCAATACCCCAGCTAGGCCATTCGACCACGGACTTTAGCAGTGGGTCATAACAACAATCTTTAGATCTACACAGATTCTAATAACTGTCAATTATGATCCTGCTAGTATAGGGCCCATAACTGTCTGCAATAGTGGATAACCACTACCGCAACATCCCGATATTTCAGGGATTCACCTCAACGATAGTGGGAGGGCACCTTCCATCAGGCCACAATCCTAAAAATACCTGCACCCCACGCGGATTGCGTGAAGATTCTGCTAATGCTCTATAAATACCAGGCAAAGTTACCCTAATTGATATGAATCATATTATTGCATAAACCCTACTTGTGCGCCGCCTGACTTGAGCATTAGAGTCCTTTTGCAAGTACCCACCCCCTGATTCAATACGTTGCATAAGGAGGAAACCACCGTACGTGTCTATCTTAAGTACTCCACTGGTTCTACATCAAAATACTCTCTTTATTAAATTAGGTGGTTGTGTTTGAAATAAAATGACACAACTACTCATGACTTTAAAATTGTTTAAAAAAAAGAGAATAATAGACTTTTGGTCCAAAACAAAATGTGAGTGTGGAGGTTACCAATTCTCTCTATATATATAATTCTTATGATATCTTACCTATATTAATACAAAAATTCAAAAAATAAAAGGTATAAGATACAAGTTAATAGTATTCGATGGGATATGATGAGTATTTGGTACGGTATATATGTTAAAGTACATGTGCTCCCTAAGTTCTTGGGTTAAGGAGGATTAGAAAGAGTTTATGAAGAAACACTATCAAACAAGACAGAAATTGTAGTCCAATGCGTCAACCACGTTTCGAAACCAGGATTACCAAAATTTTTGGCAGAGATGTCAACCATGGGCAAGTTCTAACAAAAAAAAACATGGTCCAAAAGTGGGGTTAGTCATATCTAAGCGCAATAATTTCTTACAAATGGTACTTGGTGCACAAATCCTATAGACATCCAAAATGATGCTCTTTCCTATTTTAATTTTTTTTACAAATTTAACAATATGGATTGTTCATGTTTAGAAAATTAGATAAGACATTAATTGGAGAGTTTGAGAAACGAAAAAGGTGATGTATATTGGTTGAAGGAGAAATGACAATGAGCTTTAAGAGAGAGAGAGAGAGAGAGAGAGAAATGTGGATGACCTAGGTGAATGTTTTTGAATGCCAAATAGGCATTTAATGGAATATGCAAGGACTAACATAAAATACTTATATCTTTTAGGGCTGAAATGATAATTTACTCTGAAAAATACAAAGAAAGTTTTCTTTTAAAATTTTTGCTCCCACTTTCAAGGTGAAACAAATTTTTAGACGACGTTTTTGAAACACCAGTGCTCCAATTAAATTTACCTTTTATAGACAGTTAACTTTTTTTATTTAAATCTTATTATTATGTATGTAAATATCATTAATTAAATTTTATTATTGGACTCAAGGCAATCCTTCGATGGGTTGTCGATTTAGTGGTGGTGGAACAGATTTTAGTAGCTTGCGACAATGGTGATATGGTATTGATTTACATGGAAGTTGAGGTGTGAAAAGTGTGATTTCATGAGATGCAATGGAAGATGGGTTGCTATGTAATGGTGATTTGGGTATCATGGAATGGGATTCAAAGACATGGCGATTTTGGTTTTGCTCTGTATTGTTTATTTCAGGTGGTATCAAATTTGTTTCAAGAGGCAATGAAGAAAAACGGGAGAGAAAGATTGGATTTGTTAATTATAAGGGTAAATAAGAAATTTTAACCATTTGTAAGACGACAGTTAACACAGTCTCAAACAAAGAAAGTTGGTGTAATTTCTCAATCAAGGGGGTATTAAATGTAATTAATTGACCTTCATATTTAAAGTGATTATCTTAATTGATTAGGCTCTTGGCATTTATGAAAACAAATTTAAATTGAATTTCAAATCCGTAAAACCTTAAGCTATTTTGTACTACAAAGAAAAAAAGCGATGAGTTTGAGCGACCACAGATATTAAATGAGTGATAATTGAAAGTAACAGTGTAAAAGAGCGAGCATTGGACCTAAATCAATGATAGGGTGTAATTGGGTTGAATTAGTTCGGATATAAAGTATAAAAACATCTAAACCAATAAAAAATGACTAGTTTAATTTGGTTTGATTTTTATATTTTTTGATCGAGAAATCAAAACCAAACCAAACTAATGAGATATGGACTAGTTCAAGTCGAGTCTACGAGTTAGGGTATTTTTATAAAAATATAAAAAATAATATTAAAAACAGAAAAATCATGAAAACAAGATTGAGGTTTATAAGGAAAAAAAAAATAATCGAGTCAATTTAATTTGATTTAAATTTTAAATCATGAAAATTGAGAATCGAACCAACCCTAATTGGTTTATCCAATCAAATCAAACTACTAGAACCAAATCGGACCAATTCAATTTTTTTTGAATTCGTAAGTCGTTTAAATCAATTTACACTCTTAACTATTAATAGCAAACGAACTACCAATGAGAATATTTTCAGAATAAAGGAAAGATGACCGAACCTAAACAGAACGACTTCAAAACCCAAAGAAGCAATCACTTATTTCTCACATGTCACGAAATAAATTAAAAGAATGTATTGTTTTTAAACAAATATTGACATTTACATAAATTTTATCCTCATAAACCTTTCACAAATACTAAAGTAAACTGATTTGGACCGTTAAAAAAAAAGTTATAATGAAATTAAAGTGTTCTCCAGTGACTTAAGAGTCAGGCTTTTAAGAATAAAGTTTGTGTAGATATCACTATTATTATTTTAAAAATTAGGCATACTTAAAAGCTTTAACTTAAGTGGCACTAAGTTTTTGGATTGTTCTATCCCGAATTAAAATCTTATTACAGTCATTTTACCTTCACTTTAACTTATCTTTTTATAATGATGTTATTATAGATCTAACAAATTTGAGAGTATTTATATATAAATTTAAATATATATAAAATTTAACAGTTAAAATTAATAATTTTTTTATATTTATAATTATTTATAAAAAATATAATTAAATTAAATTAAATTTTTGTAAATTTAAATATTTTAATTAAAATATATAAAAATTTAATTTTTTAATTTAAATTATTTATTTATTTCAAAAATAAATTAATGACAAAAATATTGATAATCCACCCATAAATTCAAAAAAATTAAATCCTTATTAGACTTTCCCATCCTCCCGTACATATGCTAGGTCATGAACCTACTTTATAACAAAATAAAAACTGACCATCGAATATCTTAATTTGAAAAATTTTAATTTGTTTTATTGTCAGGGTCCTGAGATTAGATTCCACATAAATTAATATCCAAATTAACATGTTGATTAAAAAAACTGCAAAAAATCGGATTAATAATACTGGTGCAAAAAGTCTTCCAATTCAATGCGACTAACACGTAACACGGATCATGATTCAACAAGGCATGTGAATTACAATCCATTGGCTTGTTACCATGTCAGTGAGCATTGGGATCATCAAACTTTATTCTTTGAAAATTGAAACATACACACAAGGTGGATATCGTCGTTTTGCAATGTTTCAATGAAAGGAAATATTTTTGAATTTGGCTACCAGGTCTCCTTATGAAAAATAATTTTAAATTTTTTTACCTAATTTTTTTATTAATTATTTTAATTAATAAATAAAAAGAGTATTGAATATTTTTTATTTTTTAAGATATTAAATATATTTATTTTTTTATTTAATATATTTTTTATTTAATATTAAAAGAAACTTATAAAAAGATATAATAAAATTTTTTTAATAAGTATTATAAAGATTTTTAGAGTATTTATTAAAAAAGTTAAAATAAAAATATTTAAATAAAAATTAATTTTGAAGTATTTATTAAAAAAATTAAATAAAAAATTTAAATTTTAATATATTAAATTTTTTATTAAAATTTTTTATTTTAACTTCTATATTAAGTGTTTTAACAAAATCCAATATAATTTTTTTCCCTACAGAATTTGAGTAGTAGAAAAGATCAAACAAGTTTTGTCAAAGTTTAGCTCAAATTGTGGGGAAAATGACAGAAATGTTCGGCGTGTTGTAGAAGTGTTATGTTTTTGGTTTTCATAATATTTCTTATTAATTGATAGATGAGAAATTAATTTTTTGAAATATAATTAAATATTTAAGTATAAATTTTTTTAATAGTATTATTTTTATATATATAAAGAGTAATGTTATATTCTCTTACTCAATTATCTTAATAATTATTTTAATACTAAATAAAAAAATATTAAATAAAAAAATAAATGATCTAATGTCTTGAAAACATAAAAAAATATTTAATATTTTTTCATTTAATAATTAAAAAAATTAATAAAAAAATTGAGTAAAAGGATAAATCATTTCTCATATATAAATCTCATAATCAAATCAGGACTACATACTTAAAATATCTGAACTCTTTCTACTTTAACCAATACATATTGGTTAAAGTGAGATGTTTTGATTGCACATTTAATTAATTATTTATTAATTTTATTTAATTAATAACTTATTTAAAATTAACGAACATATTCACATTTAAATTTGAGTTCATTCTAAACAAATTATTACATCAATAAATTTGATGAATAATAAATTATGTTTGCAAACCAAAACGTTTCGCTTCTCTAACATGTCGAACATATTGTCTTTTTTCCTATATTATAGTATGTGGGATCTAAAAAGTGTGATTTTAATTAGTAATATTATATATATATTTATATAACTTTAAATATTTCCAGATTTATAAACAAAAATAATTTAATAAAAAATACAGTAATTTTTTTTAATTTTAGTGTTTGCAGCATTACTATTTTTTAGGTACATACCAGCTGCATTGCTATTTTAATTATACTCAAATCCTATCATATATATGCAAGTATATTAAATATCCTAAATATTTGCAATTTTCAAATAGTAATAATGCATAAATAATTTTCAATAAAAGCCAAAATTAATCCATTGAAAGAAATACACATGAAAAGTAAATTTATTATTAAAATTATTGAGTTTTCATTAAAGAAGTGTAAAAAGAAATTATATTTTCATTTAATTATGTATTATCACGTTATTAAAATTATTTAATTCTTATCATAATTACATTAAAATTTATTTATATAATAATATATAATTAATTAATAATATAAAATACTTTACACTGAAAATACATAAAAAATTAATCTATTTCTTAAATGTTGTCGTGTGGGAAAAGTTAATTTGTGTTGGCTATCAATTAGAAAGGAAACTAATGACATAAAAATATGAAACGGGAAGAAATGAGGAAACTTCTGATTCTTGTAGGTGTGGCAGAGACTTTATGAGCCATTTGACAAAACGGAATAAAATAAACAAAAACGAAAATATATAGTAAGATATAGATAGCACTGATAATTGAAATAAATTAAAGGTCAAGAGAATAGTGGCATCATTAATGCCGTAAGGAAAGGGGGTCAAAAATTTGGGGAGCAAGAAACCTAACAAGTACGTTATTTTTTTTTATACATTTGTAGATTGATAGTTATTATTTCTGAAAAAGTATAAAAAAAAAAGAAAAATGGATTGAAAGAGGAGATATTCTTAAATTCTTATATAGCAAGAGATTTTTTTTTTTTTGCTCTACCAGTGTGATAAATTAGTTATAGCAAAACTCATAGTTTTGTTAACAAGTGTTTTTAAGGTATTTGTTAAAGAAATCAAAATAATTTTTTTTAGATAAAAATAAGATATTAAATATATTACAAATTGAATTTTTTTACTATTTATCTTGTTTTTATCTATTTTTTTATTTTACTAACAAATATCCTAAAAATATTTGTTAACAAAATCCTAAAAATATAATTAAAATAAAAGACAATAATAACTCACAAAATTAATGTAATATATATTTAATGATATAAAAAAAATCTCTTACTCTATATACTTTTCCTCTAAGAATAGTTACGATTCTCTTGAAAGAGTTTTGTAGTATAAAATTCAGGTTGTTGGAGATAATAAAGGATCGATAATATAATAAAATAGTTGTTGCATTGCTTCACGCTTTTAGGAACCTTAGAAGATTGATTTGTTTTCTGGTCTTTGATATTTTTAACGTAACACATTGACCGATAGGCACTTCCAATCCCTTTCCCATTACCATTAGCGAGTGACACAGCCTGCAATAAGTGACTCAGTCAAAACTAATGGGATTTGAATATTAAGGGGATGCATCATGACAAAAATAAAAATGTTATTTAAACTTTTCGAAAGCTATCCATTCTCTAGAATTTAGATCCAAAATAGATGCGATCATATAATTATCGATATGTAAAGGTATATTTTTAACAATTTTGTGGTGGTGACCGTTGTATAGCTCAGTTTTGTTTTTGTTTTTCTTTCCTATTCTATTAATTTACAAATGATTAGTCATTTATAATATTAAAAGTGGATCTTAACTCAGAATATCCCTTTTAGGATGTAATCATATGTAACAACCATTGGTACGAGCAGTTATGTAACTACAGGCACGGGTGTCTATTTGGTGGATTGTGTGAATTTTGTAATATTTTTAGGGCAGACTTGTTCATTAAGTTGTTGAGTTGGGTTTAGTTGGGTTGAAATTTTTTTTCTTTTCAAGTAACTAAATTCGATCCATTCAAGAATAAGTTTGAATGTGTCAAATTCATGTGTTTGACATATATTAAATAAAAAAATTCATACTAAAATAAATGTTGATATACGAAACCAAAAATTCGTTACACATAATAGATCTTAATTAAAAATAACATATATATCAAATAAGCTGAAAAGTTATATAATCAATTTTACGCAAACAAAATAAGTATAAACAAACTAAATAAACTTAATAAGTTTTATTAAGTAAACATAAATCTAAAATAAAGTAAAGTAAATTAACATGTCTTAAAAGTTATAAATAATAAATTACATTAATTAATTAAAGTT